>JAWWNH010000054.1:3782500-4982500 GCA_034641385.1 Darevskia mixta | reverse complement strand
TCGATCTTTTTGAGCATCGCTGTTGAACGCTGAAAAACCTCGAGTGAGTTTTGGAGCATTTATAGGAACACTCAATTTGGTTGAGCCATGCTTTTGCTCACTTCCCTGCCAGTCTCCTCCAGACCTTTCCTTTACAAGGAAGCTTTGCCACAAGGAAAGCAGAGGGATCATAGAAAGCAGTGAGGAAGCTCTCTTCCACACAGCCTCTCCTGGAAAAGATGCCAGGGGCCATGAGGTTTCTATCACAGAATCATAGAATCAGTGCTTTTTTTCTTTAAAAAAAAATGTTTCGGGGTACTCTCATTTTCCTACTCATATTGAAATACTGCCCCTCAATGAGGCCAAACGTAGATTCACAAAATGTTTAGGGGTATGCGCACCCCTGCGTCGCCCCAGAAAAAAAGCACTGCATAGAATCATAGAATTTTAGAGTTGGAAGGGACCCCAAGGGTCATCTAGTCCAACCCCCTGCAATGCAGGAATCTCAGCTGAAGCATCCATGACAGACGGCCATCCAACCTCTGTTTAAAAACCTCCAAGGAAGGAGAGTTCACCACCTCTCGTGGGAGTTTGTTCCACTACTGAACAGCTCTTATCGTCAGAAAGCTTTTCCGAATGTTTAGTCGGAATCTCCTTTCTTGCAACTTGAAGCCATTGGTTCGAGTCCTACCTTCCAGAGCAGGAGAAAACAAGCATGCTCCCTCCTCCATGTGACAGCCCTTAAGATATTTGACTCCTCTCAGTCTCCTCTTTTTCCAGGCTAAACATACCCAGCTCCTTCAAGCGCTCCTCAAAAGGCTTCGTTTCCAGACCCTTGATCATCTTGGCTGCCCTCCTCTGCACACGTTCCAGCTTGTCAACATCCTTCTTAAATTGTGGTGCCCAGAATTGGACACAGTATTCCAGGTGTGGTCTGACCAAGGCAGAATAGAGTGGTACTATTACTTCCCTTGATCTGGACACTATATTCTGTTGATGCTTGTGTTTTTTTGCTGCTGCATCACACTGTTGACTCATGTTAAGCTCCATGTTCCTGGGCAAGGTCAGTGTGGTGCAAATGCATCAGAGTGAGTATTGGGTTGACTCTGCTGGTACATTTGCACTGTGCTGACCTCACTGCTGCTTTGTCCATCCCTCTCTATCTCCCAGTAAGCAGCAGTGCTGCAACTGACCAGATGTCAGACGAGAGCTGCTGCCTCACTCCACCATGCATTACTGGCTTAAACAGAAATATAACACAGCTCACCAGAGTGGGGAAGACTATATGACCTGCTGACCTGAGGGTGCTGTTCAGCCACTCACAGCCAATGGGCAACTCCAGGGCTCCTGCTCTCCCTGCACATAGTTCTTTGCCTTTAAACCAGACGTGGGCCAGAGAGCCCTTCAAAGAGAGGACAACTTCAAACAGAGGACTGTCCTCACAAAGTAGGACCTACAATCACCCTGAATTTGTCCCTTTCTCCATTGGTGAACAACTGGAGGGTGTGTGTATTTATATTCCTTTGCCAGTTACCTCCCTGTTCCAAGGCTGGAAATATTATATTTTTCTGGAAAAGTTGCTATTTTCAGCACAATTACTACAGCTGTCATTTGGTCTTGGAAAGGCTGGTAGAGTATATTTAACAGCTGCCGAGCAAGCAGAAATTCAACAGGTGAAGGATTTCCTCATCACCTTACGCTCCTTTGGGGGCAGGAGGGGGAGTTCTACCTGTTGGGATTCTGTCCAACGTGGTTATCTACAGGCACAGGGATTTGCCAGGGAAAATACCAACCCTACGGATTATCATCGGTCACATATATCACTTTTGTTTTTAACCATAATCTCTGCAGCCATTCCACCTGATAAACAAACAGGGGGGAAGATGCAATGAGGTGTAAGAATAGATTTGTGCAGGGCAGGCAACTGAACATTTAATTTATTTACCTCTCCTAACAGATACCTGGGGTGACATTTATTAATAAACGACATTATCAGGTGTCTGGTATGTAGCTCACAGAAATTAATTACCCAGCTCCTGGTTAAAAAAAAAAAAAGCTATAACAAGCCTGCAGTGCTGTAACGTTTGTGCTAATTGAAAATGAGATAAGTGCTGTGGGTGCAATTTGCATTCAATGCAGTGTATTAATTATCTACAGTTCTCTTCGTGATAAATATACCTGACTGAATCACTCCGCTAATTTGCCAGGTAATAGAGTTATAAGTGGATTCCCTGAGGTGACCAAGGAAAGGCTTCAGCCCTATTGGAAAATCAAGGCATCACCAGCCTCTTCACTGAGTGAACAAACTCTCCCATTTCTGTCCATAGCAGATTCAAAGACCATGCCAGCAAATGCTTTCATTGCCCTGTTTCATAGACTTTTGAATTAGCATGTTTAAATCACACACATAGTGTGTTTAATGAATTGAGCATTGGCCTTGTACCTCTGAGGCTGGTGTTTGTAGGAGGGCCTTTCTGGTGAGGGGGAACCCTCGTTTTTTGTGCTAAAATTACAAGAGAAGTTCGCCACATGAGAGTCCCATAGTATATATTACATTTGAATGCCCCCTCCTGTGGTGAAAGATGGTATTTAGCACATGAGGGGGAACTCTTGATTCCAAGTTTCCTTCATAAAAATGGATGCTGGCTCTCACCACAGAATTGTAAGCCTGTGACAGAAATTTATAGCATGGGTTTTGTGGTGGCAGAGAACCACAGGGACTGATGTGGGACCTCTGTGTTCCCTTCTTCCTGTGGGAGGTCTCGGGGTGGGGGTGGGGGTTGAGGCCTAGGTGTGCACAGTCCTCTTTATGTTACTGTTTATTTCAGACCCTCCATCCAAGGCACTCAGGATAGCATCTCCTCTCCCCATTTCATCATCACATTAACCCACTGAGGTAAGCTGGGCCAGTGAGCTTCAGGGCTCATTTGAAACTGGCTCTCTTTAGGCAACACATTCACCACTACTATGCCACACTGGCTGTCTTGACAAAGCTATTTTTAACCTTCTCACCCCTTGCTTTTTCCTGTAAGACTAATGGCAGTCATTAACAGTCGTCAACAGGTTTACCACAGCTATCAGCCTATCACCCATTCCCACCACTCTTCTGAGTAATACCCCTCCCACCCTCTCACTATATATAAGGGTCTGGTGACTTCTGTTTCAGTGTATCTGAAGAAGTGTGCATGCACACGAAAGCTCATACCAAGAACAAACTTAGTTGGTCTCTAAGGTGCTACTGGAAGGAATTTTTTTATTTTTTATTTTGTTTTGTCTTGATATGTTAGGTAGGAACGTCAGGCTTTAAGGACATGCCTCCCCCTGCCTTTTTAAGTCTCACAACAACCCTATGAAGTAGGTTACAGAATATGGCAGCTAGGATGCTCACAGCAACATGGGTGTGTGAGCCTATTACACCCATTTCAGAACATCCGCACAAGTTGCCGATTTACTGCTGGGAACAATTCAAAGTGGTGCATTTCCTCTTGGGTGATGCTTAGGTGACCACCCTACATCAGAGGCTGAATACTAGGTGCTAGGGGCAAACAACAAAGGACACGGTTTCCTTCATGCCTTGATTGCAGGAGACATTGCTGGAAACAGAATGCTGGACTAGATGGACTCTTGAGCCAATCCTTTGGTCCTCAGCTTACTTTTTTCTTTTTATGAACCTATCAGCAGTGATCGTAATTTGCATTCCCCAGACCCACACTTCCAACAACTGCTACTCTGTGCCAGGTTTCTTAGACTGCGATTTGGGATCCTATAAGTACTAGTTGAACTATGCAGTTGAACGCAGCTAAGTCTAGAATTGCTCTGGTGATTACCTAGCTTGTTACTTTAGTTTCAGCAGTATAAACATATATTCAATTGGTGTTTCCAGGGGGTTAAAACTTACCACAACTACCTGTCTGTGCAGAATCTACCCCTGGGATGGAGTATGGGCTCAATTTTTGTCCTATAGGGGACAAATAAAATAAAATGTAAAAATCACTGATCCCTACCTGCAAACTTTATTTTTTAAAAGGAAAATCTAGCTGTTGTGAAACAACATGGCGAGACAGCGAAGGGAGGGGAGAGAGGGAGCTGTTAACAAAAATCTTAACTTTGACTCTGAAACACATTTGTTAAATAGCCATCCTAATGGCATTATTGCAGCTAAAAACACAGCGACTTGAAAATGCTGTATACATTATTACTCTCATTATCCACCAACTGCAAGAATGCTGCACTAAAACTAACTCAAAACACCTCGGGGAAGGTAATTGCTACTAATGGATCTGAAGTGTGTAAAATTGGGCATTATTACTCAGTCATCATATCCTTGAATCGCCAAAGCCATCGGATATCGCAGTTGCCAGGCTCACTCATCTCTCAATCATGGGAGAAATTTGAGGAAAGTGGCAAGCTCTCCTTCATTTTGCATTAGAAGGAAAATTCAACAACAACAGCGAAAGATTACAGCAGCCTGTTTGTGGCCGAAAGGTTTTGCCTGGGATCAGCATTTTACTGCTCAAAACCACCCTTCCCCTGCTTTGAGAAAGACCTGCAGATGTTGCTCCAGAAATACATTTCTCCACTGAAGTATCTTACTTAGCATGAAGGACTGCACACAATATTTTGTTCATTAGTATATACATCCACAGGCGGCCAGGGACACAATGCATTGGGGCAAGTCCCACTAAAATGAATGAAAGGTGCACAGCAGAATTACCATTCCATCCATGCAGTGCCCATTCATTCCAGTGGGGCTTGCGCAGGAGAACTTCCCAGTGGATTATGCCAAGGAGACGCAAAATGCAGACGTGTGTTCCCAAATAAGGCAGCAATGATGAGGCTGAGAATTGCTCGATTCTGTACAGAGCAGATGAGCTGATATTGTTGATTGGGCTATTTAGGTCTCTAAATACTGGATGAGCTATTAAATCACATATTCCTAGATGTTCAGGTTAAAAGATAGGTGCACTGTGGCAAGACAGGGATTGTTGATATGGTGACCTGAGCTGTAGGGATTCGTTCCCTTTGCCTCCCCACATTCAAAGGGCTTCAGGACATGATCCTTGATTGGTTGGGCTTGTGCAGTGAAAAATATCTCTCTCTCTCTCTCTCATTCTCTCTCTCTCACACACACACAATTTCCAAAACATCACCAGATCAGGAAAACAATGACTCTAAGCAGGTGTGGAAAAATTGTGTGAAAGAGTGGAAAGTGTGGGAGGCAGGGGGGCCACTTTTGCCTCCTCCAGATGGTAATTTTCAAATAGAAAACCTCCCAAACATTCGACACAGCACTAGTTAGCCATAACCAAGTTGTGTAACTTTGTAATGTTTATGTACTTAATATTGTAACTACAATGGAAAACTCCAGTAAAATGTTTTAAGCTGAAAGCAAAGCCAGGCTTTGTGCAGTGCACATGAGATTTCCCCCAGAAGTCCCAGTTGCAATTTCTTGTCCCTTGAGAATGTTCTGTTAGCTGAAAACCTTGTTCCAAAAACTACAGCTTATGTGATATAGATCTGTTAAGCTCACAGTTGGAAGCGGTGCTCCTCTGCCAGGATCGAGCATATTTAGCACAACTGGTGTGACGTGTAGCACATCTGTACTGTATACACCGATAAAACTGGGAGAGCCAGCAGCTATAGAACAGGACAACAGAGGCATGAAATGTTAATTAGCCACATACAGGCCATGTTATTCCTTCACCACCACATTTTTAGCTATATGTCTACAATGTTTGAGAGAATAAAGACCTAGTGAACTCTGTGAGACTTAATTCTTGGTGGACACGAATAGGATTGTACCTCTTAAAATGTCACATTCACGTTCTATATTTTGATGTTATATTTTAATGTTGCTAGACTACAGCTTCCATCCTCTTATTCTGGCATTAAGTCAGGCATAGGCAAACTCGGGACTACAGCTCCCATCATCCCTGACCGCTGGTCCTGTTAGCTAGGGATGATGGGAGTTGTAGTCCCAAAACAGCTGGAGGGCTGAGTTTGCCTATGCCTGCATTCAGTGATCTAGATATAGAATGATATACTCCCTGATCATGGTCCACACTGGCTGGCGCTAATGGGATTTGGGGTCCAACCCTAAACTTAACCCTGCCTTAAAATGTAAAATGGGCATGTACCAATAGTCACTGGGAAGTCACAATTGGCTACAGCTTCCTGTTGAGAAAGTGTCAGGCTTCAGGGAATCCGATCCCCCTCCCTCACAGCAGTCTGCCAGTAATGGAAAGACAGGAAGCTCTTACCAATGTCTTTTATTCAATATTCACAGAGAGAGATGTAGAAACGCCATCTCTCTTGGATAATGGCATTGCTCAGAGTAAAGCCCCACCCCGTCCGTCTCTCCTATTATACATCATCGCTACGTTGGCTGACCTGTGCTTTCTGCCTCTGAGCTTTCTGTTCTCCTACTTTCAATACCCCCCAGGTTCTGGGAGGGGGGTCTGGAATGCTTTCTAAAGACACTGAGTCTGTCCGCTGTCTCTCCCCTGGTGCGTCCTCTTCCTCCTGCTCCTCTCCCAATATTTCCCAGCTTCTCCCCTCTGCATCCTCTGAACTGTGACCTTCTGCAAACCACGGTTCTAAATCTGTACTGTCTCCCTCTTCTCTGGGAAGTGTAGAAGGAGGGGGGCGGCCTCCATCATCCCTCCTCAGTCCAGTCCCTGACAGAAAGATACAATTTGCACATTATCTTAGTGGTACATATCGGTGGCAGATCTTGGGGTCTCAGATTTCAGCAGCGCCATGTGCGATGCCAAAATTCAGCTCTCCTCCACCTCTCACACTCCATTCTAAGTCATAGCTGTGTCATCCCCACTGGGCGGCCCCAAGACTCTGCGCCCAGTGCAACCGAACCTGTCCTGCTCCCCGAAATCTGCCTCTGTATCTATTAGAGCAACATAGAGAGCCAGTGTGGTGTAATGGTTAAGAGTGGTAGACTTGTAATCTGGGGAACTGGGTTCGCATCTCCGCTCCTCCACATGCAGCTGCTGGGTGACCTTGGGCTAGTCACACTTATTTGAAGTCTCTCAGCCCCACTCACCTCACAGAGTGTTTGTTGTGGGGGAGGAAGGGAAAGGAGAATGTTAGCCACTTCGGGTAGTGATAAAGCGGGATATCAAATCCAAATTCTTCTTCTTCTATATCCACAGAGCAGGGGTGGTGAACCTATGGCCCTCCAGGTGTTCTTGGACTTTAATTCCCAGCAGCCTCAGTCAGCAAGCCATTAATGAGAGATGATGGGAGTTGTACTCCTGCCATATCTGAAGGAAGGGTCACAGGTTCTCTGCCCCCTGCCATGGAGAATAGAATGTCTTGGAGGTAAAATTGTGACCCATTTGCATCGCAGACTGAATCTTTCCGATCTAAATGCTGCATCCTGATTCTCGGCGTTATTGTGTGCAGAACAACCAGTAGTGAGTGACTCTAATTCAAGGTCCATGGTTGACTGAGGTCCTTTGGAATTAAAATTGCATTGCACATAGAAAGTTTTTACAAGCAGATTCAGTCCTTGTTCTAAACAGCGTCCGTCTTGGATGATGACAACATGCAGACTGGCGGAAGACAAACAGGATAGCATCAGGCGGGTCAAGGTGACAGTAGACTTAACGTATTCTGTTATTAATGCAGACTTCAGTTGTATGTAATAGATGCTGACATGTTTTGGTGAACAAGACCAGTTGTGAATCAAGGTATGGCTATTGATTTATACCTAGTTCCTTTTCTTAGCCAAGCACTTTACAGAATTGCAATGACTACCCAGATTTATGTCCGTCACAATGGCAAAAGCAAACTCCTCCATCCAGGCCTAGGGTGAGATATAGTCATGATTCTAACACTGGCGACAACACAACACAGCCTTCTTGAAAGCAATTGTGACGGGATGCAAAAAGTAAAGGAACCAGTGACCATCGCAGCCAAAGGGTCGATTGGGAAGCTGGGGATCCATAGACAATATTTAATGCATTGGAAACTATCCAGCATGGCACTTCAGGGAGGAATTACTAGAAAGAGAAAGTATTGTACATAAGAACTTACATTGGCCATCAGACCAAATGCTCCAGGGAGTTATAGTTCAGCAACATCTGGAGGGCCAACATTCCCTATGCCCGACACAGTCAAAGGTTCAGTGAAGCCTTGGCTTAGGAACAATAACCTCTGCATGTCCTGTGAGTCTGTGATTCTATGCCAGGCATCCCCAAACTGCGGCCCTCCAGATGTTTTGGCCTACAACTCCCATGATCCCTAGCTAACAGGACCAGTGGTCAGGGATGATGAGAATTGTAGTCCAAAACATCTGGAGGGCCAAAGTTTGGGGATGCCTGTTCTATGCCCTGTCCTTTCCAGTACCACCACCGTCTTGCTCTCTCCTGAGTGAATGAACCAAAGCAAGGAGGAGAGAAACCCACTGTAGAAAGAAGCCCCACTGGCAGTCATGTCTTAGGGCAGTGGTGGCTAACCTTGGCACTCCAGATGTTTTGGGACTACAACTCCCATCATCCCTGGCCACTGGTCCTGTTAGCTAGGGATGATGGGAGTTGTAGTTCCAAAACATCTGGCGTGCCAAGGTTAGCCACCACTGTTTAGGTCTCCTCAAATTTGAGACCAGCACCAAGCCTGGCATTACCACACCTGGCTTGAGAGTAGTACATGTGAAAAGGATCTAGGAGTCTTGGTAGACCATAAACTTGACATGAGTCAACAGTGTGATGCAGCAGCTAAAAAAGCCAATGCAATTCTGGGCTGCATCAATAGGAGTATAGCATCTAGATCAAGGGAAGTAATAGTACCACTGTATTCCGCTCTGGTCAGACCCCACCTGGAATACTGTGTCCAGTTCTGGGCACCACAGTTCAAGAAGGATATTGACAAGCTGGAACGTGTCCAGAGGAGGGCAACCAAAATGGTCAAAGGCTTGGAAACGATGCCTTATGAGGAACGGCTTAGGGAGCTGGGTATGTTTAGCCTGGAGAAGAGAAGGTTAAGGGGTGATATGATAGCCATGTTCAAATATATAAAAGGATGTCATATAGAGGAGGGAGAAAGGTTGTTTTCTGCTGCTCCAGAGAAGCGGACACGGAGCAATGGATTCAAACTACAAGAAAGAAGATTCCACCTAAACATTAGGAAGAACTTCCTGACAGTAAGAGCTGTTCGACAGTGGAATTTGCTGCCAAGGAGTGTGGTGGAGTCTCCTTCTTTGGAGGTCTTTAAGCAGAGGCTTGACAGCCATCTGTCAAGAATGCTTTGATGGTGTTTCCTGCTTGGCAGGGGGTTGGACTGGATGGCCCTTGTGGTCTCTTCCAACTCTATGATTCTATGATTCTATGATTAATGCCCCTCTTCTATCAGATGTTTGAGCGGCTGCTAAGCGATTAGAAACCTGCAGATCATCCTCTCCCCGTGCCTGCATAAAGACACAAGAAGAATCCTGCTGGATCAGGCCAATGGCCCATCTAGTCCAGTATCCTGTTCTCACTGTGGCCAGCCAAATGCCCCAGCTGGCATGGCCAACAGTCAAGGATGATGGGAGCTGTGGCTCCAGAAAAGAACTGTGTCTCCCTAGTTCATATGTTTCACAGCCTTCCTACTCAGAGAACCATTTGTATCCATTACTTTTTTTTCTTTTCTTTTTGCTATCTGGCTACAGTTTTCCAGCTTTGCAGCTCAAGCGCACAGATTTTGTGCTTTTAAACTGGGAGGTCCCTCATTCAATACTTGATGTGGCAGGTGTCACACAGATACAGGCAGTGTCTGATCTATTAATGTCTCACTTAGCATTGATGTGATGCGCCGTGTTAATCTTCCAAATGCCATCTGATCCTAACCAAGTCAGAGATGCTTTTTCTGCTTCTATAGCCTTTTCTTGAAGTGATAGCAATATGCAAGGGGGGGTGGGAGCCGTTTTCAATGTTTGTCATTATTATAGGTTATATATACAGAAAGAAAAGTTAATTAAGCTTTAAAAAAAATCCATCACACATCAATGACTGCATTTTAATGAGTACAAAAAGTTGAGGTGTTTACTGCCAATTAAAGTGGTTTTTAAATAAGCATTAATTAATGCAGAAATTCAGAAGAAAGTTATGCCTTGTCAAAGAAAGGCCAGTGGCAGCAGTGCCCACTTCTGTACCCATTCATATTCAGATAGTAATTACCACCAACCCTATATTTTCCATAATAATGAGGACAGGCTGTCATGTCTGTCAAACAACAACAAAAAAAAATTGTGGTGGGTTCAAAAATACCTCAACCTGAAGCAAACTTTAAAAAAAAAAAAACCTTTAGGAGAGTTATTCTCTTAACCACAGAAATGGGTGTTGGGGGGAACAGAAGCTGCTTTACACACTGGGGTCAGTGCAGGGCCGGCCCTATCATTAGATTGGGGGAGGCAGCCGCTTCAGGCAGCAATTGCATGCACCCCCTAAGCTAGTCTGCTGCCCTCAAGGGCAGCAGAGGACATTGTCCCATTGGCAGTGTCGAAGAAAGATTCAACTGCGTCCCTGGTCGGCTTCTGGAACAGGTGGGAGGACAGGGAGATGCCATCTTGTCTGCTTCAGGTAGCAAAATGTCTTAGGCCATCCTTGAGTCAGTGCCTACTCAGTTCTGGCCACACTCAAACTGCCGCCTGGGGAGCCTTTGGCCCCTGGATGTTGCTGAACTACAACTGCCAACATTCCTGAGCATTGGCCGTGCTTGAGGGGGCTGATGGGAGTTGTAGTTCAGCAAAGTTTCCGCACACCTGCTTTCACCCACAGAGAGTCTTGAAAGATCTCGAGGAGACAGTGTTGCCAGCCATGCTCCCCTTGATCCTTTTAAGAGCAGATGCCGATGACTGAAAGATCATGCTTATTTGTTATATTTATTTAAGATATAGCACCCTTAGTCAAAAAGGCCACAGTGTCGTTTACAACACGGTAACATGATAAACAACATAATAATAATAATAGAACGTAATATCTGCAAAATCCAAAAATGAAAAGTTATTTAAATACAGTTCATAATAATAAGCAGTACATAAGAGTATGCAGTACATAATACATAATAACCAATGCATAATAAGCAGCAGCAGCAAATTATTCACAATTTCAAGCTGGCAATAAACTCCATAACCCCTGCGAAATACAAGTGTCTAATAATGCAAGTTATTATCTACTCGTGAACAGCTTAGCCTTTTATTTGTTCATCTGCCCATTTATTTATTTTCTAGAAAACATCTCTATCCTTGGGAGAAGGCTGGAGTAGAAATAAAGAAATAAATACTTGTTTTCCACCTTTCCCCCTATTTCCCCCCCTATTTGGATAGGTTGCTGTGACAAGCACAGAATCTGCGCATGTAATACTATTAGCAGTGGACATCTTGATCCAGAAAGAGAGTTCCACACTTGGAAAGAGCCTTTCATGTGCCCTGCCAGTGCAGATGACAATATAAACCCATTTGCAATGTGATGTTTTTTCTGAGCCAGGTGGGTGGGTGGCTGGGGGCACCATTGGGACTGAATGTCCCAAAGAATTTCCAGGGGTTTCCACTTCAGAGTTTCAAAGCGGGATGGATGTGTAGCCAAGCACATCCATTATCTACAGTCCTTACACATCAATATGCCTATGTAAATCCATGCGTACTGGGGGTAGTGGCTACTGACCACAATGGAAGCAATATTCTGCCTCCATGGTCAGAGGCAGCGATTGAAGGTAAAGGACCCCTGGATGGTTAATTCCAGTCAAAGGCGACTATAGGCTGCGTCGCACGTCTCCACTTTCAGGCCGAGGGAGCCAGCGTTTGTCCGCAGACAGCTTTCCAGATCATGTGGCCATCATGACTAAACTGCTTCTGGTGCAACGGGACACCATGACGAGTGCCAGAACTCATGGAAACACCATTTACCTTTCCGCTGCAATGGTACCTGTTTATCTACTTGCACTGGTTTCCTTTCAAACTGCTAGGTTGGCAAGAGCCGGGACAGAGCAACGGGAGCTCGTCCTGTCGCGCAGATTTGAACCACCAACCTTCCTATCGGCAAGTTCAAGAGTCTCAGTGGTTTGAATAGCAGTTGCTGGTGCAAGAAGGTGCACACTATCTGAGGGTGGCCAAATTATTTTGACAATATGAATTCCACAAGTGCTAGTTTCTGGCAGTGAAAATACAACATTAACAACTTAGCTTAACAACTTCCTGCCCTTTCATGACACCCAAAATCAGCTGCCTCCCTCTGCCCTGGTGGGGCAAGCTCAAAGCCGCACACTTTCCCTGAAAGGAAATGCCACATGACCTCACATAAAAGGTAGCTTTTTTTTTTGTAATTTTCCACTTCTGCTTTTGCACATTCAAATGATGGCTTTTAAAAGGAATCGATCAATTTCATGGGGGATAAGGCTATTGATAACTAGTAGTCATATACATTACACTGTTGTTGTTGTTTAGTCGTTTACTTGTGTCCGACTCTTCGTGACCCCATGGACCAGAGCACGCCAGGCACTCCTGTCTTCCACTGCCTCCCGCAGTTTGGTCAGACTCATGTTGGTAGCTTCGAGGCTCATGTTGGTGGTTGGACAGTGTTCTCGAGGCTACCATATATTATATTACTTCCAGAATAAGAGGTGGCCTGCTTCTCAGTACCAGCTGTTGAGGAAGTGGGGAGATCGCTGTTGCTCTCAAGTTCTTGTGGACTTCCCATAGGCATCTGGTTGCTGGACACGGGCCATATTCACACCATACATTTAAAGCGCTATTTTGTCACTAGAAAGAGTCATAGCTTCCCCCAAAGAATTCTGGGCGCTGTAGTTTGTTAAGGGTTGTTAGGAGACACACACACACCCATTCCCCTCACGGAGCTACAATTCCCAGAGTTCCCTGTGAAGAAGAATTGACCATTAAACCACTTTAAGAAACCTTAGCTCTGTGAGGGGAATAGGGGTCCCCTAACAACTCTCAGCCCCCCTAACAAGCCACAGCTCCCAAGATTATTGTGGGGGAAGCATTAAAAGCAGTGCTTTAAATGTAAGGTGTGAATGTGGCCTAGAGGAGTCCCATCCCATAGGGCTCCTCTTTTATTCTTCTTAACCTCTCAAAAACAAATCCAAATGAGATTAAGCCACATGTGCTACCTCGGACTGCTCGGAGAAAAAGCAGAATCCAAAACAATGAAGATGAGGATGGTGGTTATGACAATGATGTAGTCTGTTTCAAGATTTTAAATCCTTCGCTTCCATTCAGGTACGAAGCGCCTCTCTGCTCCAAACTGTATTTTTCCTAATTACCCTGGGTAGAGCCAAGTCTTTCCTCATAACCACCCTCTCCTCTTTGGAGTGGCAAAGGTCAGCTCAGATTTTCCAAAACGGATACAAATCTTTAATTTTAGATACTACATTTCCAGGGACCTTGCCAACAATGTGACTGAGAGAGAGAGAGAGCGTGTGCTGGCATCGTGGCTGATGCTGCTCTGAAACGGCAGGGGAGGTCACAAAGCCACCCCCGGAATGATGGCCACGAGACGCTCCAGAGATTCCGTAAGCTGTGCCAGAAAAGCTCAACCAAAACATACAGGAGGCTCACGTGAGCCCCTGCACTGTAATGGGTGGAACTCCTAAAGGGGCCATTCACGACTCCTATTAGCTTATCTCAAGCGGACAGCATGGAGACTGCCAAGTATCAAAGCCGATCTGTGTTTCAAACCCAGAAAGATAAAGTTTGCTAATGACTTGATTTATAGATGCACACACAAGTAAAAGAGATCATAAGAACCTCACACAGAGGATAGTTTAAAAACTAACTGGTCAGGGAAATGCCTTCTCATATCTTCAACCATGGATACGAGCAGCTGCATTGTATTGGGTCAAACCATTGATCCAGCTATTCCAGTACCTATTCTTCCAGGAAACCCATTGACCAGCTACTAATCAGAAGCCTGGAGACTGAAAATTTCTGCATGCCCTACAGAGAGTTTGTTTCAGCAGTAACGTATAGGTCTCAGTAAGGCAACATATTTGAGTACCTTGATCATGTTTCAACCCTGCACACCTCAAGCCCAGCTTTTTCCCCACTACTCCCCAATTTAACAACCCATTTGATAGATGTAAAGGTAAAGGGACCCCTGACCATCAGGTCCAGTCGTGTCCGACTCTGGGGTTGCGTGCTCATCTCGCTCTATAGGCCGAGGGAGCCGGCGTTTGTCCAAAGACAGCCTCCGGGTCATGTGGCCAGCATGACAAAGCTGCTTCTGGCGAACCAGAGCAGCGCACGGAAACGCTGTTTACCTTCCCGCTGGAGCGGTTCCTATTTATCTACTTGCACTTTAACATGCTTTCGAACTGCTAGGTGGGCAGGAGCTGGGACCCAGCAACGGGAGCTCACCCCATCGCAGGGATTCGAACCACTGACCTTCTGATCAGCAAGCCTGTGGTTTAACCCACAGCGCCACCTGGTCCCTCCTTTGATAGATGTACAAATCACAATTTGATTATGGTTACAGTACTTTGCAAAGAGAGGAGAAAGTGGAGGCTATGAAAGGAATAGGGGACACACTTTATTGACAACAACTTTATTGTCTCTTTTGAAGCTGAACCAGAATAGTAACAGGACTCCCCCAGCTGTGTCCAAGTCCAGTGCCACCTAGAGACAAAACTGTATCATGACACTATCCAGATAGTGACTTAGTGACATCACATGCATGCCAATCAATCAGGGTTGGCTTTGGTTTTTGCAGGAATTTTGCAGGTTCTCCTTGAGGTTGATCCTGAATGGGAAGGCTGTATGTTGGTACAAAATGCAGGGAATGTGCATTGCTAGCAGGTTCATGTTCTGTGCATTTATCAACAACATTAATAATACTAGGGGGTGGGGGCAGAGTGGGGATCAGAACATGCTAGAAGGAGTTTAAAACCCTTCCTACAAACTCAGTGGCTTTCTATAAAGAAATGTCTTCTACAGTTACTGATGCAGAAGGTCATGAGCAAGGAATCAAAGTGGGTCTCCTTAGGGAGGGAGTCAGAGTCTGTCCTAGGCACAGAAAGACCCTCTCCCTGGTCCCCATCAAGGCATTGGTGGGTTACATGGAATCAGAGTTAGAAGGGACCTTGGAGATCATCTAGTCTAGGTTTGACCCTCCAGATGTTGCTGAACCACAACTCCCATCAGTCCCAGCAAATGTGGCTAATGGCTAGGGCTGATGGGAGTTGTAGTTCAGCATTATCTGGAGGCCAAAGGTTCCCCACATTTGATGCAGACCAGCCCACTGCCCAGTGCAGAAATCTTGCAGCCACAGCATCCCTGGCAGATGACCACCCAGAGTGTACTTCAATATCTCCAGTGAAGGAATGCCTTGACACTGCACAGAAAACATAGAAACTACTGGTACTTGTTCCGTCATAGGTCCACCATTGCCAGATGAGGTCCACATTGCTATGGCTCCAAGATGCTTCTGCTATCTTTCGGGAACTGCAAGAATGTTATATTGATTGTAGTTATATGCCATCCAATCCAAAAGGGTCAGGTGAGTAGGGGGGAAAGTAATAAATATCATATTAAAATAGTATAAAGCAGAATGACATTGAAGCAGAACAAAAAGGCATTAAAATCCCACCCATAGACACTTGAGGCCTTCTCGGTAGTGGCACCCTCCCTGTGGAACACCTTCCCTTCAGATGTCAAGGAGATAAAGAACTACGTAACTTTTAGAAGACATCTAAAGGCAGCCCTGTATCGGGAAGTTATTAGTGTTTGATGCTTTACTATGTTTTATATATGCTGTAACCCGCTCAGAGTGGGTGGGGTATAAATAATACAGAAGTTGTTGTTGTTGTTGTTGTTGTTGTTGTTGTTAAGAGCTTGACTGAACCTTTGGAAACCAGCCAAAACAGGAAAGTCTTACCATGTTTTCAAAGGGTGGTCAGGCTCAAAGGGAAAGTCTCTAGAAGAAGGGAGTTACATAATGGGGGAGCCACGCAAACTGCCCATTCTTGCTATCTAAAATGGACAGAAAGGCAGTGGGTTGTCTTCAACTAAATTCTACTCAAGGTGTAGACTGGTTGAAATTAATGAATCTGAGTTAGTCATGTCCATTAACTTCAATGGGTTAATGAGCATGGGCCTTTTCTGGGGTGGCTCCCCAACTATGGGATGCTCCCCCCAGAGAGGCTAACCTAGCGCCATCATTACCAGGTGCCAGGCAAAAACATTCTTCTTTACCCAGGCCTTTGGCATTACCGTGGCCTGTTAAAGCTTGGGGCAAGGGGGCTGTTGTTATTATGATTATTTTATTGTTATTGTTAACAAAATCAATCCTCCTGGCAAAGTGGGAATATTCCCTCACTCACTCAATGGTATTCCACCATTTCTTTTTCTCTGAGAAAAATAAGTGGCTCACATAAATGTGAACAAGCTTCAATAATGAACTGAGAGAAAACGAAATAATATGATGAGAGAAGCTAAATACAACATGAGGCAAGTCTGAGGCAAAAAAACAACAAGCAGAGGCAGTTGGTCCCTCTTAACGGAACAGACACTGAAGGAAGGGGCTGATTCCAGAGCAAAACACACAAGCCCTGCCCACCAGATACCAAGCACTCTACTATTCAAATTAGGTCCCAGTGTTTTTCTTACAAATATCATGCTTTTTATTATGCTTTTTTATTATTGGTGCTCTGTAATGCATTTTAAATGTTCTACACCACCCTGGAATCTTTCGATAAAGGGCAGTATATAAATGGAATAGAGAAATGATAATAATAATGGGTCTATTCTGAGTAAGGACAAACATCCTTACTCAGGCTACAACCCGATGAGGTGGATCCAGACGACAGCGCTGCAATTAGACCCATTAAGATGAATGAGTCTTAAAGGTTGAGTCCCATTGATTTTGATGGGTCTCCTCTAAGCATAACTAAGTCTGGATCCAACCCAGTGTTGTTAAACAGGGCACCCCTGGCTGGCATTGGAACAAGGCTGTCATCTCTAATGGAGTCCAGCCTCTTTGGCAGACAGGGCACAGGTAATGAGTTGGTGCTGTGCTAATGTAAGATGCCGTGAGAACAAAAGGAAAGCTCTGCTGGATCAGGCCAATGGCCTGTCTAGTCCATCATCCTGTTCTCACAGTGGCCAACCAGATGCCTGTGGGAAACCTGCCATGACTGAGGCAAACAGCACTCTGCCCACCTGCAATTCCCCAGCAACTGAGTGTTGCCTCTGGCAGTGGAGTTAAGAGCACAGCTATTGCAGCTAGTAAGTAGCCTTCCACTGCATGGATTTGTCTAATCCTGGGTAGTGATAAGAGTGAACAGAGCTTGCATCTCCCACAAGTCTTGTTAAACTTAGTTTTCCCTTGCAAAGCATGCTATTAAAAACGCCCCCCAGAAATCCTTGCTGTGTTATTGTTCAGAGAAACTCTTTAGGCAGACAAGACTTGAACAAAACAGAACAGAACACAACCACCCCCACCAGCACCCAGTAAAAGCCTGGAAGGAATGGCATTTCTGGTTTGCACCATGAAAACAGGTGACATTTCTCTACCCTTCCCCGTACGTACCTTGCTCGGATCCAGCTGGGTGGCAGAAATTTAAATGTCTGTCGTTCAAGGGAAAAGTTTATTTCATCCAACAAAGAGGTTGTCTCCATCAGAAAAGTCTCGTCCCTGTCTGAAGACACGGGCGAGCTGCATTTATAGCGGCATTCTTTTATTTTTATTTTTATTATTCAGCTTTTCGGTAGAAATGTCACCTTTTTCAAGCAAGCTGTTATCGTGTGTTTCCCAAGCCAAACACATGGCCTCTAAGGAGAGAGGGTTTGGGGGGGTGGTTTTTTATCTCTCCGTTTTGAGCTATTTGTGTTTCTCTTTCAAGGAGCTCCATGCCTTAAGGCACCTGCAAAAACAGTAACGTCGCAAGAAGGTGCAGATATTCGAGATGCATCGGGATGGGATGTTCAGTGGCGCGAGAACAGGGGAAGCATCCCACAACACCAGTCACCTTACCTTGTAAGATGCATCTCTAATGCAGGCCATTCCCCCCCCCCCAAAAAAAAAAAAACGCCAGCGCCACTTTTCTTCCATTCGCTCTTTGTTCGCACAGTTGGGACCACTTTCTCAAAGAGTCAGTGTGCCTGACAGCAAAATAAGCCACACGACAGGCTCAAGAGCAGCCAGCACAACTGTCTGCGATGCCTGCCAATGAGCCAGATGCTGCCACATATTGGCACCTGGGGTCTGGAACGGCTACCATGCTCTCTCCCGTTTGGCTGAGGATGCTGCTCCCGACTGCTGAAGGAGACAAAAAGGAGAGGAGGCAGAGGGGAAAAATGGGGGGCCAGGGACATCTACAAAGGATCGTTTCACCGGGGACCACTTTGAGTTCGTAAGACCTGCCATTCGCCCCAAGTTCATCTATAAACGTGCGTGGGAAAGCCCCAGCGCAGAGTTCTGAGCAGGGTTTTTGTCAGAGATCAGAAGCGCTCATTCTCCGCATCAAAAGCTTCGCGATCTTCATCTACCCTGAGACGAGGCCGCAATCATCTCCTGCTGGTCTCCACATGGCACACAGACAGGTGGAACTCCCTTCTAGTTTGTAGGGAACTCCCCTCCAGTTGAGGTCGGTCAAACATCACCCCCTCCCCATTGAACTTCTGGTGCCTACTGAAGACTTTGAAAATTCAGCAGGCATTTTAACTGAATTCTGGTTTTACAGCTTAGCTGGTTCTTAGCATTACTGTATTGCTACTTGCAGGACACATAGGAAGCGGCCTTATAGCAAGTTGGGTTGTTGGTCCAGTATTGTTGACACTGACTTTTCCAGCCTCATTCACTCATGGGGAACCTTCTGGAGCCAGTGGCTGGCGGAGCCAGAAGTGACAGTGGGTGGGGCCGGCATCCAAAGTGGGTGGAGCAATGGGTGTCACTCTTATTCTTGGTGACATTCCAGCCACATAAAAGTTTGAGGTTACTATACTCACCACTCTCCAGCCAGGCAGGCAAGAGGCGTTACAGTGGTACCTCGAGTTACAAACGCCTCAGGTTACAAACACTTCAGGTTACAAACTCCACTAACCTGGAAGAGTTACCTCAAGTTGAGAACTTTGCCCCAGGATGAGAACGGAAATCGTGTGCCGGCGGCACAGCAGCAGCAACAAAGCACGCCTCTAGTTAAGAACAGTTTCAGGTTAACAAGGGACCTCCAGAACAAATTAAGTTCGTAACTAGAGGTACCACTGTATTGCCATTCAAGGACACATTCCAGCCAGGCAAAAACACCTGAGGAGACAGAGAAGAAGGGTTGGTGAGATGTGTGGCTTCCAGGGGTGTGTGTGGCCGTGGCAGAGTCCCAAAGACTGGATTGAGAGATCTGGAGGACTCCATTTGGGTTCCCAGGTCTGAGGCCCTAACCTGACCATAGTCTCTTCTGCCTCGTTTTGCCAACTGAGGAGAATGTCTAACTGCATGCCTCATCTCCTCTCTTACATCGTAGTGTGATTTTGAGGGTCATCTGAGTAGCTTCTTTATCCAAATGGGCAGCACAGTACAAGGAAAGCATTAATACGGCTCACAGGGTTGTCCAGAGATCAAAGCCAGGACAGACTGAAAAGTTCATTGCAAAATCACAATGACTCCAGAAGTGCTACAGAAATGATAAACAAAAGGGAGCAAAGGCGGCCGCTCCCTGTCCTTGCCGTATGAAACCTTGCCGGACAAAATGATGAACTAAACAGTTTCCTGCATATTAGTGCCTATAATTCAATTAATTTGTCTTTCCATCATATTTGGGAAAGAGAATTGCTCAGAAGTTCACGTGGTGCCAAGGCAAGACTATCCAGAGATGCATCGCTTATTAACCCCCAGTCAAATTAGAAAGAGGTTTTGCATTGCTGGTTTTTCGAAAGAGCCTCTGACCATCACGACATCTGTTGTTTTCTTGGCTGGTCCTCCCCTAATTCAGTTTTAGGCTTCCCTAGCCAGATCATTTGCCAGCTGGCCAGTGTGGTTTACTTCCCCCAGAAGGGCTTTTCCCAAACCAGCCAAACCTAGGATCTTGGGTTTACAGCTGCAGAAGAATTGGGGTGATTGCCCCTCCTTCCTGTGCCCAACACAAGGCCAGATCAACCCTCCAGCAGGAGAGCTTTAATCCTCATTGAGCACTCTGCTGGCCAAAAAGATGGAGGTAGAGCTGCCTTTGGTGAATCATTGCCTGTGGTCCCCCAACAGCTGGACCACTGCCTTAAGCCGTCACCCATCCACAGAAGCATTATCTCTTTGATTCCCACTTTAGTCCTTGTTGGAACAACAGTAAGGACACAAGGAATGTAATTCATCCTGCACAGCAACGGACTCACAACTGCCGCCAACACCAACACCAACACCATCCTGGACCAGCTGTGTGCTGCCTTCAGTGTCAGAGGGAGTGAATACCAGTTACTGGGGAACACAAGTGGGGGGAGTGTTGTTGCCCATGTGTCGTGCTTATAAGCTCCCCATGGGCATCAGCTTGGTCACTGTGAGACCAGGATGCTAAACCCAATGGGCCTTTTGTCTGATTCAGCAGGACTATTGTTATATTGTATTCTTATTCTTTTTTGGGGTGTATGGAATGTTAGGGGAGGGGTAGTGTTAGGAATAGTCCTCTGGTGGGGGACATGCCATGCTCCTTCTGGAGTAGTTTGCCCACCTTCAGTCCCCACCCTGCACTCAGCTCTCGAGAGCCAGTGTGGTGCAGTGGTTAAGAGCGGTAGACTCGTAATCTGGGGAACCGGGTTCACATCTCCACTCCTCCACATGCAGCTGCTGGGTGACCTTGGGCTAGTCACACTTCTTTGAAGTCTCTCAGCCCCACTCACTTCACAGAGTGTTTGTTGTGGGAGAGGAAGGGAAAGGAGAATGTTAGCCGCTTTGAGACTCCTTCTGGTAGTGATAAAGCGGGATATCAAATCCAAACTCTTCTTCTTCTCCTCCTCACCTGTGGCTCCTAGAAGCTGTCAGCATGCGACAACAGCCACACCCCAGGAATGGCTTCGGCTGGCCAGCTAAAGCAAGTGAGGGTAGCTGATGGGTCTCAAACCCTCAGTGAGTTATGGAATTCCCCTATATGTGAGGACAGATTCCGGTGGATTGAGTGGACAAAACAAACAATGTGTCCAACGATCAAGAAGATGATTTCTGCATGTGCTGTAGATGGAAGTGAGGGGCAGATGGGGCTTGTCAAACTGGGGAATTAGCCCATGTAAGAGAAGGAATACTTTGATCCTAATCCTCCTGCTGCCTTGTGGGGTATCTTCAGGAGAAGAAAAGGCTAACTAGTAAACCTTCCACAATTCAGAATTCAGATAAGTACAAATTTCAAAGGATGGCTATGTTTTTGTTATCATATTGTTTCAGAAAACGCAACTTTGATAAGTTCAGCTTTCAATACATCAATCAACACCCACCCACCCCCATCCCTACTGCTAATCCAGAAGTTGTGGGTGCATCACTTTCTTTCAGTGTTGCTGTAGAACACTGGTTTGGTGGGACTTTCCAGGGTAAATTTCCACAGGGCTCTTTTCACATATTGCTTACACATGTTTAACCAGACCTTCCAACATTCAGGTGATCCAAATCGGGACACCCGTTTTTTCAGTCCTGAACTCTCATGGGAGTCAACTGACTCATGCCAGAGCACAAGACAAAAAAAATGAGCGTCTTTTGGTCCAGTGCTCTGGCGTGAAAGAGACAAAAAAACCAATGCCTTTTGGTCTGGCCAGCTGACTTGCACCAGAGCACCAGACCAAAATACAGGACATTCCAGGATCCAATCAGAAGCCGGGAGTGGCTTCTGTAATTCCAGGATGTTCCACTTAAATCGGAACGGTTGAGCAGTATGGTTTAACTATTTTTCTATGTGACCTGAACAGAGGGTTGGCTGAGGCCTACCCCATCTCCATTGCAGATAGGAACAGCCATTGTCCCACCATCCAAATGACTGCATCGTATTGACATGGGGTCTGGCCAGAATGCATTTTTAAAAAATAACTTATTCCACCTTTTCTGTTTTGTGTCAAGCACCAAGCAAGGAGAAGACCCTTCAAGGTGAGAGTGGGCAAAAGGTAGGCTGGGATCTACATGTACAGTGCTAGATCAGTTACAGGTAGATAGCCGTGTTGGTCTGTCATAGTCAAAACAAAATAAAAAAATTCCTTCCAGTAGCACCTTAGAGACCAACTAAGTTTGTTCTTGGTTTGATCCACTTACAGTGGATCAGGAAGAGTCCCTGACAATTGTTTAATAATAGCAAAAAGGCAGTTTCATTTTCATACTTACGCACCCACCACCACCACCGAAGAAAACTAGTTTGTTAGATTCTCTGATCTGCAGTAGTTCAGATGGATGACCTCCAAGCCATCTGATTCCAAGCTATTCTTTTGAATCTGTCTCCAGGGGACGCACCATGAAGTTCTGGATTAAAACAAAGTAGTTCCCACAAGCCTAAAGTCTGCCCACCCCACCTGAAGACATTTGAGATGGTTGGAGAAAAAAACTACAGCTGTGGGGAGCAGAGGGCCCTTCCCCGTCTTTTCCAACGCAGTGCTTGTAAAACACTGCAGTCTTAAGCCATAAGGCAGATAAAACTGACAGAAGTGCATGATAAGTTCCATTTCACATTGCTGCTTGCCTGCTTCATTCATCGCATGTGCCTGGGAATTGTGAGAGACCGAGCATTCAGCGCTTCTCATTTAGATTACAGTCATCTCTTGATTAAATCTCCTTCTGAACAGCAGTATATTGTAACTTTAAAAAAAAAATAAAGTATTGATGGCTACGAAAGCAAATAAGCTCTCATTTTATTACTTAAATCACTCTCATAAATCTTGCCAAAGAGGAAGTTCCTGTTTCTTCAGCTTTCCATTTGGCGTCCTTGAGAAAACAATCGGAACGACATTCACAAGAAATCTACAGTCACTTGAGTTCCTACTCCCTTGCATCTTGTTTAGTCTAAACATGTTATGGGAATAACCTGCAGGCCTCCCTTGATGCAAAATCTACCAACTGGAATCTCTTTGTAGGAACATTTTAAAGGACTTCATAATTTGCAAACCAACTGAAGAGTCATTTAAGGCTATGCAATGGAGGGACCCCCCCCCCAACACCCTTTTTCTTGCTCGTTCATGATGATTGGGGCGCATGATGGCATCAGGGCACTTATGTGCAATCCCACTTCCAACATTGTCTGCACCTGCCAAAGTCTGGGGGTTGGACATGTTGCTTTGTTCCCAGTGGGTGCATGCCCCATTGATGGCATAATTTGTGGCAGTGGGGGAAGTTTTCAATTAGCAATAATTGTGCCTTGGATTAACCTCATGGTCTTGTTGAAATCCTGTAACTCTGCATACCACAAATATTCAGGGTCAGGTGCCTGTGGGGGAATAATAAAGTGGAATGATGTGTAAATGCGCCAGTATAAATCCAGCGCCACTATTGTTCTGTTATTGACATGGCTGTGTACACACCATACGTTTAAAGCACCATGGTACCACTTTACACAGTCTTGGCTTGCCCCAAATAATTCTGGGAGCTGTAGTTAAGGATGTTGAGAGGTCTTAGGAGACCTCTGTTCCCCTCACAGATCTATAATTTCCAGAACGGTTTAAGTCTAAGAAATCCCTCTTCACAGAAAATTCCAAAAATTGTAGTTTTGTGAGGGGAATAGAGACCTCTTAACAACAATCACTGGATTTTCAATGGGTCTGCCCCAAGTATGACTTTGTTAAGCATCACCCTTTATATTTTATTAGTGGATTTTGGTTTCATATTCAACACTATGATGGAAATTGATCTTGTAAGGCTGACATTAAAATCTCATACAGAATAAGAATTACAAAATGAGAAGGGTGCAAGTGCAGAACCATTTTGTTTTGATTTTTTGAAGCGAATACTTCTTCTACCACAATGCGGTAAAAGGCCAACCATTCCAATCTGGTATCATTACTGTCCATCAAATGACTCCAGGGATTGTGGCCTTCAGAATGAGATCCTCTTCCAAACCAATGGGGGGGGGGACACTGCTGGAAGGAAGCACTGTATTTCTCTCAACTTCAGAGATTTCCTCACCTCTCAGCACAGGAAGTTGTTGCTGCGGCTTACCTGAGAGACTTCCTGTTATGTAGCCATGGAATGGTTTTGCTCAAAGGAAGTTTTGGAGAATGATGTAATCCTGGAGAGCCCTCCATCGTAGTAATTCTACTGGTGACCTGGTTGCAGCCTACACTGTTATTACAGTCCTGTGGCTTGTGTTTATATCACAAGGGAGAGAAGGAGTGGGGAAACAGGAGCAGAATAATTTCAAAAGAAAAGAAAAAAAGAGCTTCCAGATTTCCTTTGCTTAAATGAACTCTTTTCCTTTTCCATATTATGTGACCACGCAGCCCTGGCGCCTAACAGATGCAGTCTGTTCAGATGAACTTGGGGGGACAGCCCATAAAAATCTAAGGTTGACCCATGAACTAGGATGAGCAGCAAGAGTTGTTGAAAAGCCTGAAAACTCCTTTACCAAAAGGAATTTGCCCTTTGTTCTCCGGATAAAGCTGGGGGGAAAGAATGCACAGGCGAGAGATATTAACGCATCATGGTGTACAAGCGCCCCAGTGTACTCTACGAATGTTCGGAGGAGCTGGTGATGTTTTGCAAATGAACATGGTGGGATGACCAACCTGCATATTGGCTTATTATTTCTGTCCCAATTCTCACTTGTGAGTGAACTGACAACTTTGCCCATCTTGCTGGAGACATTTCCCTGGCAGAGAGAATTGAAAAGGAGGGATGGGGAGGAAATTGAATTGAGTTGACATTTAAAGGCGACTCGATCAAATCCACACTTCCCAAAACAATGTACAAACCAAAGCACGGCCATCTTTAGACATCGGCACTTGACTCTCAATTTTGCAGTACAGTTCTCCAGCCAAGTAACATGTACAAAAATGCTAGGGTAATGTGTGTATAAAATTGCATATTAATATGAAAAAAATGCATTATATATGGAGAAACTGCTTTGCAAAAATGTCTATGTCAGGCAAAATTGCATGCCAAATTGTGTATACTGGGAGCGGGGGGGGGCACTAAAAAGTTGCTAAGTTTTCATGAGGACTTTAAAGAAAAAATCAGAGATTTGAAAATGTAGAGGATGGAATTTAAGACCAGTAAAATGAGAAACTGAGATTAATATTGATAGATCCGCCCATCCCTACTGAAGAATACTCTTTTCTTTGCTGTGACCCTTCTCAAAGTTGTGGGCTTCATCTTTCACTTTGAAAAGTGGTTTTCTCTAACCCGTAACCAGTTGCTGGAGAGAACTGCTTGAGGCTACGATGACAGCAAGTCTCACTTACACATGCAAATATATAGCAGGTGGTAATCCTAAGGCTTCAATCCTTGCCAAACGTCCTGGGGAGAAAGCAACACTGGGAATTACTTCAGAGAAAATGTACACGGGATCAGCTGATGTGCAGAGGCTGCTACAAAAATGGGAACTCCAAAAAGGAACAGAAAGCAAAAGCAAAAGAGGTAGCACTTCTGAATTCTGAACCACTGTTCTCTGAATTTCCCTAGAGGAGGACCAGTAGGGTATGAAGCACAGAACTTCATTTTTGTCTAACCCCCACCCCTGGTTGTGGGTTGTTGTTTTTCTTGTTTGCTTCTACTTCCCGTTTGGAAGCTGCAGCGAGCACCAAAGGTGCAGAAACAGTTTCTGTAGGTATGGCCGGGGAGAATTTGACTCAGTTCACATTTTAAAGGCAAACTTACCTAACACACACTATCTGAGAGGCAAAGTGAAATGCAGCCAGCCTTTGAAATCAGTCCTTTTGCAATGCAGTTTCTCCAGTCAAGTGACGGGCACTAGTGCACTAGTGCAAAGTGTGTTTCTATAATGTGTGCAATAGTGAAAATAACACACGGGAGTGCATTATATAAGGAGAAACTGCTTTGCCAAAATGTGTCTGTTAGGCAAGGCTGCATGCCAAAAACGTGTACGTGAGGTGAAAATTCACATTAACAACTAGTTCCTTAAAAAAAAAAAAAAAAGTTCGAATCCCCATGACGGGGCAGTTCGAATCCCCATGACGGGGTGAGCTCCCGTTGCTCGGTCCCTGCTCCTGCCAACCTAGCAGCTTGAAAGCACGTCAAAGTGCAAGTAGATAAATAGGTACCGCTCCGGCAGGAAGGTAAACGGCATTTTCATGCGCTGCTGTGTTTCGCCAGAAGCGGCTTAGTCATGCTGGCCACATGACCCGGAAGCTGTACGCCGGCTCCCTCGGCCAATAAAGCGAAATGAGCGCGCAACCCCAGAGTCGTCCGCAACTGGACCTAACGGTCAGGGGTCCCTTTGCCTTTTACCCAGAGAGCAGGACACTGGAAACCCACCATGCTGGTCTTTCCATGTGCTGCCCTGGGATGTAGCAGTCTTCTGAGTACATCAAAGACCTCCCCCAAAGCTTTTAAAAGATTGGGCTTGCACAAGAGAGAGCACTTCCCAGTTGCTTATAGCGAACGGAAGGAAGGGTGCTTGTACCAAATATCCACAGGGCACATGCCAACATGCGGGTGGTGACAGCTCCCAGCTCTGGAACGCCTTTCCTTCAAAGCCAAAGCAACTCTCAGAGGCAATGTTGAAAAGCATCTTCTGCGACACGCACTTAGCAATCTGGGAACAGCGCAAGAATATCCTCATAGCAGTTTTTATCTCTGAAGACTTTGAACTGGTATCTTGAAAGTTTTGGAGTTTGTTTGTTTTTTATTTTTTTAAAAAACCTCTTTGTGGGTTATAAATTTAATAAAACAAAAGCATTTTTTAAAAAGGAAATCTCTTTATTTAGATAGAAATATCAACTTTGAGTGCTTTCTTTCCCCACTCCCTTCCCCCCAAACATTTGCAGCCCGCAGTATTGTCTCCTTTTTTTCTCCCTCCGGCAGAATTACCAACATGTTTTAAGTACCAATGGCAGAACCACCATGATTTTTATGGACCAGGAGGAAAGCAGTTGGTGGGCATACAACCCACCTGAAACAGCTTCTTAGTGAGTAATCTGTTTGAAAAGAGTGGTCGTTTTCCAGGAAAGGACAGCCATCTTCTTGTGGACAACCCATACATGTAATTAGAAACTTGCCCACAGCAAGTGCCATGGAATTCAAAATGGTAGAATGCTGTTGCAAATGGATGGCTTCCAATGTGCTTCTTGGTGAAGCAATTTAAGATGACCCCATTCCAAATCTAAGAACACCAATTTGGAGGCTCTCTCCTCCTTAGGAGGGATGCACGTAGGTAAGACACATACACACATTTATTGAGTGTTTCTGAATGAAGAAACAGGGCGGCAGTGGAATCTAGGAGGCGGCAAAACGAAATTTTTCAGAATTAATATGCACATGCAAAGAATAGAATAGAATAGAATAGAATAGAATAGAATAGAATAGAATAGAATAGAATAGAATAGAATATATTTATTTTCATTGTCCCCTTTCAGGGACAACGAATGGTACACGATTTCATTTTGCAGGTGGGATGCTGCACTGTTCAGCATTCCCACATGAAAAAAGAAAAAGCCAAAACAAAACACCACGACTGTCTCTTCCCATTAAAAAAGGCCCTTCTTCTTCTTTAGCTTGGCAGGGAGGGGAGGCGGGCCAGCACTGATGCTTGATATGTTAGCTTTCCATGGTGATATAATCATAGAACTGTAGAGCTGGAAGGGAACCCAAGGGCCATCTAACCCAACCGCCCCCACCCCACAATGCAGGATTCTCAGCTAAAGCATCCATGACAGATAGTTGTCCAACCTCTGCTTAAAAACCTCCAAGGAAGGAGAGTCCAAGGAGGTTCTGAAATGAGAAAGCAACCCAAAGGTTCCCCACCTGCAATCTGAGATGTGACAGGTAATGAATTCCATAGCACTTGATTTTTATCTGCCTCTACAGATGAGACCTAAAATAGCCTAAACAGAAATGTGGCAGCTTTGTTAAAAATGTGTGTGTATGTGTAATATATATATATATATCCATCCAAACATTTATAACTGCACACTTAGTCAGCATCTTCTTGCCTTGCTCCAAGTTCAACTACTAAAGCAATCATGATCGGGCTGAGAGACATCCTGTCTTGTAGTGACTTAAAACATATAATTCACTGGAGGTTAGAGTTAGTGCTTTAAAACAAGCATTGCCAACCAATGTGCACAAGGTAAGAGTAGCCAGATTGCCCTCTTCCATCTTTTGACAGATGTTAGGCAATCATTCTTGAGTTACATTACATGATGCCCCCCTCACTCAGCAAACATACAGAGATATACATGTTACATGTCAAGTTTTGCAGAAACACCATAGCATTTTATTTAGCATATGTTATTAATAAGTTATTCTTCTCCCCATTCCCCAACCTCAGCTGCATCTAGCTTAGGGAAGGAGTACATTGACACTATAAAAAGAGGAGGAGGGGTATTTCCAGCTGGCATATGCAAGAGGAGCTTGGCATGTGCAACAGGAGTGCCGCACTTCCGTCATGACGTACAAGAGAAACACAAAAAGTGCATTCCATTATACATAATTCCCAAGTGCCCAAACCAGATGGGATCATGAACACAGGTCACCATCAAAAACGTCCAGTTGTGTTCAGCTCCCCGTTCCCATGCATTCTACACCCCAATCCCAAACGGATGCCAAAAACATGAAAACTGGGGTGAGGAAATGTACAGCATTGTGTTTCCAAAACAGAACAAAGACAGAGAGTGGGGTGTGATCAGCATCACATCTCATCCTGGCCAAAAAGGACTACTAAATACAGTGCCCATCAGTGTAGACCACACCTTAGTTTGGCCTAGTCCTGAATTCTGGCTGAAACCTGTTCTCTCTTTGATGCCTTTCCAGTCTCCAACTTTATTCATCCTTGCCCAAGAGATCCGAGAACCTTTATGATGGCAGCCAGCCAAGAAAGGTATCTGTAAACATGGGCAGTGGACTCGTCGCACCTTTTCACTTTGTTAATTCCGCCCAGTCGATAGGGGCAAAAAAGGGGTGGGATTTTATGTCTTCAACTCCGGCGATTCCAGCACCAAGACGCTCCACAGCGTTGAACTGCAAAAGCTTAAGGCAAAATATACATCATTAGTATGAACCATAGGAATAAAAGAACTCAGCAACCATACCAGAACGGACTTGGTACAATCCGTGAAATTGCGTTTATGATTGTATCATTCCTGTAAGCTTCCCAGAGAACTTAGCTATTGAGCAGCATACAAATGCACGCCTCACAAGGGAAGGCATTCAACAAATGGGAAACTAGCATTGAAAAGGTCCCATCAGGGATCACCTCCAACTGGGCAACTCCCAGTGGCGGCGGCACCAACAGATCCTCTACCCCTGCCCATCGTAGGGCCTGAGATGGTTGGTATTGGAGAAGATACTTTGGTCCCAAGACATTCAGTGGCAAATTCTAATTCCTTCCCTGAATTGCTACTGTATTTGCCCTAGCCAATTAGTTGTGCACTTTGTTCTTTCTTCCATTATATCCGAGCCCTTCTTAAGCTTCACTTTGCTGGTACCTGCCTGCCTCTCCGGTTCGTAGGGCAATTCCACACACTGTGTGGCAGCAGACACCAAGTGCAGGCTCAACAGGCAGCCACTGCCAGTCTTGGTCCCCCATCCCTGATTATGATGAACATACCAATTACAACCCCCATCTTAACGAACTTCATTCTTGTTGCAGCCACACTTTTAGGTGTATGTTTCAAAATGAGGGAGGGGGGAGAGTAATGTGCAAAGGAAGTCTTGGTAATCTTTAGAAACTAGTGATGCTCTAAAACCAAGTCTAAAGAAAATGGAGCAGCTGATTGCCAGAATTATGAAAACTAAGCAGCTTGTTTATTTTGCATTGAAGAACTTACAATATATTCAAAAGGGGGGGGCTGAATATATGTAGAAAGTGAAGCCAGCTCTTCATATTTGCAAATTCTGATGCAGAACGGTTGCTTGAAAGGAAGTAACCAGCAAAGAGGCAGGGAAATATTTACCAAGGATAAAGGAGCTGAAGTTTACATTTTGCCATCTTATGAGACTGTCGCATTCTAAATAAACAGTTCAAAAGAATAAATTCGTTTCTGGGTTTCCTCTAAAGGACTGACTCCTGTATAATGCAACTCCCTACATCCCATTGTCATTTAGTAGTGCTCTGTATTCTTCTGGGCGCTGCGTCTTCAAATGCATACAACCCCATAATCAAAGTGAGAAATTTCCCCATAAAATGTATTCATTTGCACATCTTAAGTTGGCTCTGCCACTTAAAATCTCTCAAACCTCTCACTTGGTAGAGAAAACTCTGAGAGCAAAAACAAGCCTCTCCTTTGTGAATATACATGAGCCGACAGAAAAACAGTCGCAGGCATTGCCATTCTGCTGTCCTTCCTGGAAAGCGGAACAAGTGACAGCAGGTGGGAAAGTTAAGTGCAAAGAAAATTATGCTCTGAAGCTTTCTCCCCTTTCTGCAAGGAGAGAACTATAATCTTGGAAAGCAAATGCCGAATAAATTGTGCTGGATCTACATGGCTGGAAAACACACGGGTTTATTATGCTTTGCCGAGACAACCTTTGAGAAAGATCTTGTAGACAGAATGCCAGTCAAGTCAGCCTTTCCAAACCATCTAAAAAGATTTAGACACATCCAAATATAAATAATAACACCTCTGAATTACAGAATACTTAGTTGGCTAAATGGGGAGGGGGTTGGTTTTTTTTTTTTTTAATGAGGTCACTGGTTTTGGAAGCTGTGTCATGAGACACATTTGGCAAAGCATCTGCACACTGTTCCTCTCCTAGGCATTCTGTAACGGGCTGACCCAAGCAACCCTGCGAGGGGATGGAAGAGGAAAATTACAATGACAAATGACCAGCCATGCCAAGAGCCCCTTTTTCCTTTTCCTGACTAAGCTTCCTCAAATATGAATGGTAGTTTCCTTGGATAGACACACAACAGAAGGTTGATTTACTAGCCAATGGGGCATACCCTTTGACCCCAAAGTCAGCCACGTGCAGTCTAGGGCTGGAACGCTTCCTCTAGGACACGGGTGACTTTGAACTTGGAGAGGAGGGAAATAGTAAATGGCCCAGCTTAAGAGGTCCCACGGGAGCTGAGCGTTGCTATGTGTTGCTTTAATAAAGGTCTCCAAGATGCCAGTGGTAAAATTCCATTTATTTTCAATCTCTGTGTGTGAAGAGGGGAAGCACTCAGTCTTCTATGAGATTTTATGTACTGGATGAGCATAGTTATGAAGTATTACATTCACTCTGGTACAGTGGACAGGCTGCTATTGGTAGCAGCATTAGTATTGTTACTTTACTACTGCTATTAATATTATAATTATTATTTCAGTTTTTCACGCACCCTTCATCATAAGGTCTCAGGGCAGGCTACAAAAAATTCTTCTTCTTCATCATCATCATCATCATCATCATATTATTATTATTATTATTATTATTTGTATCCCGCCCATCTGACTCGGTGGCTCAGTCAATATTCAATATTAAATTCAACATTAAACAGTTCAGTTCAATATTAAAACAGTTTAACTCAAAATAAAGGTGCAGGACTAGGGAGAGTCCTGAAAATATATATGTCAGGTGTCAAAGGGGTGAATCACCCACCTTGGAGCAACTATTAAAGACCTATTTTTTTTAAATCATCTGTTTTTCACAGTAAATTCAGGCCACAGTTATACTTGCCATGACCACAGCTGTGAAGGTCCCTTATGCCAAACCCTCAACAACTCTTTAACCTCTTTCCAAGATGAACCACCTTCACTTACTTTATGGCTATGTGACTTTTGCAGGCCATCCTTGTTAATCATTCATTTCTCAGCTCTTGGCTACGCTCCCCCACCCCCCACTTTTAAAGGACAGGTGTCGTTCTAGTTGCTCCTGTCTGTTTGCTGGGATGCTCAAGAAAGAAAGAAAGAGAGTGTCTGTGGCGAAAAGGTGCAGTTCATTCCACCATGACAGCCCACAGACCTCTGAGCACACTTCTCAGATTTTGAGTTCACGGGGGCTCCCAAGTAGATGTTAAACACCCCTAAGGACTTTCCAGAGAAGGTGGCACAAGCATTCACAACATTAATAGCTGCATGTTTTCCTAAAAGTAAATGCCAGTGGCCAAAGGAGCAATCAAGGATTATGACTGTGGCATAAGAGGAATGGAGATTTAATTCTGGGGTGGGGAGCCTCAGGCCTAGAGGCCAAATGCAGACTTCCAGGCCCCTTTGTTGCTGCTATCTCGAGGCCACACCCCCTTTCTCAGGCCACACCCCTTAGTGGCTCTGCTGTGCACCCTCCATGAGTGCTTTCGCTAGGTAGATTATGTTCTTGAACCCTGACGGTTCCTTGTTTACCTAGATATAGAATAGAGAGGTGTGGGGGACTGTGTGTAGAAACCAGCCTGCTGCACACAGGTGCAATTTTCATTTGTTCCTCCGCCCACTTTTACCTCTGCACCTCCTGCCATTGGTAGGTGGCCCCCTAAAGGCTGCCCAGAAGGGAGTGCGGCCCTCGGAATGTAAGTAGTTCCACACCCCCTGCTTTAATGCCTTGCCTCTGCCATGAGTCTGATCTGGATCAGGCTCTCCCATAGCTTCCATTTGTAGCTTCTACATGAGTGGGAAGTTCCCACTGGTTGCAGTCCTGGCTTAGTTGAAATCATGGGTGTGTGCGTGTGTGTGTGTGTGGTCAAAGGTTTACACCAACCTGGGGCCCTTCAGATGTTTTGGCCTACAATTTCCATCAGCCCTTGCCAGTACGGCTGTGAGAAGCAAGGGGTTGTTGGGAGTTGTTATCCAAAACATCAGAAGGGAGAGCCGGGTCAGCAAAGGTTGATGCAGACCCTTTAACAAAGAATCACCAGCTGGGATGTATGTGTGTAGAAATGGCATATACAAATTCTCCAGGAATGTACCTGTTGAAGGAGTGATCTTGCCTCTTCTGAGATGTGATCTGGCACGTTCAGACAGGTGTGGGTATTTATTCCTGCTGGGTGGCACTCCAGCAGAGTCTATAGCAAACCAACAAGAAACATGATAATATTGTTAATGTATATAGTGATATAATGATGGAAAAGAAGAGCAATGTGCACCACAGTGCTCTGCTACAGAACCTCTGCACATGTGCCTCCCTAACAGTTGGCTTTGGGAGTTTGATCTGCTGAGAGCTCAATGCGCATGCGCAGAATCTCATTTTACATTCAGAGATGGAGGACTTAGGATGCCATCGTGAATCAGGCTCACGGTTTAGCTCTAACCAGCAGAATGACTGAGGAAAAGCAGAACAGCCCTGATTTCCTCTCCTAGAACCTGCACATGTTAAACCATGGTTTGGCTTAGTGTGGCATGCAAACCAGATTACTGTCTTGCCTTTATCTGTCCTCTGCCTTCCTGGACTTCTACAAAGTCCCCAAAATACAAGAGTCAACATAAAAAATACAGGAGTTAACACGATATATCAGCAGACTGTGTACAATGGTCAGCCTAGAAGCCCACAAGCCAGTTAACCCCTAGTTTACATCCTGCAACAAACATTCATTGTAAATTTTGCTCCTGTATGATACCTTTTCAAGAAGAACGTAACTTTTTCATTGTCCTTGGAAATACTTTTGGTGCCATGAATCTTACCAGCATGGTCAGTTGTGAATTTAATTAACAGCGTCTACATTAACACAAGCAATGCTTCATTCTGCCCCAAGAATAGAGCATCCCTAGTGAGATGATCAAGCATCATCTGTTTGTCAGAATGCCTTTGCCTGTTGAAGAGTTCTGTGCAGTACAGAACTATGCATCCTGCACTTCAGTTACTCTCAACAAAGAGATTGCTGATTTTCTCAAAGTTTCTGTTATTTACTATGCCCCTTTTGCTAAATAATGGTCAGAATGGCTCACCTTCCCCGTCAGAAGTTCAAAGAGCAAAGCACCTAGACTCCACCAATCGCAGGCCTCCGTTTCTTCAAAGACAACACCAACTTCTGAATGAAAGACATTTGAAATGAAAATCCAAGCGATGTGTGCACCTTGAAACTTGTCTTTACAAGGAGACACAGATGCTAGTGGAGCATATCTGAAGCTAAGCCCTTCAGACAACCTAGTGCATAGACACGCATCATTACAGACAAAACAATTTACTCTTCAGTTTGGAATGTCAACAGAGGCTGCTGCTCCCTCCTAAACACCTCCTCCCCTCCACCCACACACCTTGAATGGCTTTAAAAGAGCATTAGACAAATTCACAGAGGATGAGGCTATCAATGGCACCTAGCCACAATGTTCTCTGTGTTCTCTCCTCACTGTCAGAGGCATTATGCTTCAGAATACCAGTTGCTGGGAATCACAGATGGGCAGAGTGCTATTGAGCTCAGGTCCAGCTTGTAGGGCTTCCCCCAGGCAACTGGCTGGCCACTGTGAGACTAGGATGCGGGACTTGATGAGTCACTGGCCTGATCCAACACTCTTCTTATGGGTTTATGTCAGTTCTCTCCACCACAAATCTTTATGAAGAGGGATGAATTCCCCTGGCACATTGAAGAAGAAGACGACTTTGGATTTGATATCCCGCTTTATCACTACCCGAAGGAGTCTCAAAGCGGCTAACATTCTCCTTTCCCTTCCTCCCCAACAACAAACTCTCTGTGAGGTGAGTGGGGCTGAGAGACTTCAAAGAAGTGTGACTAGCCCAAGGTCACCCAGCAGCTGCCTGTGGAGGAGCGGAGACGTGAACCCAGTTCACCAGATTACGAGTCTACCGCTCTTAACCACTACACCACACTGGCTCCATGAAGGAAAGAACATGCCCACTATAGCATATTACAGTGTCTTGGGTGCATGAGTGTCTCTTTACATGAACGCGGAACTGGTAGTTTGTTGCCTTAATCTTGGTTAGCACTGCCCTCGCCCCACACAAAATACAGCAGAACCATGGTATATTATCAGTCTTTACATCAAGGGTGGGGAACCTATGTCCCTCCAGATGTTGCTGGAATCAAACTCACAACAGCTTGGCCAATAGCCTGGGGTGATGCAAGTTGAAGTCCAACAACATCTGGAGGTGGTTAGCAAACAACACCCCCCCACACACACACACACTTTGCAAAGTTTAAGCTGTGGCCTCTGGATGTTGCTGGGCTCCCAACATCCCTGACCATTGACCATATTAGATGAGCCTGATTGGAGCTGTAGTCCAACAAGTTCTGGAGGGCCCACATTGCTACCGCTGGTTTAAACATTCAGGCGTACCGCCCAACCATGTTTACATGATACAGTAGTTGCACAGGGCCAATATGGGAACAACTCTTGAGAATACAGTGGGAATGTCTGCTCAAACGTGTGCCAACACTGAACCGAATGGGTTCAGCTCTTCCACACATGAGCAGGACTGGGACTAGTGTCTGTTGCAGCGCCCTGCTGTTTTGTTCCAACAAACCATAGCTACAGACCATAACTACATAAGCATTATCGTTCAATCCTTTTAGACTAGCTTCCTTCTATACATTTTTTTTAAAAAAAAACCTGATTGGTATAAAAAATATGCATCTGTGCTGTGTGTATCTTTTGTAATTTATGAACAAGTAAAAGCTGTATTCAAACAACCACTTAATGCCCTTTCTAAAGAGCCAAGGCCAATGTTAGCCACCCACAAAGTAGTGAAATCGAATAAGGCTGCAGTCCTAAGCACAACTATGTAGCAGTGAGTCCCATTAATCTCTGTGGTAGTGTGAGGACAGGACTTTGGGCTCCAGGCCCAGGGCCCCACTGAGCAGAATAAGGCTGATTACCAGATTTTGTCAGTACAATACAGAATTCATTGTGCAGAGGGAGGTCCCCCCATAAGACCTTAAAATCCTGAGTCTTAACTACCAGTACACACTCAGGCTGCAACATCAGAATGTTGTGTGTGTTACTTCTGAGCAGACATGCATAAGATTGCACTGTAATAATCCAAACCTTTGCATGTTTACTCAATGGAAAACCCCACTGAGTTCAGTTAACATTCAAGATAAGCATGCAAAGATTTGCAGCCTTGAAGATCTTACATGTTTTGGCCAAATGGGTAGTTGCTCTTCAATATAATTTTATTTTACCCTTCCATCACTCAATATCTTCATTCTCCCTGCTTTGCCTCTCAGAGCTGGCTGTTTCCACATTCAGAATTAAAGTGAAATACTTTCGATAATCAAGGAGACAGAGGCAGATAGACATTTGCCATATTCTCTCCCTTCCTTTGAATGGGTCACATAATTGCCACCACAACCTATTGATAGTAATAGGCTCAGTAAAGGTAAAGGGTAAAGGGACCCCTGATTGTTAAGTCCAGTCGCGGACGACTCTGGGGTTGCGGCACTCATCTCGCTTTACAGTCCGAGGGAGCCAGTGTTTGTCTGCAGACAGCTTCCAGATCATGTGGCCAGCATGACTAAACTGCTTCTGACAAACCAGAGCAGCACACGGAAACGCCGTTTACCTTCCCGCCAGAACGGTACCTATTTATCTACTTGCACTTTGACGTGCTTTCAAACTGCTAGGTTGGCAAGAGCAGGGACCAAGCAACGGGAGCTCACCCTGTCGCGGGGATTCGAACCGCCAACCTTCTGATCGGCAAGCCCTAGGCTCTGTGGTTTAGACCACAACGCCACCCACGTCCCTTACAGCGCCACCCACGCTCAGTATATCACATCAATAAGGTTACCTTTTCTCTCAGTAAGGCATCCCAGGGGAGAAGCAGAAAAATCTAGAACACTATAGATTGTGGTGTGATTTCACGTGCTACGTTGTCCAAGCAGCTAATGCCATTTTACATGACAAAAATGCTCTCCCCAGCCCTCCCCCCAAAAAAACTTTAATGTTGCAGTAAATCAAAACCCAATACCCATTCTTAATAATGAAGCCATTTCGTTCACATCACCCAAGTCATTTACACAACAAATGGCAGTGATATACAGGCTTAAGTGACCAGTTGCTTTGCTTTCCTATCACTGAAATTCGTTCCAACAGGTCTCTCCACTTAGTGGATGCAAGCCATTCAGGAGTCATTCAGGGAAGAACGTGGGGCTATCTGGATTGAGAAGCAGGGGAAGATGCCATACTCCAAATCAGGTCATTGCTCCACCTACAGAACCCACACTGTCCTTGATCTTTGGACAGCCAACTTGGAGCTGTTCCTCAGCCTTGATTTTGATTTTCCCCATCCAGACGTCACAATATGCTGAATTTGTCATCAGGTCATCATGCCAAAAATTCTCCTGATAGCAAGTCCTCTTCGGACTTTGTCTCCAACTAGCTGTGCTTCTTCCAGCTCCTCCCTTAATTTTCATCGGACAAACACTTTTGCAACTTCTTTTTTAATCCACATTAACCATCAAAATGTTTCCTGCAAATTTTGTACTCAATTATCTTTCTCATATGCGTGTGTCCAGGAACAAGGAAAGTCTGAAAAATATGAAGCATTTCATTTCAAAATGTGCAAGCATCTACATTCTGCTTTGTGAAATAAAAATTAAAAATCCCTGTGTCCTTTAAGACAAAGACTAACGGCAATAGAAGAAATCATTCTTTTTCTTCCTGTTAGCTGCCCTCAGGATGGATTTAAAACTTCCTCTAAAGCCATCTGGCAATATAAAAAGGACAAAGTTGTTTAGTGCCGTGTTATCAAAGATGATAAACACTCACTCCTAGCCTGCCCTTTAGCTCCTTTCAATTATATAGAAGAGCAACTACCCCACCCCGAACCATAGAACTACTACATTCAGGTCTTGTGACCTAATAAGTGGCTCCCTTTGAGAACTACGGCTTCATTTTAAATGTGGATTGCACTTTGTTCCTGGTGCCTTGAGAAATACAAAACGAGTAATTTGCTGTATGCAATGTTTAAGAATACAGCACTTACAATCCATTTGCTCTTCCGACAATAACAGTGTGGAATTCGTAGATCGAATCAACCATGCCAAACCAGTATTTGGACTCTCCAGTGCTCACACAAAGCTTCCCTGCCAATGGGCTCCCCCACTCATTTCTATGGAGGGTCAATTCTCTACACATAGAACTGGCTCTCTTTACTGATGCTCCATGTGTACCTAAGTCTCTGGATTAGCCATCTCCCCTGTAAAAAATATTTCTATGCAAATAGAACTCCATTTTCCCATACAACATTTCTTTCTCTGAAATGCCGAAACGTGCGAGTCCAGATGACTTAACTTAAGGGCACAAAGGTTTGTTGTTCAGCAGCAACAAGCCCTAAAATGTATCGCAACAGAGTTTTGAAAGGCATTACTTGGTAAGGGCCAAGGATATCTCACCTGACCTGATGTGCCAGTTTCTAAACACGTGATGTGCCGATACTCATCCTTGCCCTGAAATACAAGCCCGCTGAACTGGAAGCCCTATCCCATAATCCTAGATGTATAGAGAATAGCTGAGGGTGTTCAGCAAGGGAGGAGGGGGGTGGTACATACATCCAGAGAGGAGCTATTCCCCACCTAGCTGACAGGTGACAGAAAAAGGTCTCGGCTAAAACTGATGATGCTAATAATCTAGGAAACAAGGGGAAGAATCATAGCTGAGTAGTAAAGCACACATCGCACATGCAGAAGGCCCTAGGTTCAATTCTTCTTATCTCCAATTAAAGGAACAGGTGGCAACACTGGAAAAGGACTTTCCCAGGGATCTCAGATTATTCCATTCAGTACTATGGCAGATGGAGCACTGCTATGACTCTGCATTGTATGTGGTACCCTGGCTTCTGACACCTGACAGGTATCTTTTTAGGACCTGCCTTGTTTTTGTTATTTTGTTCTAAACTGTTTTTAATATTTTGAAATATGGTTGTTTGATATTAATATTGTGGTTTTTTGTTTTTTGTTTGCTTTTTCTTTTTTTAGTTTGTTTTTTTATTAATTTTATTCCATATTACATCACAATGCAAATATACCAAAGCCATCACCACATCATCCCCATCCCCACATATATTTATCATTTAAGTTCTCAATCAAACATAATATTCTTTTGTCCCTCCCCCCACTTCCCTCCGCCCCCACTCGATTTCCTCTACATTCTGAGATTACATTTATCTTTGCATTCTGCAGACTTCTCAATATTGTGTTTTAATTGTTGTAATCCTCCTTGGGAACTTAGGGTGAAAAGCAGGTAATAAATGATAATAAGAATTTCTTTCACATGACAAGCGTCCTGATATTGACAGCAAGATCCTCTCTTGGAACAAATTAAGTGCTGATGTTCAGATTGAGGGTAGCCTTGACCAGGCTGTAGCTCCTTGCAGATAAGAACAAAAGGATCAGCTAGCCTCCCCCGAACCAAGTCCCCAAACTGCAGTTTTATAAACTTTGTATTGTTTGTGAGCTAGCAGCAGCTTATACCTTTTGCCTTATTTTGCTGCCGATGACTCGGCGTTCAAAACTCCCATTGTTCTAGGCACGTTTTGCGACAGGGACTTTCATAAACGCGAGGAGTTTTATAGCTCTGGGTGCAGTACTGCGCCTAAGATTTCAGATTAAAGTTGCTGCCGTTACTTGGAAGTAAATCCCAGTCAAGTTCAATGGGGCTTCCTCCCAAGTAAAACATGAATAGATTGGGGACCTGAAAACATTCTTTTCTTTTAACCCCAACATGTTTTGTTTAGGTTTTGGTTGCCTTGTTTAATGTACTTTTAATGCATGATGTGCTTTTAATTTGAAATATACTAGCCAGTTAGTTATGATGGTTTAATTAATGCATGTTAACAAATTTTGGAGTCGGATCATTGAAGGACCCTTAAGTCTTAGGTTTGCAAACTGGACGCTGAAGGTGGGCGTCTCTGCCATCAGTTGTATAAGCCTTTAATATGTGTTAATTGTGGTGCCAAAAAGATATATTTGTATGAAGGAAAGGGGGTATAGGGAGAATCCAGGGCTTGTCTGCAGAGTGAAAGGAAAGGAGGACTTTTTTCTGCCTCCCCACTTCCAGCCACCCTCTGACGACTGCAGAAGAGACCCTTTAAAGAATATTAGGGGGGTGGGCAGGGGAAGCATGTATTTGTTTTTTGAAGTCTTCAGATGAGGACTAGACCATGTGAAAAATGAACATAAGACTTTAGCTGCAGTTCATTCATTTTCAGCTTTGTATCCTTATTATAAAAAGTATGACTAGATATTCCGTTATTGTGCCCATAACCTAGGTTTAAGGTGTCATTTAGCTCCTAGCTTTCATATCTCAGTTTCTAACACTGCAATGACTCTCTAAAATCCAAGATCATAATGTTGACGGGGGGGGCGGAGCGGTTGCAGGAATATGTCAATAACAGAAGGCGATCATTTGCATTTCAAAATTTATCTTTCTTGCTCAATTAGACCAAAACATGTTGATTTAAAAGGTTTGTGTGTGAGAGTGTTTGTGTTTCTTTTTTCAAACTTATTTATAGAGCAGAATAATGGCCCCCCTGCTAGCTTGGCATTTGCTCAAAATTTTCGGTCCCTGCAAATCGAATGTTACTGGAATTTTTCCCTCAGCTCTCCTCCTCCCCCCCTCCCCATTCCACCCTCCTCCCCCTTTCAAAATACCAAGGCACATTAACCAAGAGATAAAAAGATCGGTTGCTGATATTACAAAGCACAGGGCAGGTGGTTAATGTTTTTTTAGCACAAATATGTGATAAGGATTCCCAGGGGACACTGGGAGCAAAGGGGTGTTTAAACAGAAGTGAAACATTTGCATCATGAGTTCAGGACAACTTTGCCCTTTTATCCAAACACCACCCACATACATAGATATGCTTACATTACTTTCTTTTTTAAAAAATTGTATAAAGTGGGTTTCTTTTTCTTTCTTTAAAAAATGAATGAACATCAAGCATTGTGGGAGCTACCAATGTGCTGCAAACTCCCAAGCACTGGTTACTAACTTGCTATTAGGAAATTGCCTTAAACCTGCTCAGACCACAGGCCATCTACTCTGGTGTTGTCTTTCCTGATAAAACTCAAGATTGTTCGACCAGAACATACGTGCTCTAAAATACTACGATATTATCTGTCAATAATATAGGGTTGTATTCAACCCAGTGCTAAGGAGAAAGTTCTGTCAGTGCAAGGATTTATTGGACAATGGGAAGTTATCCCCCTCCCCTGCTCCCAGGCACCCCTAAATCAGTTCTGGGGGTTCCCCCAACTCTCCAGAACAGATATTGGGATAGTGCTATGGGGGCAGGGGGAGGAAGGAGGGGGCTCCAGCGCTAATCCTTGCTCTACTGCAAATATTTTGTTGAATACCTCCCACAGCCCACAATAGCCCGTGCTTTGGCTAATCAGCAGAAGTACCTGAGGCTGCATCCACAAAGCAGTTTATTCTGTTTCCCTGGCATTTGCCTAGCTGTTAATTTCCACTTTATATCTGAGCTTCCACACGACATAGAAGTCGCGTGTTATTCGCAAATGGAATTTTCCCTGGAAACGAACAAGAGGGAAATGAGCGCCAGACTTGTGCTGTATTCTGCTGTATCTCTGGAGGTTGCTTTTTTGTCTCGTGAAAGCTCAGATGTGATGTGGAAATTAACAGTTAAGAGAAATGTTAGGAAAAGATAATAAATGTAAATGCAGCCTGACACTACTGTTGCTTGCCCTTACCTCTTCCTTTCTCTCCTTCTCCGTTATGTTATTGATTGGTCAGAACCGATCTGCATTTTAAGAAATATGGAGCTGTTTTTTTCTGTGCCTTCCACTCCGTATCGCTAGCGAGAATGTCATCAGGGCACCGAGTAAGTTGTGCTATACATTCTGCAGGCAAGGCTGGCAACACATGAGTCCATGAGGCTGCATCCTGCGTCAATCATTTGCTCAGCAGACTTGTGGGAATTATGGAATCATAAACTGAAAGATATGACTAGCTTGCATCTATCAATTTCAGTGGGTCTATTCTGAGCAGGATTAGCGGACTACAACCCTATTTTTGGCACCACCATTTCTTACAATATATAGTTCTGCTCTTATGATTGTGAGCCTTTCGGCGCAGTCGTGTGTTTTATAATTTTCATACGCAGCCGCCTTGCTTTTTATGGAGATAAAACATATTATTAAATGTTCTTCTTCTTTATTTTATTAATTACCGGGATGGATTTTGGAGTCAATCATTCCTATTATGCTACGGAATATAATCAATTTTTTTTAAAATCTGACTTTTGTTTGGGCAGCACGCCCTTTTCGCTTTGGCGAGTGCTTCACTCGGAGAGCTTCTGCAAATAGCATTATAGTTATTTATTTCAGCTTAAACTTCTTTACGTAACCTGTCCTTGGGACTCTGGGAACTAAAGGGATGGCCTGATATGTGATAGTACTAGAATACTCAGAAACTCGCACAGCCGACAGAGCAGATGAGCACAAGCAATTACAACAAAGCTCCTCTATATCTAGATCTGGAGCACTGGGGGGAAATGCTAGCCCCCCCCCCTGTCTTGACCACAAAAATCAGTTAATGGTAGGTTGCCACCTACTGGCCAACTTCAAGAAAGAATTCCCATGGCAAAAGCTGTTTGAGGGCCAAAGCAGATGCTACGTACCAGCAAATGAATATTCTGGGTTTGGTCGTCTGTCCCCCCCTTCAAGCCAGAGGGCTGCTTTGTTTATGGGAAAGCAACCAGGGGAGGGGGGTTGACCCTTTCCCTGCCGACTGCTTTCCCACTCCCACTTGCCACCTTCCAAACACTCCTGTCTTGAAAAGCAGCTGGAAGCGGCACTTTTGGAGCACAGAAATGGCAGGCATGGAAAGGATTAAAATGGTGCACATTTGAAATTCAGTTCACCTCATTGTGATTTTGAGTTGCAGCCAGCTCAGGGTTGTTGTTGTTGTTTTTTGGTTTTTTGGTACATGGAATACTGTATTGGTCCTCTAAAAGTGGGGTATTTTTTAATGGGCATTTTAAAAGACAAGTTGGAGAAATAAATCGCGGTCTGCTTCTCTCCACACTGTCTCTTCTCTCCAGGATCAGGAGACAAATTATTTTTTAAAAGGCAAATGGAGCTGGGCTGAAACAGAAGCATCAACCCTGTAGTCCACGCGTGCTGGGGCTTTGCCCCCAAGCGGGTTGCAGCAAAACAACGGCAGAACCAGTGTGCCGTTGCACAGGCGCGGGTATGTTCTTGAAGGCCAAACAGGGGCCTTTCCTCTGCCAGGGAACTGTTTTGCTGTATCAAACCAAAGCGCATCTCACCCAGCATACTGCTTCCAGTAGAGGTCAGCCAAACCCCAGCAGTAACTGCCTTTCCTTTTGTTCCCAGAATCAGATGTTTGAGGGTATACTGCCTCTGGACATGGAGGTTCCATTTGTGCCAGATAGCCATGAATGTCTGATCCTGTTTAAAGACACCAAAGCCAGTACAACATCCCAGGATGTGCTGTGGCATACACTGGTACCTCGGGTTATGAACTTAATTTGTTCCGGAGGTCCGTTCTTAACCCGAAACCGTTCTTAACCTGAGGTGTGCTTTCGCTAATGGGGCCTCCCGCTGTGCACGATTTCCGTTCCCATCCTGGGGCAAAAGTTCTCAACCCGAGGTACTACTGTAACCCGAAGTGTTTGTAACCCGAGGTACCACTGTATAACCACAACATACATCAAATCAGACCAATGCTCCATGTAGCTCAGTACTGTCTACAACTAAGATGGCATTCTGTGCATCTGTGTTGCTATGGAACAAGGTCCTTCCTGGCAAACCAACCACGGCCTTCAATCTCACATACTGTGCACATCCTTGATTGCAGCAACCCTGATTCCTGCATTGCAGGGGGTTGGACTAGATGGCCCTTGGGATCCCACAATTCTATGCCTTGGAACATAATTGGGGAGTTTTTATTATTTGCTTTGTTGCTAAGGTCTGAACTGCTTTGGTATTTCTTTTTCCTTCTGCAAACGAAAAAGCTGCATAGAAATCTATTTAACAAATTACATAAAGAGAAGAGGAAAGGACTGGCCCCTCCTCATGCCTCTGCAAAAAACACGTTGACTGGAAGTGCATTGGCTCCAATGGAGAAAATGCCTTACATCTGATAAAGGACATGGTCCAGTCCATCAAATTAGGAAGGGGTGGGTGGGGTAGAAGAGTCAGGGAAAGCTTGGCCACGGGACCCCCAGCCTCACCCCTCTTCTGCTTTACCCAACACCAAGAGACACAAGAGGCAGCTCTTCTTGCTAATTCCTCTGTCAGCTGGGGAGACTCAAAGCATCTTTTCTCGGCTTGGAAAGATGCCCTAGGATGAAACTAAAGAGCCCTTGGAGTAACAGACAATCACTTCACTTTTTTCCCCCTGTGTGACCATTCATGCTGTGTTGCCACCTGCATTCATCCCTTTCAACCATGGAGCCATCGTATATCCACACAGCATAAAGCCAGGCGAAAAATATGAGGGTGGTTTGAGGGCAGAAGTTAAGCATGGCAAAGAGCATGGGGGTGCTCCTGGCAAAAAATGGCAACCCAGCATTGACTCCTTCCTCTCCCCTGAAACGAGGAGTAAATGGTGCATCATCATCACTTCCCCCAGTCATTTCATTGGCTGTGGTTGGGAGTGAGGAGAAAAATGTGACGTGATGACCTTCATCTCACGCATTGTTATAACTTCACATTATATAGCGAGAAGAGTGAACTTGGCATAGGACTGCCATTTTCAGTACCTGCCCCCTATTTTTCCCCCTCGTCTCATCAGGGCAGGCTCCAGATTCGGGACAGTCCTTAGCAAAGTGCACTCTGGTGGCTCTATTATGTGGGCAGGTCTTGGCAGGTAGGAAGCCGTGCCAAGTGACTCGGAGTCATTTCATAATTTCCCACAATGCCCCGAGAGCAATGCTTCATTTAAGATCGCTGTGAGAAATCAAAATGGCGGCTCCCAGACCTAATTGCCCAGTGCTGCTTGGACTGCTGTTCTTGTTGTTTTAAAGTGGAAGGTAGGGCAGGAATAAGTGGTGGACCCTGCTTAGGGCAGGGGTAGCCAAAGTGGTGCCCTCCAGCTGTTGTTGGGACTACAACTCCCATCAGTCCCAACCGGCATGACCAATGAGCAGGGACGGTGGGAACTGTAGTCCAATGTCTAGGGGGCATCACATTGGCTGCCCCTGCCTTATGTGATCAACGTCTTTTGTCTTGTTGCCTCAAAATCCCCCAGATGTACAACTAAGGACAGCCAAAGCTGTGCCTGATGTAGCAACCACTACAGAGGAACACACTAAGTAAATCCTGATTCTACATCATAGCTTAGTTCCATCCATGAATGTGAGCTTTCTTCAGGACTACAATTCCCATCATCCCTGACCTATGGTCATACCACCTGGGGATGATGGGACTCCAAAACACCCAGAGGGCACCACCAAGTTGGGGAAGGCAGCTTTAGATTATCTCCTGCAGCATGAGATGAAGTGCTGCAAGATCCCAACTCTGAACACAGAAATCAAGATTTAGAAATCCAGAAATACTTAAGCAGTTTCTTGCCTTACATCCCCTACCTTGCTTTTCTTCACAGACCTGTTTATTTATAGAAATCAAGATTTAGAAATCCAGAAATACTTAAGCAGTTTCTTGCCTTACATCCCCTACCTTGCTTTTCTTCACAGACCTGTTTATTTATATTGTAAGTCTGCAGATAGGGTTTTGTCACAGTTAATCTTATGTTAGTATATTGTACAGTGCCTTGCTTTTAAAAAAATGCCTCAGAAATAATAAGATATTATTATAATATTGACTGTAGCGAGCTTTCTTGTTTTCTACTTTGCAACAAGCAAATGCTCACAAAAGGTTAGCTCCGTCTTTATGAAGCCAGTAACCTTTGGAAAAGGCTTGGCAATATTAAAATTCTAAATGATGCTACCTGAAGTATTAGGAGCCAGCAGAAAATATGGACAGGGAAAACAGGATGTACGTGTGTGTCTTTGTGTGTGTGTACATGCCAGAGCAGGGCAGAGGTGAGAATTTAAGTCAAACAGCCAGAGCTGTACAATGTGACTATACATATTGGGAGTTTGGCACGTGCCACTCAAATTCATTCATTCATGTAAACATTACTCAAAGCAATGCTTCCATATATGACTTTAAGAACTGAAAGTTTGCAAACGCAAACTGTGCTTTTAGAACTAAGATCAAAATTCCAGAAAGAAGGGATTCCTAGCAGCAATGCCTCCTTAACTGTGTTACATCTTGGTATAGGGGATTAAAAGCGAAGAATATGCAGTTCTGCCTATCAGGTTTGCAGAAGTCCCTGACAGGCACAGGCCAACCCTTTGCAATTATTCAAAAGAGATTATGAAGTTTAGTTCTAGAACCCCACTGGCCTACCGAGGCAATAAGATCCCCACTGGCTCTTGCACCTGAGAGAGACCTATCTGATCTAATCTGTGTTAGATTAGCACAATGTGCTTTAAATGTGTTTTGGGAAAATATGACTAGTTCAGAATACAACAACTGGGATATTGACAAATGTTCATCAGATAGACCATAATTCACTAGTGCTGAAACAAACTGCACTGGCCTCCAATTTATTTCTGGGCGAAAGTGCTGGTTGTGACCTATAAAGTCCTAAGAGGCCCTTTGTCTGTGTGAATCTGCCAGCCTATTAAGGTTATCTTCTGAAGCTCTTCTCCGAGCATCTCCCTATTCAGTCGTTAGGTGGAGTCTTCTTCCACTGGGGAACCCTGTTTACAGAAGAGCCTCCCCATGGATGTTCAGCAGACACTTCCTTGATTAATGTCTCAGGCTGCCTTCATAAGAACATAAGAAAAGGCCTGGTGGATCTAGTCCAGAGGCCCATCTAGTCCAGCATCCTGCTCCCACAGTGGCCAACCAGATGCCTGTGGGAAGCCCACAAGCAGGACCTGAACACCCCTACCCCCACCCGTTGTTTCCAGACACTGGTATTCAGAAGCATAGCCTTTACCATCATGAATTTTGTCTAATCCTCTTTTAAAGCCATCAAATTGGTCACCGCCAGTGCTTCCTGTGGGAGCAAGTTCCACAGTTTAACTATGTGCTGTGCAAAGAAGTACTTTCTTTTACAAAGAAGCACTTCCCAAGAAGCAATCTGAAACACCACAATTCTTTAAGCCTTCCTCCTCTGGAGCCCAGTTTACTTGACATGCAAATTTGTATACACAAAGTATATTCTCACTATATTATCTTTAGAACTTTTAAGGGTCACAAAGACGTGTCACTGCCGCTTCTTGTACACCCCTGGTTACTTGTGTTTGGATGTACTGGGAATCCATGGCATATTCAGCACCACAGAGACACACTCTGCTGGGAACATCTCTTGTGCAAGATAGCACAAGGAGGCACATAATGCATTTTTGACATGTCCCCCAAAGAATGATATATTTTAACAGCAACCCCCTCATTTCCATGAATAATGTCAGGGATGGGGAGCCTCAAGCCCTCTAGATGTTGCTAGACTACAATTCCCATCATGCCAAGCCACTGGCCATGCTTACTGGGGCTGATGGGAATAGGAGTTCCAACACCACCGGAGGCACAGATTCCCCATTCCTGGAGTACACATAGATGTTTGCACACTCTTAAAAGAACATGGCTTTTCAGAACCTTAATGCATATGTGTTAAATCTTCAATACTTAGTAACATTCTCCAGCTAAACAACACTCAGTTATCAGCATTTCAGATTCCTAAATAATGTATTAAAAATAAAAATAAAAAAGAGCTAGAAGATGTTGAACAGCTTGTATTCCCAAGGAACAGAGGGTGGGATGGGATGAAAGCTCCATGAGAAAATGAAAGCTGCTAATCTGTTTTCCAAGTGAAACATTTGAGGTGATTGCTCTAACCTGGGGCACAGTACATTCTCTCTATGGCATCGTTGTCACAGGAATCTTCAACCTCACTCCACCTGCTAAAATACGTTAGCTGAATGTGTCCTAAAAACAAAACGACAGGAGAAATCAAAACATTTTTCCCTTCCATTTTCTGCAGAAGTGAACTGTAATTACTCCTTTTGTAGCTAAAAACAGTATCATTAAGAATAATGGCATCATTAAGTACTAGAAGCTATTACTGGGGGTGAATTTGCTGCATTGATAATGAAGCTCTAGACAGGAAATGAAGATACTAATTACAAGATAAAACGCCTACTCAGTTAATTGGAAGCAACAGCGAATAAAAAGAAATGCATTTGCAGAAGTTCCTGACCTCGATCATTCAATAAGATGTTGTTTGGGTTCAAATCACGGCACACAATTCCTTCTCGATGCAAGGCATCAAGGGCTACTAACATTTCAGCTGCCCATCTCTGAACGCAGCCCTCAGGGAGGTAAAATCTGGAGGTTAGCGCTAATCTCTCATCGAGGTCCTGAAATATCTGGTGTATCTCATTCTCTCCTCTGCCCCTCGCACCCGACTCTTTGCATTCTGCTTTGTGCAACATAGCAGAGGCGGTTTCCTCTTTACTCAAGTCTTCCGCCTGATCAGAAAACAGCAGAACAGCTTCATTGTCCAAATCTAAGCTACGTTCTTCAGCCCCCGCTTGTGCCTTGGGAGTCAGCAACCTTCCCTGCACACTGAATGCGTCCAGTGATGACGCAGAGGCTGCTCCAAGCCCTCGAAAGAGAGTCCTATCCCCAGAGCCAACTGGGTCACTAGCAGCTCTGTGGAATGTCCTGATCGCTTCCTGAGTGTCTTCTCCCACCACCTGGTCCACCTTTGGCTCAAGGCCTCCTCTGCATTGCTCTGCGCTGTTATTCAATTGCAAGACATCAGGGGTTTCCAAAAGTTTGCTTTCCAAATTGTCACCCTTCTGCTCCGCCAGCTTAGCCGGCCCGTCTGCCGTGGCTTCTTTCGTTTGCTCCATGAGGCCTGGCAGGTTGACCAGAAGGTCAGGTCTTCCTTCATCCATGCTACTCACATCGTCGAAAGCGACATCCTTGAAGGAGATCACTGGCACTGAGTCATTGGAGCCCCTGCTGATCGTGTCCTGGTAGGCAGGGCCCAGTTTGGTTTCTATGGCATTGAGGCTCTTATCCTGATCTGGCATGGACAAAAACTGTTTCAAAGACTCAGATTTTAAGCTGTAAAGTTTATCCCCAAAATCCAGCCCCAGGTGTTCACTGGCACTGTCTTTGCTGTCAATTCTGAAGAATTCCATGGGACTGTTCTTGGATTTACTTAACGATTCTGATATTCGGGTGGGACTAGCAATTTCTTCATCAGCGTCGTCGGCAAAAAAGTTTACTTCCTGAGATGTGAATGGGGACCCCAAATTCTCACTGGCAGGCTCATCACGTGCCTTGATGCCTCCCTGTTCTTTGGTACAGGTGAGAATGCCATCGTCTGTTTTCAGAATAGGCTCCTCATTTAACGATCCGGGATCGACCTTTTCTTGACCATATTCATTGCATAAGGTTAGATAACTTGTAGTGCATTCTTCCTCTGAACTGGACCCCGAATCAATCCACTTGGGAGAACTTTCCTGGCCATCTTCCTGATTACTACTGCCATCTTGAGAACTTGGAGTGAGACTGGTCTTCAGCGGTAACACCTTCAGCATGTTACCACCATTGCTTCCTCTAGAGTCAATGCTACTGCCTTGAGGGCTAGGAGTTGCCTGGTGCAAATGTATTTTGGTAGAACTCGATCTTCTGGATTTGGGGTCTTCAAAGCTTTCTTCGGGGCTTCTGTTGAGGAACTTACTGATATAAGACCACAGCTTGCCTCCTACAACAAATAAAGTAATTGGGATTAATTGTGTTTCCTTTACAGACATGCATGCCAGGAAAACATCAAATTGCCCTTGGTTCTAAATGCTAGGTTAAGAAATAAACAACCCTAGTTTGTTGCACCCATGGTTAAGAGTGACTGAAAGCAGGAGAAGATGTTGAATGCCCATATGACAGATAGTCCATACTACATTCCAGTCTGCTTTTAATTCTCTAACCCTGCTTACCGGTAGACAAATTAGCAATATATCTGCACTGACCATCTCGTCAAGCCCTTCCCATCTCCAACCTTGCAAACAAGCAACTTTCAATAGTTGCCTGCCTTACTCTTTCCTTTAAATGAGCATCAATTAGCTTTAAGTTGGACCCCAAATGGAAGACTTCAGGAAGCATATTATTGCCAGTTCACTGTAACTGTTTCTCTCTTGTGCATTTATTTATTATTACGCAAATTTGTATGAAACCTAAAGCATAAAATCTCACAATATATAAAATATATATACCATGCCACCAGGCAGTAATAAGCGAGTGCTATCAAACCGGGTCACACTTCAGAGAAAGCTTTTGTGAACAGGGAAGTCTGACACAATCATCTGAAATCATCTGTTTGGTTTGGTTTTTATGATCTAATATATTTATATTTATGTTTTTAAATGTGTTATAGGAGACCTTCAGGCGACAAGCACCTAACAAGCTTAACAAATCATAAACATACTGCGGAGAGGAGGAGGAGGAGGAGGAGCAGCAAGAGGAGGAAGAGGATGTTTGATTAATGTTAATAGGAAAGTAGGGAATACAATGTGAAATATCACCAGAAATTCTTTTGAGCTCTCAGAGTCAGGGGCATGTATTTACCTGAAGTCCAACTGTTAACATTTACTTCTACAAACCCGCCCACCTACCCATTGTGTCCCTTCCTTTCCATGGAGGTTTTCCAGTTCTTAAATCCTTATGAACATATGATGCTACCTTATAACATCAGGCTTTTAATCCACCTAGCCCTGTATTGAGTATTCTGGCTGGTGTCAGGCAATAGCCATTCGTATCTCTTCCTACCTTATTCTTCTAAACAGAGTTGCTGGGACCTGAGACCTTCTGCATGTGCTCTATCCTCAAGAATTCTATCCCTTAAGAATTCATACCTAGCGGAAACAAAGCTTAAATATGTGTAACTGGATTTGATTGCTTTCAACTATTTACTCCCCCCCCCCTCCTTTCACTGTGTCCCACCCATCTAAATTTAGATTTTAAACTCTTGGGGGAAGGGGACCTGCATTTTGCTCTACAAAGTGCCATGTTTACTAATGCCGCTTTATAAATAATTGGCATCATCATAAATACAATTCTAAGCTCTTAATTTCAGATGCTTTCTGAAACCTGTCATTACTCTGATCAATGCACTCCCAAAAGTTAGGGAAAAAAACCACCGCACAACTGTTTTTAGAAGCTGGGAGTCAAAATAAAGGAAAACCCCATTTTCGATGTTGATGCACACCTCAGTTTAACCAATGAAAATCATTTGAATATATCGTCATTTCTGTATGAATGTTATGGGAAAGGCACCAAAGTAAAAATATGTAAACACTTTTTAAAAAAAAATATAGTTGGGTTAGAGAGAAACAGAATCAATGATTTTATTTCATACAAAGACACCTCAAAATGCCCAATCTAGGTTACAGAGGAGCAATATTTCCTTCTGGGTATGTAATTATGTCTTTATGAATGACACACTAATAATCTTTTCTATCTTGTACTGCGATGGATAAGATCAATTAAATGCATTAGGCAAAGCTGGTGCACTACTGGCCATCTAATGCATGTAAAAATATAAGGGGGTTGGGGAAATCAATCGATGCAAAGGAGTTTCCTTAAATATTGCACCTTATTAGCAATTAGGAAAGGTTCATAGGTAGAGGGCATGCTTTGCATGCAAAAGGTCCCAGGTCCAGTCCCTTGCATCAGCTGTCTAATGGACACTTTCCATGTCAGCATCTAAATATCCATGTAGCTTCCCTTCAGTCATTCAGACTTTTGGGCTGGGGGTTTGCTACTACTAGTAGCTGTTGCTACTACTGATATTCATTTTTGCATCTTTACTGTTAGATCTTATGATTTATGATTTATATGGATATTGTTCGATTTGCTTGTGTACTTTTTGCTCTGTTTTCCTTTGGACCACAACTGGTGAGGCTAAGATTGGGGTCTTGTCATCTGGGCAGCCCAGGATCTCCATACACACCGCCCAGGTTTGCACCCTGGAAAGGTCACTCCAGTGCTGCTAACACAGTGGTTTGACTTCACCCCTGAAGGGACACTCCATTGTCTCTTGAGGCAGATGGACACCAACATGCATCAACTTTTAGATGTGTTTTATTTAGTATTCATGACTACTTTTGTTATGTTTGTAATTATGTAAATCTTCTCATGTTGTAAGCTGCCTTGAGACACACCACCAAGCTAGATCCAGGTAAGGGCCATCCCTCAAAAGCGGTTTATATTTATTGAACAATTTTTGTGTCAAGCTAAAAAGAATCTTCTTGGGGGGGCACGTGCTTCCTGCTTTCCATCCATGGAACAAAATGTACGGTTGGCAGTACTTCTGACTAGAGAATCAGGAGAAGTCTACTGAAAATGGGAATGGGGGCAGAGATTGAAGGAGGTTCATTTATTTGTCCCCTGTCTGGAACAGAAATCAATCCAGTGAATATGACTGATATTCACTGTTGTTTCGCTCAGTGCACAAAACAATACACAATTGATTATCCCACCACCACTCAATTTACAGTGTGCTTCCTTTGCACTAAATGAACAGGTCAGAATAATTTAATGACAAGATAATGTGAAATGAATAATGTAGTTTGGGGAAGAAGATGAACTGCAGTGCTAAAGAAACAGTACTGCACTGAGACGAAGACACGGCAGAATGGAAAACAGTGCCTTTCTACATCCACACACATGACCCTTAAGACTGTAGACAGGAAAGATATAAGGCTACCATAGCACTGTCCTGCTACAATATTAGCGTCTGCTAACAGGAAACATCTTCATTTTGAAGTTTCTTGAGTGCTTTCCAGATGGATATGAACTCCAGCTTGTTTATGCTTAAAAAGAGTTGACACTTTCCAACAGCCACTTAAACTCCGATATCCGTCAAAGCCCTTTGCACCCCTTGCCCCCCAGACTGTTTTAAAAGAGTCTGGGGGGCCAGGGGTGGGGAGGGTTTTGACGGATATCAGCGTCTAAGTGGCTGTTGGGAAGTGTCAACTCTTTTTAAGCATAAACAAGCATCTGTTTCAACAATTTCTGGCACTGACACCGCTAAGTAGTAGTGAAGCCTCAGATTGGCTTTCCATCACATTACATCTAGCCAAGTGCTTTGTGACATAGCTAACAGACACTTTGTGGATGTCCTCGCCTTTAACAAGACATTTAATACATCGTGACCAAGATGTTGCGGGAGAGACAGTGGGGGGGAAAAGAGAGAAGAGATAAGGTTCTACTAGATTGATCTATGATGTCTGGATAAGACTATGAGAAAAACATTGTGACTGCTGCTTTCTGTTGCTTGGAGTCTGCTTTCCAGAATGCAGCTCAGGTTTTCTAAAACATGACTGGATGGACATATTCCGGAATTAAGTAAAAGGGGGGAAAGAGTTTTGGGGGGGGGGCAAGAGGAAACAGACTTTGGCAATCCCACCTACCATTGCACCCAGCGTATTTTGACTACACGAGATTTTGGCTTTAGGGGCAATCCCCAGAACGTAACCCCACGCAAACTGAGGGATTGCTGTACAGTGGCCGCTCGGGTTGCAAACGCGATCCGTGCGGGAGGCGCGTTCACAACCCACGCCGCTGCATCTGCGCACGCACGTGACACAATTCGGCGCTTCTGCTTATGTGCAAAGCGCGATTTAGTGCTTCTGCGCATGTGCAAGCGGCGAAACCTGAAAGTAACCCATTCTGTTACTTCCGGGTTCGGCGTGGTGCGCATCCCAAAATCACACAACCTGAAGCGGCCATAACCCGAGATATGATTGTATAGAGATATTAGCAGCAATGTAATTTTTTTAGGCTCCATTCCATTCTCAACAAAAGGGCTAATTAAATGTAAGAAATATTTAAATCCCTGTGTTATTCAGGTGGGTGGGGGGAGTTAATAAGTAATTATTCTTTGCCACCTGTTCCCTGAACATACCAGCAAATTTCCTAAAGACACGGAAGCCACCACTCTGCTGTGCTGCTTTCAACTCCTATGTGATGCCATTGGCTATTTTTCCTTTTAGAAAACCAGATCAGTTGCTGCGTTGACTGTGGAAACTCAACAAAAGCTTGCTTTAAAAAAATAAAATAAAAATAAATAATAATTAAAAGCAGCAGTGATTATTCTCATATGGATGCTAGGTATATTAACCACACAACAGAAACCGGCTCATTTGCCGAAGATTACAAGGGGTTTAACTTCTCCCGTGTTAGGAACAGCCATGCATTTAAGCACTAGCCTGGTAGCCAAGGGCAATATGGACTTGTATGCAGGCGAGTTCAGGGAACTGCATGCAAGACAAGTGCATGGGCTAGTGAAGGGAGGGCAGAGTGCTCTGTCTCTTGTCTGCATCCTGCAAGGAAACCAAGTGGGTTGCCCAAAGAAGGAGGCCCTCAACCCCAACATCCAGCACAGAAATGCAGCAGGCTGCTGTAAGGCGAACAGAGTTCTTTGTCCTGCCTCTGCAACCCTTCAACAGGTAAGCAGGGCTGTCCCTAACCATTAGGCAGACTGAGGCGACTGCCTCAAATGTCAGGTGCCGGGAGTGCGAGAGTGAGACAAGAGCTATGTGTGCCACACAGCCTGCCCTGTGCCCTCTAACCTAGTCTGCTGCTCTCTGGTGAGGTGGACGCTGCCCCATCAGCATTGATGAAGTAAGTTTCAACTCTGACTATAGTCAGTTTCTGTCCATGGAATGAGGAGGTTGGGGGGGACCAGCTTGCTCTTCACTTCATCAGCAGCAACTGTGTATTGAGGAAGTTAGCTATTTTTGCCAGCTGGGGAGTTTTGTAGGGTTTATTTACCAGGCTGCTTTAAAACAGAGCCATGTTCAGAGGTCGCCTACCTGCTAAGAATCAGACATGGGGGGCAGAGGTCAGGTGTTGCCTTCAGAGCCTGCTTTTGGGATTTCTAGAGGTATCTGGATGGCTACAGTTGGAAATGGGGTGCTGGACCAGGTGGAACTTTGGATCTGAGCCAGGAGTACTCTCCTTATAGTCTAATGGCAGGAGCAGGGAACATGTGGCTGCCCAGATGTAGCTGGGCTACAACCTATCTGAGAATATCATCACTGCTTTGCACAACACATTTCATTTTGAAGGCTGATTAAGCAGCCACCTTGCACACACCATCGCCTTGCACACTCACAGCTGGGCTGGGGGCTTTGAGCACTGCCACTTTTGAAATGCAGCAACTAGCAACATATTGGAAAGTCAAAAGGGTTCTGCTGTTATTAAGAAACTGCATATATATATTTTCAAACTCAATAAAATTTTCCAGGTCAGGACAGGGACTTGCTCAAGGTGGGTCGAAACATGGCAAGTGCACCACTTTGCTCCAGAAACATAAAAAAAACCACATTACGAATCCCAGGTGCACGACTTGCATAGGAGATTCATACGCACTAAAACAAGTCATGAGTTAGCATGGCAGTAGAAATGCTCAGGTTGGCTGGGGTTCAGTGCCAGCAGTGGCAAAAAAGGCTTCCCCACATCCCTCCCCCCAACTTTTAACTGGTATTGGGGTCCTCTTAAACTGAAAGCTGTTGCCCTCCTGTGTTTTGGTGCTTCGTGAGGGTTGGGGAAAACTTCAAGACAAGCGCAAAAATGCAAAAAGTGGGAACTGCACATAGCAAGCAATTCGGAAAGAGGCGCGTGGCATTTGTGTGCTTTGCAGCCGTGCCTCCGAAACCTCTGGCTTGAAAGACAGCCCTCTAACTCCGGGATGCCGCTGACTGAAAAGCCAGCATCGTTCTCCTCCTCCTCCCCTCCCTGATCCCTCCTGCAAGAGATCTGAAGCGGCAGACCCACCTTCCGCATGGCGCAGTACAAGGAAGACCGACTCCTCCGAGATGATGTACTTGTGCAGGGCCACCATGTTGGGCACACAGCGGGGGATGATGGTCTTTCTCTTCCTGCTGTACTCGCTACTTTTCCTTAGACCCTGACAGAGAACAAAAAGGTCAGTTGTACCCTCAGTTGCCTTTGCAGCATGCTGTGCTCGGTGTTTATCAACCAAACTAATCTATCCGAGTTACTCCAGGCTTCAGAGAAGCCACTCATCTGCTGCTCTATGGCCCTCGGTCCCCCGAGGCCCTGCTGATGGCATCTGGCGCAGGTCCAGAGAACAGAAGATGGCACAAAGCTCCCATTAAAATCAATTACATGGGTCAATGTTTTCATTAGAATCTCCCGCAAACCAAGTCATCAGGATGACACTCTGTTATTTCCCCGTGACCTTTTTAAAAAAATCTATTTTGGAGGGTGGGTGGGTGCCATGCTTTAAGTTGGAGAGTAAGGTGCAAATTTTTACATCCACCCACGTTTCATGGGCAAGCCTTCCCCCCTACACAGACACACACTCCGACCCACTTTTAATGGGTTAGGAAGCAAGCACACACCGCTCTGTCTTTCCCTCAGCTTGATGGCGTGACACGGTTTGTTTCCCAAAGAGGTTATTACTTCAAAAGGTGGCACGGGCAAAGGAAAGCGTGATGAGGGGAGCGTTGCTGCTGGTAAACATACAGATAAAATGTGTTTCAGCAAACTAAAGCAGGTTTTCCCAGCCTGGTGCCCTCCAGATGTTTTGGAGTTGTGGTCCTAAAAATCTGGAGGGCACCAGATTGGCAAAGGCTACACAAAGGTCATAAGCATCCATTTGATGGCTTCACACTGTGCATTTTATTTTAAAGGTAAAGGGACCCCTGACCATTAGGTCCAGTCATGTCCGACTCTGGGGTTGCGGCGCTCATCTGGCTTTATTGGCCGAGAGCCGGCGTACAGCTTCCAGGTCATGTGGCCAGCATGACAAAGCCGCTTCTGGCGAACCAGAGCAGCGCACGGAAACGCCGTTTACCTTCCCGCCAGAGCGGTTCCCATTTATCTACTTGCACTTTGATGTGCTTTCGAACTGCTAGGTGGGCAGGAGCTGGGACCGAGCAATGGGAGCTCACCCCGTCACAGGGATTCGAACCGCCGACCTTCTGATCGGCAAGCCCTAGGCTCTGTGGTTTAACTTGCTAAGAGGAGACAGGAGGAGGAGATGTTGCATTGCCACCCTTAGACCTCACGGAACACCTTTTCCTATCATAATCTTGGGCACAGCAATAAAAGGCATCATAGATGATTCAGGGGAGGCGGATATCCTGAAAGTGGAAAGTGGGGGACTTTTTTCAGCCTGACGGTGTAATGTGATTTCCCCTTGTGTGCTAAACTCCACAAACAGGATGGAAACCAGGGGGGCTCATATTTCCTTCTGGGGGCCACACGCCAGTGGTTGGCAAGGCCAGAAGCAAAAGTCGTCAGAGGTAGGTTTGTTCAGTATTATTATTATTACTTATTAAATTTGTATACCGCCCAATACCCGTATATCTCAGGGCAATTCACAACATAAAGCTACAATATAAAAAATACATAATAAAAATAAGAACAAAGACATACTCCTCCCCTTCCACAGCACATTTAAAGGGGTATTGGATGTTCAATCAGCCAAAGGCACAGTTGAAGAGGGACATTTTTGCCAGGCGCTTAGAGGAGTACAATGAAGGCGCCAGCCGAACCTCCCTGGAGAGAGCATTCCACAAACAGGGAGCCACTGCAGAAAAAGCCCATTCTCGGGCTGCCACCTTCCGGAGCTCTTGTGGAGGAGGCAGGTGAAGAAGGCCCTCAGAAAGTGATCTCAGGGTCCGGGCAGGTTCATATGGAGAGAGGTGGTCCTTAAGGCTTGTTTCTACAAGCAAGAGGCTCTATTTTGTGTTGATGCCAACTGAGCCTCACCAACTCAGAGGACAACCAGCAATACTCTGACAGATGATCTCAGTGATCAAGCTGGGATATAAGGGTTCAGGTGGGCCCCTAAGGTACCCTGGACCTAAGTTGTTCAAGGCTTTATCAATTACCTTAGTGCCTGTGGCACTTTGGGGTCTTGATTTTGTTGACTGAATTTGTGAGCAGGCGAGGAGACAAACATCAGCGCACCAAGTGATGTAGGAAAAAATAATGACTTACCTTCAGTATAAATGTCTGCTGTGTCCTAGTATCCATTACCAGCAAAACCTAAATGAAACCAGCAATTACAAAAATGCAGGCAATTTGTATGAGCTTTCACGGAACAGCTCTTATGGCTTCCTCTCTCCATATCAGGGAGTACAAGACCCCCGCAAAGGAACTCTACAAAAACCCTCGAATATAGGCAACAACTCATTGCATTTTTAGAAAAACAGTAATGCTGCAAAGGCTTAACAAGACAGTGGGTCATTCAAGAATGCAACGTGATAGTGGGGTGTATCAGCTTTTACACACCAGTACACAACCCCCAAACTCCCACTTGATTTTAGAGTGTTTGCTATCTACTATTTTAATAATGTGTATGTTCCCACCCAGGGACCACTGACTTTGCTGCTTTGTTTTTAGAGGGGCATTACAGAGAACCAATTCACCACAGCAGGAGAACAATGTATGAGCTACAGAGGAAGAAGCAACTTTTAATAAGAGTCTTATCTGTTGTGCAAATCAGAACTTTGCATAACATGATTGCATCAGCTTAAAGTCAAAATAGAGAGAAGTCCACTTTCTTCTCAAATATGATGAGCACAGCCACAGCTACACCACCCTCGCCCAATGTGTTAGCATTACTTTTGTCAACGCTAATGTCCTGGTTTATCTCATAGTCAGGCAATGATAAATGGTTGGGTGATGACACCTAATCTGGGCTTGTATTTACTGAATATCCAAAGTGTAAACTTGCTACAGGGAAGCCCATGGTTAGCTTCGGTCCTTATTATCCAGTGGCAATTATCCAGATACTCTGAACGCAGAAACCTGCAAGTGGTCAGAACTTCCAGAATCTTGTTTGATCCTCATACCAAGATTTTCCCCAAAGCTAAAGAGCTTCTGCTGCAGAATTCATTCAGAGCATGATCCATATGTGTCTGTGGACATTTAAAGATCTCATATATAGTAGGGCTGCCTTACGTCCGGAATTTCCCAGACATAGCCGGGATTCATCCGCTGAAAATGGTGCCTGGCTGGAATTATCAGGAAGCGGCTAAATTATCCGGGGAAACCCGGGCATATGGCACCCCATATTGGCAATGTTGATTTTTTTGGGCGATTTTCCTAAAAAAAAAAAGCTTAAAACTTCAATTTTATTTTATTTTATTGAGGGGGGAAAAGCTCAACAACTTCTGCATCTGGATTTTCACTTTCTGAAATATGGCAACCCTAGTATATAGTTTGTTTGTTTGTTTGTTTGTTTGTTTATGTATTGTAAATGATCTATGATTCTATTATTTATCCCAGTTAATACAATGAAGACTTCTAACAACATGCAATAAAAACAACATTCAATAAAAGTTCCTAAACGCTAGGTAATAATTCTAGCTTCATGGAGATCAGTAACAAAATGGTGTGGCATATTCATGTTCATGCCCAGCATAGTCTATTCCGTCTTCCACCCATTTTCCAGGGCCCCCGCCTCTGCCAACAGAGAGTCATCACTCTTTGCCCATTGAACAGGCTCAGTCCTTGCCATGGTGTTTTTGAGGTGTTCTCCCTCCCCGCAGTCTCCCCACTCCCTGGAAATATTATTTGTACTTCGAAAAACCCTAGGGTTCACTCCCAAGTGGGATGATACTTCTCCTTGCAGGCGCGTAGTGCCATTTTGGCTACATGAGGAACAGCACTCAGACAAATGAATTCACATCTAGCATATACATGCACACAAGTGCTGATTTTACGTCCCTAGGTTGGTGAGTTTCCCATCAAGATTTTATAAGATTGCAAATCAGGGCTATTTAAAAGCAGACTAAGAACTGATAGGATAAATCATAGCAGGAAAATTGAGCTGTGGTCTCCCTGTTTAGCTACAAGGCAAGGGTGGGAAAGACATGCCAAATTAAAATAGATAAAAATGCTTAGAAAGTGATACATCAATTTTCCCAGGGACTTTGTCTTTTCAACCAAGTTTGTTTTCAGCTAGCTAACATTCACATTGAGGCAGTAAATACAAGAACATATGTGATTTTTTTTTAAATGTGCCCTTTGACTGTCAATTTTTCCCAAACAGGTGTTGGTTAAATGATTATAAATTGGCCCCTGGATACACCTCTTCAACTGAGCCGTACAGGACTGGAGATAATACAATTAGAGTAAAAACATCAGGCTGGTGAATGCTTTCCATCTGCTTGGCAATAATGTTTAGTTAACAATAGTCTTTAAAAAGAAGCACCTTCAACTTCCCTTCTTAAAGTTATTTATAGGGCCATTCTTAACACCCCAGCACTCTTGCTAACAAGAGCTTTAGCCACTTGGAAATTATAAGCCATACGGCTAATTCCGAAAAAGAAACGTCTGCACACAACATCTGCAGCTCTCCAATTTTAAATGAAGCAACCTCATTTTAGAGTCATTTCTTAATGAATGGGCCTACGACTCTGTATTAATATTATCATTGCATACACAAAGATCATAAGGAGCCAAGCATTTATTTTGGGGGGGAGGAATACCAACACGAGGCTAATCGGTAGTGAAGCCGTCAGCATAAAGGACAGAATAATAGCTTCTTTAACCCACAAGAGGGCTGGATCATTTGTAGGCTAGAACATACCAATTTAGTAACACTGCTCATGGCTTTGCTCACCTTTATAAAGACAAAAATCTAATTTGGACTAATTTGATATGATCGTCTTCCCAATCAAAAGCGCCCAACACAGACTTTCATTTCAGGATAAAACAACTGCTGTAACCAAGCCGTCATGAAATAATTACCTTTGATAACATATCATTATTGGGACAAATACCATTAAAAGAATGCTCCCTTTAATTCCTCCTGTACCACCCAACTAGTATGGGGGGTGACTCTTAATTGTCTAAGCAGGAGTAGGTCACATGTTGACCACAACCATCAGGTGCATAGTCCAACTCTTCCCCAGAAACTCCACAAATGACCTTGAGCACAGCTCACCCACATCCTATTCTTGTCAACTGCAGAAGCGCCATTTTTGCTGAGCTTTGCCAACTCAAAGCTGGAAACAATGGCCAACCACTTCGTCAAGCACTGCTCCCCAATCTTCCATCTCCTCCTATTATTCACATCAGGCCTTGATGGAAGCAGGTACCAATTTACTTGCAACTGTGAAAATTCTATGCTCAAAATTCGCCAGCAGGTCTAAAAAGAGGAAAGCCAACCCTAACAATACACACTTCCATTTTGTTTTAACAGAGAACTGTTCCTTTTAGCAACCTTTTTTTTTAGTAAAGGTAAAAGTAAATGACTCTTGGATGGTTAAGTCCAGTCAAAGGCGACTATGGGGTGCGGCGCACATCTTGCTTCAGGCCGAGGGAGCCGGCGTTTGTCCACAGACAGCTTTCTGGGTCATGTGGCCAGCATGACTAAACCGCTTCTGGCACATAAGAACATTGTGACGGAAGCCAGAGAGCACAGAAACACCATTTACTGTCCCGTCACAGTGGTACCTATTTATCTACTTACACTGATATGCTTTCAAACTGCTAGGTTGGCAGGAGCTGGGACAGAGCAACGGGAGCTTACCCTGTCACGTGGATTCGAACCGCCAACCTTCTGATCGGCAAGCCCAAGAGGCTCAGTGGTTTAGATCACAGCACCACCCGCGTCCCTTTCCTTTTTTTAATACGTAGCATAGAAGCAGATGCTTCTTCTTTGGCGATCACTCATAGCTGAGTAAGATTGTCTTCCATAAATACGGTTTTAACACAGTAAGTGACTGTGGAGGCCAATTCTGGATCCACACATCCTTCCACAGTGGGGACATTGGTTTCCGGGCGGGAGTTGATCACAGTTGAAGAAGATGCATTGGTATAGCCACATAACTCTTGATTATTTTTATGAAGCCTCCATAATGGCACCCATCACAGTAGGACTTTGGGGCAGGACTCCAGGGTCCCACACAGCTATGCGGGGCAGAAGGGCCAGAAAACACAGCAGAGCCAGCGTTCCGCATTTAGAAGCGAACAATTCGATCCACTTAACCATTTAAACAGGGTGTGTGTGTGTGTGTGTGTGTGTGTGTGTGTGTGTGTGTGTCCCCATTAAGACCATTAAGCACTGAGCCTAAAATGACCAAATTGCACAACTGCCTCTCCAACAAGTTAGTGACGGTTTTTTTTATTAAAAAAAAACCAGCTGACTACAAAACCTTTACTAAAGCTTTAAAGACAAATATGCAGATCACATTGAAACAGTAAGAGGAAAAACCAAGTCAATGCCTTCAAAGGCCTCTTTGTGCTTTGACAGTAGTTTCAGTCTCCAAGTCAGCAGTATAAAGCTCTAAAAATTGCATGTAAAATTAGGACAAATTATTGTAAGTGGAGCAGCAAGGGAACATTAACGATATCTAAGACAGTAACACGGTAATTTCGGAAGAGGGCAGGGCTACAAAACAAGAAATAAAGAAATAATCCCATTTTATTTTTACGTCCCCAAAGTTGAGGATTGACACAAATACTGCGATTGTAACTTTACTGTGCAAAGGTGTAAAGTATTTTTCCGTGTATTAGACGTTTTTTAAAAAAATTGTCAAAAACTGGGGTCGTCCAATACATGGGTAGTGGCGTGGGGGGGGGGAGCCGCGCGCCACCAGCCAGCTGGCTGGCGGGAGCGCAACTTCCCTTGATGCCATTGCGCACGGGAAACACTCCCTAGATCATTTCCCGCACACAGCGGCATCAGGGGAAGCTGCACTCCAGCCAACCGGCTGGCTGGCGGGAGCGCAACTTCCGCTGCGCGCGGGAAACGATCTAGGGAGTGTTTCCTGCCCGCAGCTGCATGGGGAGAGAAGCTCAACAGCTTTGGGCCATCTCCCCTCATTTTCTTAAAACTGAGTCCCCCAAAGTAGGGGGACTTATACAAAAAAAGGTAAAGGGACCCCTGACCATTTGGTCCAGTCGTGTCCGACTCTGGGGTTGCGGCACTCATCTCGCTTTAGTGGCTGAGGGAGCCAGCGTACAGCTTCCAGGTCATGTGGCCAGCATGACAAAGCCACTTCTGGCGAACCAGAGCAGCGCACGGAAACGCCGTTTACCTTCCCGCCGGAGCAGTTCCTATTTATCTACTTGCACTTTGACATGCTTTCGAACTGCTAGGTGGGCAGGAGCTGGGACCGAGCAACGGGAGCTCACCCCGTCGCAGGGATTGTCTTATAGACGGAAAAGTACAGTACTTCACTGGAAATCAAGGAACCTGCAGCCCATATGGATGTTTTTACAAACATTTCCACTGAAATAAATGGGGTTCAGTCCCAGGATTGCACAGCATTGCAGCCTTGGCTCCACATGAAGACTTAGGCTGGCAAAGTCTAAATTGCTCCCTGTCCCACCCCGTCACCATAAAATAAAATAATTGGGATCGAACTGTTTTGTTTACCAAAAAAAAGAGAAGGGAAGACGAGTTTTGTGAAAATAAATAAATGCATTTTTAAAAAACCAAAACTGGAGGGTTGTTTGTTTGTTTTTAAGATGGAAAATAACCACTATTTAGCCTAAAGAAAAGAGTTGATTTTTTAAAATAAAAAACCTTTAAACACACAGAAATTAGCAACTGTTTCGGTATGCTAATTTTTTTTAATTAAAAGATACTTCTGCAGCAAGAGCTCTTTCATATGCACTGCTGACTCTTCATCAAAAGCAAAGTTTCCAACTTAACACCAGCCTAGCTGGTGGCAGCCTGAAGGTTTACCATCTGCTGCCACCCCAAGTCACGGTGGCCACCTTCAGAACATATGCATCAAAGCGCCAAGATAAGAGACAGAAGGAATGCTGCAGAAGTCAGCAGAAAGGGAGGGGAGCCGAAAGCCCAGAGGCGGGCAACAGGCAAGCCACCAGAAAAAAGGAATATGGCGAATCGCGAAGTCACCTTATTCAACTCCCAGCCAAGGTCACAAGGGACACAACTAGATGAACTACAAGCCAGGAATAAAATGCGCCTGTCTCCAGTCGGTTTTTCCTTCAGCAGAAACTTAGCATAGATGGATTTGGAGGGACAATTTGCGTATCTGGGGGTAGTAAAACACCCCACAGGGAATTAATTCTGCTTCCCTGGATCAGTTTTTGTTTGCAAAACCCCATAAGACATTCAGTGCTTTATGGGAAGAGGCGTAGCTCGGTGGCAGAGCATCTGCCTTGCATGCAGAAGGTCCCAGGTTCAATCCTTGGCATCTCCAGTTCGGGCTGAAAACCCAGAGAGCTGCTGCCAGTCAGTGTAGACCATACTGAGCTAGATGGACCAATGGTCTGACTCGGTGTAAGGCAACGCCCTATGTCTGCACCTCAATACTTTCCACTGGCTGGTGTAAAACAGAATCCCAAATGAGGACCCAGGGAGTATAAAAGAAAGAAATTTCACAAAGATATCTCCATCGGTAAAACATAAGAGTCTTAAATCTCAGGCTCATGAGTTCAAGTCCAACGTTGGGCAAAAGATTCCTGCATTGCAGGGGGTTGGACTTAGATGACCCTTGTAGTCCCTTTCAACTCTACAGTTCTATGTTCTATGAAACTGAGGGTCAGAGTACATGTTTTATGTGAGAAACCTGTGACTGGATTTCCCCTGCGTCACCTTCTTTACTTCAAAGCAGATACACGAGCTACTAATTTGATCTGATAGGGGGAAGCAGTGCTGCAGGGGAAGCATTTACCCTCTTTCCCCCATGCCACCACCACCCCGATCTATTTGCTCCACATGCAATGAAGCTGCTTTTAGGTCCAGGGTAAAGGGGCATACAGGCACCATACAAGAATTTGCTCTTTCCAAGAACTCAGAGAATGAACAGCATCTTTGCCAAGTTATAATTCCCAGGATTCTTTGGGCAACACCATGAGACATGTAATGTTTGCCGCATGGCCTACACCTAAAGCAACTTCTCTCTCTCTGGAAACTTTTCCCCTGATGCGATATGGAGAGGGGTGCATTTTCACCACACAAACTGGCCTCCTCGCAGACACGACTGCCAGGGTATTGAATTGAGAGAGATTTAATATTAAATGGGGATTGAAGCTCTTATCTTACAAATGTGGGGAACCCCCTCTCTTTCCTTGCAATTTGCTTTCGTCGTCTTCTCTTTTTCTCCGCCATGCATTGATTAAAGAAAAGTAAGACCACAAGGAGCTAAATAAAACTGGTTCAGCCTGTGGGCTGCCAATTGGCTATTCCTGGCCCTAGACCACCTGCAAAAACCTCCTTCAGGCGGCAAAAAAATCCTCATTTGCTGGCTGCCCTTTCTTCCTCTTGATTTCTGCTTGCCAGCAAGTGAGAGCAAAAGAGAGGCTGAGCACATCTGGCAAGCTCTGTATTTGCTGATCTTGGGTTCTGTTTTTCCCATATTTGCAAGGCTGGCCTAGAAGGCAGTGACTGTTGCCTTCCGCTAACAGACTGCCAGCATCTCATAGGTCTCCGCCGCTGAAGTGCTCAAGCTCCATCCTGCTCCTATGCAAACAGTTCTGGCTTGTGCACCAGCAGTGGATGAATCCCACACATGGATGCACCCCAAGACTTGCAGCTATCTGCTCCATCCCTCCTGGTGAAGGATTAGGAGGTTAAGTCGTTCCTGGACCATCCCACCGTCTTACAGATTTATACAGTATACACAGCTGAAAGCTATCATCGGCTTGGTCAAATTGCTCTTGCCGTCTAGGCTCTTTAATAAATACGCAAAGAAAGGAACACCACACCAGATCAGACCCTTATAAGTAGATGTAAGCAGATGAGAATGAAAAAGACGTTGACTTACAAGCCTGACCTAGTGACACTGGAGGAAATGGAACTAAATTGACTCAAATCTAAGCGCTCTGACCAAAGAGGTCTGCAATCCAGGCGGCAAGACATTACTGAGAGGTCTCCTAGCGTTGCAAGCTTAATGCATCATACATCGCAGCGGAAAGGGAGATGTTACTAGTTATTCCCAAGGCCACACGTTTTACCGCACTGACATCCATCAGGTATTTGTATTTATTTCTTGTGTCTTTATTTCTTGTATTTATTTCTGACCAACAAGCAGTGGGCTGCCCACTCCTTCCCAACAGCAATCATATTTCTGAACATGGACACAGTGCAATAAGAACATGATTATCAGTGCACAAGGTCCCTTACAGGGTAGCAAGAAGAAACATTGGTAGTCCCTGCCTGAATAGGCTAACAGCATGAAATGTGACGCAGAGGAACACCAGAGGTAGGGGGGAATATGAGAGACAACGGTTATTGGAGAAGGATTCGGTTCAGTTTTGTGAGGAGTATTGTTTTTGCTTGTTACTGTGTTGTGTATTTTTGTGTTTTTATATTGCAAACTGCCCTGTGATCCTTGGATGAAGCGTGGTATAGAAATTTAATTAATTAATACTAATAAGAAGAAGAAATTTGACCCACTTGCAAAGTTCTGATCTGGCAATGGGTCACAAATGGCTCCAACGTCCAAACAGAGTGTTGGGACCTTGGCTGGGAGGGCTGTACAAAAAGAAACCTGCCCCCTCCCTCCTTCTCAGCTTTAACATATCCAACTCCCTCCCCTCAACAGCCATCTCCATTTCTAGCAAACAGAGGACAGTCTCACCTGCCAGAAGAATTCTAGTGCATGAGCCTAGTTCAGGCATAGGCAAACTCTGCCCTCCAGATGTTTGGGGACTACAATTCCCATCATCCCATGACCACTAGGTCCTGTTAGCTAGGGATGATGGGAGCTGTAGTCCCAAGACATCTGGGACATGCTTCTTATTCGTTATCTCAATAATTTTTATAACCGTGTAAGTATGCTTATCCTAAAAAAAAAAGAGGGAGGATTGTTTCCCTAAGTCAAAGATAGAGAACTTCCCTGCTCACCATGAAGAGTCACATTCCCTTGGAAAATAGTTGCCAGCAACACAGCAAGAGTAGGAGGAGGCAATGCTTGCTGTGCGAAAGCATACAGCCACACCCAATTCTCTCTCTCTCTCCATCACACAAACACACAAACACACACACACAAACACACCCTGCAGGTCACACATTCTCTGTCCCTGGTAACACTATCCTGTGAGAGTATGTGACTGAACTGGCATATGAACCAGGCATTTCCACATCGCAACTGAGGTGCTAAACTCAGAATTTAGAGTACAGATCAAATGCACACATTATGAAAGGGCAGATTAAAAAATTTGAAAGAAATGAAAGAAATAAACCTCATCTGAGTGGCTACAAGGAACCATCAAAAGACTGGCAGATTAAATGCTGAATGAAGAAGTGAGCCTTTAAAAGTTAAACAGCCCATTTTATTAGCGTGTCACCCAAGTTTGACTTGGATCACTAATTGGCTATACTTAGCCAGGGCAGTCACTTTAATCGCAGCATCTCTTTGGTCTCTCAATTAGGCTTACAAGAGCCACATCTTGTTCATAATTGTTTACTCAAGACGAAAGGAAATTACCCTGGATGGAATCTGGAGGTATTTTATCCCACATATACTAAAAATAAGGAGGCAGGGAACCATCATTTTCTTCCCCGTAGTTTTTAACTTGGGGGGATTGAAAAGAACAAGGAGAAACACCTTTTTAAAATTCACTTTTATTCTCCTCTATTGCCCTGCCCCCCCCACACACGCAAGCCTCCAACTAACACCCCAGACTCTCACACCAACTCCACTGAACGTATATATATTTTTCCATGTTTCCGTCTCATCTAATACCGAAAGACCAAAACTACAGTCTTTCCTAGAACGTAAGAAAAGCCGTGCCAGATCAGGATATGTAGCTCATCTGATCCAGCATCCCGTTCACACAGTGGCCTACTAGATTCCAACCCTCCGTGAAGGGTAAACTATAGCTCCCAGAATTCTTTTGGGGAAGTCATGTACTTTGTACGTATGCTGCCACAAAATGTTTTGCCCAGCTCCAATACGGGGCAGGGGGGGGGAGGCAAAACTGGAGCATAGCAAGTGGGGAGAGAGGACCCATCCTAAAGGAACTCCTGTTTTGAAGTTAGTAGTTCTGGGCCTTCCTTCAAGTTGCACCCAAGGTTGAAAGAAAACGAAACATTCATGCCTTGAGAACCTGTTTGTCAGCATTTGCAGCATTTACACTTACCTTTTGAGTAAAATTGGGGATGTCATCTTTTGTGGGGACAGGATGCACAATTTTCCATCTTACTTTCTTTCAAAGTTGCCATTCCTGGCAGCAACCTGGCACCTTATTTGGCATGTTTTTAGCTACAGCACAGTAGCCAGGGCATAGCATTTTTTTTTAATATAAAAATTTCGCTGGACCCTTTTTGCAGACTGGCACCATATTCTTTAGCTCAAATATATTTTGCATGACCTTACATGAATTGCTTAGATAAAAGCCTTTCCCTCCCCCCTTCTACTTTTGTTATTTTAAAGTGCAGATGCATTTGAGTCATTTTCCCTCTTTGTTTCATATCCTTAAGATCCGCAGCTTCAAAGACAGAATGTCAGCATGCAGTCGATTTATGACTGAACTCTTGAAGAGACACTGAAGAATTACCTTGTCAATCACCCCAAGGACTCTAAAGGCCTTCAGTTCCTCGGCAGGGCTCCTTAGGTTCCAAGAGGGCCTTGAACCTAGTGATCCTGGAGGCTAATGGAAGATATCAAAGATTACAACATCAATCAGGGTGGTACTTGAAGGAAGACTGCCTGCTGGAGCAAATGCCAGGCTGAAGGAAACTAAATTTATCATAAATCAGAGAGAGGGAAGATGAAAGAAGTTTGCTGTTTGTCCTTAATGCAAAAAAGGAAGCAGGGGGAGTTGATAGTAAATAAATCGCTGGGACACTGAAAATGGAAATGTGGCAAAAAGGAATATTAATATTTTAAGAAAAAAAATATTAAGAATTTAGACACTTCCCCAGTTCTTTGTGCATGCAAGGAATCTCGGGTACATTGCTAGAGAAACCCCACCCGCATCCATTACTCTGGGTTTGAAGGAAGAGGAGCAAAAATAAGAGTGACAAAAGTGTAGCAGGGAAACTACAGGCAATGTTTTGTGCCATTATTCAGTCCTTACTTTCATTAGAAGAAAAAAGCCCTAAAACCAGAAAAGTGATTTGCTAAATAGCCTGACTTTAAATTAACTATGGATTGTGAACCTAATTCTGGCTCCCCAACCATAAACATATAAGCAAGGGACATCCTTTCCCTCCAAGGAGATGCACTTAGTGGTCACAGCTCCAAGTGGGGCAGAAGAGAGAGTTAATCTGCCACACACCCCAAATCAGTCACATTTTGACAGAAGGTGAAATTCCCTAATTAGATCAGTTGTTTAAAAAAAGGTAAAGGACCCCTGACAGTTAAGTCCAGTCGCAGATGACTCTGAGGTTGCGGCGCTCATCTCGCTTTACAGGCCGAGGGAGCCAGTGTTTATCCGCATAGGCCTACAGTTTTTCCGGGTCATGTGGCCATGTGACTACGCCGCTTCTGGCGCAATGGAAGCAGGTAAACGCCGTTTACCTTCCCACCGGAGCGGTACCTATTTATTTACTTGTACTTTTTGGGCATGCTTTCAAACTGCTAGGCTGGCAGGAGCTGGGACCAAGCAACCAGAGCTCACCCCGTTGCGGGGATTCGAACCGCCGACCTCCTGATCAGCAAGCCCAAGAGGCTCAGTGGTTTAGACCACAGCGCCACCCGCATGTTAGGAAACACCAATTCCCCTCGAACAGCTACAATTCCCAGTTAACTTTTGAGGAGGGACTGAGTGTTAAACCACTCTGAGAGCTACAGTGAGGGGAATGGGGGTCTCCTAACAATTCTCAGCACCCTTAGAAACGACAGCTCCCAGAATTCTTTGGGGGCAGCCATGATTGTTGAAAGTGCTTTGAATGTGTGGTGTGAATGTGGCCTTAGTAAAAACCCACCCCAATACCTTTGTTCAGACTGTCTACTTCTGTGTCAGTGAACAAGAGAGCAGTGAGGTTAAGCCAAACAGCCCTTCCCCCCATTTTATGCTCTGAGAAGTTGCTCCTCCTGGTGTCTGCATGAACAGCACAAATCCCTACAGGGAAGAGCAGCTGTACACCTGAAGGCTTCTATTTGCCCTGCTTAAAAGGGAAAAAATGGTTCTAGTTTGTGGGGAGGTTTCAGGAGAGCAGGAGGCAAGAATAAACAAATGTATCTTCTTCTTTCTCACCTCCCTTCTCATAAGCCCTCAAAAACACTATGGGTGGGGTTCAATTAACAAATCCTGTCAGCAGAGGGCAGAGCAAGGACTTCCGCTGGCAAAATGGGGCCTTTCCCACTCTACTCCATCCATGCTCCACAAAATTGGGTTGGAGGGGCTTGGAAGAAGCCCCGGAACAGTGAGCAAGGGGAGGGGAGGGGATCTCGTTCCAGCTTTCCAGCCGAAACGCCTGTCCTGACAGAATGATTGACATAGTGTGACATGGAATTTTTCCCTACATGGGGACCATTCCAGGCTGACTGAAGCATACCAGTTGGGGGCCAGAGATACAGTGTGACATTTTGTAAAATGTTAAACCTGCCTCCTCTCAGCCATGACCCTGGCTGCAATCCATTTAAGTTTGTCCCACAGAAACTAGTGAAGTCAATAGTCCAATAGGAGGCTTAAGGTGTTGCCAGGCCCCTCCTATATAGGCCAGGCCGCAATGTTAGTCTACATGCTGATGCCTCTCTCAAACCACATCTACCTTTGACAAAATACTTGAAATACTTGTGGTAATTATACAAATTTCCATACAGGAGTTCCTGCTATGCAATCAATTTAATCTTTGGTTAAGTGGACCTACATTCTAAGCTTGGAAAGAACCTGAAGGGAATTTAAGGCCAACCCTGTACTATAACATCCCAATGCACAAATATACCACTAAAAATTTGGCAGCCTTCAGGTGAGGGAAAAAATGTCCTCCAAAGCTCATCTGGGGAGTTCTATTGGAGTAGAAGAGGTTTCTTTTCCCTGTTTTGTTTTTTCTCGCCCCCAAAACCCTCCCTCAAAACAGAAAACAACAACAAAAGGCAATCACCATTCAGCGAGACAGAGATTAATTTACCCCTTTGCCTATTCACAGCAACTAGCTGCCTTCAACTATTCTTAGGGTTGTTCAAAGTAAGATGAAAGACTCATTTGCCCTTTTTTGTCCTTCTGTGATACAAATGTAGACAGACAGGAAGTTTGGAACTTTTAACGTTTGCTACATGAGAGCAGTCATCGACAATCACACACAGTTTTGTGTGACTGCAGCAAAAGACATCTAAGCTAAGAACAGAAAGGTCCTCGGGGAATCTTTTATTTTATTTTTTGGCTGTTGCCAAAGACGGGCAAAGTCAAGATTTGTTAAAGGATGTATCTCGTTCTCTCAGTTCCAAGTCCAAGAGCTACCACCCCAGTTCCTGCAAATGTTTTAACGATCACTCCTTGCTGGAAAAATCCCCATGTAAAGATCGCACTGAAGATGGCTTCAGAAGCGCCTTAATGTTCAAAGACTATCATATCACCAAGGTGTCCCTTATCATTACTTTAAAAGAACATCTTCTCCTGTGCAATCCTGTCTGCTCGCCTCCCCTCCAAATCAGAAGGAGAGGCTCCTCCGTAACCTCCAACTTAAAAAAAAAAAAAAAAGCTGGGGTGTGAGATTGTGCTTTTTCTATTGTTACATCTACAGTTTGGAAGTTAACACCTGAAGAAATCCACCAAAAACTTCCTTGTTCTCACCCTGCCCGAACAAGACTTTTAAAAAAACCTTTCCTCAGAGTGGTGCTACTGCCGTTTCTGTGCCCCCGTTTCAGAATCATGCAGTCATAGAATTGTAAAGTTGGAAGGGACCCCAAGGGTCATCTAGTCCAACCCCCTGCCGTGCAGGAATCTCATCTAAAGCATGCATGGCAGACGGCCATCCAACCTCTGCTTTAAAACTTCCAAGGAAGGAGAGTCCACAACCTCCGGAGGGAGTCCGTTCCACTGTCAGACAGCTCTTACTGTCAGAAAGTTCTTCCTGATGTTTAGTCGAAATCTCCTTTCTTGCAACTTTAATCCTTTGGTATGGATCCTACCCTTCAGAGCAGGAAAAAGAAGCTTGCTCAATCTTCCATGTGATAGCCGTTTAGATATTTGGAGGTGGCGCTCAATACGTAGTACTGGCCTTAGCTTGGGTGGTTTGTTTGTTTTTAAAAATAAATAAATTTATTTTTCATTTGTGAATTGTGATCTTTAATCCAGCATTCTTCTTTCTTAAGGTGAAAATCCATGAATAAGCTAAATAATTGCTGATGAGCCAAACAGGACAGGGAAACTATGGTCTTCTTGAAGCAAAAGTAAAGATGGTGCCCACCACCACCCCAAAATACCATGCACAAAAACTGGCAGTAGAATCTGACTCCAATGTTGATGGCCAAACACCATCCTTCCCTGCACCTGAGGACAGCACGTGGCACAGTGCAAGCCCTGGCATTCCCTGCCCCCAAATCTGCCACCTGAGATAACTGCTTCCCTCTCTATAATGGCAAGGGTAGTGCCTTAATTATGGGCAGTCTTCCCTCTCCACTTCTGTAATGCTTTGGTCCAAAGCTGTACATATTTGCTTATCTGGTAGAATCCTGCTTCTGTAATTCATAAGGAGAAGCAAACAACTATGCATGACACACATACAAACACACCAAGAGAGATTACAGTCGTACCTTGGAAGCCAAACGCCTTTGCGAGTCAAACTTTTTTTTTGTTTGTTTGTTTTTTAAATAATTTTTATTGGTTTTACAGTAATTTAAGCACAATTCATTACATTTCGGTCAGGTTTCTTTGCCCCCCACCTCTCACCATGGGGGGCTATAATCTTACCCCCCCTCTCACAGAGGAATACCCAGTCTTATTTCCCCTGACCTCAATACATTTTCTACTGCGATCTAACCCTATTCCCGGGTAGACCATTCTTAAATTCTACGTCATATCTCCAATGACTTCCTCCGTACCTCCCCATTGGTTTCATTTTTCTAGACATATTTCCTTTTCAGGTTCATAATTCACAATACAAATCATTTACCTATCAATTAAAATCTTATTTAATTCAAACCTCAGCGTATACATCTATTCATCTATAAATGTCTCTTCTAATACCCCTTAATCTCCAGGCTCCCCACTTTCACAGTTCCTCAACTAAATCATAACTCAAGCCGTGTCCGAAAATAGTCAAAAATCCAAATATAAAATCCATTCCCATGGTACCAGTCTGCACCCCTCACCCCTCACCCCGCCTTTCCAAAGTCCATGTCCAAGTGCTCGCCTGCACTTGGACTTCCTCTTCCTTTGGTCTCCTCAGCAGATCCTTCTCGTCTCTTACAAAAAGTTTCTTTTTTGTTGGTGCCTTGTTCTTCTTTTCCTTCTCCAGTGTAAAACTCTTACGTCGACTTTTCTGTCTTTGCTCCTGTGAAAATCTCATGCGCCGAGAAGTGTTTTTCCTACGACGCGGTTTATCTTTAACCTTGGGGGGGATTGCTCCCCCTTCCATCTTATGTGCAGGTGGCATGACATCAGTCTTGTTTGCAACTCCTCTTATCCTCTCTGTCTCGGCTCGGAACTCCATCCTGATTTCCCATATCTTTTCAAGGACTTTCCTCCAGCCGCCAGTACACAAATCATCCGCCATGTTCTGGGACACAGCTTTCCAAAGTCACAAACAGAACCACGTCCAAGTTCAAAATCCAAGTTCAAAATCCAAGTCCAACAGTTCCGATTTAAGCCCTCTTTATATCCAATTTTTCAGCAGATTGCCCTCCAGACCAGGGGGATCAGAAGGTTTAAATCTCTGTTACAAAATTAAAATTCCAATCATTTTTCAGCCGCATCGGTAACAAAGTTCCTGATTTAATGCCACAATAGCAAGGGACGGACTTCCGTAAATTACATCCCAAAGCTTTTCCAAATAAGTCCAAATTCTTTCAATTCCTTCTTAATTACTCACTTTTGAAACGTCCAATCTTGGTCTTTTGGAAGAATCGGCGCGCTCGGGGGGGGGAAGGACTCGCAGCTTCCACCCGACGGGCAATGGCGATCCGATGAGCTCCGTCGCCCCGCGTCGCTCTCGGCGACCCCTACTGGGGTCTACCGGGGAGTTGGGGCAACGTCCGAGCTTCTGCCGGATCCTGGGTCCCGGGACAAATCCTCCCGGGAGTTTTGGGGGCTGCGGCGCTGTCGCGGACTCCCCTTTAAGCCGGTCGGGTCGGGGAATGTCAAGAGCGACATATCCCCCGACCTTCCTCCTCCGGCGCGCCAACCGGAAGCCTTTGCGAGTCAAACGTTTTGGCTCCTGAACGCTGCAAACCTGGAAGTGAGTGTTCCCGTTTGTGAACGTTCTTCGGAACCCGAATGTCTGACGCGGGTTCCGTGGCTTCCGATTGCAACCAATCGGAAGCCGCGCCTTGGTTTCCAAACGTTTTGGAAGTCGAACGGACTTCCAGAACAGATTCTGTTTGACTTCCGAGGTACAACTGTACATTATTTTGCATTTTGTAAAAAGAAAAGAACCTACTCCAGAAACCGAACCGTCTTCTGATGAGGGTTTACAATAGAGGCTTGAAATTTTTTCTGCTCTCATCAGATATTCTGAAGTCTTCCTCTTCACTGCTTCGCGGCGTGTTGGACTTGACTCGCCTGTGTGATATAAGACAAGAGTGTTAAAAATCTGCCACCTCTGAGATTTTGTCTTCCTGTAGATTCAGTTCAAATCACTGGGTTGCATCTAAGGCTGCTTTTCCGCTAGCGCAGTAAACATCCACACCGCCTCAAAATCTGCTTCAGAGGATTGGAGGACCTTCTGGAGAAGATTTTAAGGGCGCACAGGGAGAGAAGAGGAAGTCCAGTTGTGCGAGCGGAATACCACATGTTCAGTGCTGGAGACAACCCAGTGGTTTTCCATTTGTGTTCCAAGTCATAGTTGTGAGTTGCTGGAAGCTTCCAACTACTAAGTAATTCTACCTAGTAGTATTTACATAACCTCCAACTACTACTGCTCAATTTGGCTTCAGTATCAAAGATATTCATAAAATTCATCTAGGATTGTTTGCATTTGCATGATTCACCTCTCTATCAGGAAGTTTTTTTGGCATTTTGCTATGTTTTTAGATGTGGTGTAAGCCACCCAGAGCGGCTGGGGCAACCCAGACAGATGAGCAGTATAGACTTAATGAAATTGTTGTTGTTGTTGTTGTCACCAAATTCTGGACATTAACATCTATTACATACATTCACATACACTCACACATATACAATTTAACATCTCATTCAATACTAACATTTTCTAGCTTAGAATTTTTGAGATGTTAAGGACAAAGTTGAGGATTCTATTTTCCTTGTTGCTCTTTAAATGAAAGAGACTGCTGCTTACAAACAACGTATTTTGAGTTTGTAACAGCTAAAAATTAACATGCCGCACATGGCTCCGATTCTATTCATCGCATAAACATCAAACACAAGACAAAGAAATTGCTAATTATTATCAAATTGTAAAAATTCATATTTCTAGCACATATCTTGAGGTATTCAATAGGCGTTTTTCCTAAGTTCACCTTAAGGTGCTTTCTTTTTTTCAGTGCTTTGTGGGTTCATATGTATATAGGAATACAAGTGTTAACTGCGTTAAAGCTTTTAATTTTTCTTGATGGCAAGATCATGCAAGGTCACCCCACTTCAAACAAAAGATTCATTTTCTATTTAGTTGTTTTCCTAGATACCAGCAGATATTTGTGTTTCATTTGATAAAGATCAAAGCTTTTCACCTAAATCAGTCAGATTCGAAAAAAGAAAAGAAAATGAGCAATGTCATTTTAAATGTTTGAAAAAACTAGCCTCCTCTGAAGAAAGATATAAAAAGTGTGTTAATGCTGATGACAGAGACCTTCAAATAAAATAAAAAACCCCTTCGAGATTCCTCTTCTCTCTCTCTCTCTCTCTCTCTCTCTCTCTCCCTCCCTCCCTCCCTCCCCAGCAGCTGTGCCTCACGCAAATTCACATGAATGAAAATATTTGGGCGAGAAACCACCCCCTTAGCTTGTTTTCCATATGACTTTCCTGTAATTATTTTGTAAACTGTTCGCACAACAATATATAAAAACATCTGCAAAAACAGGTAATTAATGTGTCAAGCTAAACTAATGCATTTTTATGGTGGCCATGCTTCGTCAACTGTAATTATAACTCTTTTTAAGCAAATGATGATGTGTTTGTTGCAATGTGAAAGTGGTTATTTTAGATGCTCTGTTCACCGTTACTGCAAACAGAATATTAAAAAAAAGGAGGGGGGCGACTCTACACAGCTTACTACGCAACATATACAGGCTTCTAGCCATTTGCTTCCCCTCGTCGCAAACCATCTTGTTACGCTTAAAGGGTTGATCTTTCTTTTATTTGGATCGGCATCTGTGCTGGTCAGGTCAAATTGAATTCTTCTTGGCCACAGAAGAGCATGCAGAAACAGAGGTCACTGCCTTGTATTGGCAGTCAGACCCTTGGTCCATCAAGCTTAGTATTCTCGACAATGACTGGCAGCACCTCTCCAGGGTTTCAGTAAGGGGCAACCCAAAGTCCTATCTACTTGGGGACCATTTTGTCTCCAAGGGCCAGATCTTTATCAGGATCTGCCGCAAGGGTTAAATCTGACAGGTGAGTGGGTGGGCTTTCAAAGCATGTTGGGACTTCAAAGCGCTTGGCAGGCAGCAAAAGACTTTTTGCTATGTTTCAGCAGCTGTTTCAATGCCGCAACTGGTTGTCGGGCACCCTGGAAGCTGCAGAAGGGAGTCGATCGGCAGGGCCAAGTCTCACCCATGTATGAGTTCAGGTTCAGGGTACGTGGGTGTTGCTTGCCCAAACTAGCCTTGCAGGCCAAATGAGGAAAGTTGGGTCTATGTGGTGCAGATACCCCAACCCTGCCCTACCTCGGAGATAGCGAGGATTGAACCTGGGAACCTCTGAATGCAAAGGAGATGCTCTACCACCGAGCTACAGACCTCCTTCTCCAATCGAACCTGGGATCTTCTGTATGCAATGCAGATAAGCAGAAAAACCTGTCTCATTCTCCACCCCCTCCTCTTGCCCCAAATATCCAAGGGCTGCCTCACAACCTTATGCAGGAACAGTGTTTCCTGCAACGACACTAGTTCCGACACTGGTTTTTTGTACAGCCAATACCTCAAGTATGATGGGCAGAGTATTTAATCTGTCCAGCGTTTAAGCTTAATAATTCATTAAAATATTGGCTGTAACTGAATTACAGCATGACCTATGGTGGGTCAAAACTGCAGCACTAACCAACTATAGATAGTTAATATTGCATCTTGAGCCTTACTTACAGAAATAAGATAATAATTAATAAAAACTACCCTATAAAAGAACACTAACTGAAAACAAGATGAGAGTTGCATTCATTCATTTCTGGTACATGTCAACTACATTCCTTGGTAGGCTTCAAAAGCAAATGAGATAATCAATTTGTGTTGTTGTTTTTATCAATAAAGAACTCTGTTAATTTCACAGTAGAGGCTTCGGGGCTCGACAACTGCAAGCAGAGGGATGAGGCGCTCTCTGTGTGGAAGTCATTTGTTCAGGAGAGGCCATTTGAGGAAAGTAGCATTTGATCATCAATAAACACCAGTCACATTAATAATAAAAGATTAGAAGCCTCTAGAATTGCCTTCCCCCAACCTGGTGTCCTCTAGATGTTGTTGGAGTAGAATTCCTATCACCCCTAACCCCTGGCAGTGGCTGATGGGAATTGCAGTCCAAAACATCTTGAGGATTCCAGGATGAGGACACCATCTTGGGGACTCCAGTGCATGTAGGTTGCTAGACTAAAAGATTTACAGGAAAAGTTTTGGAAATGCGACATAAATTATAGCTCAGAGAAGTCTTCCCACTGGCGCCAGCAACCATTCTGCACGTCTCCTTGTTTCTCACAGAAAGAGTATTTCAACTGCAGCATAGTAAACACAACTGTAGTTTTACCATGGCAGGTGCTCTCACAGAACACACAAACTCTCCTCACCTTAAAGTGGCAGCAAAACAACGTGGTTGGATCCTATGACAGGGTATCAGGCAATGTCTAAGGTTGTGCAAGCGGGGTTCAGTTTGCCCAGTGGGACTTCCCTTTCCTCTCCCTCCTCCGCCACCCCCGTACCACTTGTGCCCCCCAAAACCTGCTTGGAAGGTGTCCTCATTTCCTCCACCACCACCAAGCATTGCAGCAGAGCAGAACACAGCTCCATTTAGAAAACTAGGAAATGCTCCACTGTAATTTTGAAATCCCACTCCTAACGTTCATTTATCTAGTTGTTCAATGTATTTTACCCCACTCTTTAGTACATGTACACACACACACACACACAGAGAGAGAGAGAGAGAGAGAGAGAGAGAGAGCTTCCTGAGCGGTTTACAAGAACAGCTGTAAGACAGTTCCTGCCCTCAGGTTTCCAATCTAAAAAGACACAAGGGAAAGGGGAAAGGGGGGAAGCAAGCTGAGGCTGGGCATAGCCTCATCAGATGCTTCAAATGGCTCTGAACTACTGTCCAAAGGTCCTTTAAGGAAGACCCATTGAGGTGGGTTTTTCCCAATTAAACACCCACATAGCTCCTGAATTCACACACCCACAAATCACAGCAGCATGAGAATCATGCCATTGCCACAGGGTTCGGGATGTAAATAAGGTTTTGGCCTACTATGGAGAAGGAAACTTTCCTTTGACTATCTCTCAAAATCAAAGATAGAGCACTTCCCAGAATCACTACAGCTTCTTTCTTTAGGCTGGCATTTAAAGGATCTGGTTAAAGGTGACGTAAGATACTTTTGTTTCCTCTTCTTAGCTGGTTCTGTGACAATGGGTGCTTTATTGTGCTGGTTGAAATTTCAAATCTGGGCTTTGGATCAAGACAAAACACGGAGGGAGAAACAACAGCTTCTTACTGCTGACAAGAAAACAAAATGGTGCCAGAAGCGCTCCGTGTTCCAGCATAAAGACTACAGAAACAGGAGGAGGCTGTTTTCATAGCCACGTTCTGAGGTTGTTCACACACAACCTCTGAACAGTGGGGAAGGAAGGCGCAATATTTTCCAGTTCCCTTTGCATTCTGTTCTGGAAGAGCTTTCAATCCAGCAAAGGCAGGGATGGCCAAGAATCAGAGTAGCACAAAAGGAACTTGTTAGGCAACAAAGAGGAACCTAGCAGACGCCTGATCCTGGGAAACCAACTACAGCAGCTTGAACAGCAAACATAACTTTAGATACAGGGGCCGCAGGAAAAATATTTGTATTACACGCTTCCTGGAAGATACTGAAGTATCTTCTTTTTTCATTTTTTGCAAACTGAATTGCAAAAAAGGGTAAAACAGGGAACCTGTGGCTCTCTAGACTTTTGGACTACAACTCCCATAATTCCTGGCCATTGACCATGCTGACTGGAGCTGATGGGCCTCAGATTAGCTACCCATAGCACTGGGTGTACTTTGCTGCCTTTGTACTAGGACGTCTTCACACATTGCCAAACTTCCATAGACAAGTCTCTTCCATGTAGGAAAATGTGAGCCGGTGTGGTGTTTAGTGTCAGCCTAGGGACTGGGAGACCAGGGTTCAAATCCCCACTCAGCTATTAAGCTCAATGGGCGGCCTTGGACCAGACCACTGCCTCTCAGCCTAACCTACCACAGGCTGTTGTTGTGGGGATTAAATGAGGACTGGGGAAATTATGTGTGCCACCTTCATCTCCTTGCACCAAATAATAAAACAGTACCATGTCAACTTGGGAAGAATTCCCTGGAGGTTAAAAAAAAACAAATAGGAAAGCCACTGCTTTTGCTTATAAAGGAATCAGATTTCTCGCTTGTTGATTTTTAAATCAACATTGAAGACAGGGAGGGCAACGTAGTTATGTGGCACATGGGTCATCCGAGGACTACCGCAAAGGGTCAATTAAGAAGGAGGCTGCTCACTAAATCAGAGGGCAATCAATGGGCCTGGAGGGGTGTACCGACCTCAGACTGCTCTGCAAGCTGATCAAAGACAGGAGGGGCAGCATCAGCTCTACAGGAGGCCCGATCGTGTCTTTCTGTACAACTGGAGCTGCAAAGTGCAAGCAGAGCCAGCGCAGTTCCACGGCCAGGATGGGGAACCTATGCCCCACCAGGTGTTGATGGACTACAACTCCCACCATCCCTGCCCACTAGCCACAGTAGCTGGGGCTGATGGGAGTTGAGCCTGGCAACATCTGGAAGGCCACGGGTTCCTTATCCCTGTTCTGGCTGTTGCCGTGTATGCCAGTGGTAGTCAAGAGGACAATGGTCTCCATCAGCCCCAGCTAGTCTGGTAAGTGGGTTTGCAGCAACATCTGGAGACAACCATGCTGGACATCCCTGAAGTAACCCATCTCGCAGGGTTGTGAACTCTGGGCCTCAGCCATGCAATTACATTAGGGGTGAGGAGGCTTTGGCCCTCCAGATGTTGCTGGACTACAGCTCCCATCGGCCTTGACTATTGGCCATGCTAGCTAGGGGCGATAGGAGAAAGGGGCACATGAGTGGCAGCTTCACACACGAGGGTTCCTAATAGATACATGTGTGACAGATGTAGTTTAGCAACATCTGGGGCCCGTTACCCCTGCCAAGTATCTCCCTGGTCAAAACCCTAGGACCGCCACCATGACACGAAGAGGTTTCTTCTTATCTATCGTGCTTTTGTTTTGTTTCTGTTTTGAAGGTCATTACCCAGCCTGTGCTTTAGGGTTAAGTCGGATTTCAAATATATAAACACACAGCTGGATCATTTCCAAGCCAAAGCAAAAATAAAATCCTTCCGTCTGGTCCTGCTCTCTTGTTATTTCACCGGACACTGTCGTTCTCTCTCTCTCTCTCTCTCTCTCTCTCTCTCTTTCTCTTTCTCTCTCTCTCTCTCCTTGGACCATCCCCAAGGAACAGAATTTGGGCCAAGAGGTTTCACTCCTTGTACCTGAGCCTTGGGCAGCCATCAGGCGCTACTAGTTTTCCAGCTTCCAAACGGAGACTGGCAGGCGACCGCTTTTGCCCTGAAGCGACAGGCAGATCAGTTTTCTTGGAGAGACTTGTAAGTGGAAACCATGTGACAGAAGAGCGACGAGGGACGGCGAAAAACAACAGCAACAATGCCACACCACCAAAGGGTTCCAAATCCACTGATAAGCAAGGGTAATTTCCTTGACAGTTCTGTGCCTCAGAAGATCCGGCTCTCTTCAGCAACTTGGCACCATGGCCAGCATTTCTTGGTAGAACTAAGCCCAGGATGAAAGGGTGAAGCCACAGAGATATAGGCACATCTCCTTGAGTTTCAATTTCTCTTGGTTGGAGAGCACATAAACGTGAACACCAAGGGGAGGGTCGTGGCTAGGGGCATCTCTGTTGCACACCAAGGGGTCTCAGGTTCAACCTGCTGCCAATTGATGTAGACATGGAGATGGACCGAAGCTTCATATGTAACCAGAAAGGCCAATTCAGACGGTGGATCCAAGGAGAAAATAGCAACGCTTGCTTCCACTGTTGAGTGCTGAGTGATGAAGAAGCTTTGCTCTGGTTATCAAGAAACGGGGAGGTTTACACTGATGGGTTTAAAGCAGTGTTTCCCGAAATGAGAGATGGCACCCTCTGGGGGGAGCTGGAATGTTCCAGGGGGACGGTAGTAGCCTTGGGTGAAATTGCGGGGCGTTGAATAAAAATAAGGGGGCAGCAGAAGCAAAAAGAAAGAAGGTCCGTCCTTCTCATTAGGATTATTTTCAATGCTATTCATAATTTTTATGTTAATATTATCCTTCATTGTCTTAACTTTCTGTGTGCAATGTAAATGTTACTATGGTTGATTTTAATAAACAATGTTATCACTTCAAGCTTCAATGTGTCTTCTTTGCAACAACCTCTTTCTTTACCATGTCATAGGATGTAGGTAGAAATAGAGATACATAAAAGAACGCAAATTTGTCACTGCATCTTCGTTAGTTCACTTAAAGAAGGTAGATTTCCAGGGGGAGTGCCGAGTATTTTCTTTTTTTCTGAAAAGAGGGCAGTAGGCCAAATAAGTCTGAGAGCCTCTGGTTTAGAGAGACTCTTTTAAGAAGCCCCTCCTCTCCTAAGTGCATGGGGGCCTCTCTCCCACTGTCTGGCGCTCTCAGTGAGCCACACTGCAGGCTGAATTTTAGTCAGAATAAATGTTGTTCCTGTGAGTGGCATTTGGCATAGGACTGGACTGTATCAAGGCTGCAGGGCCTCACACCTGAGGGCGTAATGCAGCCCTCCAGACCTCTCTATCTGGTCCTCAGGACTCTCCCCAGGCCACACCTCCTTGGCCACACACTCCACTCTCCTTGAGCATTTTTGCCTTGCGGGAATGTGCCCTTGCTTGCCTGGATGGAGGGGTGTGTGATACTGTAGAAACTAGCCTGCCACTCACAGGTAAGATTTATGGGTTTGCTGCTTTGCCTGCCTTTTCCTCGCCCACTTGTGGCCCCCAGGAGGTTGCTCATAATGGAATGTGGCCCTCACTCTGAAAAAGGTCCCGTCCCCCATCCCCTTGACCATATATGGCCATTACCCATCCTTGACTACATAGCATTATGAATTCTATCATGCTCTGAATGCAGATGACCCCGGGTTCAAACCCAGTGAGCTCCAGTTAAAAGGATCAGGTAGCAGGCAACGAGAGAAACCTCTTTCCGCGACCCTGGGAAGCTGCTTTCAGTTCAAGCAGACAATACAGTGGTACCTCGGTTTTCGAACAGCTCAGTTCACGAACAACTTGGAACCCGAACGCTGCAAAACCGGAAGTAGGTGGTCCAGTTTTCCAACTTTTGGGGGGGAAGTCGAACGTGCTCCATTTTGAGTCCCCCTGCGTTTCCTGTTGCGCTGCTAATTTGCGTCGCCCCATTGTAATTCAAGCCTTCCGTTTCCGACTGCAGTGTTCTGAGGTGATATTTGGAGCTTATATTTGGTGCTTTTGTTTTTGCTATTTATTTTGTGCTTTTTGTTTTGAGGCTTTTTCAGTTAATTTGTTTTTTGTGGCTGTGTGGGTCCCAGTTCAGCTATTGATTGATTGTGTGGCTGCGGAAATGGATAAAAGCCCCCCCCCCATCCAAACAATGACTATCGTCAGTGCAGGTAAGCAAAAAATAATAATTTTAATTTTTAACATCTACAATACTGTTTTATTTATTGTATAGTACAGTACATTGATTACTGCTTTCATTTTATGGATCAATGGTCTCATTAGATAGTAAAATTCATGTTAAATTGCTGTTTTAGGAGTTGTTTTTAAAAGTCTGGAATGGATTAATCCGTTTTGCATTACTTTCTATGGGAAAGCGCGCCTTGGCTTTGGAGCAGACTTCCGGAACGGATTAAGTTTGAGAACCAAGGTACCACTGTACTGGCCAAGGCAGTCAAACAGATTTTATTTATTTATTTATGTATTTAATTGAATTTGCAAAAATGCTTAATTGCAAATAAAACCTCTAAGCAGTTTAGAGGAGTCGGTATAAGGCAGCTTCCTATGTTTCCATACATCTGAATGCCTCTGAATGTCTTGGATGCTTTAGTTGAGATCCATGCATTGCAGGGGGTTGGACTAGATGACCCTCAGGGTTCCAGGGTTCTATGATTCCAAATAGTTTTCAAATCCAGCAGCCAACGGAATCATCAGCACTAGCATAATTTTAAAAAAAAAAAGTCTAGAGCCCTGGAAAGTCTGCTTCCCTTTTTCTTTTTCTTTTTGTATTCTATTCTATCATTTGGATAATAAACTAGGTGATTATATGTGCACATGTTAATTAATGGAAGGGAAGCAGATCCCCACTGCACTAAAGAAAGCAGGAGGGGAAGAGTCCTTTTAGCAACTTACAGATACGGTAAGAATAAATGCCGGTTGAGCTACTGAGAAAAGGCTGGGTTCATCTGATTTTCACACTAATGTTGCATGTTGGCAGGATGGCAACAGTTCAGTACTACGAACTACTAAGGCATCATATGCAAACCAATTTGAAGTTTTATTGCAGTCGTTTGGTATTTGATGCAAACTCCACAGAGGTAGAGAGAGGTCTTCTCAGGAGTTCCCAAAGTAAATGCTCATGAAAATATACCCCCTTCTAATGCACTGGCTGTGCTTAGATCATACATCTCTTATTATTATTATTATTATTATTATTATTATTATTATTATTGCTATAACAAGCTTTTTTGTCAGTGCATGCAGCCCCTTTGTGGCACAAGCAAACAAACTAGGAAGTCTTCAACCAACCATAGTTTCCTGTTACGTCCAAACTGGGGGAATACGGTTTACCAGCTTCAGAGCAGTCAGGATATTAAACCACAGTGTGAAGTTCATTATTTATCACTGCTTATTAATTTACATACTGCTTACCTGCCCAAATGGCTTCCAAGTATAAAATCAATTATAAAGTCCATACATAATCAAAAGCAGCTTTGAATTTCCTGGTTTGTTCCCAAATTGAAAATGATAGTTTCCCAGTTCAGAAAAATACAAACTAGAAGCTTGTGGATAATTAGAGGCTTCCCAGTTTGATGGTGGGTTGCCCAAATTCGCTCCCACACATACGGCAAAAGCCTTGCTCATATCTCAGTATATTAAGTCAAGAAAAGATCACCTGAACTGGCAATGCTGTACCCCTTAAACTCACTGCACGTACAGCATATGTAATGTCACCATGAGATTCTTGCAAGAGGACATGAGAAGTGGCCTTTTGGACTATATAAATTATAAAACTTAATGCTGTGAACTAAACGAGACAGCAGTTAAGAGGCTATTGCACTATTACAGGGATAGGAGTCAATGGAAAGGAGAGATTTCTGCAAGGCACACCGCGAAGTAAAGTGCTCTAGATCAACCGATAGCAGAAATCATTAAGAGCAAAGATAAAAATCAAGAAGCAGTGCTTTTGGGTTTTTTTGTTCTCCGTGTTGCAACTGAAGTTTGGAAGCTTCAAATCCCACTTACTTGGTGCCACCATGTGGCAATAATCTGTATTGCCACTTTTTCCATCAATGGAGAATGGAAACTCTTGTTCACAAGCAAAAACATACCAACACTTGTGTAAGTCCTTCTATTCCTGAGGTCCAAACTGTGAAGTATCAGCATAGAGGCAGTGTGTGGGGGATGGAGAAGCCTCTTATACATCTTTGGGGGGGGGGGAGAGAGAGACAGAGAGAAGGGAGCGAGCAAGAATACAGGGGTGCAGAAGATAAGTTTTCTCCTGACACAAGCCCACTAGGAAGGATAAACTCATTTGATAAATCCATAGGTAGCTTCCTATTAATGCAGATATGTAAATTCTGCAAGACTGCACTGTTTCTCATGCACCCACATTACTTTCGACAGACATTAACACATAAGAAGAGCTCTGCCGGATCTGACCCACAGCCCGTCTAGTCCAGCATCCTTACAGTGGCCAACCAGACGCCTGTGGAAATCCCGCAAGAAGGACATGAGAACAACAGCACTCTCCCTTCTCATGTTCTCCAGCAACTGGTGTTTGGCATAGAAGCAGAAAATAGTTATCACGGTTTGTAGCCGTTGATAGGATTAGACTAATGAAAGGAGGAGGAGACTTTTTCAAAGCCATCCAAGCTGGTGGCTCCATCGCTACCTTTTGTACCTGGCTGTGCAGTTCTGGAATGGCTTACACGTAAAGGTTGAAAAGCCAGGGTCTGTAGTGCTCAAACCTCACCCATTTAATAATATAAGAAACCAAATGTGAGAGGGAAGCCCTGCTGGAGTGGAACCTAGCCTGCACTTACTGAGATCATTCGACCCTAGAAATATTTTGAAGAAAGGGAACAAACGAATGAGGTTGAGGAAGCCACAAATTGTAACGTTTCCGGTTTCAGCTAATGTCCCAAGGGAAAGGATTCCTCTAACTCCAGAGAAAATCAGGAGAACTTGAGTTTTAAGGGGACTTGACAGCATCAAGAAGGCCCTCTTCACCAATAACCTGGGAAGGAAGCTTCCTTTTTGGAATATAGGCAAAAAGGATGCATATCCAACAGGGGCATAACTTTGGCCAGCTTGCCTACTGCAGAAGCACGTTCAGCTGAGCTGCACAGCCTTCTCCCCTAGATCAAGCTCGGAGGAAGCCCGCTCCGAAAATCAACGTGAGGCAGGATACAGATTCCTATGGGGCTGATTAACTGCCGGGAGCAGCTGTGATCTGTGGACAGCTGCCCCATGCTGAGCCTCTGAAATGCAGGTGACAGCTTCTCAGTGAAATACCCTCAGGCCCTGGAGTGGCTCCACCCACTCAGGCTGGTCTCCGGATCCTCCTGGGCAGAAAGCTATGGAAGAAGCTTCTTGTTCCAGTTGGAGAACAAACACTTTCTGAGCTCTGGCGTATATTCCCATATCCTTTCATAGTCCTTCGGTCCTGATCCCTGGGTTGTCCCTCCTGCTTTGTCTTTTGGCCCCAAGGCTTCTCCATCCCACTGCTCCCGGCTCATTTCTGGCCGTCATCCGGCATCCCAGCGCCCACAGTGACACAGTCCCTTTCCTACTCCTCTCCAAAGCAGTTAAAGCATATAATATGACTTTTTGCTTTAATCACGGTGTTTAGCTTGTTTTCTTAGTTGCTGCTTTGTTATCAGTGTTTTATGGACCGTTAATATTTTTTACACTGATGATTTGCTAATTATTCCATTTGATTTGTGCTGCATTTGTGATGTTCTGTTACGTTCCGTCATATGCTCCTGCTCTTTATTGTTTGTAAGCCGCTTTTGGGATTCATTTGAAAGGAATGCAGCCGAGAAATACAAGAAATCAAAGCAAATCGATTTTGGAACAGCGGGAGTCAGAAGATAACGACACCAAGGAATGGCCATATTTATGAGTAGTCAGAGGCCATGTTCAGGTCTACCGATGGACAGAAGAGGCAGGATTAGATGGTTTGATCTAGCAGGGCTACTCTGATGTCCTCACAGGGTGGTTTTCAATTTACACCACAGATAAGGAACCTGTAGTTCTCCGAAGTTCCCAAATCCCATCCGCCCTAACCAGCATGGCCAGTGGTCAAGATCATGGGAGTTAGAGCCCGGCAACATCTAGGAAGTTGCAAGTCCCCCCATTCCTACCTTAAAGGTAAAGATAAAGGTACCCCTGACCATTAGGTCAAGTCGCAGATGACTCTGGGGTTGCGGTGCTCATCTTGCTTTACTGGCTGAGGAAGTCGGCGTACAGCATGACTAAGCCGCTTCTGGCAAAACAGAGCAGCTCACAGAAACGCCGTTTACCTTCCCGCCAGAGTGGTACCTATTTATCTACTTGCACTTTGATGTGCTTTCGAATTGCTAGGTGGGCAGGAGCTGGGACCAAGCAACGGGAGCTCACCCCGTCGCAGGGATTTGAACCGCCGACCTTCAGATCAGCAAGCCCTAGGCTCTGTGGTTTAGACCACAGCGCCACCAGCGCTACCATATGCCAAACCTAGTTCAAGACAAACCTCAGGCTTAATAATTTAGGTGGACTCTTTTGAGCACTTAGCAAACTAGCTATGCAGACACAATGCAGCTATTGACTGGGATGCTGAGTTTGCTCCCATTGGCAGGAGAATCCCCTGGACAGAGTTCCACTCATGGGATCTTCCAACCGGCGGAAGGGAAGAGACAACTCTCACCTGAGGTTGAGACATCTGGAGGGCAGCAGGCTGACAAAAGCTGAACCAAGTTGACAAGAAACGCAGCCAAAAAAACACAATATGTAAAACCATACCTTGCACCCCTTCCAGGAGCAGATCCACTCCTTTCCTATAAAAGCCAAACGCAGCCTCATAGTCTTCCTCTTCCTCCTTCTTCAAGGCCAGCTTTATCAGCTCCCCTGCCTTGTCCAAGTAATCTCGCCTGCCAAGCTTGGCCTTTAAGCTCCCAGTGAACAGGCCACGGCTCTCCCTCTCACCATCGGGTTTGCTCCATTCATGGTCCGAAATGGCAGAGGCCTGCGCCAGCGGTTCGGCGGGAAAGCTGAGGCTGAAGGATCTGCTGGGGGAATTCTGGTTAGATGCCATTCCATCATCTAACTCAGCAAGAGAGTCCACATCAACGGTCAAAGAGATCAGGTCGCTGTCACTTGAGAAACCTGAAGGGCAGAAGGAGAATGGAGTTGGGAAAGAATCTGGTGGGTCATCTAGTCCAGAGAAGAAGAGGAGGAGGAGGAAGAGGAAGAAGAAGAAGAAGAAGAAGAAGAAGAAGAAGAAGAAGAAGAAGAAGAAGAAGAAGAAGAAGAAGAGTTTGGATTTGATATCCCGCTTTATCACTACCCGAAGGAGTCTCAAAGCGGCTCACATTCTCCTTTCCCTTCCTCCCCCACAACAAACACTCTGTGAGGTGAGTGGGGCTGAGAGACTTCAGAGAAGTGTGACTAGCCCAAGGTCTCCCAGCAGCTGCATGTGGAGGAGCGGAGACGCGAACCCGTTTCACCAGATTAAGAGTCTACCACTCTTAACCACTACACCACACTGGCAGAGGTAGCCAACATGGCATCTTCCAGCCGTGGGCAAATCTTGGTTGCCAGAGGGTTCAATTTGGCCAGCGAGACCCATGTCCAAGTATCAATCAGGTGATGTCACTGGGTGATGTCAGCTGATAGGCAAGGGGGCAGAATTTGATCCTGTTGGTGAAGCAGAGCCCTGCATAGAGCAGGATTGAAGTCTCCACTCATCCGCTGGTGAGCAGACAGTTCAGTCCTGCTGGGTGCTGCTTCACCAGCACATTCTCTGAGGGGAACGCACTGGCAAAAAAGACCCCCCTCCCTCCCCACATGGCACAATCCAAGATTTCAGCTAATCGCAGAAGCAACGATCGGCACGACTGGAACTCAAATTGACCACTCCTTACTCACGCTTACCTCCATACTCTGACTGGCTGAGTGTCACGTCATCGAGGAGACCGGCATCCTTCCGAGCTTGAAACCAAAGGGAGGGAAGAGAGGGGAAATATATAAAAGGGAAACTGGGTGAGTTTCTGTAGCCCGGGACAAGTCACAACTCTTGAGATGATGCCTGCATGTGTTATAACTGGGATACTGAACCCTTTCTCTAATCTGATCAAATGACCTCAAAGCACAATAATACACCACTTTAAACAGTTGTGGGGGAAGCCATGAGTTTTTAAAGTGGTAGCACAGCACTTTAAATGGTGTGAGAAAAAAGGTCTGAGAAACCAACCCCTCACTAACTAAAGCAATATAAATGAATCACACGCTTATTAAAGGCATTGCAGATATGCCAAACTACAGACTTGCAGCATGGTCCTAGGCACTTTTGCTCAGAGTCCCCACAGTTTTTTAACAGGGCTTACACCCTAAACAAGCATGCTTAGGGTCGCAAGTGTCAGAAGTGCCTTTTACAGAAAGACAGCTGCATTAAGGTGTCTCAAGCTCTGGCATTAGCAGGTTTTATCCCATATCAGCGAAGAGCGGCAAGGTTTGGGACTCCATGCATGCTAACACCAACTACGTTTACATGTTTGCGCGGACCAAAAAATTACAGCTGGAATGCTAATGCTGCCATCTAGAGGAGATGAGGAGGGAAAAGGTGTGCTTTTACATTCCTTGACTATGCTATATAAATCATCCTACTTGGTAAACTTGGGCTGGAGACAAAATTACAAGAGGTAACACGGTGGGAGCCAACCTTCAGAACTGCAGACCGACAGGCTGTCTGTCAGGGAATCCAACAGAGGATCTGCAGGGCCAATCAATTCAGAGCCAGCATGTACTTCTCCATCCTTGAAAGAGAAAGAGAAATTAGGACTTACTTAACTGTTACTTACTATGAATTAATGCAACTTCCACTTTCACCGAGAAAAAGACAAGAGCTATAGAAAAACGTGGGCAGGTCACAGAGGCTTCATACTCTGCCCATTCAAAACCTAATTTCTTAAATAAAAGGCTCACTGGTATTTTCACCCACCTGGGGAAAGGAAAAGTTATACCTCCTATCCCCACACTGAACGGTATTTTTTTAAGCTCACAGTTGCCAACTACATATTTCGTGAGTGTGCAGTTTAGCCCTAAGTATCTAGCTACGCGGGTGACGCTGTGGGTTAAACCACAGAGCCTAGGGCTTGCCGATCAGAAGGTCGGTGGTTCGAATCCCAGCAACGGGGTGAGCTCCCGTTGCTCAGTCCCTGCTCCTGCCCACCTAGCAGTTCGAAAGCACGTCAAAGTGCAAGTAGATAAATAGGTACCGCTGCAGCAGGAAGGTAAACGGCGTTTCCGTGCGCTGCTCCGGTTCGCCAGAAGTGGCTTAGTCATGCTGGCCACATGACCTGGAAGCTGTCTGTGGACAAACGCCAGCTCCCTTGGCCCATAGAGCGAGATGAGCGTGCAACCCCAGAGTCGTCCGCGACTGGACCTAATGGTCAGGGGCCCCTTTACCTTATCTAGCTACTATAAGCAACACATTCTAAGCAGCCTACTCGCTGAAGAAAAATATCATTTACTTTAAATCACCCTTCTTGCCTGCAGCCCTATTTCACAAAAGGGAGCAGTTCTGAAGCATGAGTGGCATTCTGGCTGCACACAAGTGTCTCCTTAGGGGGAATATTCCCATTTATTCATATATCAAGTGATATACAATACACCAGCAGCTCTTGCAATTCATGGGGGATACGTAGGTAGCTACTTAGACATGATGGCTAGCTATGACAGCCTCCACTGTCGGAGGCAGTATGACTCTGGACAACAAGTTGCTGGGCATTGCAAGAGGGGAGAGTGCTGTTACTCGCAGCCTTCCTCCTTGCAGGCTTCCCACAGGCATCTGGTCGGCCACTGTGAGAACAGGATGCTGGACTAGATGAGCCTTTGGTCCGATCCAGGTAGAGCTCTTCTTAACGTCTTACTGACCGTGCTAACTGCGCAAAGCTTCCCAGAATCTGGTATATGGGTGTTTAAAGACAAGCACATGTCATTCATGCCTACATGTATAGGAAATGAATGGCATCCCTAGCTAGCAGGACCGGTTGTCAGGGATGATGGGAATTGTAGTCCAGAAACAGCTAGAGATCCAGGTTTGGGAAACTCTGGTTTGAGCTTTCCCAAGTGCAGGCAAACCAAAGTTCAGAGCTGTATTTCCTAATACCACTTTATTTATTTTAAAAAATATTTTTTGTTGTTGATTTTCCAATATTGACCCAATATTACCACAGTTTTGCCAGTTATACAGATTCCAATTAATGTCAAAATAATTCCAATTGATTCCAAATTTATACAATTTAATGAAAGTGGTTTCCTGCGCTCCTTGATCAATGTTTTTTAATGCAGTCCTTATATTGTTGCGGTTCATATTTTTTATTAACATACATTACATTTCAGTTGGTATATTAATCATTAAGATAACGGCTGCATTTTTAACTATTAACTATTCATGTTAATACCTTATCTAACTTTCCAAGGATTTCAAATGAGGTGCTCTAATTATTTTCCTCTTCTCTGCATGTCTCAGTCTGAATATATTGAATTATAAAGCCCTTGGCCACTAACACCACTTTAAATAATCACGGTTTCCCCAAAATAATTATGGGAACTGCAGATTGTCTAGGATACTTAGTTGTTAGAAGACCCCTGTTTGCCTCCCAGATTTATAATTCCCAGAGTTCTTGTGAAGAGGGATTGACTGCTAAACCACTCTGAAAATTGCATCTCTGTGAGGGAACTAAGGGTCTCCTAACAACTCTCAGAATTCCCACGATGGGGTGAGCTCCCATTGCTCAGTCCCAGCTCCTGCCCACCTAGCAGTTCGAAAGCATGTCAAAGTGCAAGTAGATAAATATGTACCACTCTGGCGGGAAGGTAAACGGCGTTTCCGTGAGCTGCTCTGGTTCGCCAGAAGCTGCTTAGTCATGCTGACCACATGACCTGGAAGCTGTCTGCGGACAAACGCCGGCTCCCTCGGCCTATAGAGTGAGATGAGTGCAGCAACCCCAGAGTCGTTCGCGACTGGACTTAACTGTCAGGGGTCCTTTACCTTTACCTTTTTAACAACTCTCAGAACCAGGGCTTTTTTTCAGCCAGAACTCACCGGAACTCAGATCAGGCAGCTCTCAGGTGGGCATCACTGCCACGATAAGAGAACAAGTGAGGCATTCACAGTTCCAGCACCTCTTTTTCTAGAAAAAATAGCACTGCTCAGAACCCTTAACAAGCTACAGTTCCCAGAATCCTTTGGGGGAAGCCATGACTGCTTGAAGTGGTATGATACTGCTTTAAATGTATGGTGTGAATGTGGCATAAGTTCTACTCAAGAATAGACCCACTGAAATTAATGGACCTAACTTACTAGGTTTCTTTCATTTCAATGGGTCTACCCTGAGCCCATCTTGGCCAAATGCCACCCACATATAAACCAGTTTAAAAACGGGTTCCTCCTCCTCCCTCCCTCCCTAGGGGACACCCTGTTTGCATCGACTTGACCTGACTCTCAAAGAGTAGCTGCCTTAAAGAGCGAGGGTGTTACTTATTCTGCCTAGCGGCATCACTGACGAGGCGTGGAGCGGTTCAGAAGTTATTTAACCTTAAAGAAATCTTCAAGCTGCTTGCTGTTAAAGAGCGCCGGGATGTTGGCAGAGAACTGAAGCAAGTCTTCTGCGCACTGTCGCCTCTCTTCAATCACGCTTTCTTCAAATCGCCCTGAAACATAAAAAGCATCAACATTCTGAGAAACAATTAAGCCTTTTCCTTGCTTTATCAAAAAACAAAAACCACCCTACGAGAAGAAAGCCCCGCATCTATGAAGACGCATGATTGCTTTGGGAGACACCGACAAGCTTCACACTTCTCAAAATGCCCCCTACAATCCTGCCTTCTGCAATCAAATGATATAATCTGGCAGCGGCTCGCAGAACCCAAGATTCCACCCTCCTTAAAAGACGTGCGAAGCGACGCTCCGGATTAGTCAAGAGACACAAGCATATGTCCATCAGTTTCCAGAAGCTAAATTTTTCTAATCTTCCTTGTCACATTATGGATGGCCACGTTCTGCCTTAGCTACAGGCCTAACCCTGCGCAGACCGGATCACCACCTAGCAAGGCTCTAACTGCACGCGTAAGTCAACGACACGATTGCTAAAATTAAATACCAGGCGCCAATGGGATTCTTCTTCTTCTTTTTTATTTCCCTTCCCCTAATGGTAATTGCTGCACCAGGACTGGAGTGGAGGGGGGGCGATTTTACGGAGCTTGCAGCTGGAGAGGGAAAGATTCTATTTCACCTTCCTGAACGCTGCAATCTTGGTACCAGGTGTGGGTCTCCCCCCAGACAGTTGTTTTAATTTTTAAAGACACACAGCGCAATTACTAATCGCATCATTAACATCACACGTAGTTGGGCCCTCAGCTAACATAAAGGCAGAGGCTTGGATGGATGTTGAGTGGAACTCAGCTCCATATGGGATGCTCCCATCAGAAGGAAAGGCATTTTTTGCCCGTTTCCCTCTCCCACCTGCAGCCCCTGTGCATCCCCCAACCCAACCCGGAAATCTGCTCCGGAGGGCTGGAGAACTGCCCAGAACGGAGGTGAAAGAGTTGCAGGGGGAAATGGGAATAGTCAGAAATTGGCACCTCCTTCCCCCCCCATCAAAGAGAGCCCCCACTGGATTAAAATTCTTATGTGAATAGTAGGAGTCCTCCACTCCACGGCAATGTTCTAATAATCTTATTTTTTATTTTTTTGTTCCCAAAAAGTGTGGTTCATTGCAATATATGTATTCCATATCTGTTGTCTGATTTTGACAATTTCGAGATAAGACAATTTTTGAGATAAGAGTTATGAGATTTGGAGTGGCGGCCCAAAAGCGGAGGAAAAAACTAATGGAGGCTAATATAGCAAAGCACAATAATTTAATTGGATGATTTGATTTAAACATTTATCTGGTTGCCTTTAAATGTATCAGCTCTCTTAACCATTTGTACTCTAATGCATATTTTTGTTTTATTCTTTTGTCATCTTTTGTATGTTGAATATTTAGTAGTAGTATTTTGGTCAATTTTAATGTAAAGATAATATTAACAGTGCACATTTCATTTCATTTTTTTCTGTGGTTAATATGACCATGACGGCCAAAACAACAACACAAAACGGTAGTAATATTTACGGTATATTCTGAAATGCTACATAAATACTTCATCTTTCACATTGGGTGATGAATTCGGCTTTCTCAACCCTGCCAGCCTTCACTGTGGGGGTAAGAGAGAAGCAAGCTTTTAGACCTTGGCTGGATCTACACAGATATAAGGGACGATTAAGGCTACCCTCTGGAATGCACTTACCTAAGAGGAACTTAGAGCCACTCACTTTTGAATAGGTGCGTACGGAGTTGTAAGTTACTTTGCTGGAGCTAGATCTGGGAGCAGGACCGAAGATCAAAGAAAGCTGAGCAGCTGGGTCTATTGTCATTAACTTTTGGTTTCCGTGCTCCGTGCCAGCATTGTCTATCCGGTGGAGGAGGTGGAAAAGTCCAAGCAAAATTCAGGAAAGGAGCATGAACTCTTTCCCCATCATCAAAGGGTTCTTATAACCCTGCGGTGCACAGGTCTCTATTGTAGCAGCACCGAAAGAATAATACATTAGCTTTCCATCTTTGAAACTTTGTGGGAACGGGGGAATTCTTAGCTCTCCACCCATTCTGCAAAGGGGAACAGGGTGTAGAAAGGAAGGAATGTAGCAGCTCTCCCAGACTACCGAAGTATTTAGAAAACATTTATTCAAGTTGCTGTGTGGCTACGGAGGTGAGGGGAAGAGAATGGACACACTCTGGCTTCCCTCATCACCCAGAGAACTAAGCCTTGCTGGAAGTGGGCTGCCTTTCCCCTCTTTTTGAGATTATTTCCATAAAGGGAAGATCAGCTTGGCCCCTAGTAGTTTTTGAAGGCTTAACAACTTGCCTTGCGACATAAGGACTGGCACTCAGAGAATGCGTTTAGGTTCATGAACGTGGCCTGCAGACGTTTGGTGGGCTCTGGACCAGTGGTAACTAGCACTGCCTTCCACGCTAAAGCCTTTTCTTTCAACGCGGGATACTTTGGTTAACTGTTCTGTGGATATTCTGTTCCGTATCTACACCAAGACAGGGCTAGCCAACATGGTATCCTCCAAACGGATTCCAACCCCCATCATCCTTGACTGGGAAGGTCTACAGAACAAAGGAGCAGGTAACAGTAGGTTTTCGTCCCTATTTTGTGTTAGAAAATGTCTTGAAAGCAGGGGAATTAGTTCTTGCTTTTTCAAAAAAGAAAAAAAATGAGAGAAAACTAATGAGCAATAATTGCCAGGCGCATCGCCTTAATTTTACTATTCAAAATGCGCAAAACATTCCAGTCTTACTCTCCTCCTTCCAAATATTCGTCCGCCCTTCTATTGTACTCTTGTTCTTGCCAACTCTTGTTCCCAATGCAAGCTGTTGTTAAAAAAACACACACATCCAAAACCCACAAAACCCAATCACGACGTTGAATATTTTACAACCTCTGCTTGAGCAGAGAAATTAAACAATGCCACTTTCAGAGCACATTTCACCCAGAATTCTAATCTTGCTCATGTAACTCAATAAAAGCATCCAGGGAGGTGGGGAGATGATGGTTTGAAGGAGGAGTGGGGGGGGGGTGTTCTATTCATCATTGCTTCCCTTAGGGAAACTCCTCAGAATTGCTGTATTATTACAAGCATGCTGGAAATTTCATTAGAGAAATAGGACCTGCAACAAAATGTTGCAGCATCAAGTATTCCTGTTCAGAGCACCAGCCAGCCAGCCATGACCTCTTCCAAGACACCCCATTCCACCCTCCCTGCTTCCTCCACCACCAACAGGCATTCAACATCCCATGCTCCCTGAGCATGATCAGTCCTCATTGAGCTGATCTGTGCTTCTGCCAACCTTGAAACTCCTCCAAGCCTGCCAGCATCTTCCTCTGGGGTACAGATGGTGCCATTTGGGCTATCTGAGGATCAGCAGTTGAAAAACAAGCTCACCTTTTTTTTTATTAAACAAGAAGAGAAGAGGACAGCCCTCACCCAATTCCCAAGTTTCTCTGGGGAGAGGGAGCCCTGACACTTCAGATTTGGGAGTCAAATGTAAAATTAACATGGGGGATAAATGGGGTACCTACAATGAGCTATTAGATTTTTCAGAAAGAGAACCAAAAATGAAAAAATTAGAAGAGATGAAAGAATATGTGCCACACTGGCTAAATTATTATCCAATTAATTCAAAATTTAAGGCAAAAAAAACCCTGGGATTTAGAGAACAGCAATCACATTCAATGGCATCCCCATATCTTATTCTTATTCTTTATTAAATTTGTTAGCTGCTTTGCCTTGCCCAAGGCAACCCAAAGCGACTTACAAACACCTTCTGCCCTGACCAGCCAACTGTACCCAGTAGGATGGAATAATACTTGCCAACTTAGATGCTTTAATACTGCTACCCTCCATGATCAGCACATGCCTCTCACAAGGGCTGGCATAATCATATAAATGGATTAACAACAATAAAGCAGTTTAACACAACAAATTGTTTATAGAGTTTGCAAAAAGCAGTAAAAAATAAATAAAAAACACAATCTCACCAGCTAATGTGGCAATTAGAATGCTTTCTTAAGCAGGAAGATTTTGTCTACCCTCTGAAAGATCAATGATAAAAGGAAGCCAGCCAGATGTCCCTCTCTGGGGAGGGGATTCCGAACGAAGGGAGTCATTGGGGAGAAGGTTTGGGGTCTCCCATCCACACAACAATAAAGGGGGCGCTGGTCAGGGCATCCTGAGCTGATCTTAATGAACTTTAGGTGAATAAAAGGCAGGAGATGCTCTGGAGCTTTTAGTGCATAGTGTAGCTGGCCATCTGAAAATATCAGTATTTTCATAGAAAGCCAGGGCAAAAAGTATACAAGTGTATATATATAATATCTGCACCATCTGAACTATGTGCTACATAAGCTCCAACACGTGGCAGAGAACTTAGCCAAATACACTTGGGAAAGTACATACTCCAATACCATCAAACATGTTTTTCTATACATATAATGAAAATCTACGAATGTTATCACACTGTAGTTCACTTGGCCACAGACAGGTAGGGCAGTGAACTGCACCATGAGGACAAACTGGGCTCTCAGGTATGCTGGGGGGAGGGCAAGAAGGGAGGGAACTGGAGATGGAAGCAGGCGGGCAGGGCAGGCCAGTGGTCAGGCTTCTTTCTCACACTTCCCACGACATTGGCAGGTGGAGAAATGAAGGGGAGAAAGAAGCTTTGTTCTCTCCTTCATCACTCACCCACCCCACCTCCAAGCTAGCGGGCTTCTTTGTCAGGAACCCCTCAGAGATGGTGGGTGCTTAGGAGAGGTGGGTTGGTGAGACAGGCAAGTGAGCAAGTGGCCCAGGTGAACGGAGGAAGTTTAGGGAGCTCTAGCAGAAGGAGTGTGTGGCTTTGGCAAGAGGGGTTGGTAGGGGGCAGGTGGGGTTGGTGAGCAAAGAGAGCAAAAGCGCAGTCCCTAATAATGAATATAGTTTGACGGGTGGCATCACTATTTGTACATATGGCACATTTCTAAGTGGGTCCTCAACTTGCTACCTTTAAGCCTCCACTGAGTGTGGCACAGAGGTGATTCATATCACTGCTACCTGACAGAGGAATGCAAAGATGGCACCAGGTTCTCTTCTATTGAACTATGCCCCCCCCCCACGAACATGGCCTTTGCATTCAGCAGGAAGAGCTGCAATTGCAACAAGAAATCGGGGAAGCCCTGGTACATGTATTTCAAACGTCACAGCTGCCTGACACTTCAGTGATGCAATGATTTTATCACTTGCTTTTGGACCACTTGCTCAGCAGCTCTGTATACTAACCAGGATGACTTTTACATTATAGAAATAGGCTGGCCCCCCTCTCTCCTTGCCAAGTCTTTTGGGCACATCAGCATCATGTCCTTGAGCTCTTTAAAAACATTTAAATGCTCTGTGGCAATTCGGTAGCCCAGTGTGGCTCAATCCTGTTCTAGCCTTGAGCCTTGCAAAAAAACCAAAAACCATTCAGTCTGGGCCAATATGTTATTCTGCAATGGAGAAACCCAGAGAAACTGCAGAGCTCAAAGGAAAGAAAACCTTTCTGCAGCCTAATACAAGGCTCATTCTTGGTGCTAGCAGAAGTTGTGAGACCAAGCTAGCTCTCTCTCTTATCGTGGTTGTTTTGTCATAGCAATTCCTCTCTTGTTTAATTTAGTACAAGGGTAGCCAACAAAGTGGCCTTCAGATTACGTTGGGCTCCAACTCCCATCAGTCCCAGCCAGGGTGGCCAATAGGCAGGGAAGATGTGTGTTGCAGTCCAACAACATTTGAAAGGCACCATGTTTGCCACCTCTAATTCAACAGCAGCTCGCCCAGTTGGGCAGAGCCACAATAATAGCTTTCTGGCTGCGGCATTGCTGTCACTTACTGGGAAGAGGAGGTAGCAGAGAGGTCAGTGCAGTGTGTGAGGGCAGTGGTGAAGTCAATCCTGCACTCCACAAGTGCATTTGCACCATGCCACCCTCCCAATCTTCTCTGCCTCCCTGGTAAGCAGCAGCAACCCTGCCACCAGGAAGCTAACACTGCGGCTCTGACCCACCAGGTGAGCCCCCTCTGCCCTAACTTGGAAGAAATACAAAATTTTCTTATTTTTAAGAAGATAATCACACTTGGAAGTATAGAAACCCTTTCTGTGCAATTGGGGTTATAATACCAGGAATGCCTTGCAGCCTCAAGCCCATGAGATTTCCCTTTCCTAATCATTTTTCAGAGCTAACACATGACTTACCACAGTTATCTCAACTCACAGATCAGCGCAACAGCCAACTGTGGTTTGGAGCTAATCCCGTGGTTATTAAAAAAAGAAAAGGAAAAAAGACCATGCAGAAATTTTGGTTAACAGCTAACCCTTGGTGCATTTCAAAAATAAAAGGCAGGGGAAATCTCCACAAATGAAGGAACAAGAAAAGCTTAAGGAGCTCCTGGATATGAACATATGAAATAAAATATTAAATATGAAAGAAAATACTAGGTAGTGTTGGGTCTACACTGAATCCACATTAGTGTCTCCCTGCAAAGTTTGCAGATCTGCACTATCATTTACGTCTATGTTTCTACAGTCACTACTAAAACTTAGCACATGTTATAGACCCATCCTAGGGGGTGAAGAGAGGTTTGTGGGTTTTTGTTTCTTTATGCAATACCAGTTACTAGTATTTAAAAGAGTGGCTGGGGAAACCCAGCCAGATGTGTGGGGTAATTATTTTTATTTATATTATTATTATTATTATTATTATTATTATTATTAAACTGATCACACACAATATACTTCAGTTACTATGTTGCTTTTGGCAGAATCAAAACAATGCTAGCACAATACAGAACTCTGAAAATCCACAGATTTATTCACCAATCATTCCCAAATGATTTTTATCAAATTTAAAAAAAAGTATATATGCTTACCAAATACTATTGCTTTAGCAAAAGGAGGAAACAATTCTGTATGCCTGAATAAGTGTTTATGAATCTGCCAGAGTTCTTTGTGCAATTTCTTAAAGTCACTGTATCTCTTCCAAACGACTATCTGAAGTGAAAACAGAAAACAAACACCCATGAGGCAATTATTCCTGCTAATTGAGCATTTACCAAGAATGGCAGAAACCAACACAGTAGCGTATTATACGTGCCCTATGAGATGCTTTTAAAAGTCACTAAACTCTTTAACTGCAGCTATTAATCAAATCTTGCCCTTGCTGTACGCCCACCCACATCCCTGCGAAGTATCGTTCAGCCAATATATTAAGCAACAATTAATCTCCAAGGCAGTCCATAAACTACTTAAACTACGCAAGCTGCTGCTGTGCTTGAACTTAAGCAATTTCCACCCCAATCAACCGAAAGGGCATTTGCTGATTTTGGTTAATAGAAGAAAGCTACTTTATACTGAGTCAGACCACTGGTGCATCTACCTTAGTATTGTCTACTACACTGAGTGGCAGCAGCTCTGCAGGGTTTCAGGACAGCCCCACCCCACCCCAATTCAATTTGCTTTGTATTGTGCATTCATGATTATAGCACAGTCAGCAGAGCATGGAATTTTTAATCTCAGGGTCTTGGGTTCGAGTGCCACGTTGGGTGAAAGATTCCTGCATTGAAGGGGGGTTGGACTAGATGATCCTAATGGTCCCTTCCAACTCTTCAATTCTACGATTCTGTGATTTGTGGTATCAGGGCAGTTATACACGACCTTATTTTCAATACTATTTGCACCTGCAAAGGTTTCAAGGTTTGCCTCATTCCCAGTACGTGCATATCCTGCAGCTTCCTGCTAAAATCCTGTGACTTTTTATATCATGAACATCCCCACAGGTGTGTCTCGCTTTTGTTGCGCAATAATAACTCAAAGGTGCCCCTCCAAACAGCAATAGTAGCAGTAACATTGCGGGAGCATTGCAAAGCAGAATGATGCATAGACTATGAAGTACAAAAATCCACCCCAACACTCTATTATTAAATCAATGACATGCAGCAGAATAAACCCGCAAAACAAAGACACACAAAAACCAGCAGTCTGGAGGGGTCCAGCATTTCTTTCCCTGCCCTACATGGAAATGTCAGGGGTTTGAACCTGGGACATTTGGCATGCAAGGAAGGCTCTACCACTGAACTCCAGCCCTTCTCTCAATTCCTCCTTTGCAACTCAAACATTATGCAATATGTATAAACATAGGTTGCAGAACACCAGGAAAAGACACCCCCCCAGGACACATAAAATGATTTCAGGTTGCCTAGTCTCTGCTATATAAATTTTACTTTGTACTATCACATGCTCCTCACTTGCTCCTCACTTTGCTGGGCAGGAAGAAGTTCCAGGCACAGCGCTAAGCTGGGGATGTGGCTTCCTTTCGAAGGAAAGATCGATGGGGACTTGCAGCATTCTGTAATATCTGTTTTACTTACAAATATAAAGGCAGAACAAAGACTGGAGGCCTGGGCATCCGCAGGGTGTTTTCCCAGGCCAGGACAAAGTAAAACACTAAAAGGCGGGTGGGGCACAGTCTAATTTGGGAAGAACATTTGCCTTTTATCTCTACAAATGCTAGAAAACACTCTTTTTGAAAAACAAAACAAAGCCGAAAGCTTGGAATCTGGAGGTTACAGTTAACAGCTGAAGGGGCAACAGCCCCCATTGCCAACCCCCACCCCTGCAGTCACCCATAGTTAGAGGCAAACAGTTTGGCACTCTTGGCAGCACAGCCAGTGCCAGCCCTTCCGTTAGACAGAGTGAGGCATCTGCTTCAGGCACCAGGTGGTTGGGCAGTGGAGGCAAGGTATCAAGGGACAGAGATATATATGCCTTTGTCCCCCTGAAACAGCCTGCCACACTCACATGTGGTGGAGGCTGCTGTCCTCCACTACTGCTGAAGTAAGATTCAGCTGCCAGTCCCGCTGGATTCTGCGCACAGAATTTTGTTTGGAGGGGTGCATCTTGTCCTTTGCCTCAGGTTGGGCTGGCCCTGAGGGCACTGAAGTCACTACCTCTAAATTAGAATCTCAGAGAGGGGCAAGCAGTGGGAGAGCCAGTGTGGTGTAGTGGTTAAGAGTGGTAGACTCATAATCTGGGGGACCGGGTTCGTGTCTCCGCTCCTCCACATGCAGCTGCTGGGTGACCTTGGGCTAGTCACACTTCTCTGAAGTCTCTCAGCCCCACTCACCTCACAGAGTGTTTGTTGTGGGGGAGGAAGGGAAAGGAGAATGTTAGCCGCTTTGAGGCTCCTTAAGGGGAGTGATAAAGCGGGATATCAAATCCAAACTCTTCTTCTTCTTCCCAAAACGCTTCAGCCGTCAGCCAACTTTGTTTCAAAATCTATGTGTGTGTACATGTGTGTGCCTATGTCTGCACACCTGTATGACTTGGTCCCATCCACTTTGGGTTTGGGCCCTGTCCATACTGCAGGCCATGAACCCCTAACAAAAATGGTGGCTGGTACAGCTTGACTACTGAAGCATTAAGGAGCAACAACGAGCTACTACGATATGGCCCTTTGCTACCCCTTGGTTCAAAACCTCAGCCTCATTTGCAGCAGTTACGTAGCAAACTCACAGAATCCCACAGTGTCTGCAGCCTCTTCGAGCAGATGATCCAGCAAAAGAGGAGGGTGCTACAAGGAATGCTAAGCATGGCAAAAGGTTTCCGTCTTATTATAATTCTTTAACAGCAACCAAAAGGAAAGGGGAAGGGGAAGGGAGAAGAATAATGTCCACCCACAAGGACAGAAACAGAAAATCCACCACTAAAAATAATGATATGCTAAGAATAAGTGGTCTGTGCCTATTCCACCTAGTTATAACATTTTTGCTGGAATGAAAAAATTAAGGAACCAAAGCAGCTCTTTGGTTAAGATGAAAACAAGAAACATTTGCCAATTCTTATGGTAAAGGGGGGGGAAGTAGATAAAATTGATAAGGTGTTGAAGTGAGCAAATACAATGACCCAGATTCACTGCAAACCTATTTATGGAAGGTTCTTACTCTGAGGGAGGCCAATCACCTCAAAGATTTACATCAAGACTCATCCCTTTAAAGCTCCTGCCACTTTACCAGAGAGGGCCAGCACTACTATAAGGCAGAGTGAGGAAGCTGCCTCAGGTGGCAGGTACTGAAGTGTATGAGGAGCATCAGAAGAAGCCCCCTTCGGCTGGAGGCAGAGGTATGTGTGCCACACGGCCAGCCCTGCACCCCTTAAGCTAATGTGCCACCATCAGGTGTGGTGGAAGTGTTAGTGTTGAAGTAACAGCAAACTTCCAGTCCAGTCAGTTTCTGTAGGTGAAATGGAGATGGTCGCCATCTTGACCTTCCCCTCAAGACGGCCCTACCACAAAGTTCTAAATAGCCACCCACTTAAATTGCCTGTGGTAACAATTTTCTGAAAGCAACTAGACATAGAAGCTGCTGGACTACTCAAATTGCAATACTATTCGAATTAAGAATAAACTTTCTGGTGAGAAAACTCAGTGCTAATTCAGAAGATCTGGTGTGGACTGTTCCTTTTTCTAGAGCAATAATCAGGAGCAGACTGAGCAGGACCCAGCAAGCACCAGGACACACCAAAAGTTAGGACTAAGCATAGCTGAGGGCCTCAATGCCTTGCACATTGTGTTGCCTCTTTCCAGTGGCAATTGGCAATGTGGTTTTTAACTTGCTTTTTTCTCTCCAAAGAATTGGAAAAACAGAAAGGGAGATACTGTTCTTTCCAGGTCTTGACACTTCTAACCCTAAGAGTAAAAATCTGGATGATCTTGGTTCATTTGTTGTTGTTGTTGTTGTTGTTGTTGTTGTTGTTGTTGTTGTTTATTATGTAATATATATTTTAAAATATACTGCACATAATACTAGCTTTAAGCAAAGCCAACTGGCAATCAAACAAAACAATTTAAACACAATTGCACTATCTATTTGCCAGATAAATTTCCTCATCTCCAAGTCTAGAAGTCAGACATTCCATATGGACAAATGGCAGATTCTTTTCTGACAAAACAAACAGCGCATATCACCCTGTACCTGGGCTAAAGTTTACACATGAACAACTGTTTGGAAGCAAAAGACACTAATGGCTCCAAAATTATAAATTATGTGTGCTGTTGTTGCTGCTTTAAGAACATAGAAGAGGCCCTAAGCCAAATGAAGGCCTCTAGGCTTCTCTATCTAGCCCTCAGGACTCTCCCAAGGCCACATCCCTCCCTGGTTATACTTTGCGTCCTCCTTGAGTGCTTTTACTAGGCTCCAATGTGTATTTGAACTCTGATAAGTGCTTTCTTCTTGCCTACATGGGGGGGGTTAGAGGGGGATTTGTGAGTAAATTAGCATTTGCTCCTGGCCCCACTTAGCACAGGCCCGTGGCCCTCAGAGTGTTACCTAAAAGGGAATGCGGCCCTTGAGCTGAAAAAGGTTCACCACCCCTGGAACAGAAGGTCTTGTTTCCATTTCCAACAGATTAATGGGGAGGGGAAATCCCACCGGAATCACATCTCTGTTTAAAACAGAGCCTGTGCAATGAACTGGTTCACACAAGACATTAAGCCAAACCCGTTTGAAAAGAAATTTTATTTCATGCAGAGAAAGGTTTAGGCATCAGTCTGAAAATAGTGAATGTCTTACAGTCAACTGATGCAAACTTTCACATCAGCAGCATTTGCTGCTGCAAACAAATGCTTTTTGTACACCAGCATTATTATCTGCCTTCTGCATCTATATAAATTAAAACTCCCTGGAGATTTACCATGTATGGCATCTTAGTGTTTGCACTTTCAGAAACTATGAAGGCCCAGAAAGGAAATGCAGTACTATGCTTAGTTAACAAAGCCCTGGAGAAATGTCAAGGTTTGGGGATGGTAGCACAGCAACAGAATGGTTGATAAACTTACAATGACATGGTTCACACATCACATTAAACCATAGTTTAAATAAACTATGGTTTAATACAAACAAGCATTGAACCATATCATAAGAACATAAGAAAAGCCCTGGTGCATCAGGCCAAAGCCCCATATTACGCAACATCCTGCACTCACAGTGGCCAACCAGATGCCTATGAGAAGCCCACAAGCAGGACCTGACCTGCTTCTGGAAAGCAACCCAAAGGCAGACTAGTTGTGTCATCCAAACCTAAGCTTGTGGTTTCTTTCCTCCAAATAAACCACAAGTGGCAAACCAAAAACAAACTTTATCTTCCGCTTATGTTTGTCTAGAAAGAAACAAACCAAGAGCCCAGGTTCAGATGATGTGACAAGCCAGACCATGGCTTGTGTATTTTAACTATGGTTTAATGGGATGTGTGAACCAGGCCACAGTCTGCCTCCATGTGGTCACCATGACAAGAAGAAGCTGAACTGCTTTCACATCCACACCATACATGGTTTCTCCCAAAGAATCCTGGGAACTGTAGTTTATCCCTCAGAGGGACAAATCCCAGCACCCTTAACAAAATACATTCCCAGGATTCTTTTTGGGAAAGCCATGTGCCCTAACTGTATGGCATGGATGTGACCTGAATGGGCCTGCTTGTGTCCTCATAAACAGCCCTCCTCCACTAGTACCTCATCAAAGCTTTTGCCCGAAGGTTTATGTGAAGCCTTTCTCAGCTGAGAGTATTTTAGATTGTTCCGTTCCCTTGGGAAAGAAGCCATAGCTCAGTGGTAGAGCACATGATGTGAATGAATAAAATCCCAGATTTAATCCCGGAAATGTTCAGTCAAAAAGTAGGAAATGATATGACAGACCTCTCTACCTGAGGCTCTAGAGAGCCACTGCCTGCCAGAGAACACAGTTTCCTACCTTCCTATCCTAGTTTCTCCTTTTGTCAACTCTGTTTTGCATCCTGTTAATCTTACATAATCACCTTCACCGTCTAGGGTTCAGATGGTTATGGATCACATCTCTCTCCAATCCATCATTCTGGTATCTGTTGTAGATAGGCTATTGGGTAGTTTCCCTGACTTTTAAGATGTTTTCAGAAAGTGGTGCTGTGCTTATGCTTTGGGGGTTTTGCATTGTTTTATCTGTGTATGTATGTGTGTGTGTGCTGTATTTGTCATTTTGGGTAAAACTTCATGGCCACCAGGAGTTAACAGTTATGTTGGGTAGGTAACACCCCCAAGGTAGGACTGAGGAAGTCACTAATTTAATTAGAACTGTGCTAAGCAGTTATTACACAATCGTAACTTGAAAGAGAAAAGTGCATTGCTACCCATTTCCTTAACAATCCATTAGGACTCTCTTTCAAATATCAGATAGAAGATGAGGAACGTACGTGTGTGTGTGTGTGTGTGTGTGTGTGTGTGTACGTGTATGTGTACATGTGCAGGTGTGTGCACACCTGCACAGGAGGGTCCCTAGACTTAGCCTGCGAGCAAATGACCAACTGAGGCAGCAGAAACAAGATTAGCCATCAATTGCCCATCTAGTCACTAAAACAGGAACAGAACTTACTTATTCTATTTTGCAATATAAAAAGACAAAACAGTTTGTGCCATACCTATGCTAGAACCAAAGATGCTTTAAAAGAAAAAAAAGTTACCTCTTGGACATCTTCTGGATTTTTTCGAGAAACAATCTGAAAAACAAAAGCAAAGGTCCTGTCAGTGCTTGAATTTGTTAATGAGAGACACAGAGAGAGCATGCAAAAGCGCCCAATGATCTAATATTGATTTTAAAAAAACTTTCTTTATTTGGGGCTATGGTTGATTAGGATTACGCTCATCCATCCCAGTCTTGATATCCACACATTCCAGCATCATATCTGCAGAGGGGTTTATACACGTAGAAATAGAAACCAATTCATGAGAGTCCCATAGAGAGTGCAGCTGACGCCTACGCAGATTGAATTCAATGCACTTCAGACCGTATGAGAACATCATGATCCAATGCAAGGCAGAGCAAGAGCACCCAATGCTATTACTCTCAGTGTGTGTTTTCTTTGCAAACTGTCTTCAAAACAACATGTCATTTACAACTCCACATTCAGCGTATTTTTGTACTGTAGGCAAAAATGCAGAAGTGCAAGGCAACAGAAAGGCAAGTCATTAAACAACGGAGTTCAACCGAACGATAAAAAGAAACCTCTTCTTCCTCCTTCTTTCCCTCTTCATCAGTAATTTCCCCCACACCAATCTACCAATAAGCCCCTGTGTGTCCAACACAGAAGCTCCCTGTACTGTACCATATTCTAGGGAATGTTCTAAGGTGCATCGTCAGTTCACAAGACAAGCTGGCCAAGACCTCAGCATTGCCCAGTACGAACTGAATACACCCTAGAAAGCATCCAAAAGTCTCCTGCTGAATTACTAAAGTCGGAAATGTCTCTGACTGGTCTTTCCCGCTTGATGGGAGAACAACCATAATAAAGCTTGCAGGTAAAAGGAGGGATGCACTGTAGGTGGAAAAAACCAACAAGTCTGAATGCATACACTGGAACCTACTTACGTTTTTCTTTTCTTTTTTAAAATTTTATTTATATTTTTCAGTGTTACAATTTTTTTCAAAACCACATTCGCATTAAAAGAAACATTTCCCCATTCATATCTTTCTTTAAAATAAACCGATCATTTATGTCCGACTTCCCTTCTTCCCCTTCCCTGGTTCCTTTAATTTTCCCGCATATTCTTGCATAGACATTTAACTCCCTTATACCTTTATTATTCCTTTGTTATGTGTTATACTGTTGATTTGAATTTACCTTAATCCTACTAACGTTTTCACATGTTTACAGTTGTTTTCCAGATACTACACAAAATTTGTCCATTCCTCTTTATATACTTGATCTTCTTGTTCTCTTATTTTACTTGTTAGACCTGCCAGCTCTGCATATTCTGTCATTTTTAACTGCCGATCCTTACAGTCGTACCTTGGAAGTCAAACAGAATCCGTTCCGGAAGTCTGTTCAACTTCCAAAATGTTCGGAAACCAAAGCACAGCTTCTGATTGGCTGCAGCCAATCGGAAGCTGCGGAAGGTTTGCGGCGTTTGAGAGCCAAAACGTTCGACTCAAAAGGCGTTCGGCATCCAAGATAGAACTGTATTTGGGACCTCACTCAACTGCCATTTCTGGGCTTACAAACCTACTGATGTTTTTTGTTTGTTCTGCATGCAGGACAAGCAGCAGCGCATGGAATCTTAGGCAGCTACTGGGGTCCCAGTGCTCACTGCCGATACCAGGTCTGAGACCCCCCCCCCCAATACAGGCAGCTTGACCTTAGAGCCACAAGCTCTTTAATTAGAGAGCCAGTGTGGTGTAGTGGTTAAGAGTGGTAGACTCGTAATCTGGTGAACCGGGTTCGTGTCTCCGCTCCTCCACATGCAACTGCTGGGTGACCTTGGGCTAGTCACACTTCTCTGAAGTCTCTCAGCCCCACTCACCTAGTGTTTGTTGTGGGGCAGGAAGGGAAAGGAGAATGTTAGCCGCTATGAGACTCCTTCGGGTAGTGATAAAGCAGGATATCAAATCCAAACTCTTCTTCTTCTCTAGATGCCCCAATCCTTAGAAGGCTGCAATCAGACTGCAGCACTCAGTGATAAAAGGCTATGAGGGGAGGGGGGCCTTTTTTAAATTCACTTTCTCCACACCAGAGATAATTTTATGAACTTCTAGCATGTTGTCTCTGAAGCAGAGATTGGATAGCCACCTGCTATGGATGCTTTAGCTGAGATTCCTGCATTGCAGGGGGTTGGACTAGATGACCCTTGGGTCCCTTCCAACTCTAAGATTCTATTATTCACCTTTTCTTAAAGCTAAAAACTCCCAAGCTATTTATTTCTTCGTTTTGGCATTTATATTCCACCTTTTTGTGCCAAATCAAGGTAGCATGCAGAATCTTTAAAGATATCATGGCATATAGAGATGGATGCTAAAATGCACAACAGCATACTCCAATAAAATACCGCAACAACACACACCAGGAACAGCAGATAAAAATGCATCAGCCCACAGGCTCTAATTAAAAAATGCCTAGTGAAAGGAAGTAGTCTTAAGAGCCCATTTAAAAGCAGGCCAAAAAAAAAGAAAAAGAACCACATCTAAACCCTCAGTATGCTCAGCATGGATCTATATCAGGCATCCCCAAACTGCGGCCCTCCAGATGTTTTGGCCTACAACTCCCATGATCCCTAGCTAACAGGACCAGTGGTCAGGAATGATGGGAATTGTAGTCCAAAACATCTGGAGGGCCGAAGTTTGGGGGTGCCTGATATACAAATCCTGTTACTAAAGAGAGTTAACACAAGTGAGGGCTATTTCCACCCCAATTCTCACCTCCCTCCAATTGTGGAGGTTATCCCTTTGAAATGGAGAGCCTTCTGCACTCTTAAAGGCTGATTTTCCAGCATTTTAAAACACAGAAACTTCCACAAGCACAGTAAGATCCACGATTCAGAAGGTCAGCTTCCACAAGTTAGGAGGGCAAGAAAGGTGCTGAGCCATATTGATTCCTATGCTGTCAGTGGGCTCCTGTTGTTGTCTTGTTGGGCTGTGTATATAACAAAGGGGAGCCACACCGGGGTGAAGGCATCATATTTTGTTTGTCCCCTACTGTTTCCCATATAGTTTGGTACCAGTGGTCCATGTTTACTCCTGACAGGTCCCTCCAGTGTCTAGCCATGATGCTACCTCTGGGATAGCTCAGTCACTAAAGCATGAGACTCTTAAACTCAGGATCATGGGTTCAAGCCCCACATTGGGCAAAATATTTCTGCATTGCAGGATGATCACTTCCAACTCTACAATTCTATGATTCCTGGCTGCTGAGAGTAGGTGGCTTATGAGTTCTTTGTAGTGTGTGTTATTGTCTTGGAAAATATTCAGAAGGCCAGTTCTGGAGTGGCTTCTAGTACATTTTTTGTTATTTTGCATATTTCTTGGAGGACTGAATGATCTGTTAGAAAGAACTCTATGAACTGATAGCAGCAACGCTGTATGTACTTTTGAAACCCAATAAAATCTTTAATAGAAACAATTTAAAAGAAAAGAAAGGTGCAGAGCTAGTACTGTACATTCATCAACCCCACTGCCCCACACTCCCGGCTGATAACTTTTGCCACTTTAGCAACAATTGAAAGGGGCTATAGACAAACTCAATTCTGCAGGCAGCTTGTATGTGATGGATATGGGCAATAACCTTTGTGCCATTAAGGCAACTCCAATCAACTCTTAATGAAAGCGTTCAGTGGTACTTGCAGTGAGTGGTCAGCAGTCATTAAAATGTTCCAATACCATTCATAGGAGCATATAAAGTTGCCTTATACAGAGTCAGACCATCCATCCATCTGGATCAGTAATGTCTACACTGATTGGTAGCACAGTGATCTCTCCAAGCCGAACCTGGAGATGCCGGAGATTGCACCTGGGATTTTTTTGCATGCAAAGTATATAGCACTGAACCACAACCCTTCTCTGCATCCACTCAACCAACCGAGTACCCCACTGCATGAAGGCAGCTCACTTTAAAAGTTTAATTCAACAAAGGCTCTGATCGACTTTAGAACTCAAACTGCTAAAGGTCTCCCAATCTGCTTTCATGCTGGGCTGCCTGTCGTATGCCTGCACAGCCCTTCAATGACATCACAGCAACTCAACCAATGGCAGCCCGCAATTCCCAAGACTAAGCAATCCTACCATCACAGGAAGGCTGATTCAGACTATCACTCATTTCACAATACAACCTGAGCAGACTGTGAACATTCTAAGGAAGCTTACCGTCAAAGTTTTAACTCCAATTCCAGCATGTTGACATGTAAGCTCAGTTCATGCCGGCAGCTTCAAGCGCCACCAGCGCTAAACTCTGTACTGCTGGCTGGCTCTATTCTGTGACAAAAACGAGGAGACCTTACATAGATGCTTGTTGTTAACATTACTTTAACAAGCACTATCCCCCTGGTATTTGAAGCTTCGGATGCATTTGCTTTGGTTACTCACAGGAACCAAATAAAACCAAGGGAGCATGATGCAATGAGCAGGTGGAGGAAAGGAATCCCAGCCTCTTCTGGAGACTGTTATCGTGGGCGTGAGCAGGTGCGCTGGGTCTTTTCTTTAACCTTGCTTGAGCGAGTGCATTTAAAATCCAAGTCTCTTAAAGAGCAAGGGCCTGCAGGTTTAAATATATTGATTTAAGAGCATTTATCTATAATTGTGGAACAGTTCTGGCTTTTGCTGTTTACAGTTCACATGCCTTGCACAATCTTTACGCCCCTCTTCGTCTCTCTCACACACATATACCTTAGTTGGTCTCTAAGGTGCTACTGGAAGGAATTTATTTTATTTTATTTTGTTTACACATATACCCTACTTCACCTCAGGCTTACAATGAAGTAACTGAATTGTCTCGGAAATTTAACAGCCGGGTTTTCTTATCTACCATCCTCCTGGACAAGCCTGCTTTCTTATCTCTTGAGAGAAAGGCACTGTGGAATTTACCACCAGGAATGGACAACAAAGGGCCCATCATCTGCACTCTACATTTAAAGTATTACCATACCACTTTATACAGTCATGGCTTTCCCCCAAGGGATCCTGGGAACTGTATTATTATTATTATTATTATTATTATTATTATTATTATTATTATTTACATGTGTTGCATCAGGAAGATTTTGGGTATCACATGGCAGGACAGAGTTTCAAGCAAATACGTGCTCTCCCAGACCCACATTCCCAGTATGTTTGCACTCCTATCTCAGCAACGTTGACACTGGCTTGGTCACATCCACAGAATGGAAGACAACAGGTCCCCCAAAGGCGTGCTCTACGGGGAGCTGGTTTCTGGCGTACCAGGCCCATTGGCAGGCCAACTCTGTGTTACAAAGATGTTTGCAAACATGACAGGAAAGCAACATCACCCCTGCCAGGTCCCAGGACAGGTTCCAACAATGAAAACACTGTAGTTGGTTAAGAGTGATGGGAATTGTTAGGAGACCCCGGTTCCCAACACAGAGCTACAGTTTCCAGAGTTTTGTGAGGGGAATAAGCAGTGCTATTTTTCTAGAAAAAGAGGTGCCAGAACTCACTATGAATGCCTCCCTTGTTCTCTTGTAATGGCAAAGGCAGCCACCTGAGAGGTGCCGGAACCGAGTTCCGGAAAGTTCCAGCTGAAAAGGAAATCCCTGGGAATAAAGGTTTCCTAACAAATCTCAGTACCCTTAACTAACTACAGTTCCTAGGACTCGGATGGAGGGGAGTCATGACTGTTTAAAATGGTATTATACGGCTTTAAATGTAGGGTTTGGGTGTGGCCCAAGAGACTTGTGGTACATTAAAGACTAACAAACTTCTTGTGACAAACACAATCATGGGCTGAAGCCCACATCCTCAGATGCACAAAGCGAAATCTTAGTTGGCAAGTATACAAAGAAGAAAAATTATAAGGTAGGAGTCAAATGGGCACCAAGATGCAAAAAGTAGTGGCGGTTATAACTAGAATTTAAATGTTTGTTAAACTGGTGCACCTTTGATAGTAGCAGGTTGGTGAATGGTAGAAGGAGCAGAGCAGATAAAAGTACGTACTTCTTCATGCAGCACACAGTTAAACTATGGCATTTGTTCCTACAGAAGGCAGTGATGCCTACCAACTTGGATGGCTTTAAAAGAAGAGTAGAGAAAGTCAATGGAGGACAAGGCTATCAATGAATACCTAGCCATGATAGCTATCTCAGCTGTCAAATACCAATTGCTGGGAGCTGCAAGTGAGCAGACTGCTGCTGCCCTCGTGTCATGCTTGCAGGCTTTGAATGAGCATTTGGCTGGTCACTGTGAGAACAGGATGCTGAACTAGATGAAGCCTTGGCCTGATTCAGCAGGCTCTTCTTATGTTAATAAAATACAAAAAAATAAAATATATAAGAAATAAAAGCAGCAATAGTAATGCAACGTAAAATGGTTATGAATACTTCATGCAGGCACGCCGTGGAAGCTTGCGGATCACAGGTTGTCCACAAACCACATTTTGGGACACACACACAACTGTTGTAAAAACTACTGAAAGGAAAAGAAAGCAACATCTAATCCAGGCTGTACCAGGTTTATTTGACTGCAGTATCTCCGTCAACATGATTGAAAACTCACATTTTTTCCAACGACAGATAGGGAGTCAGGTGGATACCAATTTTTATTTTTTTTATTTTTTAAATGAGTATTTTATGGAAACCATTTGGAGGTTGTTTTTTGTAAATATATATATATATATATATATATATATATATATATATATATATATATATATATATAAACTTTGCAAAATAAATATATTAAATTAACACCAGTAGAGCCTGTATTAAGTAGTGGGTGGACATGGCAGACGACACAGATATTTCTCCAAGAAGTTCTTTATAGTAAGCTGGAACTGAACTGAACACAAACAGCTCAGCTGGCCTGCTTTTATAGGCAGCCGGCTGACAACATTGTAACAACAACAACCCAGGGTTTCCCGCCTAAATTAACTGACGTGGACCTGAGTGAAAACTTCAATACATAACAGCCTGCATAAAATGTTCCTTTCTCCCAGCAGTGAGAATGTGGGCTGGATTGCAGGAGGAGAGAGATGAGAGTCCAAGACTCTTAGCAGATGAAGGTTTCTCCCAAGTAATGTCTGAATGAGCCCTTGTCTCTTACCGGACACATAACAGAGCACGGAAATTCAAAAGAGGCTATTCTCTGATAGGTGCCAATCTATTATTTATTGATTACTTATTTGTTGCTTTTATATCCCATTTTTTTTCTCCAGGGAGCTCAAGTTCCTAACATAGTTCTCCCCCTTGTCATTTAATCCCCACAACCCTGTGAGGGAGGTGTGGCAGAGAGCCAGAGACTGGCTCAAGGTTACCCATTGAACCTCATAGCCAAGTAAGGATTTGAAACCTCATCTTCCAGGTCCTAGTCGGACATTTTAACCACTATGCCACACTGGGTCTCAAATAAATGTTTTTAGGGCAATGTTAAAATATGGGTGGGGAGATCAAGACATAGGAAATATGACTATTTTATTTATTTATTTATTTATTGGCTTTCATTTGAGTTAGGCTGTCATCTGTGCAAAAAAAACAGCTCTTCCTTCATTTTCAATAGCACGGATGAGAGGACATGGTCTCTTTGCATTGTACTCAAGGACCAGGTATAGGAAACAAATGGGTGCTACTACACCATCAAAACCTGGCTCTGCCCTTTGAGCTGGAAGCCCAGATCAAACCATATCCTCCTGTTGCCCTTTGGAAAACCAGGCCCATTGATAAATCAGGCAAAACTACAAACTGCTTCCCATCTCTACACCTATAGTGATGGCTGTCCCTTCTGACCTAGCCTTACATAATGCAGATTTTGGCTCTCTCCCCAAACACATCTCTACTGGGGGAAGCTGACATCCATGACCCAATGTGCAAGAAGCCAGTCCCTCCGTGTTGTTTATCCCAGGTTAAGCGTGCAGAGGATTGCAGTGTTATTCCTACATCCCACCCACTCCTTTGAAGATAGAGGATGCTGACCCTCCCCTCCAGATAAAACCCACATGCATGGAAACGAGGGGGGAGGAGGATCTGAGATGGAAGGGAGATGCCATGATCCCTCCTACCCCGCAACTGGGTACTTCTGGAGTGGGGTCTGAGTGGAAATGCGCCTCCCTCCATCCTATAGAGCGAGGAAAAGTGGATAGAGATGTTCGGGAAGGAATAAAATCGGTGCTCTCTCTGCCACCCACTCACTCCTCTCAGCAGATGGGGGGGGGGGGAGAGAGACAGAGATCTGAACATCAGCTTGGAGAGAGGACGAGCAAAGGCATCCCTGTAAAAGGCCACGGCGCTGTGGCAAAAGGAACATGCCCGCCGGGCCAAAAGAGGCCCTGGGTTCCAATCCTGCCTTCTCCGGCTTCGGAAGATGCCGGAAAGCCGCTGCCCGCGAGCCGCACCGACGACCTGCCTACTTGCAGGCAGGCCGGTTCCCAGGATCTCCTTGCCCGTGGCGGAGATCCGAAGGGGAAGGATCCCGTTCGTCACCCCCGACCCTAATCGAAGATTGCACGGAAGACGGCCTTCCCATTTCTCTTTCCCCTTTCTTCCCAAGGCTCACTCACCCGCGCGGTGACCTTATACAGGGTGTATCCCCGAGGATGGCGCTTGGGCTCGGTGACCGTGTAGAACCGGGCCACGTCCCCGCCTCGTCCCTGCGGGGAGATCATCCTTGCTTGCAGCGGGCCGGCAGGAGGTGCGGAGGCCGTGGCTTCCTCGGCGCCGGCCCAGCGCCGCCAGGCTGCTGCAAAGATCCACTCCCGGGTCAGGCCCGAGCCGGCGGCGGAAGCGATGGGAGAGAGGGAGCGGCGGCGGCAGCCGCTATAGCAGCGCCCTCTCCTCTCCTCCGCGTGGATCCGGCGCGCGATGCAGGCGAGGGTGGCCCCCGCGACGCAGCTCGCCGGCCTGCCTCTCTTTCCTCCCCGACCCGCCCTGCCTGATCCTTCCCGCGGGGGTCAGGATGGAGCCCCCCCACGCCTTTGAAGAAGAAGCGTCGGCAGAGTCAGGCCGGCTGGGTTGTCTTCCGGAGTGTCCAGGGGCGCATGAAATGACTGTGCGCGCGCGACCCTTTTCAGGATCGAGAGAGAAAAGGTTTCTCTGCTCGGAGTTTAATTTGAGAGAAAGTAGCACGAAGACTCGGGGTTGTTGTCCCTTCCCACCACCTCTTCTGCTTCTGGGGGCGCTCTTTCCGCAAGCCTAAGCATGTTTATTCGGAAGTAAGTCCCGCGGAATTCCATGCTGCTTGCTCCCAAATAAAAGGGTGCGTAAATGTGCAGTCTTAATCCTGACTCATGATTTCTAATAATAATGAGTTTTATGCTGCATTTTCTCATGTTCCTGGCATGTCGCATACACACTGTCTTGATGTAGGCCTATGCACAACAACCCTGCAAGGACAAAATAAAAAAATTCCTTCCAGTAGCACCTTAGAGACCAACTAAGTTAGTTTTTGGTATGAGCTTTCGTGTGCATGCACACTTCTTCCATGCACACGAAATCTCATACCAAAAACTAACTTAGTTGGTCTCTTAAGGTGCTACTGGAAGGAATTTTATTTATTTTTTATTTTGTTTTGACTATGGCAGACCAACACGGCTACCTACCTGTAACTGAAACCCTGCAAGGAAGATCTGTATTATTATTATTCCCAGAGGGAGGGATTAAGAGAGAGACTAAGGCCACCTAGTAAATCCAGGACAGATGTCTAGCCAGTAGGCCACATCAGTTCTGTGTATTCAGTGGTGGTGAGTGAAATAGACTCTGCACCTGCTCTGGCAATTTAAATCTATTTTTATTTCCTACGTGCCAAGGTTTAATCTTGCAATTGAAAAAACGATGCCAAGACTGAATTGAACCCTGTATTTATGCATGGGCATAGCAGGAGGGGGCAGCTGTCCCTCATCAATAAAATTCAATAAAAATACATAGCAAACAGGTTCTGCACCCCCTAACAAAAGGTCTGCCCCCCCAGCAAAAATCCTGGCTATGTCCATGCATTTATGACTTCTTACATCTAAATAGCTACCAAGGTTATAGAATGTTTAGTATTTATGAGGTTGGATGGCCATCTGTCATGGATGCTTTATGCCCCTGAATAACCAGTTGCTGGGAAAGCACTGTCGGGGTGGAGAGCACTGTTGAACTCAGGTCCTGCTTGTAGGCATCTCATGGGCTTGTGGTCGGCCACTGTGGTCAACCACAGGATGTTGGACTACTGTAGGTTGGCCCTTGGCCTGATCCAGCAGAGCTCTTCTGACATTCTTAGGAAGTGCATATCCTTTCCAAAGGATCCCCTAAAAGCTACAGACTACAATTTGTCCTCTGGAAGAAAGGCTTTGTGGTCTCAGATGTGCTATTTTCTATGCACCTATTATTAATCCTCTTTTCGCATCTCGGTATGTGAGCACTGTGAGCAGTCTGTTGAGTTTTAAAGGTGGGGAACGGCTGGAGCATAACTGCTTGGAGGTCACACTCTCAGCACTGGAATCCCTGGCTAAGTGTAGAACTTGACATCTGTCCCTGTTGAAATTCATTTTGTTAGTTTGGGCCCAGTTCTTCAATCATGATTTAGGGTGGAAAGAGAAGTCTGTATTCAAGAACCGATTAACAAACAATATTTGTACTGATGCTTGATCACTACATGTCAGGTGTGAAGCCCTCAGCCATACAGACAGGTCCAGTTTAGGAATTACATGTCTATTTAAATATGCAATGCACTTTTACTTACCTTTTGTCCAATGATTGCAATATACTGTACACTCTATGGTTCTCTCCCTCCTATCCTCACAACTGTATGGTAGGTTGGACTGAGAGATAGTTACTGACCCAAGGTCACCCACCGAGTGAGAATTTAAACCTTGGACTCCCCAGTCCGAGGCCCACATTTTAGCCAGTATGCTATACATAGCACTATGCTGCAAATTCAGTTAGTTATTGTAATGAGATGTGTGTTTTTAGATTACTAGGTCACTGTTTATCCACATCCATAGCTTGCCACGTGATTTATTTGCCATTCAGCTAGGTACTCCCCTTTTAAAGCAACAGACTTATTTCACTTTAACTCCTTTTCAGCTCAATTTATTATTATTATTATTAAAATCATTTCAATACTAGTGTTTTGATACTTGATTTTAATGTACACCATCCAGAAATCCATGTTTTGTATAAAGGCACTGATTAGAAATTTTCAAAAGAAATAAAAATAAGCAATTATTGATTTCGCTATATTACCCACCCTTCACCAGGATGTCCTAGAGGTGGTTACAACTGTTTAAAATTCAGTATTAAAAACAGAACAATTTAGTCATGGGAATAGGGTGGGCCCTGAAACAAACAACACACACACACACACACACACACACACATACATCAGGTATCAAACATCAGAGTAAAGAGGTGCATCTTCAGCAGTCATTGAGAAATGTACAGTGAAGATGCCAGACACACCTCTGTGGGGAGGAAATTCCACAATTTAGGAGCTGTCACAGAAAATGCCCTCTCCTGGGCTATCACCCCCTCAAACTTCTAAGGGAAGTGGAGCTACAAAGACACCGCTCCCTCTAATCTTAAAGGGGGCAGTCTCACAAAAAAATTGGGGCCTAAGCCTTTTAAGGATTTAAACATTAGTGTGAGCACCTTAAATTAGGCCCAGAAACAACCTGGAAACTAATGCAGCTATTTTAGGACAGGGGCTATGTAAGTTATAAAGGCAACCCCAGCCACTTGACCGCTGCACTTTGGACTACTTGAAGTTTCTGAGTTGTCTTCAAGGGCAGTCCCATGTAAAGCACACTGCAGTAATCCAATCTGGAAGTTACCAGAGCATGGAGTACCTTGGTCAAGGCATCTCCAGGTACAGGTAAAGAGTTAAAATCTTGATGTCAGAAGTTAACTGTGAACATACTACAGTACCCCCTTGGCTTGGGTATGCACTCAAGAGTAATTAATGTCAATCAAAGCCACCACTTCATAATCATGCACTGAACAGTGAGGTAAATCACGTTACTCTTTTTATGTATTTTGCCATAGTTTCATTAGCTGCATAATTTAACATACCAGTATATATTGTTTTTTATTTATTTATTATTCCTCCAAAGATCACTTGCACAGAACTTATAAGTGTCATTTAGAGTTCATTTAATAAAAATTTGTTATTTATATATTATTATTTATATTTTCTAATTACATTTATATCCCACCTTTCCTCTAAGGGGCTCCTCTAAGGAGCTCAACAGTTATTAGGTAAGCTTACCAATTTCAAAGTTGTTTTGTTTAGTAAATACAAATAAAGCAAAAATGTTGAATTAGATCACTCATCAGAAAACTTTTTGATGCAGACTGAAAAAAATCCTGATGCAAATTATCCTAATTTGTTTAGGAAAAAATTCCAGTTCTAAATTTTCCAGAAAACCCACATCACTGGTTAAGATTGGAGTTTTTTTGTGGTCACAATAGAACAATGGTTCCAAAGTTCTAGGTCTAGCACTAGGTTTCCATGGCAATTGTGATTTGGTTCCAAGAGGACCAGTTCTGCCCTCACAGTTCGCCAACTACCGGTATTTCATTTAAAGTTAGAACTAGATGTGGAACCGCATCATGGCCATAAGGTGAATTTTTAACTCATTTGATTGTTCTGTTACTGGGTTTTGTGTATGTTTATTTAAAAATTTAAGTCATAGAATTGTAGAGTTGGGACCACGAGGATCATCTAGTCCAGCCTCCTGTAATGCAGGAATCTTTTGCCCAACGTGAGCCTTAAACCCACAATCCTGTGATTAAGAGTCTTGTGCTCTACCAACTGAGCTATTCCACAATGCGCCATTGGTTTTTATACTTGCAAACTACTTAGAAGCCTATTCTGACATTAAGCAGTACATAAATAAATATGTTGAATGGGACTCACTCCCAATGTGATTGTGCAGAGATTGCCGCCTGTTCAATTGGGCAAACTCCTAAGTGTGCATAGGACAGCAGCCTCCATCTCTCCCCCAGTTATATTGTCAAGGTGTACAGTTTGCATTCACAATGTCTATATAAAATTGACATTTAATGATATTTCCTTACCAGTATGTAAGGAAGAGAATCATAACATACAGTATTCCCTTTCGCACTAGAGGCACTGATGCATCTCTTTGGTATAATAAAAGTGGTACCTTAAAAAGTTGTCACCCATGGCAAATAGTAATTCATTCTGAAAGCACATGAACTATGAGCAATTCCCAAGAGGGTCTTCTGTGTTAGCCTCACTGAAATGGACTGGAGCACTTAATTCCCATTCATTTCAGTGCAGTTCATATGGGAGAGCACCATGCTCCATGTTACTAAGTAAGATGTGGGGTTATTTATACAGTACACCCTTCCAATACCTTATCAGGACAGCTTGCAATTAAAAACAGAATTACAATAACTTTTAAGGTAAGTTTCAAACACCAAATCTACAAAAGCAGTATACATATAACCCCCCCCCCAGGGTACCAAATATCTTGAGCCAGCCCTGATGCTCATCCTTTTTGTTTTACTCTTGGAAAAGGCAGTAGCAGCTGTCTGTTAAGAACAGATGTTGTGGTCCTGCAACACACAGTCCAACAGTTGATCATAGTGGGTTTGTGTCCAATCCATGATGAAGAAACCCAGGGAATCACATCAGAATTGTGGTCTGACTACATTAGCGTCACACTGGGTGGCTTTAGACTGGCCACTGTTTCTCAGTCATAGAATTGTAGTTGGATAGGATTCTGAGAGTCATCTAGTGTCCATCCAGGGGGCCTGAACCACCAACCTTCTGTTAAAACAACCTGACACACTGACTCATTGTGCCACCATACAACCTCCCTTAGAATGCTGTACATGAACCATGTACACAACCCTAAAATCGTAGAACTGAAAAGGAACTGGACACCCCCAAGGGTCATCTAGTCCAACCCCCCTGCAGCAAGGAAGCATAACAAAAACGAAATAACCAAAACTTAAAATACAAACAGGTGTGTGACGTGCAGAGAGGAAAAACTCATTTATTTACAATAATCCTGAACCCCTTTTGTCAAGATCGGTTTCGGACCAGTTCGAAACACTTAAAATGGAGGTGCATTCCTCTCTCGGGTTTAGACGGCAAAGACGACCCTGGGCCAAAAGCTCCAGCAGCAGACAAACTCCCTTCATGGTCGGGGAGGCTCTTTCGGGTCTTGTGTACTGCACGTGCGTAGCGGGCGGTGGCCCCCCAAAATCCCGCGGCGTGCCTGCTCCGTCCCCCTCGGGCTTGCTTTCCTTTCCAGCCCCTCCTCACTGGAGGTTGCGGCCCAGGTACTGCAGGAACATGCCTCCAAGCTGCGGCAGGTCGCCCTCGCCTTCTCCCGGGTGCATCTTGGCGTAGCTGAGGAACTGCCTCCGGAGCCGGCTCAGCTCCGCCAGGCTGACGGGCCGGGGCAGCAGCAGCCCCGGAGGCTCCCCTCCGCCTGCCTGCGACAGCCCGTCCACCACGAGCGGCACGAACTGCCCCGGCTGGGCTCCTCCGTTCCTCTGGGCGGCCATGAGGGCGGCCAGCACGTCCTGCGTGAGGCGGTCGAGGCGGTGCAGGAAGCCGGCGGCCTGCAGGGGCTGCGAGCGCGTGGACTGGTTGGGCGGCGGCGGGCGGCGCTCGAAGAGGGCGGCGCGGATCTCGGGCCAAGGCAGGGGCTCGGCGAGGTCGGCGGGCGCCACGAAGAGCGGCCAGTCCCAGCGGTGGCGCGAGTCGGGCGGCTCCAAGGGAGGCCGGTCCGGGCGGGCGGCGCCTCCCGGGCACAGGAGCACACAGTGCGGCGTCCCCGCGTGCTTGCTGAGGCAGTAGAGCTCGTAGCGGAAGCTCTTCAGCTCGGCGCCCGAGTCCACCAGAACCACGTCGCGGCGGCTCAGCAGGCGCTCGGCCTCCGCCCTCAGAGCAGCCCGGCAGGCGCAGTCTCCGCCGCCGGCACCCAAGTCGGCCTCGGCCACCACGAAGACCCGCCGCTCTGAGGCCTCCTCGGCACTCAGCGCCGCCTTCAGCTCTTCGGCGCGCCGGGTCTTGCCGCTCCCCGGCAGCCCGCAGAGCACGACCAGCGGCATGGCGCCTCTCTCCGCCTCAGTCGCAAGCCGGGCCGGCTGTCATCATCTTCCCCTCAGGGCCTTTCTTCCCTGCACAAAAATGGCGGCGGAGGCGTTAATGTTGCCCTTAAGAAAGATGGTTCCCGAGATTGAGAGAGAGAGAGAGAGAGAGAGAGAGAGAGATTATTCGCCCCGCCCTCCCGCTCTTCTTTAAAGCGTTCTACGACGACTTCTATCCACGGACCATAGAGATAGGAAAAAGTAGAGTTTGGAGTCCTGTCTAAAGATACTTCCACACTCGCCTTTAGAGTAGAACTCGTCCCACGGAAATGGCAATTGATAGAAAACTACGAAGTTTTTGGTCTCCGCCAGAGGAGAAATGGAACCTCCCTGTTTTCGCGCAATATCGCAGCAGGTTCTAAAGGAACCCGGAAGTCTTTTGTATTCAGTAGGTCTATTTATAAATCTATGAGTCTGCCGGCGAGGGCAGCGTCTGCTGCGGAAGCCAAACTACGAGTCCCATGGATCCCCGCGGAAGCAAAAGCGAGAGGGCCCTTCGTTACGTGAGGGGAGGAGCGACCGCTAAGTCCGGCTTGTTTGGATGCGGTTGCGCGGGGGAAGCCGGACCTGGAGCGCGTGTGGTGAAGGAGCCGCCGGCCACGGCCCTCTGAGATGAGCCCTCTGCGGGGCCGGCGCGGGGAGCAGAGAACCTGCCGGGGCCGCCTGGCAAGGCAGAAGGCAGGTGTCCCCCCTGGAGGTAACGGCGGCGGCACAGCCGGGGTGGGCGGCCTAAGGCTGGAGGGGGCCACCTGTGGCCCTCCGAATCATCCCCGACAGCTGGCAGACACTGGCAACATGGGAGGACTGCCAGCCCTGTATTCCGCCTTCAGTGTCAGAATTATTACGGAATTTGTATACCGCCTTTCATCTGCGGGTGGTAAGGCGGCTTGCGATATAAAAACGCCATCCTTCTGAAGGCTGCCTGTGGGGAGAGCACTATTTAACTTGGATTTTCCTCCTCCTGGGCTTCCCACGTTGTTGGCCACTGCAACAACAGGATGCTGGACTAGGTGGGTCAGATCCAGTAGGCTCCTCCTAGGTTCTGAAGATCTGGAGGACCACAGGTTCCCCACCCCACCCGTGGCTGAAAGGCAGGTGTTGCCTTTGGCACTCCGGGTGTACCTGAACTGCCGCTCCTGTCCGACCCAGCTAGTGTGGCTGGGGATGAAGAGAGTTCAGCAACATTTGGAGGGCCACAGGTTCCCCACCCTGGTTTTAAAGGGTGGCAGTGAGGAGGATTAGGGCCTCCTGTGCTTACCTGTCCCGTGAAAGAAAGGACATTTCTTGATTTCGACACTTTATATACCGCTTTATGTCATCGTTTGTGTAAATGTTGCTCAAATAATTACATTTGCACCCAGCCTTTCTTCTGTCATGAAAGGCAGCATACATGTGGTTTTCAGGTACTGTACTTGGCACTGGCCAGACCCAGATCTGCATAGCTTCAGCAAAGTGCCTTCAGTCATACCCTGGAACTTAGTACTCTATGGAATACAAGTCTATAAACAGCTATTGATCATGATAGCTAAGTGAAACCTCCATATGCAGAATGTGTACCTCTTGAGTATTAAGATGCTAGGAGCAAACAACAGGAGAGGATTGCTGCCTTCGTGTCCTTGTATGTATGTATACATACACACTAACAAAGAAATGATTTTAGGATTTCAGTGTTACACATTTTGCTTTGCTGACAAAACATTTAGACAGGAAAAAGTCCATTACAGTAATGAGTCCAGAGATAAGCCCATTGATGTTTCTGTATATATATGTATAAGATCTAAATTGCAGGTAGTTGTGTAATGTGTTAGAAAAAAATATTCAGAAAGCAAAAAGCAGGGTAGGAGTAAAGCTTTCTGGGATCAACTAAAAAAGCACAGGAGCATAGGAAACTTCAGGGCAAGGTTATTACTAAACAGATATGGTGGCGATGGATGTGTAAGTAAGTTAGTAGCTGATTGAACTTGAGCATTAGTGAATATGTTTGGTATCTGCCAATCATTCTCAAACTGTGTGCTTTCTGTTTCACTTCTGCTTCTCTATGGCAAAACGGCTCAGCCTTGTGTCATAACCAACCACACCTGGAAAACACAAAGCGGCATAAAGCATTTGCCCATTGCTGCCTAATGTGTTATTGGTAGAGACATCACCAAAGCAAAGCCTGGATCATAGCTAGTGGACAGAGTTTCTTTTCTCCTGAAGAAAAGTAATGCCCTTCCTTATTTAATGAGCTTAAATATTTGTAATTTGAGGATAAAGCCAATTGCAGACTTCAAGTAATGGAGGAGTGTAACGTTGCAGCCAGGAGGATGCAATTTCCAGACAGGAAGCCATGCTAGTCTGTTGCAGTAAGAACAAGGCCTTGGTCTAGTTGTCATTTCTGTATTTCTCTGTATGTCATTTCTCACAGCAAAGGATCTTTCCTAACATTGCTTTCTTTCCAGATATCCCATGCTGTCCCATCGTGTACAGAGGCTCAGCAGAGATTGGGTTTGCCACTGGAATGTTGCTCAGAGACTCTTCCGGGATGCTCAAGCTTTCCAGCATATGAAGAGAACCGCATCCTGTTTTGGGGCTTGTTACTCACCCTTGAACCATTGGGATTGCCCAGGGAGCTGTAGGCTTCCTCTGCTCTGGAGCACACAGCTTCCTAGCCTCGTACAAAGCTCTTCCATTCATCTCTGTCCTGCTACAATGAAAGCTGCGGGAGATGAGCCATGTGTAAAGCGAAGAAGACATAGTGGGGATCAGGACATTTGTCACAGCCCTAATGAAAAACTGTGTACCTCACCTTCAGATGAAATATCCTGGTCTCTGCCTCAACCTCAGTGTAAAGAAGGAAGCACTCCAGAACCAAGAGGTATGGTGGCATCTTACTCCCTTGATCCTTTGCTCTTAATATTTACAGGGTTGTGTTACTTTTCTAGGAGAGAAGAGAGCCCATGTGGTCTGGGGTGCCTTGGTTCAAGTCCCCACTCGGCCATGGAGCTTACTCAGTGAGCCAGTCAATGTCTCTTGCCTAACCTACCTCATCGGATTCTTGTGGTGCCTTGAATTCCTTGGAGAAAGGATGAGATAGAAGTGTGATATTACTATATATGCTGAATTCAACTTGCTCAGAAACCACACATATTCAGCTTATGGTCCTATGAACAAGCTATTCACACCTTTCTTTTGCACTGTTGACAACAGCTGATGAAATAAGCCAACAAAATTTACTAGAGTGATCATTTTTGTTGTTGTTGCCTGCACTTCCAGGCCTGCCAGAGAGGAGGTGAAGTCCCCTCCTTCATATCCTGCTTGAGTACGCAGGCTACTAGCAACATGGGGCGCTGCCTTATATTGAGTCAGCAGAGGTTGGATGGCCATCCATCATGGATGCTTTTGCTGAGATTCCTGCATTGCAGGGGGTTGGACCAGATGACCCTCAGGGTCCATTCCAGCTCTACAATTCTGTGATTCATTGGTCCATCTACTTCAGTGCTTTCCACGCAACAGCTCTCCAGAGGCTGAAGCAGGAATCCTTCTCAGTCTTACCTGGAGATGCCAGGAATTGAGCCTGGAATCATCTGCATACAAGGCAGATGATGCTCTGCCACTGAGCTACTAGTCTTTTAGGCTAATAATAATAATAAAAGATCTCTACTAAGTGGACTGGTGAATGATGAATGGATCATTCTATCCTACTATTTTGTGCCCCGCACCACCAGCCTGCTGCATTTTCTTGCTGCCAGTTGACACCTTTATGCTGTTTCTGAAGCACAAATCCCTGAACAACTTGGAACCAGTATACCTGAAAGTTCACCCCACCCCTTATATCCCAAATTAATCATTGTGCTCCAGAGGTGAGGGCCTCCTTCAGGTACCATCTTATCAAGATGTCCATTCTGCACAGTGCAGGAATCAGGCCTTTAGTGTTGTGGCAGCTGCCCTTTGGAAATCACTTCCATTAAATATTACAGATGCACCATCTCTGTTGTCGTTTCAGCGCTTACTAAAGACTTTCCTCTTTCAACAAGCCTTTTAAGGAGAGATCATTCCCAGCCTGTGTCGGTATCTCGAATTGTTTTTAGATGTTTTAATTGGCACATTTATCGTGTGTTTGCCACCCTGTGCTCCTCTGGGAGGAAGTGCAGGAAATAAATGGAAGAAGATATTTCTGTTTCTTCACAGCTAGTATAGAGACCAAGCAGGCTGGTGAAGGAGGCATTTTTGCAATGTGTCTGTTGTTACTATTCAATTTGCAACTCAACAGCAATTCAGTACCAAAAATAGAACATACAGGTAGCATATCAATTAAATTTCACCAAGGAAAATTAATCACAAAATATCTTTCTTTATGTCTTTATTGTCATTGTACAAGTACAACGAAATTGAAGAAATAGAAGAAATAGAAATAGAAGAATCCATCCTCCACCAGCCCTCTCATTTGCCTGCATCCAGCAAGTTGTTTATTACAACTTTTATGTTAAATTCCACTCCCCAGCAGTCCTATTTATTGCTATCCCAGGGTTTCCCTGTTATTATTTTCTTCCTACTTTCTAGATATGAAGTAACCCTCTTTTCTGTTATACCGTCTTTCCCCCTTTTTAAGACACCGTCTTATAATTTTTTTCCTCAAAAAAACACAGGGTGGCTTATTTTGGGGGGGATGTCTTATTTTTATTATGTCAGTATGGTACGGTACAGCCTCCCCCTGCGAGCTGAGCAGGCGGGGCAGAACTCTGGGCACGTTTTCCCTCCGCGCCTCTCGCTGGTTCGCTGGCTCCCTGTGCACGGGGAACAGGCAGGGCAGGAAGAGGCGTCTGCCCTCCCCCCCGCGCCTCTCCCTGCGCACTAAGCAGGCGGGGCAGAACTCCGCAAGAGGCGCGTTCCCCCCCCCCGTGCCTCTCACTGGTTCGCTAGCTCCCTGCGCACGCAGGAGGGGCTGAGGAGTCGACGGGAACAATGGCGGCACCACGGCTTACTTTTGGGGTACGTCATACTTCTCACAAAGGTACAAAAACCCTGCCATGGCTTACTTTATGACTACGTATTAAAAAAGGGGAAACGGTATACTAAAGCTACTCCTGAGAGAGATGGGTCTCTTTTGGTACTATTGTTGTTAAACAATTCAAGAACAGAGGTACTTCCTATTTAAAGAGGAGCCAATGTTATTGCCAAATTACTAGAAGTCCTGCTTAATGAAACACTTAAAATTATTATTCCTATTTTAAACACTTACACCCCAACCTTCAGAAAGCTTTCCCAAAGAGAGATAAAAATGCAGCAGTTCAACAAAATTATCAAAAAGAAAAAGCTTTAGCTTGCTACCTCCTAGATTTGTCTGAGCAGAGGAATACCTAGGCAGAGCTCTACAACTAAGGAGGCTGCCTCGTTGATCAGTACACACCTGATCTCAGAAGGGGAACAGGCCCTAATGCAGATCTGGACAGTTCATATTTAATTAGTAGGCTCCCCAAAACAGGACTTAAATTGTTTTGTACAGGACTTTAAAAGCTCAAGTCAAAAGTATGAATGCAAACAATCCACTGCTCCTGGCCTGGTTGTTGTGTTTCAGCAGGTGTGGTCAAGAGACACTGGGAATACTTTTGCCAGCAAAGTAAAAAAATGAAAGTCCTTGAAGAAGATAAGCCGATCAACCAGGATCATCAAGACACACTGGAGAAGTTTGATTTCACCGTAATGTCGTACAACATCCTTTCCCAAGACTTGTTAGAAGACAACTCTCACCTGTATAGACACTGCCAACGGCACGTGCTAGACTGGAACTATCGTTTTCCCAACATTCTCGCAGACATCAAACGGCTGGATGCAGATGTAAGTGGGAAGCTAACCTCATAGCTGGCAGTAAAAAAGCAATCCATAGGAGGACAAATCTTTTACAGACTGTAAGCCAGGTGTGAAGATCCTTTGGCCCTCCAGATGTTGCTGAATTACAACTCCTATCATCCCTGGCCATTCACCATGCTTGCTGAGGCTGATGGGAATTGTAGTTCATCAACATCCAGAGGCCAAGAAGTTCCCACACCTGCCATAAGTGAGCATGTGGTTATTTCATGCACTTCATGTTTAGGTATAGTGAACATGTACCTGGTGCCATGTCTCTCCATTCAGATTCCTTCTTAAAAAAACAACCCTTTTTGACCTGGTCTTATTTTCTTACAGCCCAGTCCTTTGCATGTTTCTTTGGAAGTAAATCATTTTTAGTTCAAGTGAATATAAAATTGCAGCCTTGGGCTGAATGAAATACAATGGGATTTACTTCCAAGACATGCATCAGTTTATAACGTTAATGTTCCTTTTAAAAGCATGTTGGTTTCACTGGCAGAGCTAACCATGCTCTTCAGGAATCAGTGTGGCTTGAAAATGCTTGAATTTGCCTGAATCGTACCCAGTCTTACAATACATAATTTTACTGTTAAATAACCTGAAATTATTTTCAGTTGCAGCATTACCATTATTATTTCTTCTTAGAAATGTTATTAAAAGTTGTAAGCCAGTTTCTAAAATTAAGTCAGCCAAGTTTTGTTGGGAAGTATTCTACTGTTGATCACCTGTTTTCCTCCCAACAGGTACTTTGTTTGCAAGAGGTACAGGAAGACCACTACAAAATAGAGATCAAGCCAAGTTTGGAAGCCTTAGGTATAAACTGTACAGTATACCGTACTTTTCCATGTATAAGACAATGTTTTTTTACTCTAAAATAATGATAAAAACCGGGGGTCGTCTTATACATGGATAGTGCAGAGGGGGGACGGGCTATTGGTTGCAGCCACGAGCAGGAGCTTGTCAGCGGCGATTTGGTGGGTGATTGGTGGCTGCGGCAAGGGCTGCTGTGGATTGGCTGTCACTGCGGCAATTGAGCATGCGATTGCCGGCTGCTGTTGGTGAGCGGGCAGATGCTTTGTGGCTTCGGTGACACTTGCAATTTATAGAGTTTGTCAGTCGGGTTAGTGATTTTTGGCATCCCCCCCCAAAAAAAAAGCTCAACAACTCTGGGCCATCTCTCCCCCCCCCCCCATTTTCTTAAATTGGAGTCTCCCAAAATAGGGGTCGTGTTATACACTGAAAAATACGATACATGCTTTCCCCAGCTAACCTTCCTACGGTTCACTGGTTTTGGCCATTTTAACCCCAGACCATCTCCATGAGCAAATTGACACAAAGCAGGAAGGTATGGGGAGAACCAAGGTACAGTCTTGCCAGTAGACCAAATCCTTATCTCCCCAACCCTTCATAAGCCGAATCTGACAGGCAGGCAGTGTTGGGACTTCCTTAGAAAGAGCCCTTCACAGTGCTTTGAGGTACAGCGGATCAGCAGGCTTGAAATCACCACCTGTCATCTGATTGGTGATGACTTCAAGCCTGCTTTCCAAAGAGGTGCGCTCTGCAATCGAGTTCCTCACAATGAATTCAATCACACAGCCAATCCAGTTGCATCTTTACCTGTCGCACACTTTATGTGCAAGTACGGGGCAGGTGTGCGTGGTTTGGTGGAAATAGCCTCGTGTGCCATATTTGGCCTTTGGGCAGGAGATTCCCCATCCCTGCTGTAAGAGGTAGACCCACCCCACCCCTGCTGTGTAGCTGAGGGACTGGGAAGCTGTGGCTCTCCAGATGTTGGACTCCAACCCACACCTTCCCTGACCATTGGCTACGCTGGCTGGGGCTGATGGGAGTTTTCATCGAACAATTTATGGAGGACCACTTGTTCCCCATCCCCGGCATACAGCCAAATGGACCAGAACATATTAAACATGTGTACTTAGAGTTTAGCTCAGAGTATAAAGGAGACACATTTTGAAGTACCTTTTTTCTCCCTTCCCCAGGCTATCATTGTGAGTACAAGATGAGGACAGGAAGGAAGCCAGATGGCTGCACCATTTGCTTCAAGGCCTCCAAATTCCATCTCCTCTCTTCGAATCCAGTGGAATACTTTCGGCGCAACATCCCCCTCTTGGACAGAGATAATGTGGCCCTGGTGGTTCTCCTGCAGCCTCTTTTTTCCTGCAAGGCCCCCTCGACCACCATCTGCGTGGCCAACACACACCTGCTGTATAACCCGAGGCGGGGGGACATTAAGCTCACCCAGCTTGCCATGCTGCTGGCGGAAATTACCAGCGTGGCTATGCAGGAAGACGGGCGTTTCTGCCCCCTCGTCATCTGCGGGGACTTCAATTCCGTCCCTCACTCTCCCCTGTACAATTTCTTAATGGAAGGCAAGCTGAATTATGAAGGACTGGCGATAGGGAAAGTAGGTAGCCATTTGTCAAGTTGGTGTGTAAAAAAAAATGGGTAGACAACACGCAAAAGATGATGTCCCTGCCACTCACCCCTATAACATTGTGGAGTTTCCATGATGATAATTTGCATTGCTGTTCCTTCTAAAATATGCTGTGTGGTCCAAAGCCAGTGCAGGTATGAGGTTTTCAAACAGTATTCTTGAGAAGTACCGGTAGTTGGTTGCAGCCATTAATAATCTTCTGGAGCTTTCAGCCCACAGGAGGGTGGAAGACATTCCAAGGCCCACCATGGGACTGTGGTGAGGCCAACGGTTCTAAGACACTGAGTGCCTTAGACCAGGCATCCCCAAACTTGGCCCTCCATATGTTTTGGAACTACAAATCCCATCATCCCTAGCTAACAGGACCAGTGGTCAGGGATGATGGGAACTGTAGTCCCAAAACAGCTGGAGGGCTGAGTTTGGGGGTGCCTGCCTTAGAACATGCCTTTGCTCCTCCTCTTCCTGTGATGAGCAGGGGGTCTCTGTCAGATGTTGAGTTCCGCAGTAGACCAGGTGATGCAGAAAATGTGATGTAAGATATGTTCATTGAAGAGTAGAACTTTGCAAAGCATTGCTTTGGGCAGGGGTGGTGAACAGCATTCGAAACTCCCATTGTTCTAGGCGCATTTTGCCACAGGGAATATCATTAGCGCGAGCAGTTTCTGAGCTCTGGGAGCAGTACTGAGCCTAAGATTTCAGATTAAAACTGACACTGCTGGAAGAAAAGGAGGACCTTTTTCTGCCTCTCCACCTCCAGCCACTCTCTGAAGACTGGAGAAGGGACCCTCATAAGAATATGAGGGGGGGGGGCGAGCAGGGGAAGTATGGCTTTGTTTTTTGCAGTCTTCAGATGAGGACTAGACCATGTGGAAAAATGAACATAAGATTTTAGCTGCAGTTCATTCATTTTCAGCTTTGTACTCTTGTTATAAAAAAGCACACCTAAACACTCCATTGTGGTGCCCATAACCTATGTTTCATGTGCCATTTAGCTCCTAGCTTTCATATCTCAGTTCCTAACACTGGTGGTGAACTGGATCTAACCAGCAGACCGAATCATTCTCTCTCCTGCCCCTTATGGGCCAGGTCTGACAGGTTGGTAACGGGGCCACCCACTTGTTTATCACCTGGTGTCTCCTGGCATCCGGTGACCCTTTTTTGCCCACATGGGTCTTGCAGAGCAATTTGCAAAGTACTCCACATGACCCATCAGTCAGCTGGTAATTTGGGCTTGTTGAGCCTCTTTGCAAAGGAAGACCCAAGAGTATTGTGGAGTGCTTTTCATAGCGCTTTGCAGGTGCTGCTGATCAGCTGACTGGTAGCACAGTAAATAATCTAAAAATCATCTAGAGCAGGGGTGTCAAACTCCGGCCCTCCAGATGTTTTGGAACTACAATTCCCATCAGCCCTAGCTAACAGGACCAGTGGTCAGGGATGATGGGAATTGTAGTCTCAAAACATCTGGAGGGCCGGAGTTTGACACCCCTGATCTAGAGCATACCAGTAGTTGCTTTTGCATGAAATGATGGTGCCAATAATGTGTGCGCGCGCACACACACACACACACACACACACAGGAACATACACATAATAAATGTAAAGTAATTACATTTTTGCCAGTTCTCTCACCAACTAGACTCCAAAACTGAGTACTTGTGGTGCAGGAGTTCTTTTATGGCTCAAAAAGTGGCTAAATGGGAAGCCAAAAATTAAAGATAAACGTGGCAGCTCTCACAATAGTAGAAATAAGCTGTTGGGTCATTGAAAGGATTTGTGTTAAGACAGGTGCTCTTTAACATTCAAAACTGATCCAGAGTTGGAAAGTGAACAGTAAGGTAATATATAATGCTAGTTTATCTTGAAAGCTAAAACCCCAAGCTAACTATGAATTGCCATGAAATAGCTCTCCAAGCTAGATAGCTGAACCTAAGACTACAGTCCTAAAATCATTTATCTAGAAGTAAGTCCAATTGAAGTTAATGGGGCTTACCTCTGAGTAGACATTTTTAGGTTTGTAATGTAAATGACTTCTACGTAGGTGGGTTCTGGTTTACAGCAGAAATCACTGTTGAGCATCTTCTAGAAATGCACATATTTCTCTTTGGTGATTCTGTTTTGTTGCTTGCTTTTTAAGGTGTCTGGCCAGGAACAGTCCCCACGGGGCAATAGGATACTCACTATCCCCATTTGGCCTCAAAGCCTCGGCATTTCTCAGGACTGTATGTATGAGGAGCAACAGAAGCAGCTAGAAAAAGAGAGAGGTAAATTTCAGTGCAGATAACCCAAGTGTTTTCCGAAAAGGTTACCGTATATTCTGGCGTATAAGACGACTGGGCGTATAAGACAACCCCCAACTTTTCCAGTTAAAATATAGAGTTTGGGATATACTTGCCGTATAAGAAATACGACCCGGCGTATAAGATGACCCCCGACTTTTGAGAAGATTTTCCTGGGTTAAAAAGTAGTCTTATACGCAGGAATATACTGTACTTCCCCTCAGATGTTTACAGTTGAATTTAACCTAGCAGTTCCTTCATGTGTCATTTCAGCAATTCAGTCACACAGTGCTGGCAGTTCAAGTCCTACAGGCGCTGTCTGACCCCAGAGAAGCTTAAAATATAAAGTCATTGGGAATTCATCAGTGGGTGAAAAGTTTTTGTGGATGTTTACAAAAGCCTTAGAAGTGATTTTAGTAGAGTTGACTGGTCACATTGGTTCTTTCCAAGCGCTCAGCTGCAGGTCAACTCATGAGCAAGTTTTGGGCTGAATGGATAAGCAGCAGCTGTAGTTCTGTGCGCGTTCTCCCATATAGGGTAGGGGCCATAGCTCATACGCACATCACCTGTTTTGCAGGTTCAATTGCTGCCATCTCCAGTTATAGAAGGATCAGATAACAGATGAGGGGTGGAAGATGTCTTGCTGGTGAGACTGCTATCAATCAGACTAGATAATACTGGACTAAATGAACAAATGGTCTGATCAGGTATATGGCAGCTTCCTATGCTTCTATGATTGTTGTTGTTGTTTTTTTCCAGAGAGAAAAGAGACTAAAGAAGCACGCTTGGAAAATTCAGAAGAGGTCGTAACAGTAGCAAAACGGTAAATTTTGACATCACTGCGATTGTCAGCTTGTTTGCAGGCGTCAGCTCCTACAACTCTGGACCTGTATAAACAGGGAGCTGAAAGTCTTACTCACTAAAACACTATATATGCACTACCCACTTCATCCTCCAACATACCAAGGAAGAAGAGATTGGAAATTTGCAATTGGCAAGGGTTTGTGAATATGGTGGTTAGGGTTAACCATGGTTTAGCCAAACCAACCCCAGTTCAAAGTTGGCTTGTTCAAAGAGACCACAGTTAAAACCATATTTTGTCCAGGTTTGGATGCAACAGTAAATGCTTCCGATCTCCATATGGCCATGCTGATGGGATAAAGGAGAGCACACCGTCCAGGTTTTGTGCCCCTATTACTAAACTGGTTTTGCCTTTGGTGTGAGCAAAGCTGCAGGTTAACCTGGATATAATTCTTGGCAATATAATTGCACTAAAACTTTGCAGATCCTGTCTTACCAGAGGTTTTGTTCTGTGCGAAATAGGAACTGGGCCTTTGGAATCTGAGATACTGGATACTGTTTCTAAGATATTTTTCATTGTTTGATCTCTTGTTTGTTACCCTGGGCTTTTTGGGGAGGAAGGGCAGGATATAAAATTAACAAAGGAATAAAATACAGCATTGTATTTAAAGCATGAAGGGCACGGGTTAGGCTATGTCCACTATGAAGTGGATGAGAAGCAATAGCAGGACAAATGTTTCCTTTGTTAAACGATCGTGGCTCACAAACGCGTTCTTGCCCTGCCTCGCTGTGATAGCATTCTCAGTCTGGATTGTCATGTCAAAGTATGTGGCTTAGGTACAGAAAACACAGCAGGCTCTGGGCCAGATGGACAATTGTGGGTGGAACATCTGAAACATCAGTAGCCTGCAGAAACTCCCTGGTGTAAGCGTGGCCTCGTCTGTGATCCTTTGTCTCAGCAGACGCTGGTGACTTCTGAAACACTTCTCCTGTTTTAGGTCGCCCACATATTTGCACCACCGTTTTCCCTTGTCTTCGGCCTACTCTCACTATCTGCCAGACAGCGGAGTCCCAGAAGTCACCACTTGCCACTCCAGGAGCGCAGTCACTGTGGATTACATCTTCTATTCTGCAGCAAAGGAGACCAGAGCTGCAGAACCAGGCAAGTGACTCTAGAGCAGATAGGTGACTAATGATTGGCTAGGTGCTCACCCAGTCTGCACAATGGGCAAAAAATTTCCAGCACAGTAGAGCCTCTTTAAAGCACCCACACATAAACACACATGGCTCTTTGTCGCTTCCAGATGTTCTTTATTCCACATTCATAAAACGCTAATACTAAGAGAGGGGACTTGATTCGGACAGCAGACTTCTCTTGATTTTCAGTGCTGACTGAACAAACAGCTCAGTCCACAGCTTAATATAGAAGCTGCCTGGCTAGCTCAGACAAGGCTGCATTCCCTACCAGAAGATTTATCACCACTTAACTACCTGCATTTGTAGCCTGCGCCAACAGATCTTCTTTGCATCATTGTCTTTGTAATGCTCACTGACTTCCCTCTCTGCACAGTTCAGTTTCAGGCTTGCCAGTGGATCACAAATAAACCAGCCCAGCCTGTTCCCATGCATTTAACATAAACTGGATCTATAGAGATGAGCAAGTGGAGCATCTCACTGCTAAGAGATACCACGTTTCCATTTAATCTCTAAAGATCAAACTGCTTGAAAAGACACAGGACCAGTTTGTTTGTTTTTTAAGTATACAATTCCAGTGTGGCGAAGCCTGTGCTCACGTTATTACATGCATTTTACCTGACAACATTGTGCCATGTGGAAGGTTACTACGCCAAGCTCCTTTTAAAATAAATAAATAAATCAAGCAATAGCAGTTACAGCAAAAGCTCACCAGATGGTGCCATAATGTTAAAAGTGCCTTCAAGCTGATCTCCTTGGTGGATAAGTCAGGACTGAAGCTTGTCTTGGTTGCACATATTCAGCGCTGTGCATCTTTGCAAAATCCACTGGATGGAATATTAGGTCTGTGTTTGTTTAAATCTGGGGTGATCAGGAGAACTAGCAGGGCATATTGTCCAAGAGACTGTGATGCAAACAAAGGTGTCCTCGCTTCAGATTTCAACCCAGTGATGAAACTGACCTTAGGTAAACTATGTTATATTTGGGGAAGGATCACACACACACACACACACACACACACACACACACACCCCTGGGAGTTAAATGGAGAGCTGGTGTGGCATAGTGCCTAAGACACTATGAAACAAGTAGATCATGTAGCTTTTCCCGGCCTGCTGTTGGAGTACAGCCTCCATAAGCCCCAGCCAGCATGACCCAATTGTCAGGAATAGGGCATTAAAGTCCATAATATTTGGAGGGGAGCGAGTTGGGGAAGTGCATGTGAAGCACTTTGAACACTTGAAAGCATCGTATAAATGTTCAGTATTGTTTACATCGGCTTGAAAGTTCCCCAGAATGCAGTGTCTGTAAAAACCAATAGAGGAACTGTGATTCCCTGGTTGCTTATTTCAGAACAGCATGATGATGCATCCAGGCCCTGGTGCCAGCTCAGTTGCGATGTAATTTACTTGCTTACGTACCTCTCTTCAAACCTCTGGATTGTCCACAGGCACCTGAAAGCCTCTTCTTTCTGTCGCAGGAACTGAACATGCCTTTGACGGACGCCTGAACCTTCTTGGCCGATTATCACTGGTGACGGAAAAAGATCTCTGGGCTGTCAATGGGCTTCCCAATGAAACCATCTCCTCTGACCATCTCCCTCTCCTAGCCAAGTTCAGGCTGGAAGAGTAACACCAAAATAACGATGACCCACCTGTCTTTTATCGTTCCACTTTTCCTTAACTCTACAACCTCAAAAGGGACTGGAGAGTGCATGCCTCCTTGATGGGTTTTTAATACAGGTATATATATATTGTAAATTATCACAGCTCCTCAGATATTAAAAAAGCAAATTGGAGTTTTACATTGGGATTCCTTTTTTAATAATGGAAAGTATTTGTGCAGTAATTTTTTTTAAAAATGTGTATTTACTTTTCATCAAAGAGATGGTATAAAGTGCTTTTTAAAACAGAAATGAACAGATTTTTATTTCTTAATATTTTGATCCCCACCCTTCCTCCCAAAGTAGTCCAGGGCAACAGTCAACAAGGCAGCAAAACAATAAAAATAAAACAAGTAAAAACCGTCACACATCCTTGCAGCTATAACCTTCATGGAGCTCCCTTAATCCTACAGGCAATCATTTCTTCTAGAGATTGATTTGATGGTTTTCTTCCAAGGAGATGGGCTTCGCTATATCTTTGCCTCCTTTCATCCTCTTGAGTAGCCCAGAGAGGTGTGTGTGATGATGAAAGAGAACCCCTTTCTACCATCTGGGCTTTCAGGGCTGTGCACGGGATTTGAACTTGCAGTTTCTGACATCTAAGTCCAGCACTTTGTGGTTGTGGCCATGTTCCTAGAGGATCTCCACCCCAGTTTGCTTTTGTGATGTTCCCCAAAGGTCTGACTTCTTCTTCTAACTTTGGCAATGGGTTGGGTGCCTGTTTTTCGAACCTGTGTCTGGAGCTCATAGCAGCAGTGGTGCAAAATGTAGCTTTCTATCAGGTAAACAGCCTGAGGCAAAGGGTCAATGTATCAGGAAATCCTGCTTCACGAATCTGTGTGAGATACAATTAGGCCTTGAGGGCAGTTGTGTGTGTAAAAATGGAAAGGGTGTGTCTGTCCCTGGCACAGAGCTACAGCGATTTGCAAAGCCACACCTATTTAATATTTGCCTTGCAAATAAATCTGGGGCAGCCGTATCACCTTAGAACTTGATTTCTACTTTTGACTATTTGATAGCCTAGAAGCAGAGGGGGGGCTGACACTGGATGCAGTACCTTCCCATTTGCAATACTTTGGGCTGGCTGGCCTAGTTCCCTGTAAGAAATTTATTGATCATCACAGGTGAGCGGCTGTTGACAAGTCTGGCCAGTTATGCAACTGTGAGCTGCGGGGAGAGCAAGGAGGGAGATGGCAAGGTTGCATGGGCAGCTTTGCTAGTTCAAGGGGAGCACAGTCAAGCCCTTTGCTTGGCAGTTCTGCTGTATCCTCCGATTACTTTGGCCCTCGGAAGCCGTTCTTCAGCACTAATGTTCTACAATGTCCCTGCAGGTTTTGCTGACTTTCAGTTTCTTTTTTAAAGGGAGGGAGAGAGCTCAGAGTAGCTAATTAACTGCACACGAAGCAGTGAGGAATACACCTAAAATAACCTTTGCATTTGGCAGAAAACCAAACACCAAGACTGCATTTCTCCATAGGTTTGAAACAAATGGAAGCACAGTTCATTAGTTTAATCATCCAAATACAGTCGTACCTTGGTTCTCGAACGAAATCCGTTCCAGAAGTCCATTCGATTTATGAAAACGTTCGAAAACCAAGGCACGGCTTCCAATTGGCTGCAGGAGCTTCCTGCACTCAAATCGGAACCCGCGCTGGACGTTCGGCTTCCAAAAAACGTTCGCAAACTGGAACACTTCGGGCTTGCGGCGTTCGGGAGCCGAAACGGACGAGTACCAAGGCATTTGAGAACCAAGGTACAACTGTATAGTTATAACTCTGTCAGCTTAAAAAATAATCATGCTAATGGCTTAATAGAACACACACAAGACATATGACAGCAGCCATATAGCAAGTCAGACCATTGGGTTGTCTAGCTCAATATTGTCTACATGGTTCTCCAGGGTTTCAGGTGGGATAAGAAAGTAAGAAGAGTCTGCTGAATCAGGCCAATGGCCTATCTAGTCTAGCATCCTATTCTCACCATAGCCAACCAGATGCTTGTGGGAAGCCCGCAAGCAGGACCCAAGCATAAGAGCGTGACACAGTGTAATATGTCATGTAGTGGTGTTCATCTGATCTTGTTTTTCCCTAATTTTAAGACCTGTTAAGGAACAGGTGATTGTTACTATTTCCTCATCTGTAAAACCACAGATTTCAAAGAGGGTATACTCTCTTTTCCCCATGACTGTGTATCACCAGCTAAACATCATGATATACCGATATACCAGTGTCTGAAATAAGGATGGAGCTATGTAGAGGCACTGGCTGTCTTCAAGGTTTTTCCTGCATCGTGATTTTGGCTGGGGCGCCTGCTCTTGTGATTCACTGCCCCCTGCATGAGGCAGGGGAGAGCTGCATTTGTTGATGGTTTTTCCCACATCGCCAGGTCAAAAATTATGAAACCGTTATCACAATATGGGTTTCAAACTAGTTTTGGATGATACATCAACATATTGCCCAGCTCTAATTGCTGGACTACAACTCTCATAATCCCTGATACACCTGGCCTCGCAGGCTGGGCCTAAGGGGAGCTGGAGTCCCATAACATCTGGAGGGCCAGATGTTCCCCACACCTTACATGCAACAAGAGCTACGCATAAGTTTTCAATCCTGCTGCTGGGTCTCTGCAAAGCTTGGATAGGAAACTGTCCCACCGATCTTGCTGGACTACAACTCCTATCATCCCTGACCATTGGCCTTGCTGGCTGGGGCTGATGGAAGTTGTAGTCCAAACCACAGCTAGGGGGTTTCCCCTTTCTTTTAAAGAAAGCCTTTCTTTAAAAAGCAGGGACCCAGGTGGCGCTGTGGGTTAAACCACAGAGCCTAGGGCTTGCTGATCAGAAGGTCAGCGGTTCGAATCCCTGCGACGGGGTGAGCTCCCGTTGCTCGGTCCCAGCTCCTGCCCACCTAGCAGTTCGAAAGCACGTCAAAGTGCAAGTAGATAAATAGGAACCGCTCTGGCGGGAAGGTAAACGGCGTTTCCGTGCGCTGCTCTGGGTCGCCAGAAGTGGCTTTGTCATGCTGGCCACATGACCCGGAAGCTGTACGCCGGCTCTCGGCCAATAAAGCGAGATGAGCGCCGCAACCCCAGAGTCGGACACGACTGGACCTAATGGTCAGGGGTCCCTTTTAACCCCACTGATCACCTGGTTGGAGAGCTGGATTTAGTTCCTCTTCCTGTTGTATTGTTTTAATGTTTTTGTGTTTGCAGCTCTGGGCTCCTTTGGGAGGAAGGGCGGGATAGAAATTTAATAAATAAATATTTGGCACAATTAACTGCATTTAAAAAAACAAACCACAGCACACGCTCAGCTGCATCAGGACCATTTGGTGTCTCATAGCCAACATTAATCATCAAATTCTGTCACTGTGGGATAAGTTGGGTTTCTTTTAAAAGAAAATCACAAGAGGCTATAAAAAAAACCCAAGACTTCCAAGATATTTTATTAAAGTTCCATGCTGCACTAAACATACAAATGATGAGAAAAACAAAAGAAAGAAAAAGAAATCATGCACATTTCTCACCCAGAACAGCATTTGACAAAAAAATTATGGCAATAGAGAAACCTAATCATTGAAATCACAGTTGCTAAGTTTTCAAAATCACAGGTATGCGTTGTGATAGAATAGGATTCATCTGTACGTAAGGAAAACGACGCCTGGATACAAAATAATTCACCCACATTAGAAAAGTTTCATTGGGAGGTTTGGACCAGGGCGGTGGGAGGAGGGCTAAATCCAGATTCACACCATACAAATAAAGCAGAACCAACACACATTTAAAACACATAGCTTCCACCCCATAAATCCTGGGAAACTGGTTTATTAAGGGTTTTGGGAACCAAAGCTCAATGAGAATAAAACTACAGTTCCTATGATTCTTTGGGGAGGGGGGTCCGTGTGTGCTGAACGTACTTTAAATGGATGGTGCAAACCCTGAATGGTGTGTTCATCTCAAGAACTAATGCAAGTAAAGTTCATGATGGATCATGCCCCAAACACTTCGCGTATATTAGAGACATACATTATAGTACTTTAGAAAAAACAGAGAGGAAATCCAGACTCAGAATGGGACTTGGTTCCCACAGCACAGTAAGCCAGACTATGGTTTAGTAAGCCCAGACAAGCATGGGGGTCCCAAGAGAAGCTTGCACCCGATCTGCTTCCTGGTCTTCCACTGTTGTGCTGAGCTAAACCAGGGTTTGTTGCAGCACACCGTCCAAACAGGGACCCGTGGTTAAGCTCACGCCTCGCTAACCATGAGCTGTGGCATATCTGTCCTCGGCACAGCATGATCGGAAAAAGGACCAGGGAACAGCAAACTCCTCCAGTAGCCCCCACACTCAGGTGGTCCCACTAAGCCATAGCTTGGCTCATTTAATCATGCGAACCAGCTCTTCGTATGACACGCAGCCTCTTTTTTATTTTATTTTAAAATCCAAACACTATGTGCATTTCACTGCTAAAAAATCACGGCAATAAGAAAAGTGTCACATTAATCAGCCCTCAGTGGTACTTAACACTTATTGGAAAAAAATCTGTCCTTTAGATTTTTGACAGCAGTCCTTTTCAGGCATTTAGGGTGAAAGGGTGTGGGCTAAAAAACGAGAATTCAGGCAGGAGGATGAGCACCTAAGCCATGCTCCAGCCTTCCCCAAGCACACAAGAGTCCACTTCAGAACTTCTGTGTTGAGATGGAAGATCTGAAAGGATCTTCTAAGCATGCTTGGAGAACATGGGAAGATCTCAAGCGGAGCTCGCCCACACCAGCATGTTGGGGGCGGGGCATGCATGAGCATGTGGGGTTGCTGGGGGCAGGACACGTGCGCACACCCCTGCCCACTCTCCACTTTTAGCCTACACACATTGGTGTGAACGCCCAATGAGGCTAAGGCAGCCCTTATCCATGGATGCTCTCCAGATCTTCTTGGACTACAATTCCCATCGTCCTTGGTCACAGGCCATGCTGGCTGAGGCCGATGGGAGTTGTAGTCCAAGACATCTGAATGAGGAAGGCTAGGCTTTTCAGGAATACAGTCACAAAGCATGCTTCTTTCCACCGCTTCATCCCTACTTTAGGTCAAATGCTCTCCATCCTTTCCCTTGTCACCAGGCTCCTGGTTCCACATTAGGGATGAACAAATGCATCCGTTCTGGTTCTCTCCCTTTCTCATTTTCCCAATCTTAAATTCAGTTCTCTACATTCCTGCAATCTGGATTGTTTTTCAGGGGCATGGGGAAATCCTCATAAAAATTCACTCACATTTTGGCGCAGATTTGTGTGTGCTGTTTGGCTAATATACACATTTTTGCAAGCAGTTTTCCCTTAAATAATGTTGATTTGTCAGGATGCAACAGTGCCTTATATGCTGGGAAGGCAGGTGGAAATTAAATCCGAGAGGAAAGGTGAGAAAGGAAGAGAGTTTGCCAGAGGGTGTCCTGCTCATAGGCTGCAATCCTGTTACACGTGAACTTGGGATTTACCTCCAAGTCAGCATGCCTGGGGGACCCAGGTGGCGCTGCGGGTTAAACCACAGAGCCTAGGGCTTGCTGATCAGAAGGTCAGCGGTTCGAATCCCTGCGACGGGGTGAGCTCCCGTTGCTCGGTCCCAGCTCCTGCCCACCTAGCAGTTCGAAAGCACATCAAAGTGCAAGTAGATAAATAGGAACCGCTCTGGCGGGAAGGTAAACGGCATTTCCATGCGCTGCTCTGAAGTGGCTTTGTCATGCTGGCCACATGACCCAGAAGCTGTACGCCAGCTCTCGGCCAATAAAGCGAGATGAGCGCCGCAACCCCAGAGTCAGACACGACTGGACCTAATGGTCAGGGGTCCCTTTACCTTTACCTTTACAGCATACATAGGATTTGAGGACAATGCAAATTTAAGACGTGTTGGCTCAGAAGAAAGACCCATGGAATTCCATGGGGCTTATTCCAAGGAAGACTGTATTGGACTGAAGCCACAGATCTCTTAACTGTGCTTAAAAGACCAAGAGTGTTATTCTGCATCAGGCCAAAGAGTCATCCAGCAGCCTGCTCCTCTCCAAACCCCAATAAGAAAAAAAATCATTTGTCCAAATGCAAGGTGCATTCTAAAAGACAATTCCTTGGGCCAGGGGTTTCTTCCCTCATTCATTTTTCTCTGACTGCACTCCGTACAGATGGCTGTTTTCCCCTAATACTTTGGCCATAACTGCATACAGGATGTCTGATCTTAATATAAGATGCCAAGACATCATCAGCTTGGAAGTGTCCATCCTTTTGAAGACAATTATTATTATTATTAATATTATAGGCATACAAACAGAGGAAGAAGAGTACATTCTTGAGGGAAGCGCATAGATTCTGACATTATTTTTAAGAATGTTCAACACACATACCTGATACGACTGTTACTAGAAGGCCCATCTGTACAAAACAGCCATCTATGGTTCTTCGGCGTGATCCAAAGGTCCCTAGGGCTCTGGGGCACAAGCCGGACGCCCTAGTCTTTTCTCCCTTGGGAATGCTCCCCAAGCATAATGGGGAATGCTCATCGCATGCGCAGAGGACTCGCCATTGCACAGAAGACAGTGGGCCGCCACCTGCATGCACAGAGCAAAACGCAAACCTGACAGCTTGCAGATACGCACCAGAACCGCTGGGCCATTCCACTTGTGCTTAAAGACCAAGGATAGCCAACGTTTGGTGCCCTCCAGGCACCGCTGGACTACAACTCCTATCATCCTTGACCATTGGCTCTGCTGACTGGGGCTGATGGGCATTGTAGTCCGACAACATCTGGAGGGCACGACTACATTGGCTACCCCTTCATAGCCTGACACAAAATATTTTGAAAACATTTTTTTTAAAAAAACAACAACCCAGATATCAGTCATTTGTTAGGCAGATGAAGTCAGCATGATGCTCTCCAGGTGTGTCTGGACTGCAAGTCCCACCAGGCCCAGCCAAGCATGGCGAATGGTCAACGGACATCTGAAGGTCACCACATTGGCTACCCTTATGGTAGGCAAACAATTGCTTCAACAGTTAGCTGCATCCTTAACAGAATAATTGTAAGACTTCAGAGCTCTTAAGAAAACCCTTGCATATCATGATACTTTCTTTTGTCACACACATGCACATACGGGGAGTAAGGCGGAAGAGGTGGGGTCAGAAAGGGCCCAGTGAATGCTCTGCTACCAGAAAAGCTGGGGACACAGTACAAATCCATTATAAAATCAAAATACTGTCAGCTTTGCATATCTATTGTCAAGATTCTTGAGGTAATATTGATATTCCGAAGAGAGGAAAAACCCACTCGCATAACTTTCCCGGACTGCTGCTCTTGTTGTTTTTATTGCTGAATGTCACATTTAAACACCAGACCGGAGAGACAAATAGCCTGCTGGCCTCTTCCTCTTCCATTGAGCTCCACTGAAATGGGGAGGGGGTTGCTCAGATCCCGTTAATTCCAATGGAAGTCGTGCAACGAAAGTTCCCGCTGGACTATGGCATCCTTTGCCTCGCAAGCAACCGCCCACACCCCAGCCCTTTCCAACGCCGCGGGGGGGATATACTTTCATCGTCGCCAGTTTCTAAAACCCTACAGACACCACACGACGCTCCGAGCTCCAATGCAAAACAGCCACTACGGAAACAATTATTTCAATCCAGACCGGGGGGGCGGGGGGAACCAAAACCACACAACCACATCACCTCTCCCCTTTTCAGCTTGTTGGAGAGTAACAACATTATTGTAGACAAAAAAACAGTTTTCCCCGTTCCCCCTTTTCCTTGATTCCCACTTCACGAATTGAAAAATAAAACATAAAAATAAAAAACCCACCACTGTCACTACTAGGACCCCTAATTCCTAGGATCTTAAATAAAATCCTCATGTTCATAATAAATAGTCGCAGCTCCCTCTTTCCACCCCTTTGTCCACAGATCGCAGGGTAAAATTCAGGAAGAAGCACCCTGGAAGCTGTCTCGCTTGGCTTCTGGCTTTCTCAGATGCGGAGCTGGTAGCCGACATCTGTCAGTGTTGAGAGCTCGCTCACTTTCTTATCCAGCGCAGCGGGCCTAGAGTCAAGAAGGGGAGAGGAGATGTTCAAAAGCAAATGATTAGATTTCCCTAGGATGAGACCACTACCAACAGCGTTTCAGAGCTGTATCTGAAAGTCATATCCACACCAAACATTTAAAACACTCTTATTCCGTTTTTACAGTCGTGATTTTTTTTCAAAGAAGAGGTGACCTCTCAGCTCTACAATTCTCAGCACCTATAACGAACTACAGTTCCCAGGATTCCCTCTGTTGCGAACCCCCCTTACTGTCAGCCTCTCCATTACTAAATTATAATTTTCTCAAGGTGTGTCGGATATATTTTTATCCCTTCCCACCTTATCCTTTGAGGTTCAACTTTACTACCGATCACCCTTTTCACTAAGGGAATCCTAGTAATGAGAGTGCTCCTGTCCAGCTGCCGTGGCCTGTTATATTCTTTGCTCTGGGCTCTTGGGATGAAACACCTCTATGCCTACAGTCTAGGGCCTCCCTCACTCTGGATCCCTCACTGTATCAGTCCACTAGGCACTGCTAGCAACTCTGTGGCATGTCCCAGGTTTTCGCCCTCTAGCCCCTCCTCAGTGCAACTCTAAAGACACAAACTATCCCCCTCAGGTCAGTTTTGCCTTTTCTCCGAGTTCACTCCTTTATGAGCATATATAACGTGCTGGACCAAATAGATGACGATACTTCTTTGCACAACAAGACTTTATTTTTCACAAAGCATAACGGTTTCAGTAATTCATTGTTCACAAGCTTAGTTCCATCAAAGCTTAGTTCTCTTTTAGTTTCACAATCATTAACTAAACCTAACCAAAACCTCCCTCACACCCCCTCTCTCTTCTCTCTCCTCCCTCTCCTTCACCTATCTCCCTCACACTCCTCACACACTCTCACCAACGGCTGCTCCCTCCTTTTAAACCTTAGAATGTTCCGCCTCCCAAGAGCGAGCTGCCATTCAAACAGTGCGTAACTTAACTCTTTAAATGCTGCCATAGGGCCGATCCGTTACACCCTCCATGACTCCTAAAGTGGTACATGAGTACTTTAAATGTATGGTGGTGGTGTTTTCAGGTGGTGAACTAAACACCAGGCATCACCAAGTCACTTATTAATGTGAGAGTGCTCCTGTGGTCTTCCAGTCTATGCCACCAGCAGGAGGCTATCGTGTCTATCTAAATCTGGGGTAGCCAGTGTGGTGCTCTCCAGCTGATTTTGTTGTTGGACTACAACTCCCATCATCCCTTGACCAATCTTAACAGGATGCTCTGCTTCACTATACATCTGTGACATTTCCACCAAACAGCATCTCCCAGTGGGAGTGGATTATAATGGCAGCTTTGGGTATGTTGGTGTGAAAGAGTTAAATTGTATGAACGCTCTGTCACTGAGCATTCTGGGAACATACGGGGTTAAACAAGCCTCTGTATAAAAGGAAGGGTTTTCCTTCAAGTGCCCCTCCCTGAAGCTGTTTTGGCTCTGCGAGCATGGCGTTTTACTTTGTACCTTATCTTTGTTTTGAGTAGCTCATGCCTGTGTGCTGAGCAGTTGTTTTATGGCTCTCCCGGAGATAAAAGCATGCCTGCTGAATCTCCCGGGTTACTGCTAATAAAGACTTATGATTTGGAAGAGCATTCGCAGTCATCCTGAAGTACTCCTCTGTTCAACTCTCTTGTTGCTTCCCAGCCGTTGTGCAAACTCTGCGAAGAGGCTTGTTGGGCTAAAAGCGTGCATGGACAGCCTCATTCATTATAATAACATAAACTAATTAAAGTTTATGAACAGGGTATTAATAAGAACATGAGGAGTCTTCTGTATGAACCCAATGGCTCATCATGGGTATGTTTAGCTTGGATAAGAGGAGATATGATAGCCACCTTCAAATGGCTATCATTTTTAAGCAGAGGCTGGATGGCCATCTGTCATGGATGCTGTAGCTGAGATTCCTGCATTGCAGGGGGTTGGAGTATTTGACCCTTGGGGTCCCTTCCAACTCTACAATTATATGATCCAGTCCAGCATCCTGTTCTTGCAGTGGCCTAACAAGATGCCTACGGGGAAACCACAAGCAGGATTTGAGCACAAAGCCCTAGACCAAATGGCACCCCATAGGAAGTTTTAAATGCCTTATTTCTATTGCACTTGCACAAGGTTGATGCATGAGTTGCATATGTGATGTATCCTTCTCGTATGAGATTATAAATAGGTATATATAGTAATAACAATCACTCACATGCACACAACTTGCCAGATAGGCACTGATGCTGTAAATCAGGAGAGGAGAGGGGATGTGGCCCTACAGATCTGGCTGGTTTATGATTCCAGTCATCTCTGACCATTGGCCATGCTGGCTGAGGCCAATGGAAGCTAGGAGTCCAACAGAGGGCCAAGGTTCTCCCACCCTGTTTGTAAAAATCTCCATCAGGAAAAACACAGGGTCATCATTCCTAGACATGCAATAGCTTCCAGTCAAATTGCAGCAAAGAATACAGTGCGGAATACCAGAGCGGAATACAGTGGTACTATCAAGGGAAGTAATAGTACCACTGTATTCCACTCTGGTCAGACCCCACCTGGAATACTGTGTCCAGTTCTGGGCACCACAGTTCAAGAAGGATACTGACAAGCTGGAACGTGTCCAGAGGAGGGCAACCAAAATGGTCAAAGGCCTGGAAACGATGCCTTATGAGGAACGGCTTAGGGAGCTGGGTATGTTTAGCTTGGAGAAGAGAAGGTTAAGGGGTGATATGATAGCCATGTTCAAATATATAAAAGGATGCCATATAGAGGAGGGAGAAAGGTTGTTTTCTGCTGCTCCAGAGAAGCGGACACGGAGCAATGGATTCAAACTACAAGAAAGAAGATTCCACCTAAACATTAGGAAGAACTTCCTGACAGTAAGAGCTGTTCGACAGTGGAATTTGCTGCCAAGGAGTGTGGTGGAGTCTCCTTCTTTGGAGGTCTTTAAGCAGAGGCTTGACAGCCATCTGTCAAGAATGCTTTGATGGTGTTCCTGCTTGGCAGGGGGTTGGACTGGATGGCCCTTGTGGTCTCTTCCAACTCTATGATTCTATGAAGGTTGGGGGGGGACATATTTTCCACCTTACATAGCAAACCCAATCTAAGCAGAAGCTCACTTTGCTGTCGCACTCCCAAAGCATGCATTTCCAAAACTTCACTTGGAATCAAATGTGAAGATAATCGATTCTGCTAAGTGACATTCTCCAAGCAGCTGCGGCTGGAGGCTGCTGTTACTTCCAGTTCTCAAGATTAATAACAGAAGAACGTTGCCTGGTTTTATAACCATGAAGTCGAGGAGTTAAATCAGAACACAGAGACTGAAAACGGAACGGAACTCCCAGTTCACAAGAGGTCTCCTGTAGCCCCACCTTCAGCCGTTCCTGTTGCTAGTCCACAGGTACCAAGCCTCAAGCAATCGAAGTTGCCATACTAAATTGTCTCACTCCATGTTGGGCAAAGTGGCATCAACCTTTTATTTCCACAGGCAGAATACCAGTTGGTGGGAATCGCAGGTGGGCAGAGTGCTGCTGCGCTCATGTCCTTGCCTGGGCACCTGCTTGGCCACTGTGAAAACAGGATGTTGGACTAGATGGGCCTGATCCAGCAGGCTCCTCTTGTGCTCTGTATATAAGCACCATCAAGCATTAAGAGCTTGTAAACCCAACTTTCAGAATGTACAGGCGTCCGTCCCCCCCCCTCCACTTATGCGCTATCGACTTGCACATGACCACATACACTCGGGGCACCAGGAAATAAATAAATAGATCATTTCAAACCAGGAAATGGTGGGGGAGAGCGGGAGAGTCTTCATGGCTCACAAGGAGACTCTCCCCAGAGCCCAAAGAGGGCAGAGGAAGCCCCAAGGAGACTGGAGGCACAGCAGGTCTCTGTTTAGTCTGCTCAGCCTCCCCATCTAACAGCTGACACGCATGGTAACCTAGCAGCTGCAGGCGCTTTTTCATGCATCCTCCTGCTCTTTAGTGCTAAATAGGAGCAAACATCAATCCAGATAAAACCCAAATGGCTGTTTGCTCTGACTGAGCGCTAAAGAGCGTTTTTCCCCAGGGGAAAGCAGCGGGACAGGATGAAGTGTAGAGGAGCCTGGAGTTTAGCATCAGAGGTGTTAAAGACTAGTACATAACTCCAGTCTCAGAGAGAATAAGGTGTGGGTCTTTACAACTTGGAATTCAATATCAACGTTGGTAAAGACCAGGAAGCTGCTGCAGAGCAGAGATACTCTGAGTAAATTATAAAGCAGCGTTTCCCAACCGGTGTGCCGCGGCACAGGAGTGTGCCGCAAGACACCGGCTGCTGTGCCGCGGGAAGGGGAAGACACCGGCTGCTGTGCCGCCCTTCCGCTTCCGGGGCGGTCCGGGCGGCTGGCGTCGCCTTGGCTGCGCTTCCCGCTCGCCGACCTCCGCCTTCGCCAGGGCTGCCGGGCGCTTCGCCCGCTGCCTCTGCCGCCCCGGTCGTGGTCGGGGACGGGCGGGAGGTCAGTGAGGCGGCCGTAGAAGCAGCAGCAGCAGCAGCTATCCTCCTCTGAGACCCTTCCTCAGAGGAGGCAGGAGACCACCTGACCCGCCGAGGAGTCGGAATCCGGCCGGCTTTCCCTCAAGAGGCCTCCGGAGCGGAGAGCTTCGCTTCGCCTTTTGCTCCAGCCAAGTTGGGCAGAGGGGCGTTTGGCGGTGCCGGCTGGATTCAGCGGCGCAGCCCCGCGAAGGGCGACTTCAGGCGGAGCCCGAGGAGCCTCGGAGCAGCTTCCCGGGCTGGAGGGCAGGCTGCGCGCCGCCGGAACCGCAACTCTCCGGGCGAGGCTGGCGAGGGCGAAGGGCCCGATCCAGACCCCGGCTGCAGAGGTAGGCCGCCGGCTTCTAACCCAGCGGAAATCGGGCGGGAGGTCACCCCAGGAGCCGCGCTCCGCTTCCCCACCTACTCCCGTCCCGGAGGCTGGGGCGGCGCGGAGGGCGCAGGCGGCCGTAGAAGCAGCAGCAGCAGCAGCTATCCTGCGCGGCGGGCGAGCGGGCTCCGGCTCCTTCTCTCCTCGACAGCGGCTGGGTAGACTCGACCCGCCCGTCGTCGTCCCGGGCTCGCTCGGGGCCGGGTGGAGGTGCTGCCGGGGGGCTGGGCGCGGGAGGGGGGGCGGGCGCCTGGCCCGCCGATCTCCCGCTCCGTTTTCGCCCCTCCCTCCCGCCAGGGCGCGCGGACACCCCGCCCCCCGGGTCGTGGTGTGCCGCGAGATTTTTTTCGTGGGGCAGCTGTGCCGTTGCCCCGAGGAGGTTGAGAAACACTGTTATAAAGTACTAGTGGACGTTCAGCCCGTTAAATTAACGGGCGCTAGAACATATGTGGTGAAACATTTTTAAAAACAGGACTTATTTCCCTCAGGCAAGTGGGATTAGGACAGCAGCCTTCAGGTAAGGCAGCCGGGCCTCATCCTGCGGCGCGTCCGAGAGAAGCTGTGAGGGAAACTGGCCCCTCCCGTTACATAAAAGTCCCTAAAGCGTGCGGCGGAGGAGGGGGAATGGGCTCAAATCCCACGTACTGGGGAGGGGGGGGTCCGGTTTCCCTCCGTAAGCAAACTCCGTGTGGAAACGGCGATGGCAGCCCCCGCCTCTCTTTGCCCTTTTGGCTCCCAGCCCCTTCACGAACCACACCGAGTTCCTGTACAGGGACATGGCGAGGACGGGACGGGGGCTGCTTTGAGCCCCTGAGGGAGGGAGGCCACCTCCCGGGCAGGGCCGTCGGCCTAGGGCGGGCGTGTGAGAGGAATCTTTGTGTAACTCCCATCACTCACACACACAAAATGGCCGCCAGCAACTTTCTTTGAGTGCAGGGCGAGGCAGCCCCTCCCCTCCCGCACTTCCGATTGGCAGCCTCCGACTGTCTCATCTGCATAGAGTCTCTGCGCTCCAATCCCTGTGTCCGTGGGGCACATGCTCAGTAGCGCAGTTCCACTGACACACCACGGACGTGGGGACATTAGGGAATTATTATATAGGATTGGCTGGAATTGCAAGATGTGCTGGTCCAGGATCCTAATTGGGCAACCCCAGGTCCCTCCTTGGATGGGGAGGCAGGGAAGAGGCTGTGGGCTCACAAGCTGGAATTTGCTGCCAAGGAGTGTGGTGGAGTCTCCTTCTTTGGAGGTCTTTAAGCAGAGGCTTGACAGCCACCTGTCAGGAATGCTTTGATGGTGTTTCCTGCTTGGCAGGGGGTTGGACTGGATGGCCCTTGTGGTCTCTTTCCAACTCTATGATTCTATGATTCTAAGGTGGTGTTGGCAGCAACTACCAGATAAGGCCAGAAGGTGTAGCTGGCTTCCTACAGGGCTGTCTGGCAGCCAGAGACAAAGAAGGGGCATAAAAGGCTTCCCCAGCCCCCTTTGCTACAAGGGAGTCCACAAAAGTATCTGATAAGAGGCTTACTGTGTTTTGTACTTGGATTTTCAAAAAATGGTAAAGTGAATGTTGGCCCTGAGAGAGGCTTACGTAATCTAATTGTTGACAAAAGGCATTGACTAATCACAGCTCTCCATTAAGAAGGTGAAGCTTCCCTGTGGGGAATGCCAAGTCTTTTATTCAGCCCTTGCCAATGAAATTATGCAGCCCAGGGGAAGGCGGGTAAAGTGCTGACTGAGGGACGGTTTCCTACCTTGTCACTTGATCAGATTTAATTAGCATGCCCAAGTAAAAAAATTCATAAATAAGGAGGCACAGCAACCTTGGTAGACATGCATTATTTTAGCAGCTTCAGTGAGGGGAACCAGGAGTTGAAACAGCATCCTCCTAATTAATTTTGCTACAGTAATCCCATTACATTTAAAGGATTTTTCCTCTGGGTTAAGGGGCTTGAAGGAGGCAGCTTGAAAATGATTACCATCCGATTAGGAATTTGAAGCCACTCTGATATACCAGGTATCCGGAAATTAAAAACTAGCCCCATTATAGGATTTGGCTTCTAACATAAGAACACAAGAAGAGCCTGCTGGATCAGGCCAATGGCCCATCTATCTACAGTAGCCCAACATCCTATTCTCACAGTGGTCCAAGCACAAGAACACTCTCCCTTCCTGCTGCTTCCAGCAACGGGTATTCAGACGCATTGCTGCCTCCAAGAGCACTAGATCCCTGCTCCAAGGAGCTTACACATTTCAAAGGGGAAGGAGAACAGAAAGAGAGAGGATGTGTAAGAGAGGAATGAGACGAAAGTGAGCAAAAACAAACATGGTTGGGTCTACTTTCACTTCCTTTTGGTTGGGGTGTAGACGGAAAATTACAGGTTGCGCTCAGTTTATCATTCGAGTGGCAAGTCCAGTATACTCAGTACCTTTTAAACACTTGTACAGCATTCATGCTCAAATGAAACTAGGGGAGAACTATTTTTTCTAGCTTTCATAGAAGCCGGATTTGCACAGAGCCAACTGGTGGGCCTTCGTGTAAATCACAACACTACTGAACTGCTGCCTTCAGAGTCCCCTTACGAGTCTCCCAGAGGCATTTTGCTGGCCACCGTCAAAAGCAGAATTCTGGGTGAAATGGACCTTTTGACCATCCCAGCAAAGCTCCAGATGTTGGACTCCAGTTCCCACCACCCCTCACCATTGGCCCAACTGGCTAGTGTGACAGATGGGAGCTGAAGTCCCCAACAACATTTTACAAAGCCACAGGTTCCCCATCCTCGCTCATGATCCTCAAGCTCATTCTACTCCAAAATCGTGTTAAAACTTTAAATACGCCATAGGATCCTGTCACATTTGCTTCTAAGAACTAGAACAGTCTTCACCCTCTAGCTCAGTGTTTCCCAAACTTGGGTCTCCAGCTGTTCAGGGACTACAATTCCCATCATCCCTGGTCCTGCTAGCTAGGGATGATGGGAGTTGTAGTTAAAAAAAAAAACACCTGGAGACCCAAGTTCAGGAAACATTACTCTAGCTGTTTTGGACTACAACTACCATCAGCCCCAACCAGTATGGCTGATGGTAAGGAATGATGGGAGCTGTAGTCCAGGAACATTTAGAGAGATGCTGTTGGGGAGTTGCACTCCAGGTTCGCAAAGGCTGAAACGTAAGTCACACACTATTCTGGAGTTCTGACCCTGCTGCTGACCAGCAAGAGCCAAGCAGCCCCTCAGCCTACCTGCGGGGCCAGAAGTGCTGCAACCCATGAGCATGCCAAGGGATAGATTTCAATTTCCCTTGCCCCTGTCCTGGGGGAAATCTAAAAGCAGGAAAGGAGCTAGCAATAGTCCACCTGGCGTTTGGCTCAGCAGTTGGCGCTCCAGAGAGGCCTGCTCAGCTGACACATCTTAGTCAAACACACACACACCCCTTGAACACTTGTGCCACCCTAGCAACTGTGGAAACAGCCACAGAAACAGGGAGATTAAAATACCCCCCTAAAGTAGGCGCGATGAGGCAGGAAGAAGGAGCTCGCACAGAGATTTGCAACCTCTGACAACTATAATTATCCAGACACTAAATGAGGCCAGGCACTCCTACCGAGAGGCCCCCAAGAATGGATAGTATGAATTCGTGGGGGAAATAGAAGCGTGTGGTTAATTCAACAGCTGCGAGGAGCATTGGGGTATATTTAGAGAGACAGTCTAGTGACACTTTTCGCTGTTAAGAAACTACGAAGAGACCCCTCCGCAGACTTACTTAAAATGCAACTATCGCACACATTATGGACCTAACGGACACAGTCAGATGTCATTCTAAACCATCGTTTAACAAGACACGGAAGGGCCAGAACAAACCTCAGTGAGTCCCAGGCTTATACAGTTTCCCTTTCGCCTCCTCCTTCAACATGGCCGATTTGCATTGTGTTCACTTTGCTACTGCAAGGAAAGCCTCACCAGACTAGGAGAGGGGGCAGAGGAGAGGGGGCAAGGCCGAGACTTACTGTGGCTCAATCGCATCACGATAAGCCAGCCTTCTGCAACTTGGCGCCCTTCAGGTGTCCCCTGAAATATGACCAGCCCCAGCGTTGCTAACGTTTTAGTGTAGGTTGAAATATGCCACCAGGCATTTGGGGGTGCTACTCCACTGCTGCTTTGGGTATGCTGTAAATTCTACTTCTAAGAAACAATTCTACGTAAGTGTAGATTGCTGTTTGGTTTAAGGGATGTTGTAGCCTGCCCTGGGATCAGCTGGTTTAAAATATCCTTAATACATAATGGATGAATAAGTTCCGCCCTTGCAAAGCCCCTGTACCCTGACCTTGTCCTTGTATTGTAAACTTAAGAGACACATTGTAACTTGCACATGGCATTTTTTAAATGTCTGGATCGCCAAAGCACCACAAAGTGCTTCAATTTGCGCAGCCTTGTACAGAACCCGCTTTGGCACGCCCCAAATCCCTCAAAGGCACCCCGCCTCCATTCAAGAGTCATTTCAATCCAGTGCCTTAGACCTGAAACATATGGTGTAAACCGTACAGAATGTCTTCTTCTCACCTCTGCAAAGGCCCTATCAAACCCCAAGGATCTGGGTAAGGTTTGAAGGGGACCTGGGCAAAGCGTCATCTGAGGCAGGGGCGAAACTAGGCTTTATTTCACCCAGGTCAAAGACCCGGTTTGGCACACACACACCGCGTGCATTTGAACACACAGGTTGGGAGTCTCAGTGATGCCCCACTGGAAGCTTCACCCGGGTCAAATAAAACCGGGTAGCCCTCCCCTCCCCTCCCCCTCCCCCCGCGTAGCTATGGCATTGCTCTAAGGGCCCCCTCCTTTAACAGTGGGCATACCTGGCTGTGGTGGCAATGCTCTAACCAGTACTAGCCAGCTGGGCCCAGTCACCCTTTCAGTTTACTAGAACAATGCTAGGTCAGGTGCATTGTGGGAAATTGGAACATGGCTATATCTGGCAGCCTGGCACTGCCTGAAGCACTGGGCCTTTAAAATAATTCAAGGGGGCCCAGGACTGGCATCAGTCATAGGCCCTGGCGACTCCAGTTCTGCATCAGAGAAAGCAGGGATAAGGGTTTTTAAGTCAGAGGGTACAACTGGCATTTTTTGTCTTAGAAATTAAGGCTGTATCTGATTTCCTCTTTCTTCCAAACCTCTGAACATTCTCACTATGAAAACCTGTGATGTCAGTTGATACCTGAAGGCTCCAGTCCGTTGGATAGGATTCAGTTTCTGCCTAAAAAGATCAAGAAAGCAGAATCTGCTGTGGGATGCATATTTTTTGCTTTAAATCCACTACATGTGCTACATTCAGCGCACTCCCAGGCATGTACACTTAGAAGTAAGGCCCATTCTTTTCAGTAGGCCTTATTCCCAAGTGATTATGCACACGGCTGAAATTTCAATCTTTATCTCTTCTCTTCTCCTCTCTCTCTCTCTCTCCGACAATTAAATTAGGTTAGGTCTGAAGCAGGGGCGTAGCAAGGGGGGCGGGCCGCCCCGGGTTCCACCCCAGAGGGGGTGACACTTTTTTTAAAAAGAATTTTTTTTAATTGTTTTTTTTTTTATTCTAACTTCATTGAAAAAAAGAGATAATAGACACACACACACAACCCCCCCCACCTCACAAAGTGGCACCATCAGAGGGGGGTGACACTTTTTAATTTGTTTTAATTTTTTTAAATTTTTATCATTTTTTTTTATTTTTTTTAACTTTATTGAAAAAAAAGAGATAATAGACACACACACACACACACACACACACACAACCCCCACACCTCACAAAGTGGCACCATCAGAGGGGGGTGACACTTTTTATTTATTTTTAATTTTTTACATTTTTTATTATTTTTTATTTATTTTTTATTTTAACTTTATTGAAAAAAAAGAGATAATAGACACACACACACACACACACACACAAAACCCCCACACCTCGCAAAGTGGCACCATCAGAGGGGGGTGACACTTTTTAATTTTTTTTAATTTTTTAAAAATTAAAGTGGTGGGGGGTGATAAAAAAAAATTCTGCCCCGGGTACCACTTGGGCTTGCTACGCCTCTGGTCTGAAGTGTAACTAAACTCAAGCAGCTTCAAATTCGGGCACCATTTAAGAAAAGCATTAAGTTGCAACCAAGTTTGGTGTTCAGTCAAGTTTGGTTTTCAGAAGATCTGTCTACTGTGGAAAATTGCGGTGGGGGGAGCTTTTTGTTGTTGCTATTATTAAACAACTCAGAACAGCAACAAAATGGTGGTGTGGAATGCACCCATTTATCATTTCAACCATCCAGGAAACTCCATTCCATTTGCCCTCTCACACATCCCCAATTTTCCATCCGCAACTGACGCTTCACATTCTGCGGCCACTGAGCATGTTGAGTCCTCACTGGGCTGTTTTGGGAAGGGCACTTGCCTCCTAGGTTTTTCATATATATGACTCCAGCAAACCTTGGAGCAAGCTGATGCCTCCTAATTTGTCAGCAACCATGCTTTAGCTCCATAGTCATCAGCCAGGCTATGAGGCCACCACCTTGCTGAAGCTAAACATATCCAGGCCTGGTCAGAACCCACCTTGGGTTCAATGATGGAAGCAAGGTGGGGCAGAAATTAGTATCTGAGCTCACTGCTAGTATATGACTGGGACTCAGAAACTCTTTCTGATCTACAGCTAATTCCCTAGAGATCCATCAACAGAACAAAGTCTAACTTCTGCCCACGTTGTCCCTAAAATGTAGTCTTCCCTGCCCCTCTGGATTTGCATGTTGTAGAGGAGAGGTTTGGTCTGAAGGTATAGGATAAAGCAAACTTGCTGAAGTTTAGCCATTCAGTGCTAGGATGGGAAACCACCTGAGCTTTTCAACGTGGAATCCCTTATGGAAGGAAGGCAAGCAATGCATTTTAAATCTTAATTAACTGGCAAGCCGTCTTCCAGCAAATATTTTTCTACCACTACTTCTGTTTGAGGACACCTGAGAAGTTTCCAAGGAGTCTCAGGGTTTCCCAGGTCAGAATATAGCCTGAAAAGCATCGGTGGTCATATTCACCACAAATATCTGACCCAGTCAGCAGTGCAAAACTCAACACTATACTCACGATTTGTCTCTTCGGCAGGCCCGCCTCTGAGGGCTGGTTTGTCTTCTTCGGGGGGAGAGGGACTTCCCCCGTGTTCTCTGCTTGACTGGAGAATGGGCACTTGCGGGCTTCAAAATCTGAAAGAGGGAAATGGGTGGGTTGAGAAACATTTTCCCTTGCAAGCAGTTCATTGTTGGATAGGAGAGAAAGTGCACCTTTCATTTATGAAACTGCATTGTGGTTTAACACAGCTGAAGGTTTTCTTCTCCATTCTGTTATAGATTACTCTGACAAAGACAAAGGGGTATTTTGGGGTTCTTCTGAATGTATCTGCTGCTGGTTTGTGATTCAGCTTGTCTCCGCAACCTTCTATGGACTCTGCTTATTTGTTTTAGTTGTGCTCTTTTTGGTGGATCACCTTAATATAAAGACTTAAAGGAGGGCTATCGTTCAGCATTTATACACCATAAAATATGGCGTATTTTAGGGGTCTGTTAAAGACTTTCCTGCTTCAGGAAGCCTTCTAAGTACAGATTGTTGTTCCAGTCAGTATCTGTATTAGATATGAAATTGGTTTTATATACTTCATTGTCGTCAGTGGTTTTTTTAAATTGTTTTATATGTAATTGCCTCTCTCTTGCTCCCTTGCACACACACCATCTCCAGGTAAATGGGCACATACCTTCATTCTCATATCTCTGGCATATTTCTCCAGTTCCTTCCTTATCTCTGACCTCACCATCTTTGACACGTTGAGCACCAACTGCCTCCATTCAATGGGCTGAAAGCTGTGTGGTTCATGGGGGACATACAATCCAATTTTCACTTTTTTCACAGAGTGTAAATACTTTTTGTAGGAATCTTCAAATTCAAAGATAAGGTCACTCAGAGTTCGGAAAATCAAAGGTTTGTCCATCAGCTCCGATCTTCTGCTCATGCCCAGAGATCCATATCGACCATTGAAATAAATTCCAAGCACCACATGATGAAAATTGTTCCCTGAGAAGTGGGATTTAAAACTGATTGGGAATCGTTCCACTGAAGGATGCCCATTAGTTAAGTATCTGGCAAGGCTACCGTCAAGGCAACAAAGACCCTCTGTTGAGAGAAATGTTTTCCATGCTGCATATGATACACATATAACATTTGCATATACTGTACTGTGTTCAGACATCATGATCAACTGGTTTGTTGCAGTAGGAACAAACCTAGGTGAGCCTTGAGCTCATACACTCTCCCTCCTACTGTGACCAAGAGATCAGAAGCCATTTCAGCTAACCACAGTTTAGCATTACATCCAAACGATGGTTCACCTCTCAACTGTGTTTTGTTGAAACAATCCATCTTCATAACCCACGGCTTGTAGGTGGCTTGTGTCAGATGACATTACAAACTGTAGTTAGAATAAAAACAGAAGTGAAAGCTTTCAAACTCCTCTGGGTTGCTGCGATGGTGGAGAGGAGAAGAAAGGAAAGGAGAGGAGTGTATAATGCCAGTGCTTTCCTAGGCTTGTTCCTGTCACGATAAGCCATGTTTCATTGTGACATCTGAATGCAACCATTGGTCATTCTAGCCCTATATTATCTATTCCAGTTAGCAATGCCTCTCCCACCAAGACACAAGGGTTTTCCAAGCACTACTATCGAAGATCCTTTTAAGTGGGTATGTCAGAGATTGAACCTGTGATCTTCTACAATACATGAAATGTGTGTGTAATGGAGCCAATTACCTTCTACAGGGCAACCAATTTAGGCAGTTTGGCAGTAAATCTTAACCACCATTAAAGAGATGGTGTCACTCAATTTATAACTATATGAGGGTTCAGTACTTGAGTTTTATACCTCAGTTGCCAAAATGCTTGAGTCAGCGCTAGCCTTCTGCTGAAAGGACTCAAGATCACAGTGTACGTAAAGTGAAAATAAGGAAGGAAGTTTATAAAGATGGTGTTTGTTCTATAAAGCACAAAATGTTCAGAGGGATCTCAAGAGCTACAATCACTCCATCAGTTCTGAGAGATGTATATTCTCCAACCTAATTGGAAACATGTCGAACCAGTTGGTTAATGGAGTGTGGAAAGCAGTTTCAAGAAAAGGATTGTCCCTCACAGGTAGTTCTTTCACCTCTGCTTAAACAGGTTTTATAAAAGTATGAAACAGTATAAATTAAACCTGTAAGAACAGTTTAACAGAGGCTGTGGGACAAAGGATTATTTTTAAAAATTATTATTATTTTCTATGTATCACCTGCCCGAAAAGTCCCGTGGTGCATTACAAACATTTAAAGTAGAATATCACAACAGTCTAAAACAAGACACAGACACAAGCATAGTGTGGGTTGTGGGTCCTTTATGTGTATAGTGTGGTTCCATTGTCCTTGCCAAACCACTTTTAATCCTCAGCTGGACATGGCATATGTTTAAAGCACATTCCATCACCACCCAAAGAATCCTGGGAACTGGGACCTGTGAGGGGTGAACTACAGTTCCCAGGATTCTGTGGGGCATGTGTGCTTTAAATGTATGGTCTGTATGCAACCTCTGTAAACTACTACAGTGGTACCTCTGGTTACGTACTTAATTCGTTCCAGAGGTCCGTTCTTAACCTGAAGCACCACTTTAGCTAATGGGGCCTCCTGCTGCTGCTGCGCCGCCGCTGCCCGATTTCTGTTCTCATCCTGAAGCAAAGTTCTTAACCCGAGGTAATATTTCTGGGTTAGCAGAGTCTGTAACCTGAAGCGTATGTAACCTGAAGCGTCTGTAACCCGAGGTACCACTGTATCTGCCTTTAACCTCAAAAGGGTTTGCAAAGGAACTGTTCCCTTTTGAATGCAGCTTCTATGTGTGCCCAATTCTGATCTGAAGCTCTATTCATCTTTTTAGAATTCAAAGTTATCAAGATGACTGGGCTGCAGTCTTAAATGGATTTCGTAGAGAGCCAGTCCCAGGGAACCCAGAGCCTTTTAACATCCATGTATATTTGCTCAGGAAGGGTTGTACTGTTAAAACACTCTGCGCAACCTCTTTTCACCCACACACTACCGGTACTTCCCCAAGTAATTATCCCAGCTGAGGGTCTGGATAATTATGACACTCAAGGTACAATTCTAAGGAGACAAAAAAGTGACCTCAGGAGCTAAAGCGTTTCCATCACTCCCAACATTGCAAAACGCCTTTGCAAAATGAAAAACAACAACAATAGGCTTTGTCTAACTGAAATGACATGGAAGTCAGCTAAGAGAAACCTGCCCTCCATTGCATTCTCACATAAACTGCTTGCGGAGCAGAACTCAAGCGGCCTGCTAAGGCCTCTCATACAGCTCTCAACTAGTTTTAGGATCTTAAAATCAAAATGCCTTCTTGCTAATTAGAACTTTAAGTGCTTTGGGGTCACAAGTAAATGCATAAATTTTAAAGCCAGTTGCATTTCCTCTTCTATGTAACCGACTTCTAGATCTGCCCTTTCTTTTGTTAGCATCTATCAAGTCTTTCAGAAGAATTTAACTCCATTTGACTCCAAGCAGATCTTTGTTAAGTCTGAACAGCTGCCCCCTGTCACCACCTGCCCCTGTGTCAGAGCCATAAAGCCTTCAGCTCCCAAGTCCTTGCTATTTAATCCCATTCAATTCTAACTAGGAGGAGGAGAACCACCTTTGACTTTGCACTCTTGTGTACCACAGAAACAATACCCAGAGAAGGGGACCTTCAGGCATAGGACGCTTTGTTACCTAGTGCAAGTCAATGGCTGGGGTCAACCTCTTCTTTTGAAATGAAAAGACTCATGGTGAATACAGTACAACCAAACACAGACCAAGCCCACTCCTGAGCCTATTCTGAAACAGCAACGGCAGGAAAGAAAGCTTGCTTCCCCACCGGTGTTGTGTCTGTACGATGTACACAAACAGAAGTAAAGTTAACCCTCCACCCATAACGGGGCTTGTCTCAGAAATGTACAGAATTTTCAGCTGGTCGTAAGTGCAAGTAGATAAATAGGTACTGCTCCAGCGGGAAGGTAAGCAGCATTTCCGTGCGCTGCTCTGGTTTCGCCAGAAGCGGCTTAGTCATGGTGGCCACATGACCCGGAAAAACTGTCTGCGGACAAACGTCAGCTTCCTTGGCCAGTAAAGCGAGATGAGCGCCGCAACCCCAGAGTCGTTTGTGACTGGACTTAACTGTCAGGGGTTCTTTACCTTTTTTTAACCTTTGGCGGGCCAAACAAGCAGATGAGGAGAGGAAGCTGTCTGGATTCCTTTGGAAATCTCCAGCCAGGCAACCCATATAGGTAATCTCCCCTGCTCTATTTACTGAGAGTCCCATATAATCTCTCCTGCTCTGTTTACTGAGAGTCTGATATCCTGAGTGGAGGGAGGAGGGTTCCTGATAAGGACTCATCAGCTGTGCCTTCAACCAACCCCGATCTTGCAGTGAATTGAGTGCTTCAACTCACCGCCTCACAAAACTTCAAGAGGCTTCTAAGCAGGAAGAGGGTGCTCCAAAACCTAATTTGACACACAAAGAGATTACAGAAGTGATCTTTTTTTATAAAAAGAAGAAGAAGGAAAATCACTTGTAAAAGCTGACAGTGCAAGCTGTCAAGAGACCTGGTTAAAATGACAACTCAGTAATCTGCTTGGCGCTGGGAAGCTCCCGTATTTTTTAAGCACTGCTGCTTTGGCGTGATCCTGCCCCGAACGCAAGCAGCAGCGAGGCCTGTCAGCGTAATGAGGTTATTACTGCCTGTATCTCATTTCCACAGAAGGAGAGGGACTTGGGAAGCTCAGTCATGATCCTGACATTCGGAAAGGAGGGGAGTGCTAATTTCTTGCTGACTAAGGGCCCCTCCAGACTGGTGCGTTTTGGTGGATATATCCTGCAACATGTTATGGGTGCAATAATAGTGTATTGACCTTGACAAGGAGCTAATAGCACTGCCGGCCGACTGGGGAGGGGCCCCCTCAGGGATGCCGTGACACCAAGCCAGGGTGGAAACGTGCGGTTTTTGTGGGGGGCTCCACCCCGGGGACTTCACCCTTGGTGGAGGCCAACCTACCTAACTCCTAGGTATGCCCCTGGCACTGAGGGGTAGATTTATACTGGACCATGCCATATTTTGGGGAAATATATTTGTGACAAAGTGACTGATGTGAAAAACCTGAGTTTTCCATCACAATCTCCTGCTTTATTTTAAAATGAACCCTTTGCTCCTAGGTAATCTAAGTAAACTAGGCCAATGGAGATGTTTCAAAGCATGTTGAAAAGGAGTCAAGCTTCCAACAATCCTCTGCCTCACAGATGTGCAGACCAGATGTTGTTGGACTTCAGTTCCCATCAGCCCCATGGCCAATGGCTAACTGTAGTCCAGCAACATCTGGAAGGATGCAGTTTCCCCAAACCAGCTCTGTTTTAACTCACCTTTGGCTGGTGTTGTTAACACAGCATCCAAGAAGTGTAGGTTACCATTATATTAACAACAACAACAACAGATCCAAGCAAAGAACTTGTAGATAAAAGGATACATCCCCAGGATAACTGCTTCAAGGCATTTGATAGGTAAAGATTCCCTGGTCATTTCTTTTGCCGATTCCATTAACCTACAAAAGCAGGGGAGGAAAAAGAAAACAATTCATTTATACAAATGCTGGACCAATAATCATTGTGCCTGAAATCTGTGGCCATGTACTATAGTCACTCAGAGAAAGCAACTGATGTTTTCACACTGGGAAGCTGCACACAGACTTTTTATTTCAGAAGAAAACAATGTTAAGAACTGCTTGATCTGACACTGATGACTTCACGACTGCACAAACCTAACTCAGTGGCAGAGCATCCCTTTGCATGCAGAATGTCCCAGTTTCAATCCCCAATATCTCCAAACAAGGCCGGAAGAGAACCCTGTCTGAAACCCTGCAAACCAGGGGTGAAGAACCCCCAGGTCTGTGGGCCAAATGTGGCCCTCCAATCCTCTCTTTCTGGCCCTCTGAACTCTCCCCAGGCCAGTCCCCTCACCGCCGCTGCTTTGCACCCTGAATGCTTTTGCCTGGCTGAGATGTGTTCATGAATTCCGATGATGCCTCTTGTTTGTCAGGATAAATTGGGTGGGGTGGGTGGGTGTTTAGAGGCGAGCCTACTGTGCAAAGCTTTAGCCAGTAGTCATTGGCACTGGGACACGGGTGGCGCTGTGGGTTAAACCACAGAGCCTAGGGCTTACTGATCAGAAGGTGGGCGGTTCGAATCCCCACGACGGGTGAGCTCCCGTTGCTCCTGCCAACCTAGCAGTTCGAAAGCACGACAAAGTGCAAATAGATACCTTCCAGCGGGAAGGTAAACGGCGTTTCCGTGTGCTGCTCTGGCTCGCCAGAAGCGGCTTTGTCATGCTGGCCACATGACCCGGAAGCTGTACGCCGGCTCTCGGCCAATAAAGTGAGATGAGAGCCGCAACCCCAGAGTCGGTCACGACTGGACCTAACGGTCAGGGGCCCCTTTACCTTGGCACATTGTCTGGCAATCTGCTGGGCCTTTCTCAGTGTGGCAAGTGCCTTTTCGCAGGGCGCACCCTTGTAGTCCACAAGAGCCTCGCACTTTGCAGTGATAACAGGCTCCGTGTCCTCAAACCAGTTGGGGATCTCACTGGCGGAGGAAGAGGAGTCCGGGGGGAGCGCACCGCCCCCAGCAGCGTGATCCCAGCAGGGTGCCATCGTGGCTGCTCCCCCGCCCGTGCTGGGCACCCCGCCCCCACAGGCGACGCATCACACCCCCAGGACGCACACCAGCCCCGTCCACGCCTGCTCTCCACCCCCCAATGTTGGAGCATGAAGCTCTGCCACTGGAGATCTGTTGCTCTCTTTGGCCAAAGGAGGACATAGCTGTGTTGCAAAGGTAACATTTGCATTCCTTGCTCTGCCCAGGCTGCCCAGAAAGTAATGTAGACCTTGGGCTGCAAAAAACATTCAGGTGTAGACAGTATCAGGCTGGCGCTAGACCATTTCTTATATTTCACCCCTTTCTGGTCTAGTCAGTTCCATTCCTAATGGAGACTTTCTCCTGACTGTTTGCTTGTTAAAGTAGCACACCAGAACTCCTGCAGATAAACAAATTTCAGACACAATAAAAGTTAGAACAATTCCCAAAGTGCTCCACTTGCTGCATTAGAAGGGCTTTTCCCAGCACGGTTCTTTTTATACTCATATGTTAATTATAGCCCTGCAATTCTGACTTGACGTCTCTGTGGGTTGCCTGCTGAACCTTGTCTGCTTCCAGATGGGCAGTTTCCTAGTTGCTCTTTCACTGCAAGCTGAATTGCAATTGACTTTCTGCACATTGCACTTTTGCCGTATGTTCATCCTGCTGGATTCCATTCACACCAGTGGCTGTAGCACAGTTGCTGTAGTGCAGGAAGGAACATTCCCATTCACCTGAGTGCCACTTTCCAGGCATAAAATAGCAATTCCCTCTTTTCATAGCATCATAGAACTGTAAAGTTGGAAAGCACCCTGAGGGTCATCTAGTCCAACCCCCTGCAATGCAGGAATCTCAGCTAAAGCATCCATGACAGACGGCCATCCAACCTCTGCTTAAAAACGTTCAAGGAGGGAGTGTTCCATTGCCAAACAGCGCTTACTGTCAGAAAGTTCTTCCTGAGGTTTAGCCGGAATCTCCTTTCTTCTAACTTCAAGCCATTGGTTTGGGTCCTCCCTCCACAGCAGTAGAAACCAAGCTTGCTCCATTTTCTAGGTGACAGCCCTTTAGATCATGGGTAGGCAAACTAAGGCCTGGGGGCCAGATCTGGCCCAATCACTTTCTCAATCCGGCTCGCAGACGGTCCAGGAATACATGAGTAGAATGTGTCCTTTTATCTAAAATGCATCTCTGGGTTATTTGTGGGGCCTGCCTGGTGTTTTTACATGAGTAGAATGTGTGCTTTTATTTAAAAGGCATCTCTGGGTTATTTGTGGGGCATAGGAATTTGTTCATTTTTTTTTTCAAAATATAGTCTGGCCCCCCACAAGGTCTGAGGGACAGTGGACTGGCCCCCTGCTGAAAAGGTTTGCTGACCCCTGCCTTTAGATATTTGAAGAGGGCTGTCATAGCTGTTCTCAGTTTCCTCTTTACCAGGCTAAACATACCCAATTCCCTCAACCATTCCTCATAAGGCACGCTTTAGGCGTATAGCAAGCCCTATACTAACAAAAGTCACGGCAGTAAACAATTGAGTCCCCAAACAGGACATCTCAGAGAACCTCCCTGTAAAAGTAGATGGGTGGAGTTGGAGAATAAGCCTTGTTTTAGTTATCACACTAGCTCAGTCTAGACAGCAATGTGTTTTTTTGTTCACAGAAGCTTCAGATGTGACAAGGATGCATGAGGAACAGGAAGCACAAGTACCTGTCCATGTGTTTCTCCAGTTCACTCAAAAAAGACACGTCTGCATCTCCCATGCAGGGAGACAGAGAAACAGCTCTCTCCCGCCCGCCCCCCACATCCCATCTGTCATCACAGCCAAAGCTGCTTACAGACACAGCTTCAGCGTTTTTCAAAGTCCCCATTCTGAGCATTGCTACAGGCACTGGCTCACCATGTTCACAACAATTCCTATTCATAGATCAGGGATCACACTAAGGAAACGGAGCAGCTAAAACACAGACAAGCAGCCTGCTGTGCTGGGAGGAGCTGGCACAAACAGGCCCCCCCAAGTAACACTGAACAATATGTCTCCTACAAATGTCTTCCAGCCAGTCCTGTCTGAGACTTGTCAAAATGTCAAAATAAGTGGTGGACCCTGCAGAGCTGAGACATCTGCACTGCTGTGTCTTATGGAATGTTCCACCATATAAACAAAATTATTATTATTTATTATTATTATTATTATTATTATTATTATTATTATTACCATTATTTGCATTTATTATTTGCATCTATTATTTATTTAGTTATTAAATTTGTATACCACCCTTCATATCCGAGGATCACAGGGAGGTTCGCAACATAAACATACAAAATAAGAACACAAAATACATAAGACAAAAACAAGGACAAGAACAAAACAAACCACCGCTGTTGCTGCTGCTGCCACCACAATCACATTTAAAAGGCCAGGGATGACGGGGGCTGTAGTCCAACAACATCTGCAGAGACATAGTTTCCCAGTCTCTGTGATTCTATTTTATATTATACAGTTTTACTATATATTAGTTTGGTGCCCAGGTAGTCCTTTGATCTAACCCAGCACAGAGGTCTTCTTACAGTATGTACTTAGTAGAAATACTACGAGAGGTGGAAGTTTAAAGCTCTTCTATTACACCAGTTGGGAGGAAGTAGAGGCTAGTTGTCAATCAGCTTCCTGGCTGGGTAAAGACATGCTAGGAAGGATAAATAATAGCTGACCTTCTGGATCTCCACAGGGGGCTTCAGAGCCCCCTGCCTTGAGACCTTCTGACACCAGGCTCAGAAGCAGCAGGCCATGTGCATGCAAAGCCATGTGCAGCAGTCTCCTTGCTAGCTGGGAAAAAGGAGCGTGTCTTGGCAGCTTTTCAATACAAGGTTTTACAAGATGGTAATTATTATCCCCGCTTCCTGAAGCCATCATCAGGGTGGGCAGAATATTAATGGTTTCAGTGCCTGACAGTCTTCGCCAGCTGAGCAGAGCAAACGCAAGCAGCAACTCATCCTCCTCTTATTGTCGAAATACCAAAGTCATGTTTTAACGTATGCTCCATTCCCAATGCAAGACCTCACTTATCTGGATCTTCCGCTCACCAACATACTGAAGGCACAATTATGGATGGATGGATTTGATTTACTTAATTTATATCTCACCCTTCCTCCCCCCCAAAAAAAACCCAGAGTGGCACGAAGATCCACAATTTAAAAAGCAGAAGCAAAACCATTCTAAAAATGGTTAAACACTTTTATATGGTATGATATAATACCCTGCTACTGCACTTTTGGGTTGTCAGTAATGAAAATAAAATATATATTTTTAAGTTAAAAGCTTCTGAAAGCAATTACAGTTAGAAACATATCAAAGCAATTAGTTAAAAAACATTGTAAAAGCAATTAAAGCATTATTCCATCCAGTGATATGGGGTTGTTACTGAAGTCAGCAGAACAAATGCTTGCCACTCGTTCCACAAGGAAGACTGTTCTGCCCCATTGTGGGACCGTTGACCCAGCAACAGAGTTGCATTCTAAGGCGAAAAAACAGCGGCACTGTGGAAGGGAAATACGGAGGAGTGCAACTCTGGACTTTTTGCAGGATAGGAGCAGTGATGTCATTGGCCAGTGAACCAGGGTAATTAATGGACCCTTCTTGCTCTGGCAAGTGAATGGGGCCTCTAAGATTATTTGTGACAGATTAGTATAGTGGAGGTGGCGCTGTGGGTTAAACCACAGAGCCTAGGGCTTACTGATCAGAAGGTGGGCGGTTCGAATCCCCGCGACCGGGTGAGCTCCCGTTGCTCGCTCCCTGCTCCTGCCAACCTAGCAGTTCGAAAGCACGTCAAAGTACAAGTAGATAAATAGGTACCGCTGCATTGGGAAGGTAAGCGGCGTTTCCGTGCGCTGCTCTGGTTCGCCACAAGCGGCTTAGTCATGCTGGCCACATGACCTGGAAGCTGTACGCCGGCTCCCTCGGCCAATAATGTGTGATGAGCACCGCAACCCCAGAATCGGTCACGACTGGACCTAATGGTCAGGGGTCCCTTTACCTTTACCTAGTATAGTGGAGGCCAGAGAAGGAGAAAAATAATCAAGGAGAGGCTGGATTCTTCTTTCTGTTCCTACTTCTCCCTAGCAGTTTAAATGGTAACCCTTCTTTGCAAGATGGTTTGCATTTCCAATCAAAAGCTAAAGAGGTTGCAATTCAGCAGACGGGGATCTTTTGTTTAAACCTTGTCTCGATGTGTTTTTCAAGATGAGCCTACGGGTTGTAGTTACAGCGAACTATTACGCAGAGTAGACCTAGTGAAATTAACAGACCTAAGTACCGTAAGTCACGTTGAATGCAATCCTAGGCAAGTAAACACTACTGAGTTCATTGGAGCTTACTCCTAGGAAGTCCTGCATATGATGGCATGGCATGCTGACCTAACAGACTAGGTATTATGCTATTATGCTAGTGCTCATTGATAGGTGTGGGTGTGTAACAAAAAACGTGTTTTTGTCTCTCCTTGAGAGCAGGGCTATGGGGCTGTCATGATAAGCTCCTGCACTTCAAAACTTACTAATACACCACTAGTCATAACCAACATCTGTTTGCTGCAGCGGATGAGCCATATAATGCCATCTTTGGGGCAATTCACGCAATGACTTATCACATAGTGTGGGTCCACAATGAAGCAACTATAAGCTGGCATTTTTTGGCTAGGCAACTGGCCTTGTCAGTGGTACAGACCTGAGCTAAGATTGTAACTTTCCACTTCCAGCCTCTGTTCACATGCCAAAGTTTCTGAGTTGCTGGAAACAGTTGTTGGAGAAGAGAGGGCTCTTGTGCTTGCATCCTGCTTGCAGGTTTCCCATAGGAATCTGGCTGGCCATTGTGAGAACAGGATGCTGGGCTAGATGGGCCATTGGCTTGGTCCAACAGGCTCTTCTTAGGGCGAGCATTCTATCCTGTTTTATCCATGCAGACAAGTTACCCAACCTTAGGAGCTCTCTTTAAAAATAAAATAACCCAAGCCCACCAGAGCATCCGGCATCCCCAATGAGTCCAATTGTTACTTACCCACTTAGAGGTCTTGATTTCCTAATTTCAAAAAATTGAGTCCCTGTGTGATTGTATCTGGGTTTTATTGGTTAAGGCAAAGTAACTGCATAACCTAGCAGTTCGAAAGCACGAGAGCCAGTGTGGTGCAGTGGTTAAGAGCGGTAGACTCGTAATCTGGTGAACCGGGTTCACGTCCCCACTCCTCCACATGCAGCTGCTGGGTGACCTTGGGCTAGTCACACTTCTCTGAAGTCTCTCAGCCCCACTCACCTCACAAAGTGTTTGTTGTGGGGGAGGAAGGGAAAGGAGAATGTTAGCTGCTTTGAGACTCCTTCAGGTAGTGATAAAGCGGGATATCAAATCCAAACTCTTCTTCTTCTTCACGTCAAAGTGCAAGTAGATAAATAGGTACCGTTCCGGCGGGAAGGTAAACGGTGTTTCCGTGTGATGCTCTGGTTTTGCCAGAAGCGGCTTAGTCATGCTAGCCACATGACCTGGAAAAACTGTATGCGGACAAACATCGGCTCCCTCGGCCAGTAAAGCAAGATGAGCTCCGCAACCCCAGAGTCATTCGCGACTGGACTTAACTGTCAGGGGTCCTTTACCTTTACCTTTTAACTGCATAACAGGGAGGAGAAATCGATTTGTTTGAGCAAGTGATATGACCATCATCACCTCTAAAAATGCATACCACCTATTAAAAGTTATTACCTCCAATGTAATCACAGATTTAAAAACACACACCATGGAGATGTATTTGACAATAAACGTGGGGCTACCTTTGAAGGTGACTCAGAAAATGCTATTAATCCAGAACGTGGCTGCTAGACTGGTGACTGGGAGTGGCTGCCAGGACCATATAACACCAGTCTTAAGAGATCTACACTGGCTCCTGGTATGTTTCTAAGCACAATTCAAAGTGCTGGTGCTGACCTTTAAAGTCCTAAACGGCCTCAGCCCTGTATACCTGAAGGAGCGTCTCCACCTTCATTGTTCAGCCCAGACACTGAGGTCCAGCTCTGAGGGCCTTCTGGTGGTTTCCTCGCTGTGGCCAACACAGTAGTTTATTTTTGGCAGTGTTTTAAATCACTTTCTGACTCAGAGTTGCAGCTTAATAGCCAGACATAGGACGGCCGCTTAATAGCCCACTGGGAACATCTGTTTCCAGCATGGAGAGCTGAACTGTAATGGAGCGATGTGTCAAAAAGGAAGCAAAGCATCAGGTTAATTTGCTGTTTGAGATGCGTGGGAAACTGGAGACCTGGCTCTGCTTTAGAGTGGGTTTTTTTGTAAGGAAGATCCTCAGGAGGTTTAGAATGGTCAATTTTTTAAAAGCTGGTCAGGTTCGTTGCAATGTCAAACAAAGTTCACTCAGATTTCAAGACATCCTTAATGCTTTGTATACTTAATGCACACTTCTCCCCCTCCAATCCATATACCACTCCAATATGCTAGTCTGAATTGCAGGCGATTATCTGGGGAAGGGCTGTAGCTCAGGGGTAGGGCATCTGCCTTACATGCAGAAGGCCCCAGGTTCAATCCCTGGCATCTCCAGTTGGAGCTGGGAAAGATGCCCTGCCTGAAACCCTGGAGATCTACTGCCAGTCAGGGTAGGCAATACTGAGATAGATTGGGCACATCCACACTGTACATTTAAAGCACATGGCTTCCCCCAAAGAATCCTGGGAACTATAGTTTTCTTCTCACTCAGCTCCAATTCGCCACACTCTTAAGAAACTACAGCGCCATGGTCTGTAAATGTATGGTGTGGGTTTCTCCTTAGGTGAAAATTCAGCTTCCTTCTTACAGGACTCCAATTTGCTAAATCGTATCATTTCCTCTCTTTCCAGGCTGTGAACCGCTTGTGGCACTGCTCATGTACAAGAGGATAGCACCAGTAGGCTTGGGGGAAACCCAAAATTTGCAAAACAGCACGTAAGAGAGGAGGGAACCCAAGAAGCAGCTCAAGGAGTACTGAGCATGCTCAGTAGTCACAGAATAGTGCTGATTTGGGGTGTAAGGGAATGGCAACATCTCATCTAATGATCTACCCCACCAAGCTTCTAAGGCAGGCATAGGCAACCTTGGCTCTCCAGATGTTTTGGGACTACAATTCCCATCATCCCTGACCACTGGGCCCTGTTAGCTAGGGATCATGGGAGTTGTAGTTCCAAAACATCTGGAGAGCCAAGGTTGCCTATGCCTGTTCGAAGGCTTCACAGCCCCCTTCAGCTCAATACAAGCCGCTCTGGCATTTCAAAGGTATGGGCACCACCTTCTCTTCCTCAGCAGCAATTCATCACCACAAAGACGTGAAAATTCTCTTCCCAATGACCTTGGAAGCGGAGTTCACAAAGGACATTTCCAATCGATTGGGTGCTAAATCTCCCTCTTCAATTACATCCTCATCAGTGTCAGCACAAGCTAATTGCATGGCCCTCAAGACCAAGCGAAGCAGGCCAAGGCTTAGGTAGCCTCACAAATCTTCCCTAGTGCCGGGGAAAGGCAGCAAAGAGAATTTTACCCCTCCTTCGCTTTCCATTCTCATGTCACATTTTACCCTTTTCCCTCCCTCCCTCCACTCAATAGCTCAATGGAAAAGCAGATTTGGGTCTCCAGAACATATATATATATTTAAAAAGGATACTGCAGCATCTTCATGTAACTCTGTATTGCCTGAAGCCACTCAGGGATGGTCATGGAAGCCTTGTAGCTTGGCAAGGTTGGCATTGAAGGCTGTGAACGAGGAGAGAGAGAAATGTTGAGAGGTTGTTGCTTATAGAAGCAGGAAGGAGGCAGAGCTGAAATCACCTCAGGATGACAGTGTTCTGCTCACACCAGAGGTCCGGTTATGGGGTGGTTCAAGCCCTGGGTCTTTTGTGCAGTGGCCCCACATCTCTTCGCTTCCCTGCTTTTTACCATTATTTGTTTTTTTTAATTTATATTAATATGGATAGGTATATGCGAGTATATTGAAAATGCAAGTACTGACATGGAAACAAGCACACAATAATTACACAGTTTAGATAGGATACATCAAATTGCAAGTAAATTTTAAATAACAATGATTTGTATTATAATACAGAATACCAATATCCATGGACAAAAAATTAAAAATGTGGGGTGGGGGGAGAGAGAGCAAAGAAAAAGAAACCAGCATACTTAATAAAGTTAATAGGGGAGATGTATTGGTTGGGCCCTTTGATTTATAAATGTATACGTTTATGGTATTTTGTTGAAGAAGTATCATATTCATTTGTTCTCATAAAATTGCAAAAGGTGCCTTGTCCAACTAACCATCTCTCTGACTACTGCTCCAAAGTTCTCTAAACTTTGGTGTTGGTGCTGACCTTTAAAGCCCTAAATGGCCTTGGTCCAGTATACCTGAAGGAGCGTCTCCACCCCCACCGTTCAGCCCGGACACTGAGATCCAGAGCCGAGGGCCTTCTGGCGGTTCCCTCACTGCGAGAAGCAAAGCTACAGGGAACCAGGCAGAGGGCCTTCTCGGTGGTGGCGCCCGCCCTGTGGAACGCCCTCCCATCAGAAGTCAAAGGTACTAAAAACTATCTGACATTTAGAAAATGCCTGAAGACAGCCCTGTTCAGGGAAGTTTTAAATCTGTGTCGTGTATGTATTTTAATGTTTGCTGGAAGCCGCCTAGAGTGGCTGGGGAGACCCGGCCAGATGGGCGGGGTATAAATAATAAATTATTATTATTATTATTAATTATTATTATTATTATTATTAACATTTTCCATTCTTCCTCAAATGCTCTCTTTCTTAATTAAAGAAGAAGCAGCTTTGCCAACAGGATTACTGGCCTTCATCAATGCCAGGAAGACCCTAGCCACCTACTCTCAAATTTGCACCAAGACACACTTTCCATTTATGCAGATATGTGGCTCCTGAGCCTCATGTCCCAACTGGCCAGCAGCATCGCTAGTTTATGCTAAGGAAGTTCGTGCAGCCCGACCCTATGATTATCTAGGCGTCTAGGCCTAGGGCCTTGTAGATGTTTCAGGACTCCCACCATCCCCAGTCAATAAGGCCAATGGTCACAGATGATAGGAGCTGGAGTCCAACCACATCAGGAGGGCCACAGATTCTTCACCCCGGCTTATAGCAAGTGCATAAGTGATAGGAGCCAGCCGGCAATAAATCAGATAGAGTAAGCAAAGTTAACTATTAGAAGAAGCATAGTCTGCCAGGCCTAATGAGCACAGCAATTCTTCTTTGGTAGGTCTTGTCCCTATGAGGCAGTTGTGGAGACTGAGGATCCTTACCTTCCTACAGCTGTCAAAGTCTCATCCTCTCCCAGGTCCTTCCCAAGCAATCTGAGACTACGCTGGCATGTCTGCTTCTGCTTCTCTCACTTCATGACTCTCCTGGTCCTGGGAGACCAGGGAGATGGAAACTTGTCGCAGCAGGATGGAGAGAAACTCTTGCTTCTTCACCACCCTGACTCATCTCTGCCTCTTGGCTGCCCTCATCCCGCTCTCCTGCTGCAGCTTCCGATTCAGACCTTCTCTTCACCTAAGACTCTCCCTTCTCACTGAGCCCTGTTACCTCTTCAGCTTCCTCCTCCCAGTTTGCTTCCTCTTCTCCCTCTGACCACTCATCGTCCCACCACCAATCCCCAGGTTTGGGGCCTTCTCCCCTTTGGGGTTCCCCAGCCTCCCAACCATTCCTCTCTCTTTCCAGCCAATTCATGGCAATAAGATTGGGCAGTCTTGGGCAGAATGTACACATTCAGAGCTGCAAAGAGCCAACTTCTCCAAGCTCAGTTTGGTCTTCATTCCAGCGTCAGGCCAGCTCTGCCAAATCAAGTAAATGTCTTCTCAGTTTGGCCTTGCAATGCACAGAAGACAGTTCCCCATCACTCAGCACTACTCCCTGCGCCCTACTTTCCCCAGAATATTCACCACAGCTGTTTGCGGCACTGTCAAAGGGAGCTGGTTATGATGCCACATGTCGCTCTTCTGTGCCAGCAATTGGCAAACAGACATGGGCACATGCCTTCAACAGCCGGACTGCTGGCATATGTGACAGGAGCCAGTGACCAAATGTTGAAATGTCCGAAACACAAACAAGCTTCCTTTGCCATGAGAATCTCATGCTTGGTTTATGAACAACTTTTTAAAGAAGTTTACCATTTAGAGCTGCATAACAGATTTACAAAACAGGTAGGTAGCCATGTTGGTCTGTTGTTAGCCATGTTGTTAGTCAAAACAAAGTATCTGAAGTAGTCAAGGTATCTGAAGAAGTGTGCATGCACATGAAAGCTCATACCAAGAACAAACTTAGTTGGCCTCTAAGGTGCTACTGGAAGGAATTTTTTTATTTTTTATTTAGATTTACAAAAGAATGTCGAGCACCCGCTCTTAACAGTCTGATGTCAGCACTCAGGGATTCCAATACTGTACTATCGCAGCTCTGGATCGTGCCTATTCCTAAAAATGGAACACCGATTTCCAAAAATGTGAAATATTGCCCCAGCCCTTTGATGCTGCTGTTCTGTTCCCCCAGGGTGCTAGATTTTGTTTAAGGAAGTTATAACTTATTTATTTCTGTTTACTGCATTTTGCATCCCACCTTTGATCCAAGAAGCTTAAGGTGATATAGCATAGCTATATCTCCTCCTCCCCATTTTTTCCTCACAACCATCCTAGGAAGTAAGTTAGGCTGAAAGGCAGTGATTGGCCCAAGGTCACCCAGTGAGCTTCATGGCCGAGTCGGGGTTTGAACCCTGGTCTCCCAGGTCCTATTCCGACACTCCTAACCATTACACCACACTGGCTCGTTAAGGAAGAGAAGGATACCTACTAGTCAGAGCAGACCGGGGCAGGGAACCTGGGGCCCTCCATATTTATTTCTGCCGGACTCCAACTCCCATGAGCCTGCATCAGCAAGGGATGATGGGAGCTGTAGGTGAACAACACCTAGAGGACCACAGGCACTCGACTGAATTCACCAGAGGTGGAGTACTGGATCTTGACAGTGTAACAGATTGTTTTTTCTCCCATCCCCCTGGGCCAAGTTTGATGGTTGGCAACTGTGCCCACCTGTCAATCACCTGACATCACAATAAATACTCTGATCCGGGATGTGGCAAATTTCCACCATGATGACAGAAGGGGTTAATTCCTGGTTTGCACTGGAATTGCCTTGCCCAGATGTGCACAGGATATTTAAAAATTAGTTTGCCACCCAGGGATCTACTGTAGGATCAGGCAGTCCAGTGGGTATCAAACCAGGTTTCAGATTTTTTTATTTTATTTGTATAAAATAAAAACAAATGGTCAGAGCAACTCTGTGGCACATAACAAAATGTCAACCTGTCCAGACAGATGACATGCTTGCTCACGACTGCTAAAACACAAGGGAGTTTAAGAGGAAAGTCTCCTCAGTGCTCCGCAGTATTTAGCCTCACAGACATAACAGGTGGCTGGAAGGACAGCTATCTCTGGAGAGTTTCCATCGCAAGTTGTCTCCATTGCCAGCTGTTTCATCAATTACCAGGCCAGCCGCAAGTCACGTGGTGCAGAATTAGAATTCGGAATGGAAAAAGCTGAGGGAAGGAAGCATCTGCCTTGACCGCCTGCAATAGCAACTGGGGCGCTGGGATGTTCATTGAAACCCAAATCCCGATTCCTTTCTGGCTGAGAGGAAATAGCGTGCCTCTGACACGCTAATAAGAAAATCATCACTAATTACAGATTTAATTCGGGTGGCATATGCCAGATTCCCATACGTTGCAATTTAGCACTTACTTTGAATAAGTCCATCCACAAGGATTTCAATTGGATCTAGCAGCTGATGAATTAAAATGGAGGGACTGGAAATAGGGTTGCCAACCATCTTAAAAAACAAAAACCCAGCTCTTTCTTTCAACCCAGTGTTGCTCCTGTGCCTTTAATGGTTTGATTATCATACATTTATAGCTGGTAATGCTTATCTGCATGATGCTTCACTCAATGTCCTTCAAGCTGCCATGACAGGTACAGGAGAAAGCCAGGCCGGGGTTTTTTCTGGTCAGTTGGCAACCCTAATTATCACCCTCATTTTTCAAAGCAAAGGGGAATGCTGAAATAAATACACAAGAGATTCTGGGCAGTATGGCTAAGGGACTATATTTTGATTTTGTTATTTATTTAAGGCATTTATATGTGGCTTTAAATTCAGAATTTCTAAGCTGCGTACATAGAATGTTTTAAAAAAAGATCATACAAAGAATAAGATTAAAATTCATTCTAAAAACAGGGGTGGAAACCACTTAAAAATTCCTGCTGCATTAGGAAAGTCTTTGTCAAGTTCCCCACGTTGAGCAAAAAGATTCCTGCATTGGAGGGGGTTGGATAGATATTATTTGTGGTCCCTTCCAACTCTACGGTTCTATGATTCCAAGCGCCCCAAATTCATCAGGGAGGGGCGTGCACGGCATCTGAGATGTAGGACGTTTGCTTTTCTTTGAGGACTAGTAAATAAATCCTACTTATTGTTAGAGTTATAATGCAATCATATTATATAAGCCTGTTGCATTTGATGTTAGTTTACTCCGAGTAGACTGCAATGGACAGGACTAACTTAAGTCCATTAATTTCAATGGGTCTACCCTAAGGATAACTTAGCTGGACACAGCCATATAGTCTTTCCACACACAGCGCTATATAAGGGCCTGTTTTATTTCTCCATATGACCAGCCAGCCTCAGTGTCCTGGGATGCAGCTGCTTGGAAGGCTGACAGCACAATCCTCTGCATCTTCATGCACAATAGGGCTTACACCTAATTAAACATTCTTAGGATTGCAGCGGGATGTGGGTGGCGCTGTGGGTTAAACCACAGAGCCTAGGGCTTGCCGATCAGAAGGTTGGCGGTTCGAATCCCCGCGACGGGGTGAGCTCCCGTTGCTCGGTCCCTGCTCCTGCCAACCTAGCAGTTCGAAAGTACGTCAAAGTGGAAGTAGATAAATAGGTACCGCTCCAGCAGGAGGGAAACGGCGTTTCCGTGCGCTGCTCTGGTTCGCCAGAAGCGGCTTTGTCATGCTGGCCACATGACCTGGAAGCTGTACGCCGGCTCCCTCGGCCAATAATGCGAGATGAGCGCCGCAACCCCAGAGTCATCCACAACTGGACCTAATGATCAGGGGTCCCTTTAACTTTACCTTAGGATTGCAGTGGTGTCCAAATACAGCCCGTGTAGGTTAGTAGTGTCAGACTAGGACAGGCTTCCTCAACCTCGGCCCTCCAGATGTTTTGAGACTACAATTCCCATCATCCCTGACCACTGGTCCTGCTAGCTAGGGATCATGGGAGTTGTAGGCCAAAAACATCTGGAGGACCGAGGTTGAGGAAGCCTGGACTAGGACCTAGCAGACCAGGGTTCAAATGCCCACTCAGCCACCAAGCTTCCTGGGTGACCTTGGGCCCAGTCCCTGCCTCTCAGCCTAACCTACCTCGCAGGGTTGTTCTGGGGATTAAATGAGGAGAGGGAAAACCATGTATGCCACTTTGAGCTCCTGGAAGAAAAAGGTGGGATATAAATGTGATATAGAAATAGATAATACCACTTCCCAAACATTACACAGAGTTCTTAACTAATTCTGAAGGAACTCCTGGAGGCCATTTGAATGCACTTCTTCAGACAACTTATATCGTTGGGTATGTGTGGAGGACCTTGCATAGGGCTCAAGAACCATTAATCCATCTTGAAGTGCAGTCAGTCATCCTTAGTGTTGCCATGACTGCAAGCAACATCAGACCTGCCTCTTTGCTCACCAACGGTGCAATTTTGCTTCTCCTTTATATTGAAGGTGTGGGCAGCCTCTGGAGAGGACTGTAGCTCAGTAGCAGAGGACATCTGATAGAAAAGGGACCATAACTCATTGGTAGAGTCTATACTTTGTATTCAGAAGATCCCAGATTCAATCTCCAGCATTTCCAGTTCTAGGTGGTAGGAAAGACTCAGATCCTGGAGAGCCACTGCCAATCAGGGTAGGCAAGACTAGCTAGATGATCTGGTCTAGGTAGCTTCATGTAGTACTTGTAAGTGTACAGAACACAGAACAAGCTTGGAGCAGCTGGTCAGAGTGAAACAATCCAAACTGCCTGGTTTGAGGGTTTCTACAGACTTCTCATTGCATCCCATCAAATCCAAAATTCAACGCAATCCTGAGCCAAGTGTCGTTTTTCCTGCCAAACTGCAGCTGTTGTGCCACCTGTGATTTCGTTTCATCACAAGAGCTGTTAGCAGAGAGCTGCAAACTTTCACAACTGTTCATGGAAGGAAACGATGAGACCCGACATTTCCAAATGCACGGAAAGCGATTCGTTGCTCAAAATTAAGTGCTTAGCATGGAAATGCCCAGATGACTGTCGCTGTTAACCACCTCTGGCCTCCGCTCTAATGTGCAACTACAAGCATTTCCTCCAGGGATGAAAATGAACAGCTGCTGGGCTGCGTTTATAGATGTCTCAAGGCTCTACTAATGCAAGTATAACCAAGGCTGGGAATATTCTACACCACAGTACTCCACGCATGCATACAAATTGGTACAAGCTTCTTCTTTTAAAGCAACTTACTAGTCCTCATGGTACAGGAAAGGCCTGGAAACATGTGGGCACCTAGGCAAAGTCTCAAAGACCAAAGGAGGCTGAGCAAGGCATGCACTGGGACCAAGACTTGGCAAGACTTCATTGCCCTGTTTAGAGCTGGTGGGTTGTGTCTAATGTTAGACCTACTCAGAGCAGACCCATTGGAACGCATGAGCATGCCTAATGTCCATTAATTTAATTGGGGTTACTTTTTCCCATTTCCATGGCTACCTCACCCAATGCCTGACTTCCTTACAGTTAATCCTTTGCTTGCAAAAGAAAGCTACCAACTCTCAATTAGCCTGAGGGATAGCTCAGTCGGAAGAGCATGAGACTCTTAATCTCAGGGTTGTGGGTTCGAGCCCCACGTTGGACAAAAAGATTCCTGCAGCTCAGGGGGTTGGATTAGATGATCCTTGTGGTCCCTTCCAACTCTACCATTCTTTGAAACCCTCACTGGGGAAAGCAGAAATGATCATGCAAATGAGTAAATACACACACACACCCATGAGCTTGATTCACACACCTGGCCAGAGCAGAGGTGGTTAACCTTTGGCCCACCAGATGCTGCATGGGACTCCATGTCCCATCATCCCTGACCATCAACCATGCTGGCTGGGGCTGATGGGATTTGGAGTCCAACAACATTGGGAGATCTATAGACTAGCCACCTGTCTGGGCTAGAGAATCTGTGGACCCTTGCCACAGAATAAGGCCCATGACAAAGGAAGCTGCAGTCATAACTTACTTTTGCAAGGTTGTCAGCATTTCTTATGGTCTCCACCATCTCTTTGCCCGACGGATGCACCTTCGCCACGTGGCCCCACATCCTCTCCCAGGTCTTCCCATCAATAGGGAAGCCACTTTTGTTGACGAGGAAAACCACCCCTCCATCTTTGTCTTCCTCTTCCGAGCCCCCGCTGTTGGCAAGGCCAACCGTCCGGGCGTGCGAGCTCCTCGAACGGCCCCCTTTGTCTCCTTTAGGGTGGCGGGGAGCATTGGAGCTGGACCCCGTCATCGTTGAGCCTTCAAAGGGACGAGAGGCACCTCTCCGGGGCAAAGCAGGAAGAGACGGACAGCTCAGTGTCCCAACCAGGTCGCACTCCCCATCCCCTCTTCCCCCACCCCCCAAGGAATCAGGTTGGCATGAAGTTGCTTGCTAACAGCAGCCAAGCAGATCACCGGCGGGTCTCTCCTCTTGCAGGCAGAATCTATTCGAAAATAACAGCAGAAGGTGCAAGACAGCACATGTTAGCATCATGGTCAGACAAAACAGCCCGTTTCCCACTAGGAGAACTACCAAGCGAGATGCATCAGGCAGAGGCTTGCGTTGTTCTCAGCCAGAAATGGGAAACAATGGAACAGCAATAATCAAAGCAGACACTTATCGGATACACCTATGAAACAAAAGAGGAGGACCCTCAAATCCCTCTCTTCCTCAGCACCCCCCCTCAGATTCTCTCTCACCGGAGGGCGGCAGAAGGCAAGAGGGATCCTGATCTCCCTCCAAGGACACGACGTATCTACACATTTATATGCACAACCTGGAATAACCCTCTGGGAACTGTCACACAAAAGGAAGCGGGAGCCTGCTGCTGCAGAGCTGGATCCCTCTCTTCCCGCATAACATTGTCCCGGGTGATCATAAATCTGTCACCCCCACAGCGAGGCTGGATTCCGCCAGATCTCCCTGCTTGTTGTGTCTGGCTACCCGGCTCCGCGCCTGGATGGAGCCTGACTTGGGGCAGGGCGGGGGGCAACGCACCACTAAGGCCGTCGGAACGAGGGTCCGACCGAGCATCTCGGCGAGCCCCGCTGCCGTTCAGCAGCAGCAGCAGCGGCGCGCTTCGTTCTTCCGGGGCTTGCATGCGGCAAACAGCCTCGGATGGTGCAGGTAGGAAGGCTGGGTGCATGCATGCACGCATGCAGGCGAGCTGGCACCGGTCTCGGGACCACTTGGCGACGTGCAGGGAGGAAGGCTGCTGTGACTACCGCAAGCCCTTTTTTAAAAGCAGGCGGTTCCTCCCTCTCTCGGCCGCCGGGCGACCCCACCCATCCTCGGGCTCCTCTCCCTGCAAAACCGCCTCACCTGCTCGCGCAGCTATTCATTGCACCGGAGCCACTCCCGGCGGCTGCGGCTGATGCTGCCTCTGCAGCTGCCTCGGCCGCCCCGGCCTCAGCCCATGTTCCATGATCAAGTGTTCCTCTCTGACATGGAACCATGTTACCCGGCAGCCGCCGACGTTCCGAGAGCCCCCATTGGGCGCCGCAACAAAGAAGGGCGGTCCTCGCGGACCCGGGCAGCAGCGCGAGGAAGGCTGGCCGGGCTCCGATTGGCTGCCGCGTCGGGCGCCGAGCGAGGCCAGCCCGGGAAATCTGATCGCTCGTGCTGCGAGTCAGGCCTTGGTGTCACTCAAAAAAAAAAAAAAGAAAAATATTCAGCGGGGTTCTCCCAGCAGCGCCCCATTCAAAGTGGGTGTAAGGGTCTATACAATGAGGTGTTTTTAATATGTTTTGGTATTTTAACTTTTTTTTTTTTAAAAAAAAGAATCTCTTTTTTTTAGTGTTTTCAAGAATGGTTGTGAATTTTCTTTTTTATCTTTGGTGTTATAAAATTTGATGAAACGAATCCATTATAGGAAAGGGATGGCGGCGGCGTGTCTTCTTGATTCGCTGCTGTGTATTCATAGTAATTGGAACAGATCTGAAGGCATCCCTCCCTGCCCCCCACCCCCCAGGATATTCCACAAGTAATGCTGAGTGTTATTTATGACTCGCCCGTCTGAGCTCATAGCTGATTTCAGTAGCAGATTCATGTACATACTATATATACTAATCACCAGGCAGATGATTAAACATAAACAAGAGTCACTGGTTATTCTTTCCTGGTGCCGTTCATGTTGCTGGTGGTTATTGCCTATAAATCCCTATGCAGCTTAAGACAAAGCCGCTTGAAGGACTGTCTCTTCTTATTGCGGGGAAGGGCCCTCGCTGGTTGGACGAGCATCTGCTATGCCTGCAGAAGGCCCCTGGTTCAATTTCTGACATCTCCAAGTAGGTCTAAGAGAGACCCTGGAGAGCTGCTGCCAGTCAGTGTAGACAATACTGAACTGGATGGACCAATGGTCTGATTCCACAGAAGGCAGCTTCTTGTGTTCCTATGCTTCCTGCAGGAATCTGTCTATGCCAGGCATCCCCAAACTCTGCCCTCCAGATGTTTTGGGACTACAATTCCCATCATCCCTTACCACTGGTCCTGTTAGCTAGGGATGATGGGAGCTGTAGTCCCAAAACATCTGGAGGGCCGAGTTTGGGGATGCCTGGTCTATGCTTTAACATCAGCTGTTAACCCTCCCTTGTGTGTGCCATTGCTTAGTGAGGCGAGACTGGTGGCAATGCATGATGGGACTTTTTCTGTGGTGGCCTCTTGTATGTGGAACTGCCTGCCCCAAGATGTTAAGTTACCTTCCTCTTTACCTGGGTTTCTCTGGGAATTGGAAATGTTACTTTTTAAATAAGCCATTTTGGCTACCTTAATGCAGAGGCAGCCAGATGTTGTTGAGACTCCAAATCCCATCCGCTACAGTCACCAGGGCCAATAGTCAGGGATAATGGGAGCTGTAGTTCAGCAACATCAGGTAAGCACCAGGTTGGCTCCCTCTGCCTTACTGTATTTATTGTGAGCGTTGCTCTTTGTGCTCCTGGTTATTGTTTTTTTCTCTTTCTTTTTACTGCTGTTTATAGCTTTTATCATTTGTGTTTTAATAGCTTGATCAGTTTGGTCTTTCTGTTTGCTTTTATATTTTGAGCCACGTTGAACAACTCCTGTGGAGTGAGAAAGCAGAGTAGATTAGGACTTCCGGTTGGCGCTGCCGGAGATGGCGGTCGGGGGGACATGTCGCTCCTGACATTCCCCCGTCGGACCGGGCAAAGGGGTGTTCGCGCCAGCGCCGCGACCCCCAAAACCCCCGGGAAGGGCGTCCCGGGGTCCGGAGGACCTGCAGGAGCTCGGACGCCGGTCCCGATCCCAGGGAGCTCTTAGCGGAGCTCCCGGGAGCGATCGGGCGGCGGAGCTCTAGGGTCCGCTAACAGCCCCGTCTGGCGAAGCTGCAAGACCGTCACTACCGAGCGCGCCGATTCCTCCAAATTCTGCAATTTGGAACTGTAAGTAATTTTAAAAGGAAGAGTTTTAATTTCGGACTATTTCGGACTGGCTAAAGGACGCAAAAACGGAGGTCCGTCCCTTGCCATTGTGTAACAACGACAGGGCATTGTTGCACAGCTTTGAAAAGTATTGCTTGGAATTTGATACTTTGTTTCGAAGATTTAACCCTTGCGCCTCCCCCGGTCCTAGGGGGCAGATGAAGTTAATTAAACCTTTATGAGTAAGAGGATTATTTTGGAGTTTTGGAATTTTTGAAAAGTTTGGAAAAGTTTGGAAAAGTTAGAAAAGAACTGTTTGCAAAAAATGGCGGTGAAACAGGATGTGGATTTGACAACATTGTTGGAGAAACTGAAAGAACTCAGAATGGATTACAATGCTGGAGTGAAAGAACTGAGAGTTGAACTGGCTGCTGCTGGGAACAGCTTGGTGACAGAGATAAAGCAAAGCACAAACATTGGCCAGATTGGTCAGGATTTACAATTAAACCCTGTGAACAGTGTACTTGTTGAGTCTAAACAGAGAAAGCCTATTCAGAAGATAACCAGCTGCAAAAGAATCATCCACTTTAAGTCAAGAGCTGTCGTCATCATCAGGAAAAAGAGAAATATTAGGAGAATAGTCAACAAACCACAGCGCAATGACAAGCAGCGGAGAGGAAGTCGAGACAATCTGGACCAAATATGGATTGGAAGGCCAAAGATTTCAATGGACATTGTTTTGGATGCTACTCTGCAGCAAAGACAATGGGTTCCAAAGTTGGATCCTGCAGGAATAGGATGAACATTTATATGAAGTAACTGTTTTGTGGCCTACTGGTTTTTGAACTCGGATATGGCAGGAAATGATTATAGTACGATTTTTGGAAAATAATGATATAACATTGATAGATATTATAAATGATAAGTAATTTTGACATTGAAATAGTCTGCGTCGGGGACTGGGGGGGGGAATAGGGATATGATTAAGGTAAAAGATAAGAATGTTAAAGATGTGAGTGGTTGGTAAACGATTTAAAAATTAAGATATTATGGAAATGTTAATGAAATGGAATTAGAAACCTGGTAAGAATTAATATTATAATATATGAAAGCAATGAGGGGGGGCGAGAGGAAGTCATCAGACATTGTATAAAATGTATGTGATCTGGCCCGAATCGGGGCTGGACAAAAATTTGAAAACCTAATAAAAATTATTATAAAAAAAAAAAAAAAAGAGAAAGCAGAGTAGATTAACAAAAATATATTGATGGATAAAAATGATGTATGGAAAGAACAAAAGATAACCCAGGTTCTGCAGAATGAAAGCTCAACCTTTAACCTGATATTACAAGAGTGTACTTTGATCAATAGGAACATAAAGAAATATAACAAAGAGCATACATGTAGTCTCTTGCATGCTACATCTCCCAGGTCTGAGTTCTGGCATATTTCATTTTATAAATTAAGAACTGATTTCTAAAATGAAACATGCCAAACTCAAAGGGTTCGTCCACACTTCTGCTTGTCCTGTGCCTAGAAACCTGATGGATGTTTGCTCCAATACCGCAGTAAAGAGCTTCTCTGGGGGAAAGCAGTGAGACAAGCAGAAGTCTGGATGAACCCAAAGTCTTTTCCTCCCTCTGACTGAATCCCCCACCCCAATCCCATCCCATATATGTGGGATCTACTTTATTTGAGAGCCTTAGGGTAAAAAGAAAGTGGCTGTTCTGTCTTCTGACTATAAACTTAAAATGTAACTGCTAAGATGTAAAATGCCTGCAAAGTAGCCCAGTTGGATTTCCTTTCCTTTCACCCTGATGGACAGTGGCATAATCTGGGGTTTACGAAAGTCCCATTATAGAGCTCAGCAGATTTGATCCGTTAGACCTCAGATTCCCTTTTTATCTACCCCAGATGGCAGATGGGGAGGAGGGAGGCGAAAAATGAACATATATGCTAAACTCGATGAGCATGTCAAGAATGAAAGCTATTGGATGCTAACTTTTCTTTTTTTATATACACCACACAATAGACTTACTCAGGACTGAACAAGATTCCTCCTCGGCCAGGGCACCATCTGCATTCCAGGGGATTTGGGTGTGGGGAAGTAATCTTACAAACATTCTGATAAGTGCCCACTTGTATGAGCAGAGCTGGCCTGACCATAAGTCAGAGTGAAGCATCTGCCTCAGGCAGCTCGTTTTAGGTGTCATTAAAGGGCAGCAAAGGGACGCGGGTGGCGCTGTGGGTTAAACCACAGAACCTAGGGCTTGCCGATCAGAAGGTCGGCGGTTCGAATCCCCGCGACGGGGTGAGCTCCCGTTGCTTGGTCCCTGCTCCTGCCAACCTAGCAGTTCGAAAGCACGTCAAAGTGCAAGTAGATAAATAGGTACTGCTCAGGCGGGAAGGTAAACGGCGTTTCCATGTGCTGCTCTGGTTCACCAGAAGCAGCTTAGTCATGCTGGCCACATGACTTGGAAGCTATACGCCGGCTCCCTCAGCCAATAAAGCGAGATGAGCACCGCAAGCCCAGAGTCGTCCTAATGGTCAGGGGTCCCTTTACCTTTTAAAGGGCAGCAAATGGTAAATCGTGTAAATTATTATGATGGCATTGTTACCGCCAGAAAGGGAGAGAGGTTCTTGTGAGACTTCCTGCCTCAGGTGCCAAAATCACCTGGGTAGTGTTTGGTACCTTTCACCTTGACAGAGGTAGGGGTGTGCCATTACTGTTCTTCCTCAGGCAGCAAAATGTCTTGGGCCATCCCTGTGTCCAGGGTGGATGTGTCTGGGACTGGTGGCATCAGAGGTGGATTTAGCAGAACGTGACTGGTTCGCTGCCCCCATTGGGCACTGAGCCAAGAGGGCACTGCAGGGGGCATCACAAGAAGGACGAACAATGGAAGGCTAGAGGCCAGGGGGCACTGAATTTTGGCATCACACAGGGCGCTGCTGAAATTTGGAAGCCCAAACTCCACCACATAAGCCAGAGCCAATGACAGGAGGAGCCGACAGATCTAGCAGACTCTTCTTATGCCCTTATGACTGGCTTCTAATATTCCTAGGGAGCTTGGCCCATCCAGGAACCTCATGCTGTTTGCCAGGACTGATATTGCACCTCCCTGTTCTCTTGGATGCTTAAAGAGGAGCACTGGGCATCGGGGCATGCATGGTTAGATCACATAAACTATGCCGGGTTACATGATTGGTTAGGTCTCAGCCTCTGAGCAAGATCTTAGCCCTGAAACTGTATTTCTGGAGATGGAATTGACAAGTGTGGGTTCATAGAATCATAGAATCATAGAGTTGGAAGAGACCACAAGGGCCATCCAGTCCAACCCCCTGCCAAGCAGGAAACACCATCAGAGCATTCCTGATGGGTGGGTGTCAAGCCTCTGCTTAAAGACCTCCAAAGAAGGAGACTCCACCACACTCCTTGGCAGCAAATTCCACTGTCGAACAGCTCTTACTGTCAGGAAGTTCTTTCTAATGTTTAGGTGGAATCTTCTTTCTTGTACTGTAGTTTGAATCCATTGCTCCGTGTCCTCTTCTCAGGAGCAGCAGAAAACAACTTTTCTCCTTCCTCTATATGACATCCTTTTATATATTTGAACATGGCTATCATATCACCCCTTAACCTTCTCTTCTCCAGGCTAAACATACCCAGCTCCAGTTGTGGTGGTGTTTGTTTGTTTTTTGCAGATCTGCATAATGAAAAGTTTTAGTGCTACTGACTGCGTTAAGGTAACCCCAGAGCCCTTGCATTGTTGACTCGAAAAGACAATCCGCCTCTCTTGCTCCCAGTGGCCCAGTTAGGACAGGACTGTAGGGCAGAAATGGCAGGAGGCCTTGCCACATTTTGTAGTCAGTAAAGTTATGCAGATTAAAGAAGGGCTCCTCTCTTCAGTCTAATATTACGTAACTGTTACAGCTTGCTCTGTAGGTATGAGCACACTTATTTTATGCTAATGCCACTCTGCGGCACTAAGTAATCCCCAGAGGAGCCAGCTCCCCTCCGACTGTCTCCTTGGCTTGTGTTTCTCTCTCGGTGGATTTGCTGAACTCCATCATTAGCATGAGCACCCGGAAGACCATGGAGGTATTGTTTGAGGAGCTAAAGTAAAGCAGCTGTGTGGGTTTGTGATGCCTGCAGAGTGTTTGGTTCCAGGAGAAAGAAGGGCATTCAGGAAGGGAACTGGAACAAAGATGCTTCTCTTTGCTGTGAATTTGCTGCGTGTTAAGGGTTTTCGGCCCTGTTAACTCTTGGCTTCTGGATGTGCTGACAACAAGCGAAACGGGGCTAGTTTCTGACTAGGTTTCCTAGGAAGCTGACTGAATACTGAGTCAGACCACTGACTCCATTGAGCTTAGTATTGTCCACACTGACTGGCAGCAGCTCTCCAGGACTTCAGAGTCTTTTCCAAACCCTACCTGGAGACAGATGGAGTCCTGCCTGGATTGAACTTGGGACCTCCTGTACGCAAAGCAGATGCTTTGTAGCTCTTCAGTTTCTCTGCACTGTCTGCCAGCATTCCCATTCCCTGAGCTGAAAGCGACAATGGCAGGTGAAAGATGCTCAGTTTAGCTTTGCTGCTTCTATGGTACTTAAAGAGACACAGGTAAATGTGTACAGGGAGTTGAAGCACATTTATATCAGCAGCCCTCCTACATCGCAAAGACGTGCTCTATGGAGAGATGGCTTCCAGCACCAGGCCTGTTGGCAGACCAACTCTGCATTACAAAGATGTCTACTAACATGGCAAGAAGGCTGGCAACATTAACCCTGCCATGTGGGAATCCCTTGCAGGTGGACCACACTGCCTGGAGACAGGCAGTCAAGTTGTGTATCCAAAGTGGTGACCAGAGGAGAAAAGGCCGCTTGGAGGAGCGCAGAGAGAAGAAATGCCATGGTGCATCTGCAGCAGCACAACCGGATGCCTTCATCTGCCCTAGATGCAACAAAACATGTCTCTCCTGTATCGGTCTCTAAAGCCACAGCAGGCGTTGAAACCTTCCAACAGCTTGACTTCATCCCCTCCGTTGTCTTCCTCAACCTTTGAATCCTCAACTACTTGGCTTGAGCTTTGTTTTTTTTAAAACTGTAACATGCATTAATTTTAATTAAATGTCATTGTTTTCAACAACATAGCAAGCAAAACACACCAGCCTAATGATAAGACATATACACCCAATAAGTAAAATCTACAGGGACACGGGTGGCGCTGTGGGTTAAACCACAGAGCCTAGGGCTTGCCGATCAGAAGGTTGGCGGTTTGAATCCCCACAATGGGGTGAGCTCCCATTGCTCGGTCCCTGCTCCTACCAACCTAGCAGTTCAAAAGTATGTCAAAGTGCAAGTAGATAAATAGGTACCGCTCCGGCGGGAAGGTAAACGGCGTTTCCGTGCGCTGCTCTGGTTCGCCACAAGCGGCTTAGTCATGCTGGGCACATGACCTGGAAGCTGTATGCCGGCTCCCTCGGCCAATAAAGCGAGATGAGCGCTGCAACCCCAGAGTCGGTCACGACTGGACCTAATGGTCAGGGGTCCCTTTACCTTTACCTAAGTAAAAACTAGGGTAATGAAAACAGAAGGAACTTTTTAAAAAGTACTATTCTTGTTGTTCCAGCAGGTAGGCCCCAAGCAAACCAGTTCAGATTGCTAGAAGGGAGATCTTTTGACTGAACATTTGAAGATCCTCCTGATAGTACAAGCTGTTAAACAGGAGAACAGATTGTCTTGCAGGGTGGTGAACTCTCCATCATCACTGAGGCTCTTAAGCTCTTGAATACAACCCTGAGCATTTCCAAAAGATTTGTAGAAGCGAAACGGAGACAGCGATCCTCTCGGTAGCAGGAGAATGCTTTCATGGGATGAAGTGAGCCACATATTCTGCTTCTAGTCTGCAGAGGTAAAATTTCATCTTCTCCCACTTGCTCTTCCCCATTGATGCTCTGCTCTGGCAATTCCTCATTAACAAGGAGGTTTGCTGAAGGAATGAAAGTGTCAGAGCAGCAGCGGAGCGGCTTTCATCTGAGGATCTCAAAGCACTTCACAAACACCTATTGCCCATCACCCCACTTATTAGTGTGGATGCAATGGGTGAGTCAGAGGTGTGTAAAGCCCCATGGAATATCATTACATTTGCTGAAACTCTTCGTGGAAGTAAAAGGTGTGGGCAGATCACGTCACCATCCATGTAAGTACTTTGGTTTCAATTGCTAGCCTTTTACTGTATGCATATATATCTAGTTTAGTAAACACTTGCTCTGTTTGGGATGCTCTTTTCCATCTGTAAAATGGGTATAACTATGACCTACTTCTCAGGACTTTTTGTAAATAGATGATAAAGACTGGAAATAACTTTTCCTATTGTGAAATACCTTTGATATGGCTTCAGTCTGAGGGAGGTTTCTTTGGGGGAGCATATTCATATGGGGTGGGAGCAGCAGGCTGGGTGCTGAGTGCAAGGGGTTTCTCTGTACAGTAGCACCAGTATATCTAATCTGTATGTAGAAAGGTCTTTCCCTCTGCAAATAGCCTTGTCTCGATTAATAGCACAAGGCGTCCTAAAGAAATGCTGCCACCTACTGAATAAACTGCCAACATCATTCTGCCTCAGTTTGATTTACTGGGGGAAAGTTGCAACATGCAGACCCTGACCAAACACTACAAAAAGTCAAGGTTAGTAAGCTCCTTGTGGCATCCTAGGCACCTCTTCACTTGCGCTCCCCCAAGTGGCCCTCAAGTTTTGCTGTAGCTTGGTCCAGTCTATATGATTTTCTAGTTTCCACACACCACAGCCTAATAACCATGAGGACCAGTGTAACAGATCGGCTCCCAGATGTTTTGGGACTACAACTCCCATGATCCCTAGCTAACAGGACCAGTGGTCAGGGATGATGGGAGTTGTAGTCCCAAAACATCTGGGAGCCGAAGGTTGCCTACCCCAAGGGGATGTTTAGTTTCCCCAGCATTTTAAGAGTTAAATTACACCCTGTTTGAATGGCAGCTCGCTCTTGAGAGGCGGAACATTCTACGATTTAAAAGGAGGGAGCAGCTGTTGGTTGGAGAAGAGGGAGAAGGTGTGTGAGGGTGGATTAGATAGATGAAGAGATAGAGAAGTGGTTAGGTTAGGTTTAGTTAGAGAACTGATGGTGAAACTAAAAGAGAATTAAGCTTTGATGAAACTAAGCTTGTAAACAATGAATTTACCGGAACCGTTATGCTATGTAACAAAATAAAGTCTTGTTCTTGTTGTGCAGAGAGACATCATCATCTATTTGGTCCAGCAAGTTATATGTGCTCATAAAGGAGTGAACTCGGGGGAAAAGACAAAACTGACCTAAGGGGTGATAGTTTGTGTCTGAGAGTTACACTGAGGAGGGGCTAGCGGGTGAAAACCTGGGGGAATGCCACAGAGTTGCTAGGGGTGCTTAGTCGACCGATACAGTGGGGATCCAATGTGAGGGAGGCCCTAGACTGTAGGCAGAAAGGTGTTTCATCCCAAGACCCCAGAGCAGAGAATATAATAGGCCACGGCAGCTGGACGGAAGCACTATCGTTACTAAGATACCCTTAGGGAAAAGGAGATTGGTATTAAAGACGAACCTCAAATGATAAGGTGGGGGTGGATATACATATACCCGACACAACTTGATAGAATTTGATTTAGTAACGAAGAGGCTGACAGGAGGTTCGTTGCAAAGCTTAGAATCAGCAATACAGATTTAAAACAAAATAAAAAATAAAAAAAATCCTTCCAGTAGCACCTTAGAGACCAACTCTTGGTATGAGCTTTCGTGTGCATGCACACTTCTTCAGATACACTGAAAGAGAAGTCACCAGACCCTTATATATAGTGAGAGGGTGGGGAGGGGTATTACTCAGAAGGGTGGTGGGAATGGGTGATGACTGTTAACGACTGCAATTAGTCTTACAGGAAAAAGCAAGGGGTGAGAAGGGGTTAAAATAGCTTTGTCATGTATAATGAGATAAGAATCCAATGTCTTTGTTCAGACCAAGTCTCTCCATGGTTTTAAGCTTGGAAATGAGTTGCAATTCAGCAACTTCTCTTTCCAGTCTATTTCTGAAATTCCTGACTTCAGTCAGGAACTGATGTGATATCCAGCAGCTGGATATTGGTGTCTCCCATCATGAGGTGATGATTGCCTCAATTAAGTCCTGAATGGATGAACCCTCTGTACCATACATATATGTGATTTCATGTTTCTATAATAAATTATTATTATTATTATTATTATTATTATTATTATTATTATTATTATTATTTCCCCAGCCACTCTGGGCTGCTCCCAACAGAATATTAAAAACATGACAAAACATCAAACATTAAAAACTTCCCTAAACAGATGTCTTCTAAAAGTCAAATAGTTGTTTATTTCCTTGACATCTGATGGGAGGGCGTTCCACAGGGCGGGCGCCACTACCAAGAAGGCCTCTGCCTGGTTCTAGCCTTTCTACTGCAGAAGGAACACACCTTGTCCCCCACCAGAGGTAATACCCCTCCCCTAACTCCATAAACCCTCCAGTAGGAAAAGGAAAACTCCTGTCCTAAACCTCTGCTGCCTTTCAGGATATATTTGGGAGAAGAAAAGGCTAAGGAGTAAACCCTACACAAATCCAGAGTGGAGTCCCTAAAACTGTTGGATGGCAACTTATACGAGGCAACTCTGGCAACTCCTGTACCTAAGCTGGCACCAAATGTATTGCTCTGTTTTCCTTTGGACCACGTCAGCAAGGCCTGGGCAGCCCAGGACCTCCAAACACACTGTCCAGGCTTGTGCCCCAGGGAGGTCACTTTCCTGCTGTTAGCTTGGCTGTTCAGCTTCACCCTGGAGGCACACTCCATTGTCTATCGAGACAGGAAGATGCCAACAACCCTTTCCAAAATTGTTTTCCCAAATGCTTAACTACACTTCTTCTTTTTTACTAGAATTCATTAGTATAATTAAGACAACATAAGGATAATGGCTTAATTGGTTCTCAAAGAAGAATCCAGATTTCCAGGTTATGTCATGTTGCACTTTGAGTGCATAATTCAAGATGCATGACCCATTAGCAATCCCAGATAAGAGTTTTGAAAAAGGGAATTGAAATCAGAAGAAGAGGAAAGATTGGGGGGCGGGGACACAGTAGTTGTACACATCTTGCCAGTCGTTGCATATCTAAATCGGGCACCCTACATTCTAAGGATTTTGTTGCTAATTTGGTTTAGCAATCCTTCCCAGGATTTTTGAAGCATTTTCTTAGTGCTGAATAATCTAATCCAATGTATGACCCACTGAGTTCAATGGGATTTACTCCTGGGTAAGTGTGCACAGGACTATGACCTACACGCAGGGTTTCCCAAACTTGAGTTTGCTGCTGGTTTTGGACTACAGTTCCCATCATCCCTGACCACTGGCCCTGCTAGCTAGAGATGATGGGAGTTGTAGTCCAAAAACAGCTGGAGGGCCAGGTTTGGGAAACCCTAAATACAGCAAACCTTTTTTCCCCTTTTCATTCACCTATAGTCCCCAAAGTGTCAAGTGTGTGAGATTTTTGAAGTGGCTATGAGAAATGATCAGGAATCACGGTGCCCAACCAATGGTCCTTTTCTATTGAGGGGACTTAATCAAAGGCCACCCACTCAGTGCTTAACTGTGTAGCATGCTGAGTTTGCTAATATCACAAGACCTTTATTTATATACACGCTATATGCCAATCCTTGATCCTTTTATAGGATATGTCCTCATTTCATTATATGTTTTGTGGTTTTACAAGGAGTTGCCAGCCTTATTCAGCAGCTCAGACCATGTCATGTTGCCTGCACTTGGGCTGCCTTCCAGCCTGGAGAGTGTTTAGAAGCCAGCTAGTAATTTAATTCACTTGCCGCTACAGCAGTCACATATCTTGGGTCTCCAGTCCGTTGTTTGCTATTGGAGGCATGGAACCAATGCTCAGAGCTAACAGCAGAGGTCTCCCTCAGCTGAAACTTTAGCAATAGACAGTGATCTCGATGCAAACTCAGCCTTCACTAAAAAGTAAAAAAATAAATGGCCAGCTTTTTACTAGAAAAGGGCGTTTTAAAAAAACTTTCCGGGATGGAGAAGGAAGGCAAGAAAAGATGAATAACTACCCTGCTGGATTGGGACCATTAGTATCAGTAATAATACACACACCCCAATATAGGTGAAATATACTCGGAGTCGAGTGTGGATTTCATGCTCTTTATTCAGCTCATAGTAGCGACGAATGGAAGTTCCCCCAGAACGTCTGCTTTATATACATTATTTACACAATGGGCCCCACATGATTGGCTAATTCCAGGATACTCCTGTAGGCCAATCAGGTTGCGGATTCACTTCCACCTGGAGCTGGATTGGGTGGCTCCTGCGGACCAATCAGACTGCTGCATTCTGGATCATATTGTTCTAGGACCAATCAGACTGCTGCATTCTGAATCCTATTGTTCTAGGACCAATCAGACTGCTGCATTTTGGATCCTGTTCAACTCAGTACATAATAGGCAAGTACAAAAATGGATTACAGTATTAATACAATCAAAAAGACAATGATTTTCCCACCTCACTCTTCATTTGCTCGCTTGTAACCACCTCCATTATGAAGGTTATGAATCCAGACTTTAAATGAAAGCCTTGCTAGAATCAGCAAGCCTGAAATGATGTTGTGATACTTTGGTCTTACAACTCTGTAGAAACAGTTACACCACTTTTTTGAGGTGTGAGGACGGGGTGGGGAAAGCCTATTGGTAGAATGAGCTATACAGTGGTACCTAAGGTTACATACGCTTCAGGTTAAGAACTCCGCTAACCCAGAAATAATGCTTCAGGTTAAGAACTTTGCTTCAGGATAAGAACAGAAATTGTGCTCTGGCAATGCAGCGGCAGCAGGAGGCCCCATTAGCTAAAGTGGTGCTTCAGGTTAAGAACAGTTTCAGGTTAAGAACGGACCTCCGGAACGAATTAAGTACTTAACCAGAGGTACCACTGTATTTACTTTCAGCCATACAAGTTAGTGGGGAACATTTGGTTCTATGAAAGGAAGTAGAGGGCGCTCTAACACTATTGGAATAGAATAGAATAGAATAGAATAGAATAGAATGGAATGGAATAGAATAGAATAGAATAGAATAGAATAGAATAGATTTTATTGGGGCAAGGGTAAAAATCTTTCCACTCCAGAACCTGCCCACAATGTTCAGTGTCAGAAATTAGTTACATCTTCAAGGAGGTCCATGTCCTTCAAAGTCTGACCTGCTTATTATTTAATCTTAGAAGATATTTATAGCACAGGATTAGGAAATAAGATCCTGTGAGAAGACGGTACATCATGTTGATGACTAGCATATAGGAAACAAACCAGGTTGTTGTGTACCTAGAACATAGCAGTAAGACCTTGCTGAATGATATGCTTAGCTGCAAAAAGAAATTGTGCAAGAATGATGACACACAGGGAGAGCTATCAGATGAGGGGAGGAGGTAGATATGCCTAGCAGCCAGCAATATTTTAAAAAATCAGTGGATGTTCTCTAATTGTAGCAGAATTGTGCCAAACAGTGCCTGGTAATTATAACAGCAGCAGTAGCCGGATGGCTGCTCACAAATTCTCTGCACTTGCAACTGAATAATTAGTGTAGCACCTATTCACCAGCAGATCTTGTTTATAGTCTCTCATGGTGTCCTGCCTGTGCCCACTCAAAACAGTGAGAACTGTTAAGCAAGGAAAAAATAACTTCCACTGAAATATTCATGACATGTACAGTTGGCTAGAACATGCAAGGCTTGTTAAAAAAATGTGACTATTTAAAAAAAAACACTGTCAACTATACTGGTAGAGTTCATGGTTCATTGTCTGGATGAATCCTTCCTAATAATGAGTCAGAGTAAAGTTATAGATCAGTTTAGGCCAGCAGTGGTGTCCAAACCTTTTACAAAGAGGGCCAGATTTGATGAAGTGAAGGGCCATGCCGTGGGGGCCGACCAAAGGGCAAACCAAAGTTGTTGACCTTTTTAGGATTGAAGTTGTTGACCTTTTTTTAGGGTTGGACTTCCTGAGCTTCTTTTAGGATAGAATTTGTCGGGGGCCGGACTGAACCGTCCAGCAGGCCAGATTAGGCCCCCGAAACGAACTTTGGACATGCCTGGAGGGAGTTAATTCTGCTGTCAGAATTCTAACCAACTTGAAGCAGTTGCCATGATCAGGCAGCTAAGTAGGTCAATATCCCCAAAGGTCAGGAACACAGGGAAGGGGAACAGCGAGTGACAGCAGGAATAAAGGGAGCCCTGAAGCAAATTAAACCAAGCCATAGAAGTGTCTTTGTACTAAGTGTATATCAAGTTTTCTACTCAAACAGCTGTTTAGCCTCAGGGCCAGCTGAAACCCTAGTTGCGAGGTCAACATGACACAGCATAGAATATCAAGATCATTCTCTGGCTTCCTTGATCTCCTGAAGTAGTTGCGAGGCAGAAATGTTTTGTCTACATACCTACAGGACCTGATGTTTGTATCCAGCAATGTCAGTGCTTAACTTACTGATATGTTCCATCTGTTTATATTTACCAAGGGGTGGGGTGGGGAGAGAATGTTCATATTCCAAGTACAGAATAAAAAAATACTTGGTGTTAATGACCACACTTTTATGGGGACACAGTCCAAAATATAAGCATAGCTACTTCATGGTGTTAAAAGAATACTGAGCCACAAACCGCCATTTTCTATTTATTATTATTTATTGAATTGCTACCCCACACTATCCCAAAGGACCCAGGGACAGCAAGCACATCAGCATTTCTCCACAGCCTTCACCAACCAGGATGCCTTGAACTACAATTCTCATCCGCCTCAGCCAGCACGGCCATGCCACCTGGTGCTGATGGAAGCTGTATTTTTTTATTTTGCTTATTCATCTGGAGGGCCCCAGGTCAGTGGAGGCTGTCTGGACATATTGTATTTTAACTGTTTGTTGCATATTACCACATCAAAAATGTACACACAATGTAGTTGAGAGGCTTGCTCTGAAACTGGGTTTGCTTGGGTAGAAAATAAGGTTATGAAGACGATGAGAACTGGCAGAGAGCACTAGGGTCAACATCAGGTTCTTTGAGGATACACAACATGAGGGACTTGAACCAACATCTGATACAATGATTGCCATAGTAGATTTCAAGATTATAAATACATTGTGTTAAAGCTGTTCGAATTTATACAGTAATTCCAGGAGATTCCAGAACATTCCCCCTTTCCCTGTCAGGGCCCGTCTCCACCTTCCATGCTTGTTGTGAAGGGTTCCCCCTACCCTCCAAACCAGATTGGGGGGAGCACAATGGCTGTGGGGTGGAGGGTTAAAAAATATATCCTGCCCCCCTTTCACCCACAGCAGTGCCCAATAAGCAGAGCTCCACTCCAGCCCCAATGTAGATGAAATTAGAAAAAAAAAAACTAACATGACAAAAATCTACCCACTTATATCTCAATGGATCACTCAGACACTGCACATTTGAGAAGGCCCAAACTTGAGAAGGTATGGATTCCACATAAGATAGTGAAAGCAAAATGAGTCCCTAAGAGGCCATAATGGAGACCCTCAGTAAGATGATTTTGGACCCACTATTTTGTTGAAAGGACTTCTCCCAGTACTTGAAAGCTGGCATGCGTTATATGTAGCAGTTTGCCGTCGGTGCTGCCCGAGAGCTGTATGGATGGTGGCGGGGTCCTCCACATGCGGCTGCGGCGGCACGTTGGCTGTTCGTGCCGCCGCACCCGGCCTGGGGCAGCAGGGCAAGCCCCCCGCAGGGTGCCTTCTTGTCACCCTCACAAACATGGAACCCAGGGCACACTGTCCCCCCCGCCCCCACCTTGCAACGCCGCTGCTTCCAAGAACCCTGCATCTCGAGCCATGTGGGCCAAGTGGCTTTATATTTGTTTTTCTCAAACAGAAGCAACCCAAGCTACATAAAAAAGTGGTTTTGAAATAGAGGGGAGTTTCAAAATTAGTTTGAGATACATTCTGGAGGTAAAAAGAAAAATCCCACTGGGCTAGTACAACCAGCTAAGCAGTTCTTTGGATCCCAGCAAGAGAACTTAAACGCCAGTTTTTCTAAGCTCATAGATTTGCCTATAGATTCCCTTGTGAATTGAAATGATGCAAAATCCCTTATTGCTAGGTATACTAGCAACATGCCGCCAGCTAATTGACCTACAATTATTTAGATAGCAAATAAGTTTGCTCATTTAAACTATGCACCACATTTCCCCCTTTTTATTTTTTATGTAATCCAGAATATAATTTGCCAATGTATACCTGAAGTCCCAGGGAACAACTTGCACAGTCCCAACAGTGAACCATTGTTGCAGCTGCCATTAAGCTCTCATTACAAGGAACACTTGGTTTTAAAAATCCCCACAGGGCATTCTGCCAGGTCAAACTTATTTGGGAGCTTTTCAGAAGGCAACTCTGCAATTTGGCAAAAGACATAAAACAGGGGATTCGGCAGGATTAAGGTTTTAACGTTAATTCTGGAAGGAAACTAACTTATTTTAAGCTCCAAATGTCATACTAAAGGTATGGTGATTTTTAAAGGTGGACTTTTTTGGGGGGGTCAAAAATTGGCCTTTTAAAATTTATGGTATATAACAAGTTTAGCTGTAAAGCTATCTCTCTTATTAAAGATGTTCCAAGGGAAGAGATGGCAGAAAAAGAATGTTTCCTTCAACAACAAAAAAGGTTGGCTGGGTGGGGTTGGAAACAGCATGTTGGGGGAGGGGAGATCATTCCACCTGCCAAGCCAATATGCTTGGGCAAACAGAACATTTTAAATAGCATAACAATTGAATTCCACCTATAGGAAATATTTTTAAAAAAAAAAAAAATGATGGATTTCTGCAGCATGTGGAATTACAGCTATAGATAATACAGTGGTACCTCGGGTTACAGATGCTTCAGGTTACATACGCTTCAGGTTACAGATTCTGCTAACCCAGAAGTAATACCTCAGGTTAAGAACTTTGCTTCAGGATGAGAACAGAAATCGGGCAGCTGCAGCGCAGCGGCAGCAGGAGGCCCCATTAGCTAAAGTGGTGCTTCAGGTTAAGAACAGTTTCAGGTTAAGAACGAACCTCCGGAACGGATTAAGTACGTGACCAGAGTACCACTGTACCTGCATGTTGGTATGTGTCATGTGACAAAGGTATTTGAGAGCAGAAGCAGTAAAGGAGTCTAGAAATGTTGCGAAATGCTGAAAAGCTGCAGAATCATTTAGCATGCTGAATCACTGTGACTTATCTTGAGGATGACTCATTCTCTGTATAAGTATTGTATCTGCTTGCAGGCAGACTTGGTGTCTAAGTCTCAGTCAGCCTCAGTCTGTGTCAGTCTGTGTGTGTGCTCAATGGAAACTCTGTGTATGCTCTGAAGCTAGTTTAATCTTCTGTTCACTATGCTGTTATTTGCAAACAAGTTTATTTTAACTCAGTAAAGCTTTTATTCTTTTACTGAAGAAGACTCTGCATTATTAATTTACACGTGTCAATTAAAATGTACGTCAGTACGTGTCAATTAAAATGAGACAATTGGCTGCATCCTATTAAGTTCTACATGGTAAAACAGCCATGGCAATTATTGGACCCAGCTATGTCCATCAATTTAAACGGGGCTATTCTGAACAAAGCTTAATTTGATACACCCAATGCATTATTTGTGCCAAGACTAGCAAAAGCTAACCAAAACATAGCAGGATACTCCTAAATATTTAGTAAAATGACAAGCTGCCTGCCTTCATAGTTCACTAACTCTAAAAGCAGAGGCGGCTGTTATGCAACAAAAGAAAGATGGTTTACCTGTACGTTCGACAAGAGGGTTCTGCACTGGCACAAACCATCCACTGAAGATTCTAGAGCTGTAGTCAAGGTGCAAGAGCTTCTGCACTTACCTGACTCTTGAGTCCTTGTTCCCTGCACATGCTGAATGATAGGGCAAACACATTTCCACATGGTTCCTTCAAATTTGATATTCCACTTTATCACTATCCTAAGGAGTCTCAAAGCGGCTAACATTCTCCTTTCCCTTCCTCCCCCACAACAAACACTCTGTGAGGTGAGTGAGGCTGAGAGACTTCAAAGAAGTGTGACTAGCCCAAGGTCACCCAGCAGCTGCATGTGGAGGAGCGGAGACGCGAACCTGGTTCACCAGATTACAAGACTACCGCTCTTAACCACTACACCACACTGGTGTTAGCTGCTTTGAGACTCCTTCGGGTAGTGATAAAGCGGGATATCAAATCCAAACTCTTCTTAAGGATCTTGTTTAGTTAGGTCATGCATACTTTAGTTGGGTCATGCATTTTACTTTTAAATTATAGGACACAATGTTGTGGATGAAAATAATGTTACTGAAACCATTCTCATATATTTGAGAATCAAGGGTAGCAGCATGCGTGGGCTAAAGACAGCAAACTTTTCACTTTCCTCTTTCCTTTAAAGCAAAGAGAGATCTAAAAAGGTAACCATCATTTACTACCAGGCAAGTTGTATTCAAGAGACATGAAGGAAGAACATTTAACAGACAAAGTATTTCTCCAATGGACACACAAAAATTCCACCAAATCAGCAAGCAGCAGAGGCTGAATATGTACTTTCAAGTTTTTCCTTAACTTCACAAGAGGGCATAAAGCACAAATCTGAGGCCTGCTTCATTTGCTACACAATTCAGCAGGAAAAGGCACAATATTATAAACCTGCACATGACTCTAACCAGGTGAAGCAGTAGATAAACATTCACTTTGTGCTCTTGCAATACTTTTATTTGCCTATTACTTTTCACAAACAAACATATAGACACACAAATGAAGAATGGCTGCAAGTATGTGCCTTTGTACGGTCTGGCAATGCTTTTTTTCGCCATTCAAACATTAAGAAAAACACAGCTGCATTTTCAAAATGCAAAGGAAAAAATCAGGACAGATGAGGACCTGGTTTTGTAACTCAGAAATCCAGACTCTCAAAAAAAAACCCCCAAAAAACCAGAATGTAAAATATTTCCAGAAAGTATGAGCTTATGAAGCTCCCACATCTGTATTTAAACACAAGAGGTTTCATAAACTATAATCCTTTCAAGGCCAACAGAAATGGCAAACAGAAACTACAGTATAACACATTCAAAATCTGAATTAAGTATACTGCGTGTTGTGCTGGAGGAAATGCCACCTCCTATAGAAGTGGCAGATTAAAATTTCCAATATGTTTACAATAAAAAAAAGTTTTAAAATGCTCCTTTAATTCATGCTAATCTTAGAGCACGCTTTCATATAAAAGATGTGTGGATTAATTAGTTGTGCAGCTTTTAATCAGAACTTATTTGTACTTGCCACAGTACTAAAGTTCCTTTGCAGCAAAGATCAGGACCTGTGCCCCCCCCCAAATGACATTGGATTCCAGTTCCCAGTAGCCCTATGCAGTATGACCACTGGTCAGGGGCAATGGAAGTTGAAGTCCAACAGCATCTAGGAGGGCCACAGTTTCCCCCATCCCTAGTTTACATTACAGTACTATGCATACTAACTTGGAAGTAAGACCTGCTGCATTTGTTCAATGGTGCTTACCCCACAGTATATTTAGGATTGCAGTTTTTCTGTCTCTGCTGAAACTGCACAGCTTCCACAAAGGAATGGCAGATTGCTGGGGATCTTAAACTGCACAACTAAAAAATAAATAAAAGTTAAGAATCCCATTATAAATAAGTCACCATAAAATTAGCAGGAGCCTTCAGCAGAGTGTACGTGTATCTTGAGTTCACAGATAAACAGTACTGCATTGATTATGACTGCAAACACATTACTTCGAGACAGTCCTTGTTATCTATCTGTCAAGTTGCTTCTGCTTGGTCTAACTTGAAAATTGTGAGTCTCTGGCACTTCTCTCTTCCATCCTAAATGTTTAATTCAGACTGGCTTTTCGATGCAGTTTTACTCAGTTCATCTTCTGTAGGAACATCACCTGACATCTGTGAGAAAAAAATAAAATTGATGGCTGATTCAATCCATTCTTGACAGGGTTGCCTGGGCTCTGAGGCTACAATAATCGTAATTTTAGAAATCAATAGTGAAAACTAGCTTGAACAGAATGTGAGTAGTGGGGCTTAGAAAGACAGGCTCATCTACAACTTCCAGTTTCTGAAGAATGGAGATATAAGGGAAAAGCAAATAAACCTCTTGCTTGGGCCACTAACTATTCCAACTCCTAAAACCAGCATTATTAATTCTAGTATCTGGTTCAGCTGGTGATAATGGGTATCAAAGTGAGCCCACAAAGAAAGAAGGGCCTTATATTTTGGAGCTTTCTCGCTGAATACGTTTGAGAGCTCTCTAACTTTACATGCCTTGTAGCTGATTTGGGATAGGCTATTCCAGGCATAGGCAAACTCGGCCCTCCAGATGTTTTTGGCCTACAACTCCCATGATCCCTAGCTAGCAGGACCAGTGGTCACGGATGATGGGAATTGTAGTCCCAAAACATCTGGAGGGCTGAGTTTGCCTATGCCTGGGCTATTGGATTGCTTGTTTTTGTGTGCAATGTTCTATTATGTTTTGATTACCGGTACTTTACAGGTGACCATTTTCCTTTGATTAAGATATTACTGAGACGAGTCCATGCAGTTCTCTTTTGTAGGTGGATCAGAGCATGGCCATTAAGAAATAAGTGCCACTACCCCTTGCTTCCTTTGAGTAACTTGTGACAATAAGCTACCAGTGTCAGAAACACCACGGACAGAATAATTGCCACACACAGGAAGAACAAGGATATAGTTTGAGTTCCTCCCTTGCAGTTTTATAAATCATTCAATGTGTCAACACGAATATAAGTTATTAATATTGCAGTTGTTGTATATGGGATTATCATGATGACCGGAATGTAATTGAAACGAATTAAGATTTTGGAACGCAGAAAAAAAAGAAAACAATCAAACCATCAAATCTGACACACGGGAGGGCCACTTTAACTAAATTATATAATTCGGTATTTGAATGATTGGTATTAATAATTGTATTATAAATTGGTATTGTTATAATGAGGCTATTATTGGACTGTAATTGAAAACTAATAAAAATTTATCATTCCAGGGGGGGGGGGAGTACAGTCACAAAGCTCATTTAAATAATGGCAAGCTGAACTTGAGATCTGCTACTCAAAGCAACCAAAACTCTAACAACATTGTGTTCAACAGTCTAATGCCGAGTGCCAGGTATTAGTGTTTGATTATGCCAGCAAATTAAAAGATTTAAACTACTTACAGATTTAATGTCAACACTTATCCCTGAATTCACACTGTGCCTTCGCAAATCTGATTTGATTAAAGCTAAAAGGAGGAAAGAAAAGAAGCATATGAATACCAGCACATTCACTGCAGTGCATATTTTTGCAGGATAAATTCTGTTGGTCTTTAAGGTGCTATGAGACTATTGGCTTTGCAGCAATAGACTAACATCATGATTGCTCTGCAGACCACATGATACCTGCCTTATTCCTAGCTGTTGTTTCTCTGTCTACAACAGTAATTTTCAGACAGGTTCCAGGCTGAAACATGCAGCAGTTAACACCCTGGATGCTGAAACACATTTATCAAATGTTGACGAGGATCAAATTTGGCAATGGTGCCGGACTCAGCACTCTGAAAACTTCAGCTTTATTTTTTATTTTTTTAAATAATATAATGTTTCTGGAGACTAATGTGCTGCAGGCAGGGAAGAGGAGGAGCTAGAACATATAATAATTTATATAATAATAATTTATTATTTCTACCCTGCCCATCTGGCTGGGTTTCCCCAGCCACTCTGGGCGGCTTCCAACAAAAGATAAAAAATACATTAAAACACCAGTCATTAAAAAACTTCCCTAAACATATTGTTGTTATCTTTGATATTAAACACTAATATTGCATATTTCTAGTTTCCACCTGGCTAAATTGATCTACCAATTTACACGCACCCAAATATTTATGAACCGCTAGCCTATACAGTAGTGGGGAATGAATGGGAGTCTAGATCCAAACTGTAGAAACACAAAGACCAAAAAGCCTATTTGTTGAATGAACAGAAGTAAAGATGCATTCAACTTACACAGCAATCCTAAGCATATATACTTAAATGTACTGTGTTTAATGAGGTTTATTTCCAGTTGATCATGCTGGACATGTTGAAATCAGAATTTTCACTGCTTCCTGAGTGTGTTTAGGGCTGTAGCCTGTGTGAGTTTAGCATCACAGCACAGCCTTCATGCTCTTGCAGTCGTCTTGCTTGCTCAACTATTTAACCTTGCTCACATTTTACTTCTTAGTGCAGTGTTCTACTGCTATCAGACAAAGGAAGATTTAGTTTTCTTTGTTGTCACCAATGTCACTTCCTCCTCACCTCATTTTTCCTCTTTTAAAGTAGATAAAGCCAGGCAACCAGCTGTTTTTTTATCACTTTTATTGATATTCCCCTGCTTTTGAGAACTTAATTATTTTCACCCATCTTATTTTGTCATATGGCTGCTTTTATGATACGTTGTTATTAATGTTGTTATTGTTGTGAGACACTTTGGGTATGTTTAATAGAAAGTCAGGATAGAAATGTTTCAAATTAATAAAACAGAAATAAAATATGAATGAATCAGGCCTTTGGGATGGACTGCATACTATTCCAGTAAGAAGAAAATACACTTATACACTAATTTGAGAAAGAAAGCCAACTCGTTACCTGTTAAAATGATACCTATAAATATCCATACAAAGAGGAAAATGTTTCCTGCACGGGGATTGTAAACTGTTGTGAGCTTTCCTTGAATCAGCGTAAAGATAATCCCAAATATCTGTAAATAGACCATAAGAAGGAATTTCAGATTGCTTCTCAATAAAGAGTATCTTCACTACAATACTATCACAGTTAAAACTTGCATGGTGTTTGTTCACAGTGGTTGTGTTGCAGCAGAGGGAGAGATAGGAAACAGGGCAAGGTCATCAGCTTGGCTGAGAGACTAGCTAAAATTTTCTTCACTTTTGGATGGTTTTCACTTGAGCTGGTCACTGTAAGGATTTTGTCTTCCTACAAACTGGTGCCCTCGTTTGCCTTTCTTTCCTTTTCACATATTGCCTGTTGGGATGTGTCTTTTAGAGTGTAAGCCTAAGGGCAAGGGCTGCCTGCCTTGCCTGTTATTGATTTTATGAAAGCTGCAGTAGGAGCCTTTTCAGCAGAAGAGCCTGCCAGAAATGAATTTCATAGAATCATAGAATTGTAAAGTTAGACGGGACTCCCAAGGGTCATCTAGTCCAACCCACTGAAATGCAGGAATCCTGCCCACAGCCAACCCTTGTTGGGCTCAAATCACCAAGCTTCTAGTTAACAGTCAGATGCAGGGGCCCACTGTACCACCTGGGGTAGAGTGTTTCACTTCTGCATTCTCTAGGTATGCTATTTAGAGACCATGTATATATACTATGGTAGCTATACTATCAATTACCACATTAGCTGTCCACTGATCTTTGTCAATTGTGTTTTCTTCCATTCCACATTTGTGGGTTTTTAATTTACCCAGTGCTCTCAGAGATGAGCATGGAATAGTCTCCCTGTACAAAAGGGAGCCCAGCGCTTCTTTCATCCCTGCAAATCTGTGTAACTGTGCAAGGTGGGGGAGTGGGCACCCTACAATCCTACCACGGCCCCGGTGGGAAGGTGGCTTGCTGAGTAAACAGCCACCTTGCACTCCCAAGTAGAAAAGGCAAGGGACATGAGGACAGGGAAGCTAGAATAAAATGGGGGAGGGCTGCAAGTCAGTGGCAGAACATCTGCTTTGCCAAGTGGAAGGTACAATATTCAATCCCTGCCATCACAAGATAGGAATGAGAATATCCCTTGCCTGAAATTCTGCTGCCAGTCAGTGTGGACAACACTGGGTGAGGGGAACCAATGATCTCATTTGGTATAGGGCACCTTCCACTGCTTTCACGCATCAGCATTTCTAAATGTCACCATACTGTGCTCATGCAACGCGCAATGTTTTCAGCAGGAATACTGCAGACTCGGTGTATCGCTGAGCCCGATACCGCCTTTTAGGGAAGATGCCGCAATTTTTGAAAGCACTTTAAACACGAGCTACTGCATCATGCATCCATAAGGTTCTGCATAAGTAGATCTATCACGCCTGATTACAAAACAGAGAACTACCAGAAATCAAAACAGAGCATTAATTATCGGAGCAGATTAGTTTTACAAAACATCCCGTTGTTACCTGCGCTGAAGCATTCAGAAGCCCTGATGAGGTGCCTTCTGACTCAGGGTATGTAATTTCCACAGCAAATTCAAAGCCAAGGGGGAGGTAACCAGTCATGAAGAAGCTGCCATAGAAACCCAAAGTTCAAATGAGCAACAGTTGTTATGAAGACCATGTGTGAAAAGCAGCTATTTTTCATCCACAGGAAATACATATGGGTGCCGGAAAGCTCGCAACTCTTTTAAACAAAAAGTTATTAGACCCAGTGAAATCAGTTGGTTTAAGTAACTTAAGTCCACTGCGTGGCTTAGATTAGGGGTCAGCAACCTTTTTCAGCTGTGGGCCGGTCCACCGTTCCTCAGACCGTATGGTGGGCCAGACTATTTTTTTTGGGGGGGGGGGAATGAATGAATTCCTATGCCCCACAAATAACCCAGAGAGGCATTTTAAATAAAAACACACATTATATTCATGTAAACACACCAGGCAGCCCCCACAAATAACCAAGAGGTGCATTTTAAATAAAAGGACGCATTCTACTTATGTAAAAACACGCTGATTCCCGGACCGCACACGGGTCGGATTGAGAAGGTGATTGGGCTGCATCCAGCCCACGGGCCTTAGGTTGCCTACCCCTGGCTTAGATCAATAACACCTAAGAGATTTAATTTAACCTGAATTATAATACATCAGTGTATTTTATCAATCTGTGGATCCATACCCTAGCACTCCGCCAGTCACAAACACGACTACGAGGTGTCCACAGTCCAAGGTGAATGTAAATACAACCATCCCAACAAATGAGAGGATGTACACAACTAATGTAGTCTGCCTATAAACAGAGTAAGAAGAAAACACAATGCTGTCAAGTTCAGATCACAACAGTATTATTCTTTTTGCTACAGTTTAAACCAAGCTACTTTGCAGTTCAAACACACATGCACAGCGCTACATTTCAGTGACAACCTGTCACTTCCCTGCTTTGTCTCAGGAGAGGCTGTCACAGTCTTATGCTACTTGGTCAAAATATTTTTAACGTACCTTCCCATCTCTCAGGATACAGACAATATAAAAACCACAATAAACACCAATAATATTAGCAATGCAGGAATGCAGTATAGTTAGACAGGGCCTACACACAACTGATTATCCATAGAAATGAATGCCATCACAAACAGCTCTCTTAACCTGTCACTTGAACCTACCCTGAGATCACCTTCTGAGGCCCTCCTTCGTGTGCCTCCTCCTCGAGATGTCCAGAGGGTGGCAACAGGAGAACAGGCCTTCTCTGCAGTGGCTCCCCATCTGTGGAATGCTCTCCCCATGGAAGTTCACCTGGCACTTTCATTATATACTTTTAGGCACCAGGCAAAAATGTTCCTTTTTAACCAGGCCTTTGGTTGACCTGATTGACATCCTATACCAGGCATAGGCAAACTTGGCCCTCCAGATGTTTTGGGACTACAACTCCCATCATCCCTAGCAGGACCAGTGGTCAGGGATGATGGGAGTTGTAGTCCCAAAACATCTGGAGGGCCGAGTTTGCTTATGCCTGTCCTATACCCTTTTAAAATGTGGCTGTTTTTCAGGGAGTGTTATTGGGTTATTGTTCTTATTTTGATTTTCTATACTGTGATATTTTCTGTGAACTTTTAAACAAGGGAGTCTGGCAAGTCCCTCTTGGAAGGGGCTGACACACTTTAGATTATTAGCATGAAATTTATTATATTTAAACCATACAAAAAAGAAACTTAATAAAGAAAAAGTGTTAGCTACAAGTCACACCAAAAACACATTGACTACAAGCCCACATGCAAATGTTGATCAGCTTGGGTTGCACTAAGTAAAAAATATTTGTGTACCTTAAAAGTTAACTTGCATGCCGTTATTGAAAGCTTAAAACTGTCCTGTAGCACATAATCTACCCTACTTCCTGACATTCCAAGATCCCTTTATATGTTGAGTTACTGAATTCCGCTTATTTATTGCTTCAGTACACCTTTCCTTATCATTTAACATCATCGTTAGTTCCCAACAAATAATTCAGTAAGCAAAATAGGGGGCCCATAGGAATTTGAAATATTTCACTTAATATTCTCTTTACCATTCTCTGGACCACACTTCAACCACAGGCTTTCTCACAAAGCTGCCACCCACCACTAAAGCAACAGGGAGATATGAGGGAGGGCCTCAGAAAGTAATGGGGAAGCAGGTTATTTACTAATTTTCCCTTCGCTAATGGTGGGAAGTTCCAGGTAGATTTTGTAAGATCCATTTACTTCAGTGAAGACAAGCACTAGAGATTTCATTTTTTGTAAAAAAAAATGACACAAAAATCCCAACCCACATGTATTTAAAACATGTTGAGTCACGAAGGAATAAAAACACAGCAGTTACCAGATGTAGGCCAACTTAAGATCAGCATCAGTTCTAGCTCCAAAATTCATTAAGTTCCAAAATAACTAAATCCATACCATTCACCCCATAATTATGGTAAAGTAAGCCTTACTCTATGGTTTCCCACTCGCACACTTACTTGTACGTTTTGGTGTAATCCAGCCACAAGCCACAAATAACTGAACCCACCATTCCAGCTACCACAAGAGTCAAGCCGATCCTTCCTGCATTCACTTCTTCTCCCTTGGAATAACATTGTTGTGTAAGTATCTATAAGCGACGCCCACTTTACTACAGTGAATATGTGCACACAAATTTATTAGAAAAGCCAAAATCTAAGTAAATATCGCTGCTGTAGCTAAGTGTAAAAAATAATAATTGCTAGAGCAGGCTTCCTCAACCTCGGCCCTCCAGATGTTTTGAGACTACAATTCCCATCATCCCTGACCACTGGTCCTGCTAGCTAGGGATCATGGGAGTTGTAGGCCAAAAACATCTGGAGGACCGAGGTTGAGGAAGCCTGTGCTAGAGCTTTTCACGGATGGGTTAATCTAGACTATAAAGTCATTGCAATGTACTCAAATCAATGAAATAAATGTTGGTAACAGGAGGCAGCCTGCCAATGTACTGCACAACCATAGTTTTCACTTTGTAGTTTTAAAGTTTTTGATCGCTTCCGATTTTAACAGATCCCATGACAGCGTTAAAACCAGGCTACTTGCTTATAAGCACAGTGATTTTAAAATGTGTAGAAGCCAAGCAACATTAAAAAACAATCACAAAAAGAATAAGCAGGTTCTACTCAAGTATTTAAAATTGCAGCAGATTTGGGAGATGTGCTCAGAGGCCAGAAGATGAACTACTTGTTACTCTTAAAGACCTCACCAAGAAGCTCAATCCCCTCTTTTGTGGGTATGAATATTACGAAGATTCTACCCCTTCATATGTGCTATTGCACTATCCCTTAGTTTGCAGTCAGGAAACTGCATCAAGGCATGACACACACATAGAATCACCGATTTCTTAGGTCAGATCTGTTCCAGCCCTGAGCAAAACAACCCTCTCAACCCTAATTGGAAAGTGATAACCGAAACAAGCATGACATGAAATTCTTTAAGAGAATAAATTAATCAACAGACATTCTAGAGAAACTTGCCTCATAGTGAGTTATTATCATTTGGTTTAGTAGAGTTGAGACTGAATAAAATGCCCCAGTCATAATTCCTGCAATGGGAAATAAGACTGTTTAAATTACTGCTATGGTTACTGAAATGAAATCAAGCAAAATTATTTTTTATTTTTTAAAAGGAGAAAACTTGAATCATTGGTATCTGAAGGCTAAAAATAACAGTCCTATCACTTCATACTGTTTTTGTTTATTACAAACATAGCATAGTTAATTAATCTGTATAAGGCCATAATCTGATTAGACATGTAAACTTTATTTGAGTACATGAAAAGCGAAACAAAACACGTTTAAAATAAGAATGACACAAAATTCTACTGAACTTTCAAAGAAGTATTTTATATCGAACAATAAAACTTTGCTGCCACATGTAGGCTAAATATATTTGTATACATGTGGTGTTGACTTTACAAAAATTTTTAAAAAGATGTGTGAATCTACTAACTTTTTTGGAATAGTTAAGGAAAATACTACCTAAGTATTCAGCAATATGAATAGACTCTAAATGGAATTGATTGTACAGAAAATGTTTAAATTAAGAAAATCATTGTTGAATAACTGAATAAACTTTATAAAGACATTGTTATATTGTCATCTGCTATTTGTCATCCATTTTTATCAATTAAAGTTGATAATGGTTATATTTTATTGATATTAATATATATAATATATGAATCTGTAGTAAGGTACGTTGGGTGGGTGGGATGTTACGGCAACTATGTTATACAAGACACATGAAAAAAAAGATGTTCAAAATACTCACCATAACTGATCAACAATAGAACAAAAGGAACATTTCTGAACAGATTGATCATTGATTGCTTGTAGGAGTAATCATCAGGTGAGACATCCAGGAGAACAGCCTGAGACTGACTTGGGGGATATTTAGGTTTTTCCTTAAACACTAGAAAGAAGGTGACACAGACATAAAAGTTTTGCAAGCCAGCTATTGTTATTCAAAATAGTAATTAGCACCATGCAAATCATGAGATGAGGACGAGGTCACAGGGTGTAGCTTCCCCATCATTTATCTAATCCAGCCTTTCACAACCTGGCTCCCTCCAGATGCTGTTGGACTACAACTCCCATCAGCCCCAGCCAGCATGGCCAATGGTTAGGCATGACAGGATTGGTAGTCCAGTATAGGGGACACCAGGTTCAGGAAAACTAATCTACACACACACACACACACACACACACACTTATCTTAGCCGCCCAGAGTGGCTGGGGAAACTCAGCCAGATGGGCGGGGTACAAATAAATTATTATTATTATTATTATTATTATTATTATTATTATTATTATCTGACAAAGAGAAAGAGAGCATGCTTCAAGACAAGCAGCAGTGTCTTCCCAACTAGCAGAAGTTCTTTGATTCATTCCTCCCCTCAAGTTCAACCTGTTCTCTTTATGCTTCTTCTCATGATTTCCTTCGCTCTCAAGTAGTGCAACTGTTTATTTTCATTGCATCCAAAATGTATACTTTTTTCCTATTGGAGTTGCTAAGATGTTGCTCCAGGCTCTCAGTTAGTGTAACATTTTATCCGTTTCCCCCAGTTCTCATTTCTAACTACCGCATTGAACTTGTTCTCTTTTAAGCAGAGCTTTGATTTACTTGCTTCTATTCCTCTTCAGTTCAAACTTCTTTTGTCTGAATGTCCCCTTTATCTATGCCCTATTTCTGAGAAATGCACACCCCAAAAAAGAGAGAAAGGTTTTCAAAGTAGAAGATGGCAAGATTCCCACTGCAGATACTTTCAAATACCTGGTACAAAATGAATTGACCAGTAGGACTGTTTCACGACAGCCCAACATAAACTTTGGCATTTTCTCCCTTCCTATTCCCAGAGTTAAGTGAAAAAGATAAGTCAAGCTACAGTTTTTTATCTGCAGGTAACCCTAGAAAGGAAAATGGTGAAGCAGCTATAGCCAAAAAAAGTGTAGGAATGTGTTTTGGGGGCAGGGAGGTGGTTAATGGAATCAGGTAATAATTTAGTAACTAGGCAAAAAGCATTCCAAACAGTATTTTTTATGTACTGTTAAAATATTTACTCTGTTGCTATTTTAACTGTTTTCCAATTTTATTTTATTTTAATGGATTGGAATGTTTTGTCAAGCATAGCCTCATCTATAATATATATAGCCTTTGACTGACTTGGATTTGCTTATTTGAAAGCTCTCTTCAGCTTTGACAAAACTGCTTACAGAGATGCTTTACTTACCCACTGCTGCTAGTATAAAAAGCAATGTGGATACTGCTGCCGTACCATAGAACATAATTCGGATGTTTTTTCCCATGAGATCAATGTCATCAGCTGTGTTTGGAACTAAAACTGGTGGCAATAAGAAGCCAATTGCTGTGCCTAGCTGTAAAGAAAAAGCAACCCAAGTAAAAACGAGGTTTGGCAATCGAAACATGCATATAACATGCAAGTAAAAAAGAATGTTTGAAACCAAAGTGTTCCTTCATTAACCTGAAGGAGAACAGGTCCTGGTGGATTTATCTACACTTATAGTGTTTAAATAGCCCATTATTGTTGAATTAAAATGCAAGGCATTTATCAGTGGTAACAGAGAAATTGTGTGATCCCATTTCTATCGGTATGTTTCCTATAGTGCTATCGTATATTAGCATTTCTGTAAGATGCTGCCTTTCTCTGAATATTGGTAACAATCAAGGCATTGGCTGAAATTTCTTATCTTGAAATATACCAGCATCTCCATTTTATTGATACGGCAATCATTGAAAGTGTACAGCTGAATTTCTTTACCATTCTCTGCCAGCAGAATTAATTGAAGCACATGGTTTAACTACAAAAGCATTACAGAGATACTTCATGCCTTTAGTTCAGAAATGCTATAGGCAAACATGGAAGCTTTGTAGTCAACACCCTTTTAAAATTGTAAAGCAGTTGTCTGCTTTTACAATGTTTTGTCCTTGTATAATTCAGAACAGTTCTACATTAAGTTGCACAGGATACAATTATTGGGGTGGTAGGCAGACTAATGAGACTGCTACTGCCTTTAGTTTCAAAGTCTTTCACAGCTCATGGAGAAATGTTTTAAGTTACAATTATATTGAAATATCATTCTCCATGGATGAAGCTCCTTTGAAATACCACTACAGACAGGGCTTTGCTTGCCATCAACCTGCAACTAACTACATGGCACAAACAAAATACACTGCTAGGACTTCCCACCCCACCCTCATCACAAAAATTCTAGCCCTTTCCATTTAAGATTCCCTCTTCCCTTACAAATGCATGATTTCTCCAGATATTTTCCCAATGAGCATCCCTCCCTGACACACCCCTGTCCCAAGCATCTTCCATTCTGCATCGTCTTACCTGGTTGCCCAGAACAGCTACAGCACAAGCAGTGGACACTTCCTTGGGCCCGAACCAGACAGAGGCAATGCGGGAGGGCAGCCCCAGAATAAAGACCTGGGCTATGGAGCACACAATCTGAGCCACCAACGTGACCACATACAAGTTTGGTTGAACGCTGGTACACTTAATCCAGGCACCCAGGCAGTTGAGTCCAGATCCCAGCAAGGCAGTGATGCGAAGCCCCCGAGTGTCCAGCAGCCAAGTGGCAGGGAAGATCAGGGGGATGTACGTCACCATATAGGTCATGGAAAGCCAGTCTATTTGAGAGTTGGAGACGTTGTAATAACGGGTGAAGACATTGGTCAGGATACTGTACTGGATCCACTGGAAGGCGTTCACCAGCGAGTACAAGCTGAAGATGACCAGCACTACCAGCCTGCGCTTGGACAGCTGAGGGCTCAGCTTCACTCCTGATGTGGAAGCAGGGAGCATGGCTTCTGCCTCAGGGTGCTCCTCGGCCAATGCAGCGGCTCGTCCAACCTCCACATCACTCACCGACACCAGAAGTGCCGAGCTGCCGCTCCTTTCTGTCTCCCTGCCAGGGAAGCACCCATTCTGGTGCAGGGGAGGCATCAAGGCTACCTCCACCATCTCCCCACCCTCTCCCTCCTCTCCGCCTTCCCCTGCCTCCGACGTGTCAGCACCATCCCCACCCATCCTCAAGCCTGGGTCCGTCCCCTTCAAGCCGGCTCCCCTGAACACACCCACAGGCCACACACAGGTGATCTACTGGAGGCCTCCCCAGTGCCTTGCCCACCCAGAAAGCCCCTCCCCTCAGTCACACACACCCCAAACACACTCTCCTATCCTTTGCCCCACAGATACACCCCCTAAAATACAGATACACCCCCAAAACTCCTATCCTTTGACCCACAGACCCACACACAAAACACAGATACACCCCAAAATACAGATACACCCCAAAAACGCCTATCCTTTGCCCCAGACACCCCCCGCTAAACAATCTCTCCTATCCTTTGCCCCACAGATACACCCCCAAAATACAGATACACCCCCAAAACTCCTATCCTTTGCCCCAGGCTCACACCCCCAAAACACACTCTCCTATCCTTTGACCCACACACAAAACACAGATACACCCCCAAAACTCCTAACCTTTGCCCCAGACACCCCCCCCCGCTAAACAATCTCTCCTATCCTTTGACCCACAGATACAGACACAAAACACACACGCACTCCTATCCCAGACACAGGCAAGATTATTCCCCGCCCTCCAAGGGACTAGACCCTTTTACTGCCTCTATTGCCCCCCCCCCGCGCCTCACACGTCAAGGTCGCCCACCCGCCACCTGTCCTCCCTCAGGTTCGCTCCCCTTCCCAGCCTCCAACACAAAAGAGGATTTGCACGAGCGCGCACGCGTCCCTGCCCAGCCCACTCGCTCGCTCCTTCGCCCAGGTCCTTCCCCACCCAGCCCTCTTCTGTCACGGGGGCCTCTCGCTGTTTCCCCGCCGGTGCCTCCCCGCCCCGCAGCAGGAGGGCTAAGCAACGGACGCGGCGCCCATCCTCTCGCTCCGCAACGCTTCCAGCCTCTCTAGCAACTCGCGGCCGGCTCCCGCATGCGCACACGGCGCTTCCCCCCCCCGCCCTCGGCAGATACCCCGAAGCCGCTTCCGCAGCCAATGGGACGGCCGGGCTCGGAGGAAAGGGGCGGGGCTTGGCCCAGCATCCTTCCGAGGCTTGTGCGCCCTCCCTAGAGAGAGGGATGCTGCTCTTCCATGTCACTGGGGGCCACGTGGAGCTCTCTCTACTAACCCCTCCCCGCGGGGATTGCTGGGATCATTGCCTTTCTCAACCCTCAGGCCCTCGTCCGACGCAAGAGAGCTTTCTTCCCCCGCGCACCCACCCTTGCCATTCTTCATGCACCCATTCGTGCCTTGCATGTAGTGACAAAAGAAGGATGCTACAGAGACACCCGGGCAGCTCCTGGAAATCAGAGGGTGCAGTAAGACGGATCCAAAAACAAAAATAAAATGTCCACAGAGAAGATGACTCATTGTTTTTGTATTGCAATGGGGTAGGTACTGTGTGAACTGTGCATTTGCACTGCACTGTTGTTGTCGTTTTTCAGGATGGGTGGATGGAGGAAAGAGACAGAAAGTGTGTCATTTTAGGCGCAGGGAAACACAGGTTCAGAAGGGCCGGATTAAACGTGATGTGAGAGATCTGTGACTGCATTTTCTGGCTTTTTCTTCTCTTGGCTAGAAGCACCCTTGCTTAAGATCACAGCTCAGGCATTTGAAGGGTAGGGGGTGTCTCTAACCCTTCTCCATGAAATATCAGGACAGTAATATAAAAACCCATCAAAAGCTGTACAAAACCATCGTTAACATGACTGGGTACTCAGTAAGATGTTAAACAGCTGCAAAGGGCTTTGGGCGTAAAATGTCTTCAAGAGATGTTCAAAAGTGAGGATGCCTGCTGAATATCTGCTGGTAGTGTGTTCTACACTACAGCATAGGACCAGCAACACTAAACTGAGGCCAGTCACGCCTCTGTAACATGGTGGGGGGAATAACAGTCCTCCTCCAGATGATCTCTGCTATTGAGCTGATCAGGCAGTCCCTAAGGTCTCCTGGACCCAAATGGTTCAGTGCACAAGATACTGTATACAACGTATGCCACTTATGCCTGAACTAAATCACTCCTCTAAAGCTACATGTTGCCCTAGAGGGGATACTATGCAGAGAGTTGGAAGGTAAAATATCATCTTATCTAGTTTGTCCTTGTTTTATTGTATATCACTAGATTCAGAGAAACCTCACACTTATCAAGGCAAGATCTAGAGGCTTTGCAGCAACTACAAAGCCCTCTTCCTTGCCATTTTTTTAAGACAACAAGGTTGGACAGGCAAACAGAAGCCATGTTGCTAATTTAATCATGATTTGTTTATTTATAAATATTTATATTCCACTGTTTCATAAAAAATATATCACAGCTGCTTACAAGAATATAAAAACATAAAGCCAAACAATAACATAATGAAAGTTAAAAATAAGTTTAAAGCAAAAAGAAATTAAAAACAAACATGAATAGACCATTGTGGGGGATGAGCTCTTAATTGCCTACATAGGCCTGGCAGCACATAAAAGTTTTCAGCAAGCTTTTGAAAGCTGGCACAGAAGGCGACTACTGATTATTTGAATTGCCAGTTGCTAAGCATCTACGGAACTTCCTGAAGTTCTAAACTGTCCCTGTTTTTCCATCAGGAGATCTGAGTTGGGAGTCCCAGTCGATAATCTCTTAGGAAATCAGAGCACTGCAGGGTATGTGTGGCTTAAAGGTTGAGCTGGTATAGCTCTAGTTCCAGCATATTGGGAAGAATATAGGAGTGCCTTTTGACAATACTTGTAATCTAAGAAACAACGACCTAATCAAGATTGGCATGCTGGCCATGGTTTGCCAGAACATCCCTCCCCAGTTTTGATCCACACTTTCCATTATTCTTGGCCGCTGTCTTTGCCGGCAGGGCTGATGAGATATGCAGTCCGAAACGTCTGGAGGGCACCAGCTTGGGAAAGGCTGTTCTGGAGACCTAGGCTACATACAAATTTATCATTTCTATCACGAATCAGCTATAAATCAAATGGTGCTTCAAACAAGGAGCATTTCCAGCACCCCTTCATGAGTAGGATGGCCAAGAACCTTTTTTTTAAGAGTTAATTTTTAGCCTACTTCACAACTTAGATGCATCATCTGTAAGAATTATTTATCCCAGTCATATGAGATCTGTGTTTCCGAAAGTGTGTGATGCCACCCCCTGGGGAGGTGTTAGAATTATCCAGGGGAGCAGTAGTAGCCTCCGGTTCAATTGGGGGGCATTGAATAAAAATAAGAGGGCAGTGGAAGCATAAAGAAGAGAATAATAAAAAAAAGTTTGTTGTATAATAATAATGCTTACTACCAGGTCAGGCACTGTTGTGGGATGGCAACAACGCCTCCCCTGGATCTGCTGGTTGTGCTGCAGGTGAGGGGTTTTCCTGGGCTTGGGTGAACCCTTTTCAGCTTCCCAGGCCTGGGAAATAGATCACAGCTTGCCCATTTGGCCAATGGCAAGCAGGCTATGGCGGCAGCCCTGCCCCTGGGGCGGATCAGATTGAGTTGGGGAACGCTGAGTATTTTTTTTACTTTTCTGAAAAGGGTTGGTGGTAGGCCAAATAAGTTTGGGAACCTCTGTATTAGATGATGGATTTAACCGAAAGGTAGCCAACAGGGTGCCCTACAGGTGTTGTGGACTACAACTCCCATTGTCCCTGATCATTGACTAGGCTGCCTGGTCCTTAGGAGTCCCCTCAGGTCATGCCCCTTCCCTAAGCGCACTCTCCTTGAATGTTTTTGCCTGGCTGATATGGGACCTTAAACTCAGATAATGCCTCTTGCTTGCTTGAATGGAAGACAGAGGGGTGTGTGGGAGTATCATCGCTTCAACCACTTTTTGCCTCTGGTCCCACCCACCTCTAGCATGCGGCCCTCAGAAGGTTGCACACAAGGGAAGGTGGCCCCTGGACACGAGTTTCTTATCTTGTTTTAAAGCATCCTTATTATTTGATCCCAGAAACAGTAGTACTGATCTGCATGGGGGAGGAGGGAGAGAGCCGGTTGTATCATCTTCTGTTGCACAACTGTATCTTAGGTTTCATTCCTATAGCAACCAAGCAGGGCTACAGTGTCCTGCTTTCACATGGACTAAAAGCATTTGAAATTACAGAGGCTTTGCTTGTATTTTTGCTCTGCTTTTAAAACCAGGAATTCCTCTTGGGATAAAGAGAACTTCCAATTGACCAACATGGCCGACGATGAGAAAAAGCTCTTGATTGAATATAACAAGATGAGGGACCCTGGATGCTTGTTGGAAGGAAAGACCGAAGCGGCCTGGCTCAGGCCTCAGAGGAGACATTTTCCCTTTGCTAACCGCAATTCGGCAGAGATGTTTAAAGTAGTGAAGCATGAGTATATCAGTGACAGGGCCTCCTGGATAACAATAGCCCCTCCTGAAAATAGGGAAAAGAGGCATTTCCGAGAAAAAAGTAAGCTAATTTGTAATATAGTGTGACACACAATATCGCCAATCTCCACAGGGAGTTCCAGGCACTCTTTACCCCAGGTTTGTGTTTCCTTTTGGACAATGAGGAACAGCGGAGAATGAGGTTTCTTTATGAAATATGGTTTATTTACACATCTATACAACCTGAGCCTGTGATGGAGGGGCTTCCAGCATTACAGTCCAAGAGGGTTCCGTTTCTCCCTTGGATTATTCCTTAGATTCAAACTGTCAGCCCACATTGTGCTCTAGCCTCTGACTCCCACCTTTCTCCAGCTTGGCGCCACTTGCAAACTAAAATTATCTTTCCTCCAGTTTACACCATGCCCACTGCAATCCTGAAACTCCCTCCCTGAAACTCTGGTGTTGTCTTTGGCTAGCCATCCAGAACCTGGGGTGGAGATCCGCCCATTTACTGGCTGGCACATAGTCTCAGCCCAGTGTACCTGAAGGAGCGTCTCCACCCCCATTGTTCAGCCCAGACTCTGAGGTCCAGCTCCAGGGTGGATTAATTAATTTTTCAGATTAAATGGCGAAATAATAAAGGACAGCATTTTTATGTGATTGATGTCACGTGCTTTGCAAAATTTGTGTGCACAAGCCCCTTAGTTTGCAATGGGCCTACTGCTTGCTCTCTGTCCATCCTGTCTCTTGTGCTTTTAACTCCAATCTCTTCTGTTCCATTCTCCTTTACCCAGCATGTCATTTTCTTTTACCTGTGGAGGCATGAAGCTGCTGGAAAGTATGCCATTATCTTTCTTTCTCCTGAGGTGCAATTCAGCTGCATTGCTTCCCTACGTTGTAGAGTTATGCTTGCCTCACTCCCCCAATGCGTTGAAAACTTTCAGGGGTACACACAGTGTTTACCTGGGCTTGGTTTCCTTTGGAAGAAGGGAGAAAATAGAATGAATATACAAACAAGGAGGGGCAGGGTGATCAAGAAGCGTATTTCTCTGAGGGCATATTTCCCAAGCCCATCTGCCCACCCCCACTCCATGTGGAGACTGGCTATTATTGCTCAATAGTAAAGACAATCAGCTAAGAGACATTCTTGTTTAGAATCGGTGGGCATATTTCATGGCTGGGCTTTGCTACCGCAAACAGGTACTGGGGACTGATCGCTGACTCAGCCACCAACTAATTCCTTGTAAAACAAAACAGAAAACTGATGCTGAGTGTGGGCTGAAGCAGCAGAACAGGTGTTACATCATCACCACTGAATTTATTTTAGATGCTGCTTGCAAAACAATGAGGAGAAAAGCAGCGCTTATTTATTTAGCTTTTTGCCTTATCTTGTCTGGCCCACAGTTCCGTGCATGATTAACTTTTAAGACTGGGAGAAAGGCCACTGAAGTCGAGTTAAAACAATTTGGTCTGAAAAATTCTCTCAAGGTTAGAGATACTGTGTTTCTCCTAAAATAAGACACTGTCTTATATTTTTTTTCCTCAAAAAAAACACACTATGGCTTATTTTCGGGGGATGTCTTATTTTAACCGCTCCGCGTCGGTACACTGCATAGCCACGCCTATCCAGGCCGTCTTAAGGGAGAGGCGCTGCATCACTATGGCTTATTTTCAGGGTATGGCTTATTTTCGGGGTATGGCCTATATTTCGCAAATGTGTAGAAATCCTGCTACGGCTTATTTTACGGCTACGTCTTATTTTAGGAGAAACAGGGTAGATGACTCTTGTCAGTTTTGCTTTCTAATCTTTCAAAACTTACCTTTGGTTCTCCAAATTTCTGCAGCAACTTCCATGAATAAATAAATAAAATTATCCATGAAAATTCAGCAGCAAATTAGTGCAATTTTCTCCTAATAAGCACATTTCTGTTTGCAGTTTTTACACATTTTTGCAAGCAACTTTCCCTAGCTTTCTGTGTAATTTTTCACTTATATGCATTTTTATACACATTTTCACCTAATTTTTTTTTAATCAGTTGGAGAACTAGATCACAACATTTGTAGAAGTGTGAATTTCGAATCACAGTGGCCAGAGACTGCTGGGATAGGGGAGAATGTTGGTTCAGTTTGCATTTTCTGAAAAGCAGCTTGCCCTGGTCTCCCAGGTCCAGCACTCTAACCACTACACCACAATGGCTCTTACCAGTACAGGTTACATCATGCTGGGAGCTTACCACTTCAGACAGTAGCTCTCCAACTGTTTGGTGGGTTGGGGAAGGTGGAGCTGGCAGGCTGCTCACATGTTGCTTTATTCCAATTCTTGAACATCTGTAGAGAGCTTGTTGATTTAACTCAAAAGTTAGCCAAGATGGTGCCCTACAGATGTTGTGGACTAAAACTCCCATCATCCCTGATCATTGGGCTATGCTGGCTGAGGCTAATGGAGCTTGTAGTCCACAACATCTAGACAACACCACATCGGCTACTCTCGCTTTAACCAAATAGTTCTAGGAAAGTTATCATCTCCTACTGATTCTGTTTTATGCTTCTTTACTTTGTATCTTGCAGGCCATGACATCTTTGGATGACGTGCTCTTCAAAGGCTGTTTCTCCTGGGGTGCTGGCTATTTCTCAGGAGCAAATAAACAATTATAATACTGTCCATGTTTGAATTAAATTGGTTCCCCAAAAAATGAAATAGTTTTAAAATAAGTTATGTAAAATATGCCAGTACGTTGTTTTTTTATTTTAAAAATTGTATCTATTTCCTTGGTCTAGACTGAGTGAATAGGAAATAAATTTAACACACTTGGCTTGTATCTAATGCACTATTTAAGAGAACATTTTGTGTTTGTTGTTTCAGTAATCAAATTATTAAAGACAGTTACATAATATTAAAACATGGGACAACTGTAATACTTTATTCTTATTGCTCTCAAAATTGCAAGAAGGGAGCTGCAGTTCAGCAGAAGAACCTCTGCTTTGTATGCAGAAGGCTCTGGGTTCAATCTCTGCCATCTCCAAGGAGGGCTAGGGAAGACCCCTTCTCAAAACCCCACAGAGCTGCTGCCAATCAATGTTGACAACCTGAGCTTGATGGACCAACGGTCTGACTCAGGCATAGGCAACCTTTGGCCCTCCAGATGTTTTGGCCTACAACTCCCATGATCCCTAGCTAACAGGACCAGTGGTCAGGGATGATGGGAATTGTAGTCCAAAATGTCTGGAGGGCCGAAGGTTGCCTATGCCTGGTCTGACTTGATATAAGGCAGCTTCCTCAGCAAAAAAAGTGCCATACCCTAACTAAAATTGGATAGGGCTGCTGAGGACAAGATGACATTACTTTAGAGCAGACATGGCCCATGAGCTGCTGCTAGACAGATCTGCATGAAAGGAAGCTGAACACATTTTATTCTACCTTAACTGAGACAGCAGAACAAACAATATAAAAAAAGGGAATGAAAATGCAGCTTGGTCCCCAAAGTCAGCAGATGCCACTCTGAATAAAACAGAAGGTGCCTAGATCTGTTACGTAAGAAGATGTTATTTTTCCTATTATTGCTTTCCAGAGTAGATCAGCTGTGCACCACGGCACCTTCAAAGGCTTTCACTGGACACCTGAGCAGGTGCCCAAGACATTGAGCTTTCATTGAGGGAGGGGAAAGTACATCTCTAGTTTGCCTTGAAAGAAAGTTATGGGGCAAAACGTGCAGTTGCCTTCTGTCAAGGGACTGGCTGGATGAGGAGGAGTGGTAGGCCTCCCGCCCAGGAGCTCCCCAGGGAGGACAGGGAAGATGAGGACATGGTCCTAGTGGTGGGACATCAGGGAGGAGACTGGGGAAGGGATGAGCTGGGAGGTGCTAGAAGCAGGAGGTTGGAGCGATCAATGGTGGGGAGTGGGTCAGAAGATGAAGGCCTTTCCAGGGCAGGGCTGGAGGCTAAGCATCTCAGTGTGAGCACAGACACAGGGAGGAATCAGAGGGTATACCTGCCACCCCGCAGCAGGGCAGTGTCAGGAGTGTGTGCAGGAGCCAGGCCCTGGGACCAGCGGGGCTTCGCACGACTGGGGACCTCTTCGGCTTGTTCTGGAGAGGCAGGGTGCGGCCGCACAGGTGATGCCACTTGGTAACTCGCTGCACCTGGTGGCAGGAGCCGGCAGGGGATATAAGGCCAGCATTTCCCCTCGGCTCTTTGCCACGGCAACGCATTCCCTGCCTCGCTGCGTGCCTCTTTGCTTCTTGACCGTGACTTTGTGCTTCTGGTTTCTTGACCCTTGGACTGTGACTTCGTACCTCTTGCTTCTCGACCCTCGGACCCCTGCTCTTTGGACTTTTGTTCCTGCCATCTTGGCCCCGGTCCTGACGTTCCTTGCTGGGACTCAGTTTGCTACCAGCCCGGACCATGACAGTCAGTCTCAATCCTGCTGCTCTCCTCCTCTCACAAGCCAGCTCCAGGAAAGCCCTGCATGTTACCAAACAAAGGGCCAGGCAGGCCCATCTCCACGTTGCAGTCTCCGTCTGTTGGGGAGGTCTCCAGAGTGAGAGGCTAGAGGGGAAAGGCAGGGCCAGAGGTCAGTTTTCCAGCAATGTCTCAAGCTGAAGGAGTCGAGCCACAGAGACCCCGCTGTGTTGCTTTCTGTGAATAGAAGTCAGTTGCATTTCAAGCCTTCAGCCTTTTCCTGACCCGCGGAAACCTCAGACTCATGACACTAACTGGTTTCTGTGAAATGAGAGTGGGTGTGTCATGTGGCCACCTTCTATATTTTTCCTGGTAGTGAGGAATGTTCCCTCCCTATTAAGACAGCAACAACATCTGTGCTTGCTTGTGTAAAATCAGTGTTGTGCAATCTCTACAATCAGAACCTGGAGAACCTGACTTATGGTGAGCATAAAGTTGTTGAGGATGGCTGTCTATCTAATTTTGGGTTATGCCACATGCCTCCCCAAAGGAGTTATTTTGTGACTGGTGCCCCCAGCACTCTCCCAAAATTCAAAATGTGGCCACTGGTCCAAAAAGGTTGGCGCCCTCTGTTCAAAACACAGACCAACTCTTACTTCTTTTCCCCCCAGACGATGTTAAAATGCCTGGATCAGGGGTGGCCCACTTAATTCCTCCCAGGTGTTGTGGACTACAACTCCCATCATCCCTGATCACTAGTTATGTTTGGATTGATGGGAGTTGTAGTTCACAATAGCACCAGATCGGCTAAGGCTGCCCTAGATTATTCATTGATGTTACATTCGCTTTAGACCCAGTCAAGCACCAGTGGTTCATTTAGTTTCCTTATAAGCTGCTTTTCCATTCTGCCCAAAGCTGCTCAGAATAAACATTAAGTAATTATCACAATAAAGCAATGTGTTTGGAACAGCAATTCATTACACGCTAAGTTAAATATCATGATAAAATGGTACTATTATACTTCATTATTTACTTATTTAATTATTTAACACTCAAACAGTAGGCTGCTAAGAGGTTTGCAAAAGACAACCTAAACTACTTATTAAAAAAATACAGATAAAAGCAAACATTAAAAACAAGTTAGATAACATTTGGTTACATAACAAGTTGTCATACATTTTGACACTTGAGATTATGTTTTTAGGACACACCTCATTTTAATGGTTGTAAGCCGTTTCAAATTGTTATTATATTGTCTTTTAATGCTGTAACCCTGGGACCTTAGGGTAAAGGGTGGGTAACAAACAAACAAACTTGTTAAAAAATATTTTTAAAAACAAGTAATTTATAAACCATTATATTTACAAAAATCACCTGTTAAAACTGCGTGCTAACATTACATGCCTGGGTAGGCTTTCTGAAATGTAACAGTGATGGTTCAGTTGGTTAGAGCATGGTGCTGATAGCGCCAATTTTGCAGGTTCGATTCCCGTATGGCAGGCACATCCAACAGGTAGATCGTGATTTACCATTAGATCAGTGAACGTCTGTGGTAGATCACTGGTAGATCACTGGCTCCCCCCAAAAAAGCTACAGGTAGGTAGCCGTGTTGGTCTGGCATAGTCAAAACAAAATAAAAAATAAAAAAAATCCCTTCCAGTAGCAACTTAGAGACCAACTAAGTTTGTTTTTGGTATGAGCTTTCATGTGCATGCACACTTCTTCAGATACCCAAAAAGCTGTACAACTTTGTCTCCTGCTCAACATTTTCACCATTCACCCCACCCAAAAACGGGGCTTTTGACCCGGGCCTTCCTCCTTCCTAAAAAAAGCTCAACAACTTCAATCTGAACCCCCAAAAATAGGGTTACAGGGTTTTCCTTCCCAGAAAAAGCTCAACAACTTTGACATGAACTCCCCCCCAAAAAAACAGGGATTTCCTTCCTAAAGGAAGGAACCCCCCAAAATGGGGGTAGATCACTGCCAGTTTTTAACTCTGTGAGTAGATAGCAGTCTCTTGGGAGTTGGCCACCCCTGCCGTATGGGACAGCTGCATATTCCTGCATTGCAGAGATACCTTCCAACAATACAGTAAAGGTTCCTGCCTAATATCAATCGGCAAGGAGTTCCAAAGAGTGGGCTGAAGGACCAATTTCTTGCAAGTGGGGTGCAAACACTTGTAAAAGTGCAAGTTTCATAGACCTAAGTGATCGGATGAGCACATACGGAATTACAATAAATAAAATTACATAGCTGGCTCAGCTCACACATATCTAGTGCTGGTCTACTCTAAGGTGCCACAGCAGCCTGAGGTTGACATAGTTTGAGATCCTTGACTGGGCAAGGGCAGAATCTTTTCAGCAGGTGGATGTTTTTGCTGGCTTCCTCTTTTTTTAACTGCAAAGGAACACTGGCAGCAATATGGTTTCTGTAATAAATGTAAAATTCAGTGCACAGAGAGAGACAGAGAAGGAGAGATAAAGTATCTCAGCCAAACTGATTCACTTTTGTGATACTTCTTGTCTCTGGCCCATTGCAAGCGCAGGCAGGCTTAGTTCAATTTCTACCACACAAATCTGAGAGCTGCTTAAAATTCAGTAAGCTAAGATAGTATGGTTAGTATGGTTACCTGGGTGGGGAAGACCTCAGGTTATTTGGATCCGCTTTGGGGTTTGTTTGTTTTTTCTAGACCTCCAATATGGACCAGGTGCAGAAGGCATACAGGTAAAATGAAAGAACAGAGTGGCTCTGAGCATGTTATGAGTTTCCAGTTTCCAGGATTCTTTGAGGGGGAAATGTGTTACAGGCCTGCTGTGTTTGAGGCCTTTCTGCTTAGCCTATGGAGTGGGGCCCTGGATTTCTGCCCTAAAGTGCTGCCCTGACAGTACCACTGATTTCATCTCCTGAAAACAAAACACATTTGATCTGAACTGAGAGGTGTGTGTGGAACCCAGCCACAAGAAAATGTTGACCTTTGTTGAAACAATGAAGTTCAGAGGTGCCAGCTATCGTTGCTTTTCTTGACAGAAGCCCCATTTATATCCTGCCAGAAAAGCAATTTGAAGATCAAGTTGCCAGTTAAAGTTCCCTTTGTTTATCTTAAAAGCTGGTCCAACAGAGTAACTTAGGATGGAGAAAGTTAATTCACACAGAGAGATATATTTTCCTCTGAATAGGTGGTGTCAACGCTAGACGAATGCAAACTGTTATGTGGCTTAAAATGCAGCAATGTGGGATTTGATTAATATTCAGTGGAAAATCCTGTATTGCTTTAACATGCTGTATTGTTTTAACATTCGATTGGGAGCTGCCCAGAGTGGCTGGGAAACTCAGCCAGATGGGCGGGGTACAAATAAATTATTATTATTATTATTATTATTATTATTATTATTATTATTATTATTATTATTGAATGATCATTGGAAACACTTGTGATACTGCTGTTAATGCTCACCTCAGTTCTCAGAGCAATAAGATGCTCCAGGGGTGCTGCACTAATTCCGGTTTGGTTTCCTTTGGAAGGAGTCACTAGAAACGTTTTTGGTGTTTAGCAGTATTGTATTTATTTACAAAAACAAAGAGGACACTTGACTTGTCCAGGGCTTCTAAACTGGTTTGACCATTTTAACATTCCCTCTCTTTTGCAGACCCTCCTCTTACAACGATAAAATTATTGGACTAGCAGAGATCCTGAGAAGACATTTAGCTCAACCCCAATCCTAAAAGTTCTGTAAAATTATCTGCTAGAGACTTGGTGATAGAGGTGAAGAATCCATGTTTGTATGAGAAAAGAATGTTTCCCTAAGAATGGGATGGCTTCAAAGTTTAGGAGATGTTGTTTCAGAGGGTTACTTTCATGGCATATCATCTCAACAAATATTTTTTTCTTGAAATTCACAGACATTAAGGTAAAGAGATGGCATATGTGCCTTGATTAACAGCATGGCAGTTAAGAGAAAAAAAATAAAAAATCACAGTAACCAAGAAATCAAAACATTCTTCACTTGCAATAGTGATCAAATTATTATCATGCTTTTCAAGTGTGGAACAGCAAGTTCCAGCCAAGGCAAGCAAAACCTTACTAGACCTCAAAGCCTTAAAAGACCTTTGAAACGGCTATGGTGAAGCTGCTGAAACAGGCAGAAATCCTTATAGCCAATTATTTATGTATTGTTTATCACTCACCACAAGCAACAAACCTCTAGAATGTAAAACAAACATTCAAGCATGCAAAATACCAGCAAAATGCAAGCAATTCAAAACAGCACAGGCGGTAAACAAACAAACAAAACCCCACAACAGCTGTATAATCCTATAAATCTAAGACCCCAAATGGAAGCTAAAACTAATTGCCATCAGATTGAACAAAGACTAATATTAAATATGTCAACACAACATAACACCCACACACCCACACACCCACACCACACAAGCATCTAGTCCAGGGCTCAGTTTTTAGTTTCTTAGCCACAGTGTTGCCCTTGTAGAGAGGAGGATGTGAACAAAACTAGAATGAATTGGCTCTGCCTGTCATTGGCTCTGGCTCCTAAGTGTTGGGTCATCCTGCCTTCTGCCAGTCCCAAATGGCACCAGCTTCCACTGCCATTTTGTGTGAGGCCACACTTTCCACAGCAGCCATATTGTGTTAGGCCTCACCCCCATACCAGCCATTTTGTGGCTGGTGCCCACGGCACTTTCTCAAAAATTATATATGTGCCCACTGCCCCCAAAAGGGGTAGCGATGCATGTTCTCACATAGTAATTAGAATATTCCCCCCTAATTATTAGAATAAACTTCCCTGGGGAGGAGCTGGAAAAGCAGGTTACTGTACTTGGAACAATAAAAACTCTTTCTACTTCAGCTTTGGCTGTTTGCCAACCCAGCCCTGCTTGTCTCTGCTTTAACATGTCCATTCTTTCAGCATAGCAGACATCTTTTAGCTTCTTTGACCGCTATGTCTTTCTGGAACTGTGATTGATTTGAAAAACAACCTGGAGGTTATTTGTATTCTAAAGTGCTGTTAGGGATGCATACACAGGGCACCCAGTTCTGTCTTAGAAAGGAAACGAGCTAGACTTGTTATTCCCCCCTGAGTACCTATAAAGGAATATATATCTTGATTTCATACATGCCCATACAGTGGAAAGCAAGTGCATTTTATTAATCATTTATAAAGTGCCCAAAATTTTACAGATGCCAGAAGCCCACACAAACCCTTCACTGTACTCTTTCTGGTGCCTACAAAACACATTTTTGTTTAACAAAACAAAACATGGAAAACACTGATTTATGTTTTAATCTGTTTTTAGTTTATTGTTGGTTTTTTTAAAATATAAAAATGCTTTAAATAGTTATTTTTAACAACCTGATGATTTGGTTGTTTTATTGTCTTTGTAAACTGCTTTGAGGTTTTTTTTAAAAAACCATCAAGTACACATTTTATGAAATATGTTCATAGAGCATGTTACTAATGCTAATTGAATAGCCAACAACATTGCCTTATCTCCCAGCAAACAAATCAGGAGGGGCTGCTCAATAAATGAGTTAACATATATTCTTTTGAAATTTTATTTATTGAATTTATATCCCACCCTTGCTCCCTAAGGAGCCCAGGGTGGCAGATCATATATATAAATATAGGCATTAGGTGCACATTAATTTTTTACCTCAGACTGCCTTTTACCATCTGCTCCCATGTTTTATGGCAGATGCCCCACACCGTCTGAGAGCAATCTGTGCTTCAAATCCTTTCCAAACTACCTTAACTTGTTATATTAATGGAAAGGGCTAATGGCACTGCTTCAGACTGAAGCAAATTACTCCCCAGTATCTCTGTGTGTGTGTGTGTGCGCGCGCGCGCACCTGCGCATACATAAACACACATGCTGCTTCCCCCTTTTCTTCCTCCCCACAGGAGAGCAGGGATGCAGGAAGGAATCGGCTTCCTTAGCCCTTTGATCCCACAGCAGCTGCTGAGGTAAAGGGAGGTCAGGGAGTTTGCTGGAAGGAACATGAATCTGGCAGCGTTCTCCTCTCCTCACGCCTGGCCAGCAACAACTCCTGCTTAGCCCCAGGTTGCTAGAAAAACGGTCTCTGCTTCCCCATCTTATTTAATTTCAGCGCTGCAAGCAAGAGGACAGTTATCACAGGAATTTGGCTCTCACACGAATTCCACAACAGGCATGCGGAACCTGTGGCCCTCCCGGTGTTGCAGGACTCCCAGCTCCCATCACCCCCTGAGCCAGTGTGGACAGTGGTGAGGGATGATGGGAACTGGACTCCCAACAGCCTTGGGAGGTCCACAATCTCCCCATTCCTGGGTTGGACCAAAGAAAGGGATAATCTAGCAGTCACATCGGGCGACGGTCCATTGCTCAGTAGCAGAGCACATGTGTTGCATGCAGAGGGGCTATCCCATGTCCAATTTCTGTCTTCTCCAAGGATCAGGTAGGAGGCATAGACAGACTCCTGGGAGAACAGCATGTAGACCTAGCTGGGACTCACTCTTTGATCTGATCAAGCAGGCCTCTCCTCAGAAAAGGTCACCTTGCCAGTCAGAGTAGACAATATCTGGACAAAATGGGCAAATCGTCTGAAAGGGATGCACGCAGGTGGCGCTGTGGTCTAAACCACTGAGCCTCTTGGGCTTGCTGATCAGAAGGTTGGCGGTTCAAATCCTTGCGATGGGTTGAGCTCCCATTGCTCTGTCCCAGCTCCTGACAATCTAAAGCATGCCAGTGCAAGTAGAGAAATACCGGTAGGTTCCGCTGCAGCGGGAAGGAAAACGACGTTTCCATGCGCTCTGGTTTCCGTCATGGTGTCCCGTTGCGCCAGAAGCGGTTTAGTCATGTTGTACACATGACCTGGAAAGCTGTCTGTGGACAAACACTGGCTCCCTCGGCCTGAAAGCAAGATGAGCGCCACAACTCCATAGTCACCTTTGACTGGACATAACCGTCCTTTACCTTTTACCTAGTCTGATTGGGTATTAAAGCAGCTTCCTATGTTCATATTTTGGGGTTCCAACTGGATACCTGCAAAGCCCCCACATTTTTTAGGGGGGTAGCACTGTTGAAGGGTGTGTGTAAGAATCGCCACTATTAAAAAGGCCATTAAAAAGACAAGGAAAAAGCTCAAGGACACATTGCAGCCAGGCAAATGCACAAAAGGAAGACGCAAAGCAGGGCCAGTGAGGGGAGTGGCCTGTAGGGTGTCTCAAGGGCCAGAGAGAGATGCCTCAAGGGCCACATTCCACTCCCAAGCATAACATTTCTCCCTCCTGTGCTACAGTCTTCACGTATTCCTGTGAGGTAAATATAACATCAACATTCCCCTTTTATACAGCCAGAACTAAGACACAGAGAACTCCATGAAGTAAGGGCAGACATACAAATAAGAGAAATGTCTGACTATTTAAAAAATAAAAATAAATAAAACAAGATAATTTTTTATTGTTTTATTGTTTTTTAAGCACAAAGAAAACGAATTGAAAGATGTTACATTTTTTTAAAACACGCGATGGTTATAGTCCTTTTATTAGGAAAGTGCCAGTGCCGAATTAAGGAGAGTTTATACATAGCATCATTCTATATTTGGCTCAATTTACAGACACAATCGATAGGAACATCATAACTTCTTAAAAATTGTGAAGTTATGAATATATCAAAGCCAGGTCACAGGAATATATTAAGGCACAGCAGAACATTAGTTATGTTCAGAGTTCTTCAGTCTGGGAAACAGTTTCTGTGCATTCTGGGTTGTTATGCCTATAACTTCTTCCACTGAAATCCCTTTTATTTTAGCAATGTATTCTGCAGCAATGAAGATGTTCTTTGGTTCATTTCTCACCTGGAATACAAATAAGTGACGTTGGTCTACACAGCGACACCTAAGGCCAACTCAGTTTCTCTTTTGGTTCAAATCTTCATAGAACCAGAGAGTTGGAAGGGATCACAAGGGGGCATCTAGACCAACCCCCTGAAATGCAGGAATCTTTTGCCCTGTGTGGGGCTTGAACTCATGACCCTGATATTAAGAGTCCCATGCTCTACCAACTGGGCTACCTTGTTGTGCTGTGGCTCTTATTAACAGCACCATTCTTTTTATCCACCTTTGAAACAGACCTTTTTATGATATTCATGACTGAGCCCTTTGAGGCCCAGTAGGTCAGCTTATTGCACTCAAGCCTCCATTTACTCTACTCAGAGTAGATTATTCAGCCTGGACACTGAGGTCCAGCGCCGAGGGCCTTCTGGCGGTTCCCTCACTGCGAGAAGCAAAGCTACAGGGAACCAGGCAGAGCGCCTTCTCGGTAGTGGTGCCTGCCCTGTGGAATGCCCTCCCAGCAGAGGTCAAAGAGATAAACAACTATCTGACATTCAGAAAATACCTGAAGGCAGCCCTGTTTAGGGAAGTTTTTAACCTGTGATATTTTAATGTATTTTAATATCTGTTGGAGGCCACCCAGAGTGGCTGGGGAGACCCAGCCAGATGGGCGGGGTACAAATAATAAATTATTATTATTATTACTCAGCCCTCTCCCAACACTGTCAAGACCTCTTGAGATCTCCTCCTTCCAACTGTAGCTGTTTTCCCACACCATCACTCGGCATCTCAAGCCACTTCTTCCCAAACAGGATCGTGCTCATAAACTGTGCTGCAGAAGTTGGATGACCATCTGTCATGGGTGCTTAGTTGAGATTCCTGCGTTGCCCATTCAGGGGCTGAACTAGATGACCCTCAGGGTCCCTTCCAACTCTACAATTCTATGATACTTTACCTGTTTCTCAGGGCCGAGCGCAGGAGAGTCAGTTTCTAAGCAAATGTTTTCTAGGGGCAACTGTTTCACAAGTTTCTGCTTCTTGAACAAAATAAGGAAAGGAATTAGTATCATAATTCTCCAAGCAGCCAAAATAAACATTTAAAAACTTGAACTGTCCACGGATTAAATAAGTGTTTAGTCAAGCCTCCTTTACCCAAATAATTAAAAATGAATACTGCCAAATCTTGAATACAAATGCTTTTTCTGAGGACAGTGGGGGAAAAATTGTTTATTAAATTGTATATTGCCAATAATTGGAAGCAGTTGTTAATCTCTTCTTTTCCATTCCTTATTTCAGTGGCAGGAGAACCAAAATAGCTTCCAAAAATAAGAGTGTCCTCATCTCCTACTGATTAAAGAAATCAATCAGCTAAAGCAGAGATGGGGAATCCTTTTGGCTCCATGGACCAGATTTGAGATATGAACAAAGAACCTTATAGCCAGAAGCCAGGACTTCTTGAATCTCACCTGCTCACTCCTTATAATAGACGGAGGAATGGAGAAAAAATACCCAGCCTTCACCCCTTCCATTGCCACCGACGGCTTGCCATCAAACGCATGGAGCAGCACCCTTTCAGCACCTAAGGAGAACTACAGAAATCAGGAAAAGAACTTTTGCTTCCTGTAGAAACATCAAAGCGCAGACCAGGCAGTGATCCAAAGATCCACAGGGCTCTAGAAAAAGCTAGAGGCGCACTTGTGGAATGCTGGCTCTACGAACGGGTTTAAATCCCTTTACAATATATTAATGTTATATTTCATATTTGGCTATGCGATCTTCTGACTTGGCTGGCATGACTCTGACCCAAACCCCAAAATGCAGCCAGCTGACTGCTGGCAGGCCCAGCTGCACTGGCTGCCAGTACGCTTTCGGAGAACAGGTGTTGATCTGCAAAGTCCTGCACGGCCTAGGACTCTCGATATCTTTCAGGGCATCGCCCCCAATATAAACCTACGCAAACCCTTCAATCTTCATCTGAGGCCCTCCTCTAGGTCCTCCTTCAGAGGGTGGAGATAAAAGAGAGGGCACTTTTAGTTGTGGCTCCCAGCTTGTGGAATGCTTTTGAGGTCTGCCTGCCAACATCATTAATACCCTTTCAGCCTGTGGTAAAAATGTATCTCCTCTCTGAGGCATTTGACCGACTATGTCCTGCTGCTTATTGATGAAATGTTTTCCGCTGATGACGTTTCTGCTATTTGCTGGGTTGCTTTATGGGTCACTGTGATGGCTTTATTGCATTTCCCCCTGGTTTTATGCTATGTCTTCGTCTCTTAAGCCTTTGCCAATTGCTTACAGACCGTTTTGGAGTAAGCAACTAGTAAGTCCAATAATAGTACAGTGGTCCCTTGACTTACGAATGACCCGACTTCCGTATTTTTTGAGTTACGAGTGAAAAAAGTGGCCGCGCGCGTACGAATTTTTTCGACCTCCGAATGGAAATCGTTGCCATTTTAGATGCGGTTTCCAAGACTTACGAAGTTTAGATGCGGTTTTTTTCGACGTACGAATTTTTTCGGATATTTTTCTCCCAATGCATTCCTATGGGGACTCGACTTACGATTTTTTTTCCGATCTACGAATGCCCATTCAGAACGGATTACATTCGTAAGTCGAGGGTCCACTGTATTTAATAATAATAATAATAATAATAATAATAATAATAATAATAGTACCATCATCTAAAGATAACTTCCTTCTAAAGTACAGTGCCCAGGGCCTTCGAAAACTTACGCTTGTGCCTCTAATTGAGAAGGCTCTGGATCTTATGCTAAAACAGATGTGTAAGATTGGCTGAGCTCAGTTGGTTAGAGCATGATGCTGATAACGTCAAGGTTGCAGGTTTGATCCCTGTAGGAGACATCTGCTTAGTCCTGCATGGACTTCCAACTCTACAATTCTATGATCCTATTTCAGGTCTGCTTCTTGTTTCTGGTCTAACATCCAAAAAGGGGGGGGGGACTGACTGTCCCCCACAGTGAATAGGCCCTGTGTATTTTGGCAAGAAAACTAAACAAACCGAATGAATGTAAATAAAACAAAACATTATACCTTGTTCCTTTAAGAGGTTAATGGTTGGCCTTCCAGCTGAGCGGGAATGGACATTTCTAGGATAAACGAGAAGAACAAAGATATCAGCAGGAGTTGTTAGCAAAACTGGGCTGGGTTTTCATGGCCGGATAAACCACTTCCCTGGGTGGAGTTTTAGCATTTCTTATGTGTTTAAGCTTGAATCAAGCTACATATTTTAACTCTGTCTTTTATCTACCCCAAGCCTTCAGAACAGGGCTATTAAAATTATGTAAACAAATAAATTGCACTTTGATGGTCCACTGAATTGCTGCTTAAAGCAAAATAGATAGGAAGAGTTATGGCAGAGTGCCTGGAAACATCTCAAAAGAACTATGCAAAGATTATACAGCAACACAGTCTGTAACCCTGAAAATACAGCAAAAACACTTCCTCCATTAATACGAGGAATAGATAATACTGTACAATAAATTGCAGTAATAATTTTAATTAGACCAGTGCATTTTAGACAATGCTCTGGTTTAATTAGCAACTGAATTCCAATCACGACAAATGACATTTTCATTCACAAAAATAAAACTAATTGTCTCTCTTGCAACATACACAAGACCTACAAAGGTAAATCAAGTTGTTTTGCCAGCTGAATCTGCTTGATCAAGACTTGTCTTTGCCCTTCCTTCTGCTCATCAGTGCTTGCAAATCTGGGAGTGAAATCCAGGCCAACCTGTAGGAAAAATGGGAGGGGGGAATGCAAAAACACTGCTAGAAATTGTTGGTTTACTTTGTCTATCAGCACAAAATGCACTCAGCTAGGAGCAATAATAAAAGCAAACTTGACCCCAAAGTCTCCTATAGCATCAGGTAGGTAGCCGTGTTGGTCTGACACAGTCGAAATACTGTATATAAAAAAATAAAAACATTGTCCAGTAGCTGAAGAATCTGAAGAAGTATCTGAAGAAGTGTGCATGCACACAAAAGCTTATACCAAGAACAAACTTAGTTGGTCTCTAAGGTGCTACTGGACAATATATATATATATATATATATATATATATATATATATATATATATATATATCTCCTATAGCAGTTTTCACTTAACAAGAAATGTATTATTGAAGACCTGCTATTTTTGTGAAACACCCAAGGTCCTTAATCAAGCATTTAATCAGCAGTCCAATATGTTGACTGTTGTGAAAAAGCCAAGAACTTGCTTAAAGTTTAAAGGGCTACTTCTGACATGACACAATTCCTACATCAAAAATATTTCCCTTGTATGAAAAACTTTGCCACTCACATGCAGATCATCACATGTGACAACTGCATATATGGGTGGTATAAGAAACAACATGTATAACATCAGTTAAAAATATTTATTTTCAATATTTATATCCCACTTTATATCCTTATATAAACATAAGTTATTATATAGGATGGTCACAGATATACATTATTTCAGTGTGTGCACACTTTCTGGAACACTATAGCCCATCACAGTTTCCCAGAACATGTCTTATTCTCAGCAAATTACACGTGGGGTTTTTCATCATGCAAATATCTACACAACAAACATTTCACATTGTTTTGTGAACTGTCAACACAATCCTCCACGTGCCCAATTAGAAATAAGTCCCACTGAGTTCAATTGGATTTACTCCCAGTTTACATGTGCATAGGAGTGTAGCCTAAGGTTGAAGTCTTATGCACACTTACCTGAGAGTAAGCCTTACTGAGCATAGCGGGACTTACTTTTGGGTAAACATGCAGAGGATTGTGCTGTGCAGCTGTAATCCTAGGGACTTGCAAGTAAAAACATTTAAGGTTGTGCTGCCTAGTGCTTTCGGCAGCCGAACACCAAAGGCTATAAAGATTCTACTTACTTCTCCAATGGCCAACAGCCGGTCCTTATAGAGTTCTATGAGTGGCAATGCTTCATCCAGATCCTGCACAAAGATATTGTGTAAGTGTGAAATGAACACTTAGGCCTCAAACAATTACAGTAGACTCAGATGTCTGCTTCACCTCCCACCACTGTTTCTCTCTCCTGTTCCTAGTTTATAACCCACTTTTCCTCATACAGTAAGCCTGCAACTTGTGTACATTTAACTTGTTCACATTCAGCTTTACGTGTGTGGCAATTAAATAATTTTTTAAGGGGGCAGGGTTCTGGGGAAAATGACTTTGGCAATCCCACCCGCCATTGAACCCAATGGATTTTGACCATACGTGATTTGGGATTTAGGCGTGATCCCTGGAACATAACCCCCATGCAAGCTGTGGGCCTACAGTATTTAAGTAAGACACCACAGATGTTTTAACACATCTTTCTTGGATCATAGTTTTGTTCTTTGCTAATTGCAATTCTGTATAGCTAAAGTGATATGCCATTTTGCTGTACGCAGTGCCTTTCTCTTGTCCTGTTTAAGTTAGGTCTGTGACATCAGCTTGGCAAACCCCGTAATCTGGGTTGTGGCATATAAAGGCAGTGGGTTAAGGCAGGGGTAGTCAACATGGCCCCCTCCAGTTGCTGTTGGACTCACAGCCCAAATAGCCAATGGTGAGGGATAATTGGATTTTTAGCTGAGCATTCCAAACTAAACATATTGTGAGTTTACTCAAGAGCAGGGACAGGGAACCTGTACCCTGCACCCACCCACAGATGTTGCTGCACTATAATGCTCATCACCCTTGGCTACGGACCATGCTGGCTGAGACTGTGGGGAGCTGGAGCCTAACTACACCTGAAAGACTACAGATTCCCCATCCATGATTAAGAGGCAGGCTATGTGCACCGTTAATCACATTAGTGTGCTTCAGATTGGTTACTTTTATTTTGAAGACACAGCTACAGGCCCCCACCTGGAGCATGCTTCCTATCTGGACCATACCCTACACTAGTTTCCCCGATGAAAATTATTATAGGAAACCTGTGCTCCCCTCTCCAGATGCTGCTGAACTACACTCTATCACCTCTAGCCAGACTTTTAAAAAGCATGTCTTACCTTGCCCCCCACCCCACCCCCAGATGCTGTTTGCTCTCCAAGGTACTGTTGAAAATCACCTCCTGACAACACATCCCTGCTCTGAAGTAAGCTTGTTATGCATCTACCTTGGAATTATGTGAACCTCCTTTGATGACAGCTAAGTTGTAGATCTTGCTTAGACGCCTAATAAAGGATGGGAAGTTATTTTGCCTAGCACCAATTTTTATTTTCTTTCTGATATTCCTTTGAGGATACCTCTAGCTTGCTCTGGGAGAGCAGGAGACAGGGGGAAGGGGGCTCAGTATACAAAAATAAATGTTACTTTGGAAGATCATTACATTATGGGTTAGGGCTCAACAATGTTTTGCTTGGAAGGCAACGTGATCCACCGGAGACAGTGTTCAATGGATCGAGTACCCTTCTGTCATGGACCCATTGTGCAGTTCTCAGCAAATCACTACTCCTTGGAATTGTTTCTCCTATCTGTGAAATGGGGATAATAGTGACCACTCTATTGCTGCAAGACTACATGCAATAGGAACTGATAGGTTTACCTGGCAAACTGAGAAACAGTACAGAAATGATTAACTGCTGCAATTGTAACTGGTTGCCATTTCACCTTTAACGTAACGCTGCGATCATTTCCTGTTGGACTACTTTGAACTGGATGGATGCCCAGACATGGAAAGACAAATCCTGGGTACCTGGATACAAACATGTGTTAAGTAATGGTAAAGGGCAGACATTATGGTTAAAGAAAATAGAAAAAACAGTTACCATGCAACATGACAGAACTGTCATATGAGAAGCAAAATCCAAAGTATTTGGATGTGCTGAACAAGTTGTTCATCTTTTTGGATTCTAGCCTGTAACTATTTTCTACCTTGTGAAACAGGCTGAAGAACTAGAAACTTTGTTACCTTTCTGAAAGTTGAATAATTTTTTCAAAATCTTCTGTGTATTCAGCAACTACCACCAGAGCCAAAACTTTACACTGAAACAACATGAAAAATGTTAGCTAGAGTTGACAATAACAATGAGAAGTCTTACAATCTGATCATAAACACATCTGTTTGAAATGACTGATTTTGCCATATCTTCTTTCCAAATAAATGTGATTCCTGTTTCTTAGTTTACATTAAAATGGCTTGGCCTTTAGGAGAAGTTAACTCAAGGAAGTTCATGGAAGAAAAGTTTTTCCATCCCCCTCATAACTGCTATAGGTACCAGAAACCCTCAAAAAGCCTTTCCAGAAAGGGAGGAGGGCTTCCTGAACAATGTGGGATGGAGTGTGGGGGCTACTGGGGGGCTCCATGAACTTCCTTACTTATCTTAGGCTCCAAACTCAATTTTGGTAGAATCTTTCCCCCACAGCAATTCATCCCCTTTTGTTCAGGAGGGGTCCGGATCATTCAGAGAGGTTTTCAGGGGGTGAAGAGGACTGCAGAAAAGAGGTGGGCACAGACAACTTTCCTTCAATGAACTTCCTTAAGTTAATTTACCTTAGTATACAAACTAAGCCCTTGAGCTATCAAAATCTATAGATCTACTGCGTATAAAACTTTAACAACTGCAGAAAAAATATATAGATATAACTACAAACCTTTTTTGCTTCTTCCAATACACTTTCAATGTCCTAGAAGATATTAAAAATATAATTATGCTAGCAGAATAATTTGTAAAGAAGGGGAGAAAGCAGGAGAAATGGCAAATGTGTCCTTTCTCTTTCAATAACTCTTTGCACCTAAAAGTTGTCAAATGTTACTTATTTAAACCACCACTGTCCCTTCTTTCAAACAGAAGGAAAGCTATTACTACTACGACTACTCATTAAAGTGCTTTTCCTTTTCAATTCATATATTCAGGTACAGATAAAGGTAAACAAATGCACATGCATTTTGCAAAAGTAAAATGATCCCCCCCCCCTGGTTTTATGTTATATGGGCCCATAGATGAGCTGTTTACATTTGTACTGATCAGCACTGGATACTTCTATCCCCTTTCACATGAGGAACAAAGTAAATTCAGATGTCCCCAACCGCGAGCTCTTGCTGGGATGAATAACTGCAGGAGAGGGGGCTTTTCACAGAATCAGAGCTGGAAGGCCCTACGGGACTCGAAACCATGACCCTGAGATGAAGAGTGTCTCCTGCTCTACCGACTGAGCTACCGGTATTTCGCCTGCACATCCTCCCCAGAGAGGAGGCATGTTAATTGTAGTTTTACTTGGTAAACAAGTACTGCTTTCAATCTGGAAAAGAAATATGGTTTATTAATGTCAGACATTAAGTACTGTAATTCATATTGAAAGAAGCTAGTAGTAGATAGCATGTGACTTTATGCATGTGTATAGGGAAGTTTTTAACGTTTGACGTTTTATTATGTTTTTATATTCTGGAAGTTTTTAACGTTTGACGTTTTATTATGTTTTTACCGGTATATTCTGGAAGTTTTTAACGTTTGGCGTTTTATTATGTTTTTATATTCTGCTGGAAGCCGCCCCGAGTAGCTGGGGAAACCAAGCCAGAGGGGCAGGGTATGAATAAGAAAATTATTATGATCATCTGGGGTTAGCCACCGTAGGAAACGGGGCGCTGGACCAGATGGGTCCTCGATCTCACCCACGGAAACTCTTAGGAGATGACAGGGAGAAGGAATTATAAGCGGCGGCCAAGCACTCACCCCTCGGAACTCGGGCGCGGCGAGGTGGCAATGGCAGTCCACCGCCCCCATCCCGACGACGCGCGCGGAACCGAACGCCGAGGGGGCCTCGCTTTCCAGCCGGACCTATTTTGCCGAAGCGCCCTCTCGCGCGCGCACAGCCAAACCCGCCTTTCAATACGGCTCGGCTTAGCACTGCTTCCGGGTGAGGGAGGGAGATTACAAAAAAAATTAACGAACAGTTTCTCCGAGAGAGCGGGAAAAAGGCAGGCCGAGATGGAGGAGGCGCCGCCGCCGCCGGCTGCTGCTTCCCCTCGGGACTGCCGGGTGCGGTGCTGCTCGCGGCGGCAGACGGCCGAGTTGCTGGGCTACTGCGAGCCTTTCGTGCGGAAGCTCGGGGAGGGCCAGCCGGTGGAGGCCGAGAGCTTGGAGCAGGCCGTGGGGGAAGCGGTCTGGGTAAGGGCGGCCGAGCTGAAGGGGCGGCTGGGAAGGGGGAGGCCCACACGTCGTCGTCCCCCAACAACCGCAGCTTTCTGGGTTTCGGGCGGCGCGGGTTGCCCTGTTTGTTTCTAAGGCGTCAGATCCAAAATCATTTATCTCCATTGCGTGTCACTGAATTGCTTGTGGAGCCTTGTTCTGTGGTGCTGAGATGTTTGGTGCAATAATTTCTTTTCTTTTTTCTTTTTTAACTTACTTTTCCATATTTATTTATTTACTTACTTACTTACTTACTTACTCTTTCGCCCTGATCAGGGGATCAAGGCGGCTTTAAGATAAAAGAGAAACAGATCGTTGCAATGCAAACATCACAGCACCAGCCGTTTCCTTAAATATACAGTAATTTAAAATGCAGTAAACCACAACAGCAGCTAGCCCTGTCATTTTGGGGGGTGGGAACAGGGGAAGCATATCGGCAGCTTAAAATTAGAACCATGACTTAGATGCATATTAAAGGCTCTGATCCAATAAGTCTCTCCAGATGTTTCCTTTGGTCTGAGGCAGTGCTGTTTTTTCTAGAAAAATAGGAACTTGCCATGAACACCTCCCTCATTTTCCTAGAATGGCAATGGTGCCAACCTGAGAGGTACCAGAACTGAGTTCCAATGAGTTCTGGCTGGAAAAAAGCCCTGGTCTGAGGAGGTTATCTTGATTTATAAGGAGATGAATGGATGTCAGGTGTAAAAGTACAGAGGACTCATCTTGACTCTTGCAAGACCATACTTCGAGTACCAGGAATTTATTGACAGGCCTGCTGCAGAACACCAGCATTTAGCAATTTCTAAATGAGCAGCGAGCAACAAAAACGTCAATATCTCCTGATAAGTCACATGTTGATTTGATTCACCCATTATTCCTAGCAAGACTAACAAAGGAGTTGGGTTTATCTTTGTATTTGCAATAATTCCTGACAAGGTTCTGGTATCTTTAATATGGCATTACAGGTTTTTTGCTTTGTTTTTTTAAGAATCTATTTATTTGTTTTTAGTTAATTTCCCCACACTTTTCTGTAAAATCAGCCAAAGATATAGATAGGGAGGGAAGTAGATAAGTGTATATATATTTAAATACATAATTTTAACAATAAACAACCAGTAGTACTGAAACAGTATGAACGTGGATGAAACTGGAAAACATGCATAAAATGCTTGTTTGAATAACAAGGTTCTCAAGAAAGGGAGCCCATCAGACCTCCCCAAGGAGGATATTCCTGCAGCTGAGAAGGGACTGAGGTGCTGTCCTTGGTACCTGTCAAATAGATTTCCAGGGCAAACAGGTCAGAGACCAGGACCTTTTATACTGATCATAAGGCGCTAGAAGGCTCATGTGGGTGAAGTGGTTTAAAATAGAATGTTAAACCATAAATGATGCAGACTACTTTGTGCCTTGTGCCTTAAAAATAGAGCTGAACATTACCTTTGCATGGAGATGAGGACCATTCCTGCCTTGGCATCCTTGTTTTCTAACCCCCCTCCTCATCTAGCTTCAGCTTTAAACAAACAACCGTTTCCCAAGTTTGGATGCAACAATCCAAATGTTACTTTAGCTGAAATAATCACATATTTTTCTGTGTTTACGTCTGTCTCTACTTCTCTCTGCTGTTTCCTCTCATTTTTTTTTCTTACCAACATAAAGTCGCTGTTTGCATTTTTTGGCTCCAAAATGTTTTGGGTCATTCTTCTGAGTCTGCATGAATTGGTTGTAAAAAGGATGTGAAATATATTCCCTGTTCAGCCTTCTTATCTGTTTATGAAGGCCTTTTCCTATGGTACAGTTGGCCTATTATTGGGGGGGGGGGGCTCTGTGATAGACATCCTCACTTAGGATTGGTGCTGGGTAACATGGCTGCTATTTATGTGCATTGTTTGGCTAAATCCCTCTCTGTAGTCCCACAGCAGGGGCTTTGATTTAACTGTTTGTGGAAACATGCTTGTGAAGGGGACTCTGTGACCACTCATTCCTTGCCCAGAAGAACTAAGAAAGAATGAGGCACTTTTTAAACAAAACAGGAAGTTTATTTGTCTACACATAAAGAGGTTACAGCTTAGTGGTTACTTTTGCGAGGCACAATACTTTGTTTCAAATAGACACTCTTAACAGAGATGGTTAATAACTATCTTAACACTATAAAAAATTCTTTCCAGTAGCACCTTAGAGACCAACTAAGTTTGTTATTGGTATGAGCTTTCATGTGCATGCACACTTCTTCAGATGCTTCATCCTGTAACTGGGCAGAGAAATTCTTTCTAGGATGGTTATTGTTTTACACTATCCATAAAACACTTCCTGCTTTTCCTATAGTCCAGACCTTCCCCTCAGGTAGATCTTTGTGTGCCCACAGATAATCTTTGCCTGTTTCCACTGACAGATAAAACCTAAGTCCACTCAAATATCCAGAGATTCATTCTGCCCACCAAAACAGAAAGTCCTTAACCTGAAACCCAGGTCCCTGTCCCTTTCTGACTGTTAAGTCAGACTGTTAAGCATCTATTCCACACACTCTCTCCTGAGTGGCTGAACTACTAGCCATCTCCCACTAGTTGATGGGTCACCAGGAGGCAGACCCAAGACCTGTCCATCACAGCCTCTGTCTCCAGAGTGATGTGAGCCGGCTTTTCTCCATAGCTGGCTACTTTATGCTACACAGAAGTAGAAAAAAAGGTGACAGAATGAGGTAGTTTATTGAGTGTTATATTGCATCAGTAGATTAATTAGCATTTTTAAGAGTTCTGATGTATACATTTTCTACAGAACTTCGAAACAGCTGTACAAGAGAATATTACTGTTAACGGACACCCGTGGCAGGAGTCATCAGATGATCCTCAAAATGGTATGTGAACTTTTGAATATATTTTTCTTATTTTTGTGCTAACTTGTTTATGTTTTAGTCTTCTGCCTATGAACCCCAACAAATGTATGAACAGACGGCATCTACAGGTGCCTTTTAATATACCAGCCCCCTGGTGAATAGACGTTTTGTTGTGGCAACTGCAACCCAGGTTTAAGGTGCCATTTGGCACCTAGCTTAAATATCTGAGTTTCTAACACTGGTTGGGAATCATATTTTTAGGTGAGGCAAAAGGGTATGTGTAAGCTGACGCACTTCAGAAATAACTTTTTATAATTTTTAAGTGTACCTGAAGCAGTATTAACATCTGCAGGGAAGTTGTGTTAATTTTTTTGTGCAATTGCTTAATAATAATAATAATAATAATAATAATAATAATTTATTATTTGTACCCCACCCATCTGGCTGGGTCTCTTTTGATACTCTTTTTATTACCAATTGTACAGTACAATGTTGTTAATAATAATAATAATAAGAAGAAGAAGTAGTTTGTGTTTTTTAAAAAATATTGTCAGGTTTTGTTATTACTATATTTGGACTATTTGTAGGACTAAAAAAGCCCCCAAAACTTCCTTTCCCCAGGATTTTCTTTTTTGGGTGTTACCATGTTTGTCCAGCAGAGGATGCTCAAAATACATCCTTGGCAGTAGCAGTATCTCTATTTAAGAGGGATAGCCAAGTTAGTCTTTTGCAGGAAAATCAACAAAAAGTCTTGTGGCATCTAAAAGATGAAAAAGCTTATTATGCCACAGGTTTATGAACTAGAGCAGGCACATCCAACAGGTAGATCGTGATCTACCAGTAGATCGCTGGACATCTGTGGTAGATCACTGGTAGATCACTGGCTCCCCCCAAAGAAGCTCAACAACTTTGGCTCCCCTTAAAAAAGCTCAACATTTTTGCCTTGCACCCCAAAAAGCGGGGCTTTCCTCCTCCGTCAAACAAGCTCAACATCTTTGACCTGAACCCCTAAAAAATGGGCCTTCCTTAAAGAAGCTCAACAACTTTGACCTGAATCCCCCAAAAGGGGGTAGATCACTGCTAGTTTTTAACTCTGTGAGTAGACTGCAGTCTCTTGGGAGTTGGCCACCCCTGAACTAGAGGAAGTAGATTCTGCCTTATATAATAATAAATGCTCTATGTGCTTTATGCATCTTCCTTACCTAGAAGCTGGTCTGTTAGCCATTTCTTTAGGCAGTAATTTTGCAAATAATTTTAATTTTTGAGTAAATCTTCTAAATTAGATGCCAGGTTTTTAGAATGGAAGTATGACTGAAGGGTTTGCTGTCTTAATTTAATCACTCATTGCTATGAACCTGCTGTCACCTGTTGGGAAAACAAGAAATAACCATAGCTAAAAACTTTGCTGTCACTAGGTGTGTTGTTTGGTGTTCAGGTCCAGCTTGTGTGCTTACCACAGGCATCTGGTGAGCCAGTGTGAGAATAGTATGTTGGACTAAATGGACCATTGCCTGATCCAGCAGGCTCTTTTGATGTTCTTTAGATGGAGCAGAATTGCATCTTTGCTCCAAAGCACAGGACTAGAACCAATGGGTGGAAATTTTAGGGAAGCAGATTTCTGCTGCACATTTGTAGAACCTTTCTCAGAGTACCAGTAGTTTAACAGTGTTCAAAAGCTGTTCAGCAGTGGAACAGGCCACCTTGAAAGGTGATGGACTATCCTACTCTGGAGGTATCTGAGCTGAGGCTAGACAGCCAACTGTCAGGGATGCCTCCTGCATTGAGCAAGTAGCTGGACGATTTGACCTGCATCCCTTCCAACTCTATGATTCATAGTTCCACATATTCCTGGTCAAGATGGAGTCAAGTACAGTGGTACCTTGATTTACGAACTTAATCCATTCCGGAAGTCCGTTCTTAAACCAAGGCATGCTTTCCCATAGCAGCAGGGGACAAATGGAACACAACAGGAAGCAGAACATGTTCTGCTTCCAAGGCAAAGTTCACAAACCAAAACACCTACTTCTGGGTTTGCAACATTGTTAATCCAAGTTGTTCATAAACTAAGCTGTTCTTAAACCAAGGTACCACTGTATAATACATCTTTCAGTTTTTAGTTCTTACCTGGTAACTGAAGATAACCTTGTGTTTCTCAGGGAATGGGGTGGGGTGATACCTTAGCCATGCATTTCTCAAAGCTCCTTGGGGGATCTTTAAGACTACTGGGCTTGGAAGAGGAAACATTTTTTGCAGAGATATTGCAAACAAGACTTTCACATAGATTGTCCGAATAATTTTACATACCGTATATTCATATCTATCTTGTGAATTAGATACAGATATCAAACTCCTTGAGGATCAGCTTGATGAGTTAATAGTGGAGGTGGCTTCCAAACGCAATCAGTATCCCAGAAAAATTCAAGTGCATGTGGTCCAAGCACTTAAAAGAAAGCAAGAGTTATTGGTGAGTATCCTTAATTCTTAGTTCACTTGATGCATTTCAAAAGAAGAATGTGGTTCATCTGTTGCTTATGAGTAGGCCAGCAGATACTTTTGAATGTTAGAAAGAAAATGTAAATTCTAGCTTTTAGACTACTTGAATTTCTCTCCCTTAATTTCACTGTACTCCAGCTAGGGAGATCATGTCAACAATTGGTGTGAGGATTGATGAAGTTTGTGTTGAGTGCACACTTGCCCTACAAATGTATTTTAGAATACTGTAATACCTTTAAAACTGGTTTTTCAATGCAAGTTTTTTTGTGTTTTTTGTACCACCAGAATATGTTTAATGCTTCTTGAAAAATAATGTTCTACTGATATCAAGTGTGAAGTGACACTTCTTTTGGTAGTGCACTTAGAGCCAAAGATATGGTTTAGCATGTCCAGGATATGGTTGCAATTAATTTCGCTTTCTTTGCATCTTTTGGGGGCACATCAGTCCTTCTATCCTGAGTCTAATTTTTAAAAGTGCAAAGTGTATAAACATTAGTTGCAACTTTGCCATTGAGTGCTGAGTTGAATCCTTAAATTGAAGTTACAGGTAGGTAGCCGTGTTGGTTTGCCATGGTCAAAACAAAATAAAAAATAAAAAAATTCCTTCCAGTAGCACCTTAGAGACCAACTAAGTTTGTTCTTGGTATGAGCTTTCGTGTGCATACACACATCTTCAGATACAATACCTTAAATTGAAGGTATTGGTGAGTTATGAACTATCACAGTATCTGATTCTTCTCCTTGCACCCATCCTGCAGTTTTTCCACTGGTGAGCATGTTTGGCTAAATGTTGCTCTCAAGAATGTATCTAGTGAAATGCCATCAAATTTAAGTTTACCAGCTGGACCTAACAATGAATAGGTAGATCCTAGTTGCACTGTGTCTTCTGTTCCTTACTGTTTCCCTACTGCAACTATTTTAACCTCTCAGATGCCAGCTGTGTGCAAGCTACTTTTCAGTAAAGAAAAGCTAAGCATTGCTTTCCCCGTTTCCACTCTGTATTTTTATTTTATCAGCATGTGTTGTAAGCTCAGATTCTGTTTGCCTCTTACACCAGGCTCTAATCATACTGCTATACTGTGAGCACAAACAATGTGTATGAGATAGTACACAACTGTGTCGTCAAATCTTGGTGATCAAGAAGTGATCTGTGGGACAGAAAATATGCCTGCATTGGTTCTCTGATTTTTATTTTAAGAGAGAAGGAGGTGGCATACAGTAAAGCTATCAGTGGTTACTAGTTATGATGTTCATCTTCCACTGTTGGAGGCAGAATGCCTCTGAATGAATACCACTTGCCAAGAAACACAAGTGGGGAAAGTGACCATGCTCTCAGGTCCTGCTTATGGGCTTCCCATGGGCATCTGATTGGCCACTGTGAGAACAGGATGCTGGACTATAAGGACTGTTGGCCTGTTTCAGCAGGCTGCTCTTACATTCAGTTAGTTTTTTTGTGCCACTTCCTAAACCTAGCAGCAGAGGGCAGTGTTTGGTCATTCTTCTAAATTGCATTAGAATTTGAAAATGCAATTGTTTGATAGTTCAGATTAAAATGTCAAGTGTATTATCATTGCAGTATTTAGGCAGCCTAGCTAAATGAGGAAAATGGGTCTGATTTTGGTCGTTCTTTGTACTGGAGCAAGAATGCTGGATGCTACTGGATAATCCTACTGCATTCCTATCAGAATAAATTCGATTCTCCATTCTCCATACAAAAAAATCAGACACTCTCAGTTATGAATGATAGCCTGTTGTAAGCTTAATAAAACTCAAAGCAAACCAAATACTTAGCGATGGAGGTTTTAAATAATATATTTGTTCATACAGGGCTGCTATCGACCTCTTGCGAATCATCAAGAGATAAAAGCAGAACCTTCTCAAGGTAATTGTTTGAAATTATGAAATCCCATAATAAATATGTTGTCACTAAAGCCTCTTGTTTATTCTCTGTGGGCAGTAGTGGCTTTGTTTAAATATTTTAATTTATTTAAATGTTTGGGAAACCATCTCTTTGTGGTTTTTACTGTGCTAACCTCCTTAGAGGCTGTGGTAATTGTTGTTAGTATTATAATAATATTTATTTATATCCCACCTTTTTTCTTGACAGGGACTCAAGGCGGCTTATAGCTAAAATAAAAACAGCTAAAAACATAGATAAAAAGCAATCATTAAAAAACATTAATAGAATATATATATATATATATATATATATATATAGTGTGTGTGTGTGTGTGTGTGTGTGTGTGTGTGTGTGGATAGATAGATGGATGGATATGGATACATAGATATAGATATAGATATATGACATACAGAGATCATTACAATAAAAACATCATAGCACCAGCACCACAACTTTCAATTGTGCCCAGAAACACACTGGTATCCAGTGGAGAAATTGTAACAAGGGAGTTGTATGACACCTAAAACCAGCCCAGTCAGCAATTTGGCTGCAGCTCTTCAAGCCATTGACATTTTGGAGCACTTTGACTACTGTTCCAGTGCAGTCATTCTGCCCCTTTTTTCTAGTCCGTGTGCCGTTCTTCAGAGGCATGGCTTTTCATTTCAAAACTCTTCAAGTGGGGCACTATATAGGAACGCAGGCTAGGAGCACAGCAGTTTCTGCCTTATGCCAGGCCAAATTCTTTGTCCACTTACTGACAGCAACTGTCACTTGATCTGGGATTCTTAGCATTGAGTTTGGGATGTCCAGACATTGCATGCAAAGCATTGTGGTACCACTGAGCTACAATCTATCTCCTTGGTTAGTAGATTGTGTGTGAATTCTGGTTAGTAGATGGTGTGAATTCTGCCACCCCAGCATGTGATTATCATTTACACTTTGTTAAACACACCCTTAATTTAGACCAGGGGTTCTCAAACTTTTTTCTCTGGCCAGAGAATAAAAAATTATTCGCCCCACACCAAATTTTTTTATTGATAAGAAATGCATTGGAAAACAACAAGAAATAACTCCTAGCAGTGCTTGATTTGTAACATAGAACACAACTACTTTATAACATGATCATGGGGCATACAGAAAGTATAGAACAGTGCAGCTACATAAGAACATGAATCATTCCCAATATATAATTATAAACAAGCTTATGTAATATGTACCTTAAGTATGTATACAAATTCCATGAGAGGCTTGAGCTGTTTTTTTCTGGGTAATCTCATTTAGATTAGGTCTAATTTGAGACAAACTCACTCTCATCTCCTCATCAACACAAAGAAGCCTTTCTCTTTTCTGATCTTTCATATTTGTCAGATTTGAAAATCCCTGTTCACAACATTAAGTCGTGGAGAACTGTAGAAGAATAGCCAATGCTGTTGAATAAAGGCATGGATACTGTTTCTGGTCATATATTCATACTACACTGAAATGTTTAAATGTTTCTTTGATTGCCCTTGAATCTTCTTGCCACCCTTGCCATCCTCTCCTGCCACACCCTTTGAGAACCTTGGATTTAGACAAATATAAAGTTTTTTCCCATCAAATTTGGGTTGAGTTCTAGTGATATATTTTTCTGGCTTAGAGGAGCTTCTTCTTCTTGTGCAGCAAAGGATTTCCCTCCCTCATTTCTGGCTTTGGGTGCATTTGTGCTAGCAAGTTGCACATGTTTCCAGAGGTTGCCTACAAAGTGCATTAATCCTGTGGACTCACTGGGTGACTTGAAGCAAGACATTTTGTCTCTCACCAGTAAGAAATCAATATTAATTATTTAACTTGCAAAGTATTGTAAGGATAAGAATTGTAAATAACTTTCAAAATGAAAAGAACTACAGTATAAATATGTTTTAGTAACAAACTTGAGTCCTTTTTTGCATATTACAGACAGTCCCCAGCAGTGAGTGCTTCTTAACTTTGTGTCTTAGCAGAGCAGAAATACAAATTACTAACAAAAAATGTTGTACAGAATTAATGCACTGTGTTCAAAGTGTTTATTTGCATAGTTTCTGGGATGTTCATGCATCCCTGTTTAGTAACTGGTGGCCAGAAACCAAAGATATTTAGATTACTCACTACCTCTCATTTCCTTTTTTCATTTCCCTGAGTTTTGAAAGCCATGAACGTATTTCTGTTACTAAATATCAAGCACCTTTAATATACTATCAAGTAACAATCTGTCCAGCGCATTGTATCATATAGGAACTGTTGGGCTAGATCAGTTCAGATGATGCAGTTCTCTGTGTTCAAAAGAGGCCAGGCGGATGCCTATGAGAGGTTCACAACCTTTAGTTGTTTGTAATAAACTTGTACTCCAGTCTCTAGCCGAAATAGACAGGTACTTCAGTCTCTGCAGTGATGGGCAAGAATGTCCAGCACCCAACTGCTTAACAATAGTAGCAACAAATGAACCGTCACACACTCTGCCGCTACCCTAAGTTATATATTGCTAAAATGAAGAAAGCTTGAGATAACAAGGAGTGGATTTCTGTCTGGAAGCAGTGGAAGATTTATAAAGTTCTGGTACTCACAACAAATTGTTTTGCTCTACATTATTCAGTTTTGCTCCAGTTTCAAGTATATGGATCTTAGGGTGCTAGTAAAATACCAAGTAGATCTTGTAAACCTGAAGTCTGCCTACTGCTGCTCTAGCTTGCTGCAGCTCCTGTCATTAGTGGTCCCACTTTTCAGATTGAAAACTGAGAAGAAGAAGGAATATTTTTTTATTTTATTGATTGATTGAATTTACATACCGCCCTATACCTGGAGGTCTCAGGGCGGTTCACAGAATAAAATCAAAATATAAAACCAGAAAATACATAATCAAAATAAAAACAACAAACCAATACCCCACCCCCCAAACCCCCACATTTTAAAAGCGCATAGGATGTCAATCAAATCAACCAAAAAGGTAAAGGTAAATGACCCCTGACAGTTAAGTCCAGTCGCGAACGACTCTGGGGTTGCGGCACTCATCTCGCTTTACTGGCCGAGGGAGCCAGCGTTTGTCTGCAGAAAGTTTTTTCGGGTCATGTGGCCAGCATAACTAAGCCGCTTCTGGCGAAACCAGAGCAGCGCACAGAAACGCCGTTTACCTTCCTGCCGGAGAGGTACCTATTTATCTACTTGCACTTTGATGTGCTTTCGAACTGCTAGGTTGGCAGGAGCTGGGACCGAGCAACGGGAGCTCACCCCGTCGTGGGGATTCGAACTGCCGACCTTCCCATCGGCAAGCCCAAGGCTCAGTGGTTTAGACCACAGCGCCACCCGCGTCCCAAAAGTCAACCAAAGGCCTGGTTTAAAAGGAATGTTTTTGCCTGTCGCCTAAAGGTGTATAAGTTCACTCAAGGGGCTCGTGGGTGAGCTGGAGTTTGTAATGTACAACATGTAAATGACAAGGTACAGGAGTAGCTTATTGGGGAGCAGGAGGGACAGAGAAAAATAATGGAAATAGAGGCAGGGGTAAATGGATGAAGAATGGGTATATGTTTCAGATGAAGGGTTTGAAGGTGGTAAGAGTAGTGGTGTCATGCAGGTGTTTTATGAGACAGCTGAAGCTGCTATAACTAGAGCAAAGGTATGAAGATCACAGGCATAAATTCTCCCACATAAATTCTGGGGTGCAAAACCCATGCAATCCTGGCCCTCCTGCTCAATTCACAGAGGACTATCAGAGATGTGAGCTGACCTAATAGGGCACTCCAACTCTGTGGCAACCTCACAGACGCATGGAGCCAGTCCGTCAAACTTCTCCAGTAACTGTTGCTGTTTTCTGGCTCAGAACTTGTGGGGAATTGTGGCACACTTGCCCACAAGGTCGCTACTTTGTATTGTCCTATCAAGGCTCCTTATTGGAAAACCATTGTACCTTTGAGCAAGAGTTCACAGGCGAAAGCTCCTTATTCCCACATAGATTATGTCCTGTCTGCCTTCTCCACTGCTAGTGGACTGCAGACTGTCTTTATAAGTTTCTTACTCCTGGTATTCTTTCTTGAGTGAAGTGTTACCTTTGTGTCAACTCTTTGTGTGTTTGCACTTTTCATGTATGGGAAAGTACTCAAGGAATCATTTCTAGCTAATTTCATTTTCTTTTTATTACAACAATATCAACTTTTTTTAAAAAAAAGCTTTTAACATAATCACCACATTTCTTATAATTTCTTATTTCTGACTGAGTTTGACCCAGCAGTGAAAGTTCTTGTTTTGCAGCAGGTGGGATTTCCACTTCTTTGTTTCTGGCGTAGCATTTTTTCACTTGCCAGGTTTCTGTTGACAGGAAAGCATGTAGTTGTAACTTCACAAAGTGAAAACTAGAGCTGAGCTGGAACTTCTTGCATGCTTTTGCTTTTGCTGAGGTCAGCTGAGCGAGCTGTGCAGTCCCCTAGCTAGCTGGGAAACGGCCAAATCGCTTGGGAAGTCGTGAGGCACGAACCTTTTTTTTTTCATGAGCCTGTTCATGGATTCAGAGAAATGGTCCACCCTGTTGAAAGGGCAAGATTCAACACAAGAATGCACCAAATCCACAAAACACAGCTGAGGGCCTTTAAGAAAAGAGCCCGTTGCAATTATGGCAATCGTCTTGATTTCTGTTGAACAGGGCGGCTGTTATCCAAAAAGCAGCAAGCGCACAGGCTTAGGGTTGCCTGCAAAGAAAACTGCAAAGGTTTTCCCTCTTGAGGGGTTTGCGCAAAATCCATTTGTCTACTAGTTGACAATGCAAATGTTGCTTAGTGTCCTGGGCTGCAGCCGATGGCTGTATTTTGGGGGCTGTTTTGTGATACTTACCCCTTCTCTTTACCACAATCTCTGCCACTTGAGGATGCCTCACCCAGCATTTGCTCACAGAACTGCTCTCGCAAGTTACTCTGTGAATTGGGAAAGGGTACTCATAAGTCAGAGGTGATTCACATTTTGTGCAGCAAACATGTTTGCAGCATTAACAACATTAAGTGTGAAGTGTGCATTTGTAAACACTCATCGGACATGTGCTGAGGAACCTCTGTAGATCAGAGTTCCCAGCACCTGTTCACCTCAAGTCAGCGAGCTTACAAACACGCGTCTGTGCTTTAGGAGGCTTCCTGATGCAAACACACTTTCCACATACTGTAAAAGGCAAGCTGACCCAATATTGCAGATGTGGCATGAGTGGGGTAATCTGATTTGCATAAATTGCATTACTAGTCGAAATAAGTCTCTTAGCCCTGGCTCATTTCTTTAGGAACCAATACCTGATTCCCCAGGGGCCTGCTTGCACGGCTTCTCTCTGCCTGAGTGAAATCATGTGAGGAGCCTTTTGCAAGAATTGTATTTGCCTTGCTCATATGTTACGTGGGGCTACCTTTGAAGGTGACCCGGAAACTACAACTAATCCAGAATGCGGCAGCTAGACTGGTGACTGGGAGCGGCTGCCAAGACCACATACCGGTAACACCGGTCTTGAAAGACCTACATTGGCTCCCAGTACGTTTCTGAGCACAATTCAAAGTGTTGGTGCTGACCTTTAAAGCCCTAAATGGCCTTGGCCCAGTATACCTGAAGGAGCGTCTCCACCCCCCTCGTTCTACCCGGACACTGAGGTCCAGCGCCGAGGGCCTTCTGGTGGTTCCCTCACTGCAAGAAGCCAAGTTACAGGGAACCAGGCAGAGGGCCTTCTCGGTAGTGGCGCCCACCCCTGTGGAACACCCTCCTTGTGCCAAGGAAATAAACAGCTATCTGACTTTTAGAAGACATCTGAAGGCAGCCCTGTTTAGGGATGTTTTTAATGACTGATGTTTTAATGTATTTTTAATCTTTTGTTGGAAGCCACCCAGAGTGGCTGGGGAAACCCAGCCAGATGGGCGGGGTAGAAATAATAATAAAAAATTATTATTATTATTATTATTATTATTATTATTATTATTATTATTATTAATTTATTTATTATTTATTAACTTTACCAGCACAGTAGTAACAGGCCACTTCACAGGGGAATTTGAAATGTTGCTTGGATTGAATGCTCTCTGGGACACAAGTTATTTTACGCATTATTCAGTTTTCTCCTGTGCACACTTTTTGAGTTTAGGTCCTCTGTGCCTGTTATGTGTTGTACGTGTTGTAATTATGCACTTATTAAATGATCTCTAGTAATGAAAAAAAACAACCATAATTGTAATGCAGTCTTTACCATTTAGTGGAACTCAATTAACATTCCCCCCTTTTCAGTCTTAAAAGCCTTAAATAAATAAAGGTTATACTAGAGTTGGATTAAGCAGCTTTGTGTTTATGGCAAAGAAAGTATGATTTCAGGCAGGAAGTAAGCAACCTAGATTTATAACATGACAGTTTAATATCACAGGCTTGACTCAGAGAATCTTTGCGGAGGGTTTTCAAATAGCAAGCAAAACCAAAGGACTGATAGCAAGCAAGCAAACAAACCTAAACTTGTTATTATGCCTAATCTTGTAAATAAACCTACATAATTTACTAACCCATAAAAACTTGAATCAACCCACCTGTCCACATTGTACTTATGCTAGTCATTTGTGATTTGTGACCGTGAAGAGTCTGTAATTTTTCCCTGTCTGGTCAACTGGAAATGACAGTTACTTATCACAGATAGCCATGTACAAGCATGCTTTCATTTTAAAAATATTTTATATTTTACATTTTAAGCCAGCTCTTTATCCAAGGAGTGCAGGCTCTCTCTCTGTCCATTGTATCCTCACAGTAACTAGGCGAGATACTGTGACCAGCTAAAGGGATACATAGTCAACTTCATGACTCAACTCAAATCTCCCTGGTCTAGTACAACTATAGAACCGTTATATCACATTGTTTCTTTACTTATGTGCTGGGTGAATAGGAGTTTGCTCAATTTCAAGAGATGCATCTTGTACGTGTTCATGGATTATTTTCCTCTTAAATTGTTGGGTAATGTGGCCAATGTAGAAAGATCACTGCCGAAACCTATTCGGTACCATTCCTTCATGCTGGAAACTTTTGATGCTTTCTCAGTGAAATAAAAATAAAGTATTTGAAAATGATGTGGAGACTACCTGTAATAGTGCTCTTGTAATCCTATTTTTTTGTACTTTGTTGTGGGCAAATGAATTTTCTCTCCCTTTTATAGGATATGAAATCATTTTGTTTCTTTGCAGATTCTCGTATGGCCAACTTGAGGCTTTCAACAAAAACTGCATCCAGGGACATTGGAGAGTCATTTAAGGTGAGCTTTGGAAGGGGAAGCAAGAGCTACACAACCAGCTGGGAGCATTTATACTTATTTTAAGACACCTGCCATAGAACAGTGCTGAAGCAGAAACCTAGGAAAGAAGACTGAACTCTTTAATTATTATATACAAATTTGTCATTTTGTTAGGTAAGGTAAGATTGTTCATTTGGACACAACTGAGCTAAAGGTAGAAGGCTTCAAAATTTTCTGAATTTCAGGGAGACAACTTTATTTTATTAATTTCCTGCAGTAGTTTCTAGTTCTCCAAAATGGCCCTGTTCTCCCTTCTGCATTTAGCATTTCAGCTAGACACTAAAGGTGTCTTAACTCCTTGGGATTTACTGTCCCCATGTTCATGGCTGGCCTGGTAAGTTTATGAGTGAGTTCATTTGCATGGTAATTATGTCCTCCTGTGGGTCCACTCTATCATTAGTAAGCCACTAGTCCTATATTTTTACATGGGATAAATTAAAAAGTATGTGCTTTCAGCTTCAGTCTTCTAAATCTAAAATAATAATCATGTATGCTTCTATGTATTGGACATTTAGTATTGATAACAGATTGGATAACAAATAGAAACTAAATTAACTCCCTTCTGGCTTAGCTCTTTGCCACTAAACAGTAGGTGAAATGTAATTTGGAGGAGGTGCAATGGAATTTGCATGTCTTGGGTTGTATCCAACTAAGGTTTTTTCAAAGTAGACACTGAAATTAATGAGCCTAAATTAATAGATACCATTAATGTAATTGAGTCTACTTGGAGTAGGAATAACATTGGATACAAGCCCTTTGTCTTTGAACACTTGAACGTTTTGAGCAGAGTTTTATAGCAGGGCCTCTCTATGCTCTTGTTGTTTGACCATGGTATAGTGCAGTGTGGGAATTAAGATACATTATTAAGGTAATGGGGTCAAAGATAAAAGTAGGCAATCGTTTTTGCAATTCTAGAAGATGTGAAATATCATTCTTTTGAGCCTTGTAAATGAATGCTGAAATTGTGAATCGGTATCAGTGAAGGTTTTGGCATCCATGGTTGGTGGGCGAGTTAATCTTTGAATCCGACTGTTGTTGAGTTTGCAGTAGTGCAATTCATAACTGTTCCTTTTTCACTAACTTAAAACCTGTTCTGTTCTCCCCACCCCAGTCTCTGTCATCCCTTGTAGAAAAAGCAGAGGGTTTCTCAAAAGCGTTGTCTATGCAACCAACTTTGGGATTATGCAAACTCCATCAAGATATCTGTTCTGGCTCAGAAGTGAAAAAGGCGGATAACATTGAAGTCAAAGATCTTCTGTCGCAAGTGGAAGTCACACCCCCAGAAAGTGGTACCAGTAATTCCATTCTACTGAAAAAAAAGAGACGATCTTATTCCCCACAGAAACACTACCCACTTCGAGCAGGGGTAATTAATCTTGATACATGAAAACTTTTTTGTGGGGGACTACTGTGTAGCCTCCCCTGCCCCCGAATCTGTCCACATAAACGTAGACTGGTTCGCAAAAGCATCAATGGTGATGTCCCCTGGAATCCGTACCACCAAACCGATCTTATCTGGAAGCTACAGAGTTTTGTTGTTGGGTCCTCTCATATAGCTCTGAATACTTCGCTCGACCATTTCTTACTAATTTTGAGCATTGTTCTTTGAAACCAAGGCTGCTATACCTTTGCTGTATTATAGCAGACTGATCCAGCCACAACGTCTTGAGTTGCTTACAACTTCTGAACGGCCAGGAATCTCCAGGGCGTACGTGCAGGAAACTGTGCTCTAGTAAAGCTCAGTTCAAGCAGAAGACTCCATGCCATGGGGAGCAAAGAAGAAAGCTAAAAAAAACAAAACCCTGCTGCAAACGTCCAAGTCTTTTGGCATAAAAGGGCTGGTGGATCACAGCAACAGTTTGCAATTGTGCATCAGTATTGCTTCAGCGTATAGCTTATTTGTACAAGTTTGTTGCGAACATCGGGGGATAGGTGCAGGCTGAACTGGGTGTTTGGTTGCAGAATCAGTCTCCACTAAACATCTAGGAAATGATGGGGGAAGTATCCAATTTGGAGGTTGGCAGGAGTGTTTAAACCATTCCACACCTGCTGCTTCTCCTCTGCATTCCATTTCCCAACTGCTTTTCTCCTAGTTACAGAACTAATGCATTGAGAATTCCTGCTGGGCAAAGGTTTTGTAGGGGACAAATAGCAAGTGAGGAAAGGTCTAAGGATCTGTTGCATGCCCACCATTTCTTCCTTCCAAAACTGTTTAAATGTTTAATGGCGACGCAGGTACCAAAACATAGGTCTACCACCAGATGTGTTGTTTTGTCCTGAAAAGTAACCTGGAATATATGCAACATTTGGAATTGTAAGGGAATTCTTGGTTTGCATGTATTGTGACATCTTGAGACAGTGTTCATTATGGTGTGTATACGTCTGGCCTTAACCTTCTTATGGTCTCTTGAGTACTGCTCTCATCTGTACCTCAAGAGTACAAGGTTTAGGATTACTAATCCATGTAGTAGACTGAAAGTGTTTAGATCACAATATAAATCTAGAATTCTCATAAATTAATTTTGAGCCATGCTGCTTTTCTGTCAAACTTTCCAGTACATCTATGTTTGCCGTTCTCACAAAATATGGAAGAGATGGCCTCTTTTAAGGGTCTCTTTAAAACACAGTGCCTGATCATACCGGTAGATGGTGCTTGCTTGATGGGCAGTTTGACTGCTGATCTCCTAAAGCCAGAGGGGAATGTACTTTTGAGTTGCATCTGCCTGCTGAAAGGAGTGGAGTGAGCTGAAACAGAATTGTTTGTTCTGAATCTGGCACCGTATATTCAAGGAGAACTGTAAAAAAGCTATTTTGAATTTGGGGGTACAGGACTTGTATGCATGGTTGCTTTGCCACAGAATGCTTGGTCAGTGTGTACATTAGTAAATACATTACGACACTTACTTAGCTTCCCCCGCCTGTGAAATTCCCATTTCGGAAACAATATATGTACAGTTTAAAACAAGACTACATTGGTGAGGCTTATTTATGAAGTACCTAAATCAATGTTATTATCAGGTATTGTTTTCTTTTTTCCTAGTTGAAATTTACTGAGAATCACGTTTTTTTCTGAAAATGAGAGAAAAAAATGCTTGCCTCAATGTTAATTATTGTGGGGTGAATCCATCAAAGTCATATTTGGAGTAGACTCATTAAAATCAATGGATTTAAGATAATCATGTTTATTTCAATGGGTTTACTCTAAATATGACCTAGTTGGAGTCCATCCTGTTTCTTTTAAAAAATATTCATTAAACAGTCTGAAGCAAAGGACCATGGCCAAAATACTAGGAGTGATATCTAAATGGTTGGTAGTCATTAGACATGTCCATTAACGTCAATAGGTCTCCTCTTAAGTATGTCTAACATACTTAACATCACCCTATAAACATATTTAACTCTGCTCTTGAAATTCTATTTTTTAAAGATTGTGCTAGTGGAATAGGCCTTACACAGTGAACATGTACACTTGCCTTGTCTCCTTTGTAAAATGTATATTTGTATATAAAATACATTTTTTTGTACACCACATTCATCAAAATGAGATTTCTGGATTTATGCTCAATTTTTGGCTTGCTTTACCAGTTTTTTGCAAAGCAGTTCTGAATCATGTTTTCAAAACAGTTGCAATTCAAGTGCGTCTGAAATGCTATACGCAGCAGGACTTGGTGCTACTTTTTTTGCATAAAGAAATTGTCATTATAAATTAGGAAATGGATAGTCAGGATCCAAACAACTGTAAACTAGTTATGCATATACAAGGTGGCTGGCTTGAGTTTCTCTTCCCTCAATACCACATGGAAAATCTTTTGAAATGGAGCTCTGTCCAAAACAGTTTTAGAGAATAGGGGTCCTGCTGATCAGAGCAAAACTTACCAAGCATCCCTTAAAGTAGATATTAAAAACCCAGCCATATTTCAAATCCACCCATTATGAAGTTTTACATTTTACATTTGGAAGAACTTTTGAGTGTTTAAAACATACTTTCAGTACCGACCAGTCCTGTCATTACACAGATAAGAGTAGTAATTTCCCTCCTTGCAGTAATTTCTCTTGTCCATAATTTTATTAATAATACATTGTTTTTTTGTGGTTTGCTTTGGGACCTGTATTTGGTAGTCTAGGTGCTTTTTTTGTTCTTGTCTTTCTTTTTGCAATTAGGAGAAATAATTACTTATTCTGATTCTGTTTCCAAAGTGCCTAAAACAAAACAATTTGGGGTCCAATAGTAGTTGTGTGCCCATTCATTTTGAAAACGAGCAGTATGACTTGTCAGTATTTCTGACATGATGAAGATGCCCCTCATCTGTGCGTAAAATTAGTATTATAACCTGAACAGTTCCATCTCATGATACCATCTGCACAGCACAAGACTTTTGGTTTCTCTTCTCTCTAGCCCCCTGCATGTATTCAAAATCAGCTCTAAAGGGTCCTGCCAGAACAGATGTGGGATATGTGAGGGGCTGTAGAGGAGAGAAAGGAGAAGCCCTATTGCACAAGCAGAAACTCACTTGGATTAATCTGAGATCTCAGCCGTAGTCTCTATAGAAGGTGTCAAATGCCATTGAGAATAATTCTACTAATAATATTGAGTTCCTTTCAAGTGTCAACACAGTGAACAAGAATTGGTTGAATTACATGTAGGTTTTCCAGTGGGTGTACATGGGAGACAATCAGAAACGCCCCCACCTCAGTGTACCCATTTCTCCAAAACAAACTAACGGAAACCTCCACAATGCTTAAACATGTTCCAGCAGTCCAGTGCTATTTTTCTAGAAAAACAGGTGCCAGAACTCACCATGAACACCTCCCTCGTTCTCTTAGACTGGCAATGGTGCCCAACTGAGAGGTGGCGTAAATGAGTTCCTGTGAGTTCCCTCTAGGGGAAAAAAGCCCTGACACAGTCTATGCTTAAAGCATGGAAAGGAAAAACGGGAAAACAGCCCCCATCCTCACTAATCCCCCTGGCTCATAACACACTATTCCACCATGCATCCCAAAGCATCCAAGTAAGAATTGGGCAGACCAAAGTCCTACATCACCTAACAGACTTCTACAAGAATGGCAACCCCATACCAGTAAGGGAAAAACAAGATAAACTAGAGGACACCCTAATACCTTGGCTGATCCATCAACCTGGCAGCAGCCACTAAGCCACTAACTTTGAAAATTTCCTCTTGACAGCAGAGGGACACAGCAAAGGAATGGTATCTACAATATATTACTCCAAGACACTACAAATTCCTTCACAATTAAAGACCCATGGGAGCATGGCATAGGATATGAAATAAACTCTACCCAATGGTCCAAACTGTGGTCTAAGCCACAATTTAAATCCATCTCTGCCAAAAGAAAAGAGCTCACCTCAAAACTTTTTTATAGATGGTACCTAACACCATAGACGCTAGCGCTGATACACCCAGGAACCTCACCTAAATGCTGGAGAAGCTGCACCTTGGAAGCAGTTCTCAATGAATTCAGTAAGACATATTTCAGAATTAGCATGTTTTGTGGTGGAATCCATTTCACGAAGTTCTTGCCACTTTCCTTAAACACAATATTCCTTCTTTATTGCAGCCTATCCCTCGAAACTGCTGCAGTCTGATTTACGATGCTGAGTAAACAGGGTGGCATTTTAAGACTTGTTTTTGTAAACTGAGGCATGGGCATTCTTTCTGACCTGACTCTTAGAATGGAGTGAGCTTTTTTGTTTTCTGGAGAACAAAATATAAAGTGGACAGGTGAATCAATGCAGTGTTTGCTTTGGGAAAAGGGTTGTGCTCAGGTGTGTTTTTTTTAAGCTATCACTTTAGGAATCCCAGTTTTGATAGGAGTGGCATTGCCTTTCCAGCTGATGCTCTTCAGCCACCCAGTCCTTTACATTGAAGGATCTTGTAAAGAAGGCAAGGAGAGAGTAGTTTTTCCTGGAAGCATTCATGGTGGATTGATCCAGTGGTATAATTGTTGCGTTTTTGAAGTGAATTCTATCAAGTAAATTCTATCTCTTGGCTATGTGTAATTATTTTGCCTGCTAACTTACAGGAAATCCGATTGTTGTAAAAGGGAAATCTAAAATCTCCTTTTACTTGAAACGTTACAACATTCAACATTTTTATTTTTAACTTGGGCATAAACTGGTGTTGCATCAGAAGGCGTCTGGCTGTTTTCTTAATATAGCTCATCATGTTCTCCAAGGGACACCTAATAAAAAGGCAGCTGCGTGATCCTAGTGTGCATCTGGGCTTGATAGTATGGTACATTGCCAAGACTGAAATAGGCAGGAGAACTGTGCTCAGGCCCTTGCAGAGCCAGGCAGAGGCCCGGGCCAGGTAGATAATGTGCCCCCCCTTTTTTTTACCCTGGGGATCTCCGATAAGTAAGCATATAAATAATTTTCACAAAAGTTATGCTGACAAATAATAACTTTGACTATTATTTATTATCTTCTTATTCTACTCTTAAAAAAGATGTATGCTTGTGAGAAAGCCACTATTGCTCGTAAGCCACTATTTCTTTAAAAAACATGGTTTCCACCAAATTTTATCCTCATTGAGCTATATGTACTCCTCGGGTGTGAGTAATATTCCTGGCCTAGTCAATAAAATTTTAAACAAATGGCCACATCTTCATCAATTTTTCATCATTTTCAAAAAAAAATAGCGATAAGAAAGCCAACAAACTTATCTTTAAGTTATGCGTGGTTTAAATTTTTGGCAAACAAGATTTCAAACAAAAACTCACCAACATGAAAAACATGGCCCACCATCACAAACACTTGACTTGACTAAGACCTTACATGCTTACTGAGGGCATATTCACAATCCCTCATCTCTCCAACACAACCAGAGGCCGCTATTAGCAGGTTGGAATGCACCACCCTCCCGGCCTTCGTGTTTTCTGGGGGTTTTTTCCTGATTTTTTACATTCACCTCAGGTGAGCAATTGTGAATATGCTGACCGAGGCCCCCTTTGGAATCAGAGGCCCGGGCCAAGTGGCCCATATGGCCCACCCTCTGTCTGGGCCTGACTGTGCTTTGAAAAAACTAATGAACTGCAGCGGAAAGAAAACAGTGTTGCATGCAATAAATATAGTACAGAATGGAAAAGTATGCCTTTGCTTCATGCACAGAGTACGGCATTCTGGAATTGCCCATTTATGGCTAGATGGGGAAACAAGAATAGGTGACACTATTTCATCACTTTGGGGAAGGGTCATAGGTCAGTGGTAGGGAGTGAATTTTTCATGTAAAAGTTTCAATCCCTGGCGTCTCCAAGCTGGGAGTCAGTGCACACAATACTTAGCTAGATGGACAAATGCACTATCTTGGTATAAGATGGGTTCCTGTGTTGCATCTTTGCATCATAGAATCATAGAATTGAAGAGTTGGAGGTGACCTTGAGGGTCATAAGGCAACCTGTGATCTTTGGATGAAGGGAGGCATATAAACTGAACAAACAAACAAAGGGAAAGGGGTGTTAATCATTCAGAGGTCTGCCAAGGCCCATGGCAATTTTTCTTTTTTAATATTTATGTTTTATTGAAAATTTTCCTTTTTTTGCAAAGTTTTATGGACACTTTTCAGAATACATTGCAATAAAAAACCAACTAATCTGAACAAATAGAAAAAAGGAAAATGCAAAGTCCTCTCTGATAGGACTCTTATCCCACACAGAGAGAGGTGGACTCTTCCGGCTCTCACCTGGGAGCTTCCCTTTCTTATCCCAGCCTCCCACCCTGGGAAATCTGCCTCTCACAAAGGGGCCTTCACCAACCATTCATCCCCTTCATCTGCATGTCATCTTGTTAACCCAGAGTAGAGGATAAAAGCAAGAGCAAAGCAGGGGAAAAATATTAGAGGGATGAAAAAGAAGAGGGGGGGGGGAATATATGAATGGATGCCTTTTTCTGACTATTTAAAGAAATAGTATATTTAAATAGAAATGGCAGGATTTGAGCTATGAGCAACAAAAGTAATTAGATGGTAATATTGTGGTTATTATTTGATAGATAAAAGATAGGGTGCAGCAGAAGTGGAGAAGCAACAACTCCATGAGGAAAGGGGTGGGAAATCGACAAAAATAAGAGAAAAGACGAAATTGTGTTTTTGTTTTAACTGTATATGTTTAAAAATTTGAAACTTAATAAAATATAATTTTGGAAAATATAAAAGGAAGACATTAGCAGAAAACACAGAAGAGGAACTTCCAATTTTCCACCTGCTGTTTACATAAAATAGGATTCTTTGTTGAAAGTTTTCAGTGCGAACACCAAGTGAAAGAAACAAATATAATCACAAAAAGAATTTTTTAAAATACTTGAATTTGTGATGCAATACGAAATATAAGTCTGCAAGTATTGGAAGCGTCATTCCAACCGATGTGAAATTAATTAACAAGGCGATTTTTTTCAAGCGGCGCGTGGGCGGCGTGTGGTGGCGAGTGGAGGAACTTCTGGTTTCACACGACGACCCCTCCGCGCTGATACGGGGATCCGGCCCGCCCGGGATGGCAGGCAGGCGGGGAGCGGTTCTGGCTGTGGCTGCTGCTCACACGGCGGTGGGGAAAGGGCGAGGGAAAAGCCCCTGTCGCCTCGCTTCCCCCTCGGGCGGCTCCCTCGCCGCCCCCCGGCCTGTGGTTGCGCAGCCAGTTCCCTCCGAAGTTTCATCCGGGGCGCCACGTGATTTCCACGAAGCCCGCCTCGGAAGGCGCCCCAGTGAGGCGAGCGCGGGAGCGGGAGCGGGCGCCTGCCTGCCTGCCTGCCTGCTGCTCTCTTCCCGGCCGGGTTCTGCCCCAGGAAGGCGGCGAGCGGCGGCCGGGGAACCACGCGCGCCTCGCGGTTGCCGTCAGCTGCCGGGCTGCTCGCTGCTGCAGGTGCCGGGATGTCCCTGGCTGGGCTTTCCGCCTAGGCTGAGAGGCAAAGCAAGCCAAGAAGCAGGCAGGCATTCGTCCGGCGCAGCGCGGCGACGCTCCACCTCTTCGGGGCTCCTCCGATGCGCTTTGGCCGCCGCCTCCTCCTGCCGGCAGCTGCGCGCACAAGGAGGAACGCCAGCGCCGCCTCGGCGGGATGTCTCAGGGCGCGCCGGCGGCGAGCACTTTGCAAAGGAGCTCCTCTTCGGAGGGGACGCAGCAGGTAAGCCAGGGAGAGGGAGGGAGGCCGAGGCCAGGAAGTGGGCTGGAAGGGGGACCCGCGGGGAGGAAGAGGGGTGCGCCGAGTCGTCCTTGCGCGCTCCTTCCGAGCAGTGGCGGACCTACATTGTGGGGGGGGGGGCTTGAAGATTGAGCTGCTATGGGGGCCCCTTCACAACCAGCAACGAGGTCTAACCACGGTTCTCTTCTTCCACGGGGTTGCTCCACGGCAGATCACCACAATTTGCGTTTTTGGGTATCCACTTTCGTGATGTTATTCATAGAATCATTAGAATCTTAAGAGTTCAGAAAGACCCCCGAGGGTCATCTAGTCCAACCCCCTTGCAGTGCAGGAATCTCAGCTAAAAGCACCCATGACAGGATGGTCATCTAACCTCTGCTTTAAAACCTCCAAGGAAGGAGAGTCCACCACCTCTCCTGGGAGTCTGTTCCACTGCCAAACTCTGACTGTCAGAAGGTTTTTCCGAATGTTTGGTCGGAATGTCCTTTCTTGTAACTTTAAGCCGTTGCCTTGAGTCCCACCCTCCAGAGCAGGAGAAAACGAGCTTGTTCCCTTTTCCATGTGACAAGCATTAAGATATTTGGAGGTGCCTATCATATCTCCTCTCGCTCTCCTCTTTTCCAGGCTAAACATACCCGGCTCCTCATAAGACTTAGTCTCCAGACCCTTAGCTTAGTTTCCTCTAGGGTCTGTTTTTTTAAAAAAGGGAAGGGGTTATATTAGCCACAGCAGAACAGCCAGCTTACTGTGCTACTTACTCTCAAACTTTGTTGAAATGTATGCAGCAAAAAAAATCTATTTGATTTGTGCTACTAGACCCAAAAATTTAAGCAAAGTGGACTGAAGTCACTTCTGGGGCTCCTCTGGAATTTGAGACCCTGAAGCTTGAGCTTCATTTACCGGTAGTTTCGTAGTAAATCTTCCCCCTGTTTCTGAGGGATCGGAAATAAAACCACTGCGATCCGAGCAGGGCTGCAGAGGTTTGGTGCTGCTGTGCAGTCTCAAAAAACAAAATCAGATCAAATAAAAAATATATGGGGGTGGAGGAACAGGGTAGCCAAAATGACAGAGGTGTGTGTGGACCAGTTTACTTACCAGGAAAGGCTATGGGTTTTGTCTTTTCTTTGTTTTTATTACATATTTTGTGTTTTTAATCTTGTATTTTTGAGCTGTGAACTGCCCTGAGATCTTCAGGCCGAAGGGCAGTGTACGAATTTAATAAATAAACGAAATTTCATGGGGTATGTTTTGGAAGAAGAAATCTGTGAAGCGGGTGAGGGTGGAGGAACGGGTGTGCACTGAAATAATTCCGGGTGAAAGATTCCTGCATGGCCTTCCAACTCTGCAATTCTATGATTCTAAGGTCTATGACCAGGATGTGGGGGCGCTGTGGGTTAAACCATAGAGCCTAGGGCTTGCCGATCAGAAGGTTGGTGGTTCGAATCCCTGCGGCGGGGTGAGCTCCCGTTGCATGGTCCCTGCTCCTGCCAACCTAGCAGTTTGAAAGCACGTCAAAGTGCAAGTAGATAAATAGGTACCGCTCCAGGTAGGAAGGTAAACGGCGTTTCCATGCACTGTTCTGGTTTGCCAGAAGCGGCCTTGTCATGCTGGCCACATGACCCGGAAGCTGTATGCTGGCTCCCTCGGCCAGTAACACGAGATGAGCGCCGCAACCCTAGAGTCGGACACAACTGGACCTAATGGTCAGGGGTCCCTTTACCTTTAAGGTCTATGACTTATAAGTTACAGGTTGTCAACTTGGCTATTCTGAATCTTTATGCGACCGGGACCCCACCCCCACCCCACCCCACTGGGCACCACTGAAAGGAACCCTGGTGGACTGCCCCAGTCAGGGATCTCCTATGGGACTATACATTTCAGAACAAACTTAGAACAAGCTGCTCTGTTTGTCCATTTGACAATAACAGAGCAAAGGCACGGAGCTTGAATTTGCCCATTGAACAACAGTCTTATGTGGCTACAAGCCATGATTGCTCTGTTCTGCCTCCACAGCTTGGAGGCAGCAATGCTTCTGAATGCCAGTTGATGGAAACCACCAGAGGGGGGAGAGAGAGAGGGCTCTTCCCACAGGCATCTGGTTGGCCACTGTGAGAAGAGGGTGCTAAGCTAGATGGGCCTGAATTTAAATTGCCGTAACAATAACTAACAGATCAGTGACTGAGAGAGTGAGAAGAGAGAAACTGGCAGCTAGGTGGACAGAGGGAATAAACAGGGAAGGGCAGAAAGGACAATCTCTTTATCCAGATAGGCCACATCCTTGTTCACCCTGAAATGCTAATTTTTAAAAGTCTCCAGGGAAGGAGGCGAGAATTACCCATAGACATCAATGGGGAAATTAAACGATCTAATATAACTAGGATCAGGCACAAGCATGTCCATTTCGCCCTTCCCAAAACAGGGAGTAGAAAACTACGTTGGAGCTGAGCATCCTCAGGGTTGGCATACGACCGCAAGCAGTGTCCGTGCGGAAATCGGCAAAATGTCTGGGAAAATCCGGACGTTTGGCAGCCCACATTGGCAGTGTCGTTCTTGCCGATTTCCCTCAGAAATAGCTCGAAAACGTCCAATTTCCTTGCGATTTTGCAGCTAAAAAGACCAAAAGAACTTTTCTGTCCAGATTTTTGCTTTTTGAAATATGGCAACCCTATCCTCAGTGGGCATGGATTTCTGACTATTAGGAGTGGATCTTGGGGTAGGGGGCTGGCATGGGGAGTGGCTGGAACCCAGAACAAAAATGCACTTCATACTGCAAAATTTTGTTGCAGGACCCACTATATAATTCTCTAAATCAAAACCCACCAGTGGTCATAAGCGACTTGTTGGTCATGTCTTGCCAGAAGGCAGTAGGTACCGTCAGTGGCACCGTCTTGTGTGTGTGTTTTAAAGTTGCTTTTCAAAGAGAAGGAGAAGGAGTGTGGGGGAATGGGGGTGGGGGCAATGGGGAGAGAAGGGGTGAGTTAGATTGGAAATCCGATGCATTCTCAGTGGGGGAACTCCCGTGCACATGCAAAGTGTTTACCATCACAGAAGACAGCGGGAAGCCTCAGCGAGCAGATCATACCCCTAAGGGGAAAGCAGAGAGAAGACCCAGGTCCGCTTCAGTGATTTTGCTGGGACCTAAGCACACACCAAAGCCTTCCAGGGCCCATTAAGCAGAGCGAAGGGGCCATGCCATGCTTCTGAATACCAGCAGCTGGAAACCACTGGAGGCGAGAGTGCGCTTGTGTTCGGGTTGCACTTGCGGGTTTCCAACAGGTCTCTGGTTGGCCACTGTGAGAACAGGATGCTGGACTTGATGGGCCACTGGCCTGATCCAGCAGGCTCCTCTTATGTTAAGCTGCAGGTGCTACTGCAGCAGCCAAGTGTGCAAGAACAAATGTTTTTTTTTTTTTTTTAAATAATTTTTATTAATTTTAAAATTTTATAAACATAGAACATTACATTTCGGTCAGGATTCATTACCCCCCACCTCTCACCATGGGGAGTTATTTAATCTTACCCTCCCTCTCACGGAGGTAAACCCATTCATTATTTCCCCTGACCTTAAACTAAACATTATCTGGCTTCGGCCTAACCCTCTTCTCGGGTAGACCACTCTTAGTTACAAAACATAATCATAGTGACTTCCTCCGCACCTCCCCAGTGGCTGCATTAAACAAAACATAATTCTGGTTCAGGTACATAGGTATACTAAACATATCTTTAACATTATTTCAAAACATAATTCTAGCTCAAATACAGTATCTTAATTCTTATTTCCCCTCATCTTCTAGTTCCAACCTCCGCGTCCTCCTCCCAAATCTTCCATAAGTTTCCTTCTGACTCCCCTTAATCTTCAGGCTCCTAACTTCGAAAGATCCTAACATAATCCTAGCTCAAAACCATGTCCGGCGTAAATACTCAAAATCCGCAAATATAATCAGTCCCAGGTTACCCACCTGCCCTGCTCAGCCCTCCCCTCGCCTTTCCCCAGTCCAAGCCCAAGTGCTTGCTTGCAGTTGGGCTCCATCATCTCTTTGTCTTCTCAGCTGTTCCAACTCCCAGTTTTTAGAGAAATTCTTCTTCTCCTTCATTGGTGTCCTCTTGCGTCGAAAAGAGTAGACTTTTGTAGATGTTGTTTTCTTAATTCTTTTCTCAAGTCCAGCTATCTTGCGCCGAGAAGGAATTTTCTTGCGGCGAGGCTTGTCTTTAACCTTGAGGGGGATTTCTCCCCCTTCCATCCTTTGTGCAGCTGGCATGACATCACTGTTGTTTACGTCTCCTCTCATTCTTGCAGTCTCCGCTTGGAACTCCTTTCTCAGTTCCCAGATTTTTTCAAGGACCTTCTTCCAGCCTCCATTTTCCAAATCATCCTCCATTTTCAAAGACATAGTTGTACAAAATTCCACACCGAACCAAATCCAAAGCCAAAATCCAAATTTCCACAGCAGAATCCAACAGGTCCGATTCAGATCCTCTAGCTGTCAAAATTGTTAGTTAGTTGCCCCCCCGATCAGGGGTGTCAAAAGGATCGAATCTCTGTTGCAAAGCCAAATTCCGTTACAGTTTCAACCGCATCGGTAATAAAGTTCCTGATTTAGTGCCACAGTAGCAAGGGACGGACCTCCGTAAATTACATCCCTATACTTCACCAAATTAGTCCAAATTCTTCAGTACTGTCCTAGTACTCACGTTTAAGGTATCCAATCTTGTCCTTTTGCGGAGAAATCAGCGCGCTCAGATGGGAAGGGCTCGCAGCTTCAGCCCGACGGGCAATGGCGATCCGAGGAGCTCCGTCTCCCCGCGTCTCGCACGGCGGCCTCTACTGTGGTCACCGTGGGAGTTGGGGAGACGTTAAGAGCTATAGCCGGATCAGAAGGTCCCGGGATCAACCTCCCGGGAGTTTTGGGGGCTGCGTCGCTGTCGCAAGCACCCCTTTAAGCCGGTCGGGTCGGGGAATGCCAGCAGCGGCATGTCCCCCGACCTTCCCCTCCGGCGCGCCGACCGGAAGCCCGTGCAAGAACAAATGTTACTGGTGTATTTCACAATGGTCAAAATGAAGAGTTGTGAATTGGGAAAGGGATTTGAATCAAGAAATAAACAAGATTCTAGTCCATCTAGCCCCCAATGTTCCAGTGATTCTTCCTTCTTTCCGTGTTCTTAGGTTAGTCCTCCTTTTTGTGTCCACATTCCCATCTCCCTTCACTCCCAATTAATGTTTACATGTTGTAGTTGAGTGTGTGTGTGTGTGTGTGTGTGTGTGTAGGTTTTGCACAAGACTGCTCTTACACAAGCCTCTGTATTAAAATTTAAGAAATATGAAGACTTAGTTATGTTCGGCAAACATACCCCCAGCATGCAGTAGTTGGAAGTAGGCACGTTTGGAAATGTGTCGGCGACTGAAAAGAACGTCTGTTGTATGTGCCAATTCCTCCCAAAGGGCAGTTTTAGTTTTATTCTTAATACTGCTGTTTTGCAGAAGAGCAGATACACACACACACTTTTATTCTTAATACTGCTGTTTTGTAGAAGAGCAGTTTAATATATGTATGTATGGGGGGGGGTGTAATGACTCTACCTTTAGCCACCACTGGTGGAAATTGTCATGATATATCCTTTCCTTTTGGCTGATAGAAACAAAATGGCTAGGCTATGCTCAGGCGAGGAGCAAATGAAAATAGGGGGTGCGACAATAGATGGCATGGCACCCAACAAAACTTCACTACACACATTTAAAAGAAAAACCCCACACATCTACAATGTGCTTCATTGCATCCACAGTCAGTGCATGTGATTTTATAGTGGATGCCTCCCCCCACCCCTTATTGGATTAGCCGTGGATTGGAAAAATCTTAATTAGTTCATGGGCGGGGGAACCAAATTAACTGGCTGCTTGTTGGATGAGGACACTGTGAATGCTTCAGAGGGGAAATGGAGACACAAGGAGCTTCAAATCCACACTAAACTCCTTTGTAGGTGAACCCTAACTAACTAAGTCATCTGATTTTGTTGGCCAGGGTCATGAAGACGATGAAAGGAAAGTACGACGGAGAGAGAAGAACAGAGTTGCGGCCCAGAGGAGCAGAAAGAAACAAACACAGAAAGCAGATAAACTCCACGAGGTGAACATTGCTGTGGATCCCTGTGGGAGGGAAGAGCAGTAATGTGCAAATGAGCGCCCTCTTCATACTTGTTTAAGGGTTGGACAAAATGGCAGCATTTGTCAGGGCTGGGGAACCTGGCTTGTTGTTGAGCAGCTGTAAAGTAGCAATGGGGAGTATGTGTTTTGTAGTGGAAAAGCAGCTGGTGGGAGGGGGTGCTTAACCCTTTCTCTGCCTACTGTTACTACTGTGCTCCCACCCCATGCTGCTGCTTTTTCCTTGGATGCAGCAAACATGAGTCTGGAAGAGAAGCAGCTGGGGGGAGGTGTTGTATGGAGAAGGAACAGGCAGGGGAATCATTTGCCTTCCAGTATCTGAAGGGCTGTCAAACCGAAGAGAGAGCTGATGTGTTCTCTGTTGCTTGCAAGGGGTGGCACTAGAACTGATGGGTGGAAATTGCAGGGAAGCGAATTTTGGCTTAAACATTTAGGTGAGACATCCAAATGGTTACGGGTTGTTTGAAAGTGGAACAGCCGGCCTTGGGAGGGGTTGGGGTCTAAACTGGGAGGGGTTGGGGTCATAACTAAACTGAACAACTTCCACATTAAATCACAACAAGATCGAAGTATAAAGATACAAAAATTAATATCAATAGCAGCAACAACAACCTCTCACTCTCCTCCCCACAACAAAACAATATCCCAGCCCAAGAGTCTGTTCAGCAGCCTCAGCTTTTGTAGCTGGAGTCAGTCAGGGCCCCAGCATCCCAGGCCAGGTAGGAAAAGGCCTGCAAGGCAAGGAGCAGGTCTTCCATGACTCACAGCCAAGATGGTCTCTGGCCTCTTCAGCAGCCTCAGCTTCTGTAGCTGGAGTCAGTCAGTCAGTCCTGTGACCAGGCAGCCCATGATGTGATGTGCAATAGTGTTATTTGGCTTTGAATACTCTGTCATATGTTATCCCAGAGTGGCCAACCAGATGCCTATGGGAAACCCAGATGCAGGGCATGAGTGCAGAAACCCTCTTCCGTTTTTGTTCCCCAGCAGCTGGCATTCAGAGGCAAGCTGCCTTTCATCTTGGAGGTAAAAGGTAAAGGGACCCCTGACCATTAGGTCCAGTCGTGTCCGACTCTGGGGTTGCAGAGCTCATCTCGCTTTACTGACCGAGGGAACTGGCATTTGTCCGCAGACAGCTTCCGGGTCATGTGGCCAGCATGACAAAGCCGCTTCTGGTGAACCAGAGCAGCGCACGGAAACGCCGTTTACCTTCCCGCCAGAGCGGTACCTATTTATCTACTTGCACTTTGACGTGCTTTCGAACTGCTAGGTGGGCAGGAGCAGGGACCGAGCAACGGGAGCTCACCCCGTCGCAGGTATTCGAACCGCCAACCTTCTGATCAGCAAGCCCTAGGCTCTGTGGTTTAACCCACAGCGCCACCTGGGTCCCTCTATCTTGGAGGTAGCATTTAGCCATTGCCAGCTTTCCTGAAGGAGCTCAGCTTTGTTGTGTCAGAAGACCTCAGGCCCATCTATTTCTGCATTCTGTTTCTGACAGGGAGGCTAGCCAAATGCTCCAGGGATGCTCAGAAGGCAAGATGCAGTGGAGCTGAACACTCCCAGTTGTTTGAACAGGGCATTGGTGATCAGTGGTAGACTGCCTCTGATCACAACTGTTCCATGCTTCGCCCTTGAGGCTCCTAGGTGGTTCTTTCCTCTGCAAACACATTTTCAAGGAAGCTTAAACTCGTGGTTCTCAATGCAGCCTGGGGCAGTGAATTCTGCATAATAATTACAAACCACACGAAGTTCAGTTTTGACTGGCCTGCGTCTTACACACCCTGCCAGGTTCAGAAGATCCTGGAGTGTGTCATGTTTTGAGTCAGAATCGGTGTGTTTTTCATTATTCACTCTCTCTGCAATGTTCATGATATTAGAAGTCTGTGCCACGGCCCTTCTAGCTGTCACATGTCTTTCAGGGCTATAAAGCCCGGATTGCCAAAGGCTTTCCCTTTGATCTTCTCTATGTGTCTTCTGTGTAACAAGTAGAGCAGAAGAAGACAGGGCTCCTACACTTTAACTGGTGTCCAGAACAGGAGCTTTCAACCAGGTTTAGCTTGTGCGGAAACTATTTTTTACCAGAGTCATGGCAGTTCTCCAACATTAAAATTTTTTTTGCAGGCCACTTACTGGCGTGGGAGCGGCCCCCCAGGAGACCATTTAGTAAATCTTTTGTTATTCTACAAATCAAAACACAGATTTCAGATTTTAATAACATTTCCCCTTCAGTGTTGGCATTGTTGTCAAAATAATTGCTTTGGTATGAAAATGTTCCTTTATCTAGTAACATAAAGGGGAATAATAATAATAATAATAATAATAATGATGATGATGATGATGATGATGATGCCACCATCATAAGATCTCAGAGCAGTTCACAGAATAAAATGCAGGATAAAAACATGTAAATAATTAAACAAATAGGCAAAACAATAACCGCCCCCCCTTCTCACAGACAACATTTAAAAGGCTGTAGGATATAAATCGGCTAAAGGCCTGGTTGTAGAGGAATGTTTTTGCCTGGCGTCTAAAAATATATAATGAAGGTGCCAGGCGAACCTCCCTGGGGAGAGCATTCCACAGACAGGGAGCCACTGCAGAAAAGGCCCGTTCTCGTGTTGCCACTAGGCCTGGGCGATATATCAATATATCGCCCAGGACCGGTATGAGGAGCAGACTGCAATGTCCGTTTCACTCAGCGATATATCGCTGGTGAAACCGCCACCACTCCTGAGTCCTTCTGCTAACAACTTCCTCCAGTAAGCGTTACTACCGGTAGCAGAGGGACTCAGGAGCGTTGGCGGTTTCACCAGCAATACATCACTGAGTGAAACCTCCATCCCACTCTGCCCTCATACTGCGCAGAGGAAGAAAAAAGCTGCATCGGTGAGACTTGTGCCTCTCTCTGCATCTTTAAACTGCTTGGCTGAAGAGTGTGCGGTTGCCGCTCCCCTCAGCTGAGCAGTTAAAGGATCCCTCAGCCCAGCGCTGGCTCCTGTGCAAGTGGGGGGGGAGGACCAGGGATGGCTCTGCTGGGGATGGGGAGCCCTCCCACGCCCCAGCTGAGCCAGACAAACAAGCTGCGTTGTCCCAGCCTGCTAGGCACTGGGGTGAAACCGCCTCAGCTTCCACAGTGAGAGCTGCGACAAATTCTCCCGGTGCCTCGCAGGCTGAGGCCAAAACTTCTGGTTTTTTTCAACATTGCAGTATATCGCCAGACCACGATGCTTGACTGGTGATATACCGCGATGTTGAAAAGCTGATATCGCCCAGCCCTTTGGACTTCACGTGTAGGAGGCACACGGAGAAGGCCCTCAGATGATGAACGCAGAGTCCGGGATGGTTTATATGGGAAGAGGCGGTCCTTGAGGTACTGCGGTCCTCAGCAGTTTAAGGCTGCATCAGTACTGTATTATGAACATCACAGAGACTAGTCAATAATCTGTCCCTGATCAAAGCAGTCCCAATCTCCTTTATCAGAAAAAGTCAATCTATCAAATGTCAGGCCAAGAACATATATTCTTCATTGTTCTACAAACTTCCTGCAGACTACCTGAATGGCCCCTGGCTGGGACCATGTTACAACTTTAGAGTAGTACTTTCTTTAGTCTCACATCCCCCTGGAGTACATTTCTGCATTCCTATTAACTCTCCTTTCCCTTTCACTCCTTTAACTGATTACTGTAAAGCTGATTTTCTTTAGAAGAGAGGCTCAAAACTGGAATAAGAAGGGTGTTGACCAAGGCTGTGTTCAGTGAGGTCGTAACAACAACTACTGTGAGTTTTATCATTTAGTGCTTCAAAGCTTTCTTATGAGCAATCCTTGAGTGTATTTTAGTAAATTAGGGTGGAGAACCAGAGAGATTAATGTGACATTTCCGTAGAAGAGAGCAAATTATTCATCCCCTCCATGTGTGGTACGCGGCACGCTTCAAGCAGGTAATGAACTTAGTGACCATAGCAGCTGTTCCGGGCAACTGCTACTACCGGTATCTACTTTTCTTTTTTAAGGTGCATTGCTATAAATCCTCCTAGCCACATTCAAATCAGAGGGGGAACCAGTAACCTGCTGTATATTTGCATTGGTGCCTAAGCCACCTTTCTTTTCCCCACCTTCACTTTAAAAAATAATAATTTAAAAAGCAGCTTTGCGTCTTATGTTTCATTTGACAATCACACCGATGAAGAAAGCAGATAATGTTTGATAAAGGAGCCGAGAGGATGGGAGAGTACAGGGCCCCCAGGAAGTGCAGATTATTACGATTGTTTCATTTTAGAAATGGAAGCTGCGATGATCCAGGAAAGGGTTTGCAAATGATGTGGGTTTTGTGGAAGCATTTGAAAGAGGAGAGTGATATGTGCAGAGCTCACCAGGGGGGGCTTAATAAACTTTCCTGCCTCCTGGTTTTTACCTGTTCTTTTTTTATATAAAAAAAGAGGTGCGCTTGGCAGACCACAAGAGATGGATGTTGGGTTGTGTTTGGTTTGATTGCAAACCTCTCCACAGTTACGACTGTTTCTTTATTTCCAGTTGGTGCCTCTGCTCATAACAGACATGTTTGTGTGCGTCCGTTTCTGATGGCAGCAGATCCAAGTAACTGCTAGGTTTTCAGAACATGGGAGGACAGCAATTGTTGCCTTTCCCCTGTCAGCAGCTGAAAGGGAAGGGCCATAGCTCAGTGAGAGAACATCTGCTTTTGCATACAGAAGGTCCCAGCTATCACTAGGTACTGTAGGGCATGCACTGAACACCTGGAATGCATAGCTGTCAACTTTCAGATTTGAAAATAAGGGATTTTCCCCAAACTTTCGGATTTGAAAATAAGGGATGCCGTGAGGGTGGTGCAATGGCACCAAGTAGCCTTGCCGCCCTGCGCTCCAGAGGCTGCGCGTGAACGGGTGAGCGAAAGAGCGAGCGCGTAGATGGCAGGCAGGCTGTCTGTCTGGTTGGGTGTGAGGGTCTGGCTGCACAAGGCATGCAAGCTCCGCCCCCAGTCGGTCTCAGACTCCTTATTGGCAGCAACGCAGCTGAGGAGCCTCCCTGGCCGGCAGGGAGGGAGAGGAGCTGCTTCCTTTGAAATCCGGGAAATTTAAGGGATATCAACAATCCGGGATAGTAGCGGGAAACGGCATTGGAATAAGGGAGTTTCCCGTCAAAAAAAAGGGAGGGTTGACGGCTATGGGAATGCTGCTGTTCACCAGTGTAGGGAACACTGAACTAGATGAGCCAATGGTCTGATTCAGGGTGTGTTCCCATTACTTAGTGCGCAACGCAGTTGTATTTTGCGTTGTGCGTCTGTGTTTGTTTCGCAGCTCTTCCCCTGGCTGTTCACATCAGCACAGCTTCATCAGTGTCAGATTCGTTTCTGTTTGTGAATGTACCGGGGTCATTGACTGGGCGGGGAATGTCTTCTCCCCATGCAGAGGTGTTCATACCTTGTCTAGAGACGAAATAGAAACATCTTAAGGAATCCAGTTGGTGTGTGGCTAATTTGAGAAACAGTGCATCAAACAGTATCATTTTATAAGAGAGGACAGGAACTCAACACTAATGTCTCATAACAAATGCAACTGATCTGTAGAAAAGACTGTACAACTTGAAAAAAGAGACAAGGTGTGTACTTTTGTAAACCAAGAAAATCTATAAAAATAAATAAAAATAAGAGAGGACAGGATCCATATGTGTTTTGATGGCCATCATGTGTGAATGTGAATTAAAAACCCAGCACTGGAACTGCAGTGTGTGCACAGCTATTTTCATAAGACTATTGTAATATGGACAGACTTAGAGGGGCTGTGTTTCTTGCTTGCAGAGGACAGTCCTCCGTTTGAAGGTGCCCTCTGTCTTAAAGGGCTGCTGCCTGGTCCTAGTCCAGTTTCAAGATAAGAAGGGAGAGCAGGAAGGACCTTGAAGTTGCACATCAGCAGTTAGCGGCACCTGGGCTGCAGATTGTGCAGGTTCATCTACATGTATAAATTAGCACATGTACATTTTAATGCAAATCAGTGCCTTCATGTGTCTTCTCTTGCTGGGGTGGTAGATTCCCACTGTACCGTCATTTCTCTGTCATGGCTAATAGTTCGGTGATAGGTCTGTCTGCCATGAATGTGTCTATTCCCTCTGAGCTACCACAAAGGGCCAACGCCTCTGATATGCAAACAGTAGATTTGCATTGGTGAAGGCCGCAGTAATTGAGGGCTGTGTACACACTAATCTTGTTCATAGCACAAAAATGTAGTTTTTCTCAGTCGGGAATTATTCATACTCGTCCTCAACATGGCGGCTTTCAATCAAGATTGATTCTAAATCCTGCCATCTCCACAACTTTTCCTGTTTACATATATCCCAGGGGAACGAAGAAGGAAATGGTCCATGTGACTCTGCCCACCCGCTCATTCATTGCCATTATCACCTACATCTGTTTTTAAATAGGTACATAGCAATCGTTCGAAAATGGGCTTTATTTTCAGAACAGGCTTCTCAAGAAGCACTTTTTGTGGGGCCAAAAATATGCACTAGATTATGTGTGGACTTTGTAGGGAAAGCAAGTACTGGTACTCCTTCTCCATTGGTTGCAGCATAAAATGTCACATGTGTGCAGCCAGAATCTCAGGTCTGGACCCAGATGTCGTGAAGCTTACTCTGTTGCCTCAAGGTGCAGTCATTTACATATCAAACTTGCCTTACCCCATAAATTACTGTCGGTGGCTACTTACCAGTATGCTTCTGACTACAAGTTGTTGGAAACCATAGGAGGGGAGAGTGCTGATGTGTTCAGATCAGAGGCGTAGGAAGGTTAGGTGGTACCTGGTGCAGAAAATTTCTTGTCACCCTCCCCCCCATATAATTTTTTTTTTTTTTGCCTGCAAAAATGGTTTTACGTTATTTCATATTTTCTTACAAAGGAATAATAATAAGTAAAAATAAACTTTTATTTATATCCCGCCCTCCCCGGCCGAAGTCGGGCTCAGGGCGGCTAACATCAGATACATAACATTGATATAAAATCAAACAATAATTAAATTACCTCCTAAAAACATGTCAAAATCAAATTAAAGTCTAATTAGATGGCTTTCCGCAGGGTTAGGGTTGGGAACAGTAAGTGCTCCACTGAATTGAAATTTCAGCCTTCACGACATAGGAAAACAGCCAAGTAAACAGCTATTTTCGTGGAGGAGGGTCAATATATTATAGCTATATAATCCCTACTGTAGTAAGATAAGACCTTTGGAGCAGACATTTTTTTAAAAAAAGTTTTTATGAACCACCCTAGTAGGGCAGTAATTGTTCCTTGATCATTTGTCACCACCTCCATGGTGGAACCTGGGGCGGCTCGTCCCCCACTTCCTACGCCCCTGGTTCAGATCCTGCTTACATGCTTCTCATAGGCATGTAATTGGCCACTGGGAATAGGATGCTGGACTAGATTGGCCGTTGACCTGTTCCAGCAGACTTTTTAAATGTTCTTAAACTAACACAGCCCAGACCATGATGACCATGATCACACTGAGACGTGATCTTCAGGGTAACTCTTGATAGCTGATACCAAATTTGCTTTTATCTGATTTCATGTTCTTCCCCTTGCCCTGTTTTTATTTACTTTGCAATGAGGAAACAGCAAAGTGGGGGAAATGTGCCTGGCAGTGGCTGGCTGGACTGCATGCTTAACTCATGTGATAATCCGTTTCAGGAATACGAGTGCCTTGAGCAAGAGAATGTCTCCTTGAAAAAAGAAATTGGAAAGCTGACCGACGAAATGAAACACTTGAGCGAAGTCTTGAGGAACCACGAAAAAGTCTGCCCTCTGTTGCACTGCTCTTTAAACTTTGGCTTGATTCCTAGACACGATGTCCTCAGTGGCCCCTTGCCAAGATGAGGAGGCCACCTTCAGAGGATCTGCAAGTTCTACTGATATGAGAGAGTTTTTGAGAGCCTCTTTCTTTTCCACCATGCTTCATGGACATGACAAGCACTCTTGCAACTTGCAACTGCTTTCCCACTGCGAAAGTCTAGTAAATAATCAGGATGCTGTCTTGAGGATGAAAAACATGGATTGGCTGCAACCTTGTGGGAAAATCTTTGGACAAAGTGCTTTCTCCCTCTGTGTGTGTGTGTGTGTGTGTGTGTGTGTGTGTGTGTGTGTGTGTTTCCACTGTGTGCTGTTTGTCCAGCAAGGAATCTGAAATGTGGCCTTGAATGCAAATAATGTTATCACATTTATTTTTAAACACACAACTTTCTTGTCCTCATTGTTGCTAAGAAATGTGTTGATGATGAGGAGGAAAGAGGAAGAGCCTGTTCTGGAGCTTGAAACCAAAAGGGATAGTGGGCACATCCTGGAGCCAAGGATTCGCACTTCTGCATCTCTTGCCTACCTACCAGATTTTTTGTTCCCTATGTGCCTTGGGCTTCTCCTCTTCCACTCTCTGTCAAGTGCCGTGAAAATGCAAACATTGCAATTGCATGTATACTTTTCGGGCTTGTTGCAGTCATACATAAATTCAGTGATACAAATGCAGCCATCTCACCTGGTGATTGGGTATCCCAGATCCTAGACCTTTTTGGGGGGGGGGAGTTCCCAGCTTTCAGGAATGGCCTTCAGGGGAGCATGCAGAGGATGGCAGAGGGAAGAAGAGAGGAAGATTCCCCTCTCTTGAGCAGTACCCTGGGCTTTCTTGACTGTGAGCACACCATGAATTTAAAGCACATGAGTTCCTCCAAAGATTCCTAGGAACTCTCATTGATTGTAGCTCTGTGAGGGGCTAACTATGGCTCCCAGGATGCTCTGGGGAAAGCCACATGCTTTAAATGTATGGCATGTATGTTCTTTCATTCCTTTGTTGTTGTTGTTAAGTCGTTTAGTCATGTCCGACTCTTCGTGACCCCATGGACCAGAGCATGCCTTTAGAAAGTACCAAATAATGAGCCTATGGTTTGACCACGTTGTTGAACTGTGCCTCCAGCATTGATACCCTTTTATTTCCTCCTTCTTTTGAGCCGCTGTTCTGAACCCCATTCTACAGAGAACATATTGATGCCCCCCTTTTATTTGCACTGTTCTTCATCTTCATGAGCCCCTTCCATGCCATCGCCACCTCATAAGGAAAAAAAATCATTTATCTGGATGGTGAGTTCCTGCTTTATTATGGATCAGAGCCAAAGTCTAAAGCTAATCACATTTTCAACGTGTTTGCTGAATGACTCCAAGATCTGCATGAAAAGATCTGTTTCCCCTTCCTTTATGGAGGGTGAATGTGCATCATCACTCATGCCCATAACTGGCATGTCTTTGAAAACCACAAATCCTCGCTGAGTTTCATTTCAGGAACACAGCTTCACGCTTTTCTGCCCATGTTCATAGGACTGGGAACATGGGAATCTGTCTTGTACTGAGATGGACCACTGAGCCATCTAGCTCAGCATCGTCTGCACTGACACGCATGGGCTCTCCAGCGTTTCAGACACAGCCAGCCCTACCTGGAGATGCTGCAGATTCAACCTGGGACCTTCTGCAATCAAAGCAGATGCCCTACCATGGAGCCATACCCCTTCCTCTGGGATTTCTCTACTGAGCAGGAAAAGCTGACAGTGTAATCTGATGAACGTTCAAGCTCACTGTTCATTGGAGCTTACACTCTAAAACAGAGATGGGAAACATCTCCAGAACGTTTGAGAATCCATCTTGCATCATCCCTGACTATTGGTCAGGCAGATGAAAGCTGGAGTCACAACATCAGGAGGGAGGCATCTTCCCCACCTGCCTCTTCTCATAGCTGTGGGTTAAAATAGTAGAAAGGCCATGCACAATGCATGGAGGGAGGCAGAACTGCTAGATGACTAAAGGAAACTCAAGGACATCTGAAAACAAAGTTATGATTTATGTGGTTTTGCTTCCATTTTCAAGTCCTTGAGCCAGGGAAAAATGTGTTTACCACATAGCCACATTTTTCAACGCTTACAGCAATGAGGATCTGGGATTCTCCAAAAAGGGAAGTTCATGACTTTTTCAAAGAGGACCTTTTGGTTTCTCATCACTTATGCAACAGGATACTTTTAACCCCCTTTTCTAAAGTACACTTTTGGTTCTGAAGTGAGGATACTTAAATAGCCATTCTGTACTTCTGCGAATGGCATGTCCTGACTGGATGAACTAAGAGAGAGCATTTTAAGAATGCTGCTGGTTTTCAACTCTGACAGTTCCTTTCTTGACTCACCCTCCTGCATTGCTGTTATTGCTGAAAAGGGAAGGGGGATTGGGGGGGGTCAGTTAGGTAATATTAGATTGTGGACTGAAGCACACAGCCCCTCCCCCTCCCCTGCCTCTTTAGACCTTGGGGTCCCTTCTAATGGTTCTATGATCTGTATTACTTCACTTCAAAATATGACAAGCCCATCCAGAAACAGCTTGCTGGGTGGGGTGGATCTGCTATGTTAGCTTCCTGGTGGGCGGATCACCATTCCTTGGGGTTGTAGGGTGGCGGGAGCAAATGCACCAGCAGAGCCATCCCAGTGCTCCTGCTTGCGTGTTTGCACTGCACCAGCCTCTCTGCCACCTCACCTCTCTCTCTCCCTCCCAGTAAGCAACAACAACTCACCTGCTACAAAACTAGCATAGCGGCTCCAGTCCACCCTATGAGATACTTTTGAGCCAATCCTTGTGTGTTTGGGGACCCTGATGCTCATTCAGCTGAGTGGGTCCCAGAACTAAGTCCAAAACATTGTCTCACCCCTTATATACTCACCCAATTGCTGTGCTCTGCCAGTGAGGCCTCCGACAGATGCCATCTGATAAGGAGGTCCATACCTTACAATATGGGAATTGGGCCTTTAGTTCTGGTGGCACCTGCCCTTTGGAATTCCGTCACCTTGAATATTAGACAGGTTTCCTTGGCGGTGTCTACTGGAAACACTCCCTCTTCCAGCAAGCCATTTCCTGGTATGCACCTGTACTGGATATGTTTTTAAGATTTTTTGTTAAATTGTTTTATCATTTGTTATTTGCTACCCTGGGATAGGGAGAAATATAAATTTAATAAATAAAATAAACAAAAAGCTGTGTCCCCGCAACACTTCTGGGGGAAGTCAAGTGAGAAAGAAGAGGAAGGGCGGCCTGAGGGACACTCAATTTCTGAAGGGTGCTCAAGCATTTGGGAACTGTTACATCATTGGAACGGGGCCTATATAAGCGTATAGTACAAAGCATGAAATGCAGGGTGTCGGCTTTCAGCTAAGAATAATGATAGCAAACTTCCTGGGCCTGGGGCCAAGCCAGTCCTGGTCCTCTGGTATTATAGCAAGGATGGGGAACCTGTCCCCCCCCCCAGGTATTGCTGGACCACAACTCCCATCAGCCCTGACAATTGGCCACAGTGGCTGGGACGGATAATATTGCAATTGATTACCCACCCTTCACCCTAAGGTCCCAGGACAGGTTAAACAGCTTTTAAATCGCAACCTATAAACCACAGGTAGTGTCCAGTGACATTTGGAGGGTTACAGATCCCTCATCTCTGAGCTAGACCATTCCAGAATCTGTTGGTTTTGAAGCTTTTAAAGGAGAGGAGAAGACAGTTGTGAGGGTAAACATGCCTTGTCATTTTCTGTTGACTGGTTTCAGGGAAACCATAAATGCCTGCCTCCTAAAGTGTACATCTCATGGGTTTGCACAATGGAAAATACTAGTGGAGGAAGCACTTAAAAAAAAAAGGTTGGCTCTCATGTGCATCACAGACCGTGCCTATTCCCAGACACTTGTCTCAACCCTCACACCCACAACAGGGAGAGGAGCAATGACTACAGTAGAGGCGCTTCCTTCCTTGAGGCTGTTGCAGCTACATAATTCTATGGAAGTTAGCAGGCATATTCCAATAAAGTGGTGTGATGGGCTTCTTGCTTGCTTGTTGCAGTTATGGTTCTTCCTGGAAGCAACTCTGGTCCAAAATACATGCTGATACCCTAACTCTGACACTATCTCATAGTCATTATTCTCCACATCCTGGGTTACTTACATGTGAAACCTGCAAGAATCATTCCTGTTGTTTCAGACTCCAAAAGGCAAATTTCTGCCCCTACACAATTAACATACACTTCTTTTCAAATTAATTTTCTTCTGAATAGGTGGATGTAATCTAGGTCTCAGACGCTGCTGTGCTCTTAACAGGTTCAATCATGGTCAGACACACAGTAGCATGGGTTTTTAAAGCATCAGATCTGCATAAGCAGTGGTTCTAAGACACATAGAGCTTGCCTTGTGTAACTCTGCATCAAGGTATTCATAGTCTTTTTTTAATAAAAAAAATAGAAGTATAAAAATATTGACAGCACTAGATGATCCCCAGATCATCACCTTTTAAAATGTATTTACTTATGTAATGAGGAATATGAAGGTCTACCAGGCTTGTGTGTTGAGCATGCTACTTTATGGAAGTGAGTCGTGGGCAACTTATAACGGCCAAGAGCGACATCTCAACGCCTTCTACATACATTGCATCAAGAAGATTTTGGGCATCACATGGCAGGACAGAGTCTCAAACAAAGATGTGCTTTCCCAAGCCCACATTCCCAGCATGTTCACACTTCCGTCTCAGCGATGTCTACACTGGCTTGGTCATGTCCACAGAATGGAAGATGGCAGAGAGTGGGCTTCAGGCACTAGGCCCTTGAGCAAACCAACTGCGTTACAAAGATGTCTGCGAATATGACGTGAAGGCTGGCAACATTAACCCCACCGTGTGGGAATCCCTTGTAGATGATTGCAATGCCTGGAAGCAGACAGGTCATGTATCCACAGCAGAGAACAGAGGAGGATTGGCCGCTGGGAGGAGTGCAGAGATAAGAAACGCCATGGTGCGCCTGTAGCAGCAAAACAGGATGCCTTCATCTGCCCCAGCTGTAACAAAACATGTCTCTCCTGTATCGGTCTCTACAGCCACAGCAGCCACTGTAACTCTCCAGCAGTTTGACTTTAACCTGAAGGCACACTCTTCCATTGTCCGCTGAGACAGATGGACGCCAACAACTTAAGCAAAACATTTTTATTCGACCTTTTCCCATAGAAGCTTTAAAGACTGCTGGCAACAGTTATGAAGGCAATAAATGTTGTAGATGACTAAAGTCATATTCAGATTAAACCCACTGAAAATAGTAGTTTTAATTGGTTAAGTCTATCAGATTCAATAGGACTATTATTGAGTTTGCCTATCAGTGGTGGCCAACTCCCAAGAGACTGTGATCTACTCACAGAGTTAAAAACTGGCAGTGATCTATCCCCTTTTGGGGGGTTCAGGTCAAAGTTGTTGAGCTTTTTTTTAGGGAAGCCAAGGTTATTGAGCTTCTTTGGGGGGGCCAGTGATCTACCACAGACGTCCAGTGATCTACCGATAGATCACGATCTACCTGTTGGATGTGCCTTGCCTAAGGCATCAATTCTTACCCCACTTATCTGGGAGCAAGCCCCACTCACTGAATAGCTCACATTCACGGCACACTGTGAGCCCAGTTTCGCTTTGCGAGACTTGTAAAAATGGTGCTGGACTTGCAGGGCCCCTGAGCTGGAGTCCGTCTGAGAAGGACACAACAGCTTACAATGCCCTGCGCCCCCCCAAAAAAATATGCCCCAGGGCAATGGGGGGCCCCATGTTACACCTCTGGCTTGTTGGAGTAATGGTGGAATATGATACAACAAAGAGAAATAAATAAATAAACAATGAGGCTGTGTACACACTCCTCTACTCTGCACTCCTACAGTCCAATAATTCCTGAGGAACTACTGCGTTTTGATGCATTTCCCTTGTTATGTACTGAGCTGAATCCTAGAACAATAGGATCCAAAATTGGTCTGATTGGTCCTAGAACAATAGGATCCAGAATGCAGCAGTCTGATTGGTCCTAGAACAATAGGATCCAGAATGCAGCAGTCTGATTGGTCCGCAGGAGCCATCCAATCCAGCTCCAGGTGGAAGTGAATCAACGACCTGATTGGCCTGCAGGAGCAGCCAATCAGGCTCCTGGATGAAGTGAATCCGCAACCTGATTGGCCTACAGGAGTAGCCCGGAATTAGCCAATCACGTGGGGCCCATTGTGTAAATAATGTATATATAGCACACGTTTTGGGGGAAGATCCATGCCTTGCTACTATGAGCTGAATAAAGAGCATGAAATTCACACTTGACTCCGAGTATATTTCATCCCCCCAAACCAGCATTGATCTGAACTGAGAAAAAGAACAAGCCAGATGTGTTTTGAGCTGGCAATGTGTGCACAGCCGAAGCCTGTGAGCAGTGTATCACCATCGAGTGAGGAATTGATTTGTGCATGGAGCTCTCTTTTTTGAAAAACCACAAGACTTCTGGCCTCCTCAGGCAACCACAGTGGCGTACCGCGTCTGGGGTTTCCGCTGGTGAATCAGCCCAGAGTAGATTGAAGTACCAAAGGAAAACTAGTGCAGAAAACACTAGTACTTTGAAATTAAAAAACAACTACCAAGAACTACCCTCCTCTTCTTCCCATCAGTCTTGAGGCGTCATTTCTCTCACAGGAAGAAGTAGGAAAGAAGATTTACCAAGCTGTTACGGTCTTGAGGGAAATTAAGATGATGCACAACTTTTTATTTTAATGCCTAGGATTTAGGAGAAACTGTTCACAGAACTCTGACAAATTGTGGTTTTCCTTATTTATTTAACAAATTTGTATGCCGCTTCAACAGTAAAAAGACACTCTAAGCAGTTTACAAAGGGCTGCCCGTCTCAGCTTCCACCGTGCATTTAACTCCAAATGCTAACAGGATGAGCCATAGCTGAGTATGATATAACTTTTTTTTTCATGCAGAAGGTGGCAGGTTCAGTATCCAGCATTCACTGGTAGAGCTGGAAAAGTCTTCTATATGAAAAGTCACTGCCAATCAGTGTGTACAGAGCTAGATGGAGCAGTGATCTGACTTGGTACAAGACAATTTCTCATGCCCTATGCCTTGCTAGATCAGTCCAAAGTTCATCTACAGCAGTGTTTGGTCTCCAGCTGTTTTTGGACTACAACTCCCATCATCCTTGACCACTGGATCTTTCTAGTTAGGGATGATGGGAGTTGTAGTCTAAAAAAACAACTGGAGACCCAAGTTTGGGAAACACTGATCTACAGTATTGGAATGGGACTGCCTTAGAAGTACATGATATTGAATCCAAAAAGACAGGTAAATAGATAAAGGACTGATTCCAGCCATATATTTCTGGGAAGTACACAAGCAGAACATAAAGGCAATTGCCCTCCCCTGTTCTTTGCCCTCATCAGCTGGGCCTCAAATATATACTGCCCCCAAACTTGGAGGCTCCGTGTGTCCCTATTGTCTGCTCCTTTTCAAAAGCCACACCAGACTACCAGTAGTCTCCAACATGTTTTTGTAACACTGATTTCCATAATCCAGCTTTCCTCAACCTGGTGCTCTTCAGATATGGTAGACTGCAACTCCCATCATCCCTGACTATTGGCCAAACTGGCTGGAACTGATGGGAGCTAGAGTTCAGCAACATCTAATTTGCCATAGTTTTGTATACAGTGGTACCTCAGGTTACAGGTGCTTCAGGTTACAGACGCTTCAGGTTACAGACTCCGCTAACCCAGAAATAGTACCTCGGGTTAAGAACTTTGCTTCAGGATGAGAACAGAAATTGCGTGGCGGCAGTGGGAGGCCCCATTAGCTAAAGTACCTCAGGTTAAGAACAGTTTCAGGTTAAGAACTGACCTCCAGAACGAATTAAGTTCTTAACCTGAGGTACCACTGTATTATGTGACATGCTTCCTTTTGTCTTTCCTGAATATTATATCAGGTGGATGGAAAGGAAGCTGAAGCATTTTGGGAGCATTTCAAATTCTTCCTCTAAATTCCACCAAAGCCTATAACCTTTTCCCTGTTGCCCTCCGCACCCCAGTTCGTGGGGAGATATAAGGTACCCATGAAATAGAGCAAAATATTTTCTTCGTTTTCTCCCTCTCGTACGTCCAGTTCACTTTTTGTCGGTGAGCAGCACAAAGCTTTAACATTTGTGGTGTTCTTTTTTATGTAAAAAACCAAGATGGTCTCACTTTAGCCTTGCAAGTTTCAAGTTGGCTTATCAATTCTTTGGGAAATGGGGTCCAGTAATTTCCAAGAGTAATGTGGCTCTAGAGTTTAACATCCTTTCACTTTCTATTTACTAGAAATGTCCACAATAAAGATACCCTTAACTCACTCTTGGATTTCAAGTTTTCACACTGTGGTTACTGGGTCTGTGAAAATGTAAAATTCACACGTTTGCCTTGCCCCACAAAGTCCCACCTCACTCGAAAGCTGGAATGCTCTGCCTACAGAATTGTATCCAATGAAGATCTAACTTGACCTGTTTTGAGTCTTCTCATGACATTTTTTTATTACATTTCTATGGGAGTTCTCCAACTTCTTTTTTTTTTTTTTACCTAGCCTGATGATTCAGCCTCAGCACTGCGCTCACTCTCACATAATCATTCCATAGAATTCAAATTGCAATGCAATTTAAAAGAAATAAAAACAGCCAAAATAAAAAATAAAAATCAATTCAAATATTTAGTATGCTAGCTGCACCATTCCAATGTAATGGTGATCAAGTATTTTGCAGGAGTGATTCAATCATATACCAGCAAGGTAAAGGGTAAAGGGACCCCTGACCATTAGGTCCAGTCGCAAATGACTCTGGGGTTGCAGCGCTCATCTTGCTTTACTGGCCGAGGGAGCCGGTGTACAGCTTCTGGGTCATGTGGCCAGCATGACTAAGCCGCTTCTGGCGAACCAGAGCAGTGCACGGAAACGCCACTTACCTTCCCGCTGGAGTGGTACCTGTTTATCTACTTGCACTTTGACATGCTTTCGAACTGCTAGGTTGGCAGGAGCAGGGACCAAGCAACGGGAGCTCACCCCGTCGCGGGGATTCGAACCACCGACCTTCTGATCGGCAAGCCCTAGGCTCTGTGGTTTAGACCACAGCGCCACCCGCATCCCCCAGCAATGTAGGCTTCTACAATTAAAGTGGATTAGCGCACTTTAGGGTGACAAATTCACTTTTGCAGTTAGGGAAGTGATGGGGAAAGGCACTAAAAATGTAGATTTTTTTTTAAAAAACTAACATTTTTCATATATAACAAAAACATGTAAGAAATTACAATATGTAGAAGTCATATTTGGTTTGGTTTGTCTGATATACAATACTACCTTTGGAAGGGGGTTAGGGTTGGGGTCTGGTTTTAGAAAAATATAGACAACTACAAAACTTAAAATCAAACAGCTATCAGAGTTTAAAACTAAGCCCCGCATGGATCTTTCCCTAACACTGCCATAGTTAAGTATATTTGATGAGCAAAATTCAGTTGTGAACTATAAAGAGATGTTACCAATACTATTGGCTGCAGTGAGACAGGTAATAGCAAGAAATTGGAAAACAGAAGATGGAGGAACATTTCAAGAATGGAACATTTTCATATGGCAATATGCCATAATAGAAAGGTTGACAAAGCAAGTACAAACAGCAAGACAAACATGGAAGTTGATTTTGTAGGACGATAGGGCAGGTTCATCCTATGGTCAAGAACTAGTGAAACTGTGACCTCAACACCAGCTTCACAAGAGCTTTCCACTAGAGCAGGCTTTCTCAACCTCGGCCCTCCAGATGTTTTGAGACTACAATTCCCATAATCCCTGACCACTGGCCCTGCTAGCTAGGGATCATGGGAGTTGTAGGCCAAAAACATCTGGAGGTTGAAGATGCCTCCTCTAGAGCACTGGTTTTCAACCAGTGTGCCATGGCACCCTGGGGTGCCTTGAATGATGGTCAGGGGTGCCACAGGCAACCCTGGCCTCTGTCCCTCTTTCCTTCCCTCCCTCCTCTGATGCCCTCTTGCTTCTCTGCCTCCCAAAGGCTTTCATGGCTGTTTGCTGCACCAACCCTGACTACAAGCTCCCCTGGAGAATGGTGCCTTTGGGACTGGTCAGGAGAGAGGAGAGGAAGGGAGGCTGAGGAAACACTCCACAAGGGAGGGTGTTCGAAAAGGGGCTGCCGGCTCAGTAGGCAAGCAGTGACATAACTGGGCTCCTGAGCACCACAGGGGTGCTGCAGGAAGAATGTAGTTGGTCAAGGGAGCTGTGGACTCAAAAAGATTGAAAACCTCTGCTTGATGTGTTGAACTGAAACAATGCATTGCTCTTCACATTCTCCTTATGTATTATGAAAATAGGATAAAGCAAAGACTGATGTATAACCTCTGAGCAGGCAAATCAGGATGGTTACTTAGTGTTGTATAACCTCCCTGCAAACAAATCAGAACAAATTGCAGTTGATTGATTGATAAGCTGAGTGCATTGCAAGTTTTGGAATAGGTAACAGAACTGCCACATCAGTTGTGGGAAATGGTGGAACTGTAATTTGTTCTGATTAATCAATCAATTACCTGCCCTTCACTCTGAGGTCACAACATTAAAACACAATATTCTAAACAGTTTAAAACAATTTGCAATAACTACCTGTGATCCCTGATTTCATGAAGCAAACATGTATGTTTACTTATACCTGCATTTGAACGGTAACTATTAAGCCAGACACCTTCAATTCTTGTAATCAAACCAGGCACAGAAAACCTGGTTTATGTAATTATTAGTAATATTAATATTTAGTATAATTATTATTGTTGCTACTATTACACCTAAAACCGCTAGCGGCTCATCATGATGCAATGCAAGTGAAACATCCTTAGATGAAAACGGATATGTGAAAACTTTTCCAAAAGCTATGAATTGATAATATTGAGTAATTAATATGCAATCCAAATGTTTGAACATTCAAAGTGGAAGTGACTTTTATGGGAATAAAATGGCATCCATGTCACTCAGGAGATCGCAGCCACAGAAATAAGAAAAGAAGAGTCATTCCATTGTCCTTAGAGGTCACTTCCTGGTTCACACAGAGAAGCTGTTTTCAATGGAGCCCAGGAACAGAAATTCACAGCTGTATTGAGGCAGCACTGGGTGTTGAAATTTTGCATCCCCTTAACAATTTAGCACCCGGGGCAACTGCCTCTGTGCCACCGCCACCCACGCTATGCCACTGAGTGGTTTATTTCAATGTTGTTTCTTTCTCCTTCAGTTTTCAAAGCACTTGGTGAAGAAGATGGAGGGAGCTCTTACCTGAAAATTAAGTTACTTCTATGTATCAGACAAATGGCTACTGAAATAGGATTCTGAGAAATCAGCATTATCTCTTTCATCTACACTAGTGGTGAACCCAGGAAATCAGTGGTTGAAAATTTACCACTTCCAACAAAGAAACTTTGTGACCAAGTGTTTAGCTATTACTAAGTGACACTAACAGGTAAAGGTAGCTTTGCTCACAGGGATCCTAAGTTGAACGCAGCGTAGTGTGTACAAATGTACACTATGGTGGTTAGAGGACGCTTCTACAGAAAGAATGTACAGTACATTGAAATTCATGTTGCAGTGGGCAGATTCATTCATGGTGTGGGAGCTTGGTTTTGGGCGAGCACAATTCCCATTAGAGCAAAAATTTATTTTACAATATTGTTTCCTTATCTCAGTCACTGGTCTTCTGCAGCAAAATTGTGGGATGTAATCCACTGGGAGCAGTCAAATACAACATTCCTTGTTTTCCTAGAGTGGACATGCAAGGGAAGGTTTGGTCCAGCCATTCGAAACGTCCTGTTCCTCCTGGCTTGGAGCATCCTTCCTTGCATGTGACTAGTGGGTGGGCGTGACTTTTCCAGACCTGGTAAAAGGACAAGGCATGCTGCCACTCTCTCTCTTTTCCATCTTCCCTTCATCCTGTGAACTTCCCGGACTGCTAACTGCAGTCATTAGGTCAGCCCACATATTGGGTAAACCTGTTTGTATATGCTTGTAACTTTAAGCCTTAAGCCTTCCTTCAGGGATCACACTGTGCTCTGCCTGATCGTGAGTAAACTTTTCTTTTTATTGCTTATGAATAAGACTGTGGTGTCTTTATTCTTTTAGGAGGGATTCAAGGGGTCTTACGAGAAAAAATATTAGCACACATTTCAATCTGGACAAGCCAGATTGAATTGCGTACATGAGTTTGCAACTAGTTTTCTGCCGTGCATGAGAAGGGGAATGTAAACTCTGCTAAGTAAAGGAACTTGGTAGCGCAAGTTAGGAAGGATATTAATAAACAATATATCCTCTCCTGCCACCCTGAACATTCCCACAAAAGAATTTCAGATATAGACCGGAAATAGAAGTTGCTGAATTGCAACTTATTACCAAACTTAAAACCATGGAGAGACCTGGTCTGAATAGAGACATTGGATTCTTATCTCATTATACATGATAAAGCTATTTTTGGCCATCTCAACCTTTGCTTTTTCCTGTAAGACCAATTGCAGTCATTAACATTCGTCAACTGGTTTACCACACCTATCAGCCAATTAACCATTCCCACCACCCTTCTGAGTAATACCCCTCCCCGCCCTCTCACTATATATACAGTAAGGGTCTGGTTACTTCTGTTTCAGTGTATCTGAAGAAGTATGCATGCACACGAAAGCTCATACCAAGAACAAACTTAGTTGGTCTCTAAGGTGCATGAGTACTCCATCTGTTTCCCTCTGGCCCTCCCACCCCCTCCACGCAGCCCCGGGCACTGGCAACCCACGCTACATCACTGTATAAGCCACATGGATGGCACTGGAATTCAACAACATCTGGATGGCTGAAGCTTCCTCATCCCTACTCTAAAATCATCTTGCCCAATCCTTGTGCCGTCAATTGTAAAAATTACCATTCCCCCAGACCTCACCTCCATCCCCATCCTAAATGCAAATGTGTGCATTCCAGAAATATAATGGAAAGTTTGGGGAAGCACTGAATTCAGATAAGCTCAAGGATTCCCCTCTGGCTTTTCCAGACAAGCATGTTGTTCAACTCATTTGTCATTAGTGAGATGCCCCTTTCCATGACAAAGCATCTCTTACTGAGGCCATACTTCTGGTGTAGAAAACCCACATTTCACCCACTACCCCTTCCAGCGCTGACGTATTGTAACATTTAGTTGCTGGGAAATTGTAGTAGTTTCCCCACCTCTCTCACCCACCGCCAGGAGACAAAGCTCTTGCCATCGGCAGCCTCCTGTAGATTTTCACAAGTGTCATGTGATTTCCACATCCATGAGTTGGCATTACTGAATGTATGCACGCAGATTGTCTTATACAGATGGCGAGCATCACGTCCACATCTAGTCTGGATTTTTCAAGGTTGCTTAAGATGAATAAGAGAAACGACAGGAAAAACAAGAAATGATGTTAAGATGGCCTTAGGGGGGTTGAGTAACGAGTGTAACGAAGCAATTAAGGATAAGAATAAAAGCATCAGCACAGAAGGGGTGGGAAGTAAAAAAGGAAAATATTAGTGAATGATATATTGTATGTGAAGTAAATTTGTTAATTTTTTAAAGGAAAAAACCTAATAAAAATTAATTTTTAAAAAGATGAATATGCAAAACAGGTGTTTTAAACGGTTTATTTGTATTGTTTAAAATATGTTAATATTCTGCAAGTGGCTATGACAGCCTTTGTAAAATAAACACTGCAGTATATATATGTGTATGTGTGTGTGTGTGTGTGTGTATACATACATATGTATTTATATGTGTGTGTGTGTGTGTGTGTGTGTGTGTGTGTGTGTGTGTGTGTGTGTATAACTTCTCTGAATCGTTTATATGCCACCTTTGGTTCAATGAAGATTAAGGCAGTTCGCCACCATATTAAAATGCATTTACAACAAAGATATGCAAAAATAGAATACAATGCCACAGTGTTCATCACGCAAGTTATGTCCCATGTATTTGAGGGTGTCTGTGAAATGACATTTGTCCCTTTGCCTTTCTCATACTTTCCCACTTTCTGTTGCAGGGGTGAAGGACCTTTTTTCAGTCCACATTCCTTCATGGGCAACTTTCTGGCAGCCGCATTCTAGCAGCAGGTGGGGCCAGGTGCAAAATGCAAGTGGGGCAACTCTTACCTTTGTACAGTACGTTATCTTCATGTCATGAAAAAGCCAGAGATTTCTACACTATCATCCACCCAGGAAAGCAAGAAGAGTTACCACAGCTCAGGGACAAAAGGATTTGAGGTTGCCAGGCATGGCTGGTGAGGGGTGTGGCCTCTGGAAGGGGTGTGGCCTGCAGAGAGTCCTAAGGATCAGATAGGAAGACCTGGAGGGCTGTATTAATCTCACAGGCCTGAAGTTCCCCACAGTTATTATTATTATTATTATTATTATTATTATTATTATTATTATTATTATTATTTTGCATTTAGAGTCCATCTTTTTCTTTTAGGAGCTCAAGGTGGTGTACCTAGTTGTCCCCTTCCTCATTTAATACACACAACAACTCTGTGAGGTAGTCAAAACAAAATAAAAAATATTCAGGCACCTTCAGATACCTTCAGACACTTCTTCAGATATCTGAAGAAGTGTGCATGCACACGAAAGCTCATGCCAAGAACAAACTTAGTTGGTCTCTAAGGTGCTACTGGAAGGAATTTATTTTTTATTTTGTTTTGACTATGGCAGACCAACACGGCTACCTACCTGTAACTGGATCTGTGAGGTAGGTTAGGTTGAGAGGCAGTGACTGACCCAAGATCACCCAGGGAGCTTCATGGCTGAGTGGGGATTTGAAGCCCATTCTGCCAGGCCCTAATACGATACTCCAATCACTACACCACATGGACTGTCACTGGCTCACAACAGTCAAAATGTAGAATGTGAACTCTTAGAGGTGGGGACCTGTCTATCTCATATAGCAAAGTGCCTCTGGTGGGGGACACATGGTGCTCCTTCTGGGGTAGTTGATCCTCATCCTGCACTCATATCTCACCTGCGGCTCCTAGCAGCTGTCAGCATATGTCAGCAGCCACACCCCAGGAACGGCTTAGGGAGTTAGGGACTTGTCTTGCATGAGAAGACAGGCTCTGGCGGATTGAGCGGATAAGACCAATAGTGGGTCCAACGGTCAAGAAGGCGGTTTCTGCTTGTGCTGTAGAGGGCTGTGAGGGGCAGATGGAGCTTGTCAACCTGGGTAGGTAGCACATCTAGGAAAGGGAAAGCTCTGATCCCAAACCTCCACTCCCTTGCGGGACATCTTTGGGAGAAGAGTAGGCTAAGGAGCAAACCCTACACAACTTCAGAGTGGAGTCCGTAAGACGGTTGGACGGTGCCTTGTATGCCTCTTTCCAGCAACTCCTGCAGCTAAGCTGGTGCCAAATACATTGCTCTGCTTTCCTTTGGACCACATCAGCGAGGCTGAGAGGGGGGTCTTGTCATTTGAGCAGCCCAGGACCCCCATACACCCTGCCCAGGCTTGCACCCCAGGGTAGGTCCATTCAGTGCTGCTAACACCCCGGTTGACTTCACCCCCGGAGGCACACTCCATTGTCTCTTGAGGCAGACGGATGCCAACAACAATATACTGTATGCATATGTAGCATCACTAGGTGGCCAAATAAAGAAGCGAAGAGTCCAAATCATTACAGGGCTGCCTTTCCTGAGAACACAAGTGGCTGCTAGTCTTTGACTGCGTGAAAGATGAAACTGGTAGGATTTCAGGTAGGCAGCAACTGCATCAGGGAACAACATATTTTGACTCATACTGTCCTCTAGTGGTATTTGCTCAGTCACATGCTAAACTGTGAACAGATGGGATGAACTTGAATAGACGAAGTGCCTGAGGGTCTGGAGAACAAGAACCATGTTTTTCCTTCAAATTTCTGCCTAGTGAGGCAGCAGCAGACGACACACGTGTTTAGGCATGTGCACGCACATGTCCACCTTGCCATGTGATCCTCCTTTTCCCCAAAGCCGTCCAGATTGTGGGGTTTGTTCGGATGCAGATTACCACTCTGTAAAAGGAGATGGTTGTGCTTTTCATCCGATCAACTGACTTTCAGGGTGTTCTTTTGCATGCCTGGCCACACAAAACTGCACCGCACCATCCGCATGTCCCCACACTGGTCTGCAATGCAGAGAGCAGCGGGGGTATTGTGTCACAATTGAGAGCTGACAGGAGCAGCTGTGGCAGGGAGGGACAGCGGGCAAGGGACTTTTTGCAAGGTACCTCTGGAGCAACAAAGGCCATTCACCTTATACAATACCTTGACCAGCAGAGGCAGGAAGTCTCAGAGTCGGAGGTGCCTCCACAGAATCACAGAATCACAGAATCACAGAATCATAGAGTTGGAAGAGACCACAAGGGCCATCCAGTCCAACCCCCTGCCAAGCAGGAAACACCATCAAAGCATTCCTGACAGGTGGCTGTCAAGCCTCTGCTTAAAGACCTCCAAAGAAGGAGACTCCACCACACTCCTTGGCAGCAAATTCCACTGTCGAACAGCTCTTACTGTCAGGAAGTTCTTCCTAATGTTTAGGTGGAATCTTCTTTCTTGTAGTTTGAATCCATTGCTCCGTGTCCGCTTCTCTGGAGCAGCAGAAAACAACCTTTCTCCCTCCTCTATATGACATCCTTTTATATATTTGAACATGGCTATCATATCACCCCTTAACCTTCTCTTCTCCAGGCTAAACATACCCAGCTCCCTAAGCCGTTCCTCATAAGGCATCGTTTCCAGGCCTTTGACCATTTTGGTTGCCCTCCTCTGGACACGTTCCAGCTTGTCAATATCCTTCTTGAACTGTGGTGCCCAGAACTGGACACAGTATTCCAGGTGGGGTCTGACCAGAGCGGAATACAGTGGTACTATTACTTCCCTTGATCTAGATGCTATACTCCTATTGATGCAGCCCAGAATTGCATTGGCTTTTTTAGCTGCTGCATCACACTGTTGACTCATGTCAAGTTTGTGGTCTACCAAGACTCCTAGATCCTTTTCACTTGTACTGCTCTCAAGCCAGGTATCACCCATCCTGTATTTGTGCCTTTCATTTTTTTTGCCCAAGTGTAGTACTTTACATTTCTCCCTGTTAAAATTCATCCTGTTTGCCTTGGCCCAGTTCTCTAATCTGTTAAGGTCATTTTGAAGTGTGATCCTGTCCTCTGGGGTATTAGCCACCCCTCCCAATTTGGTGTCATCTGCAAACTTGATCAGGATGCCCTCAAGCCCATCATCCAAGTCATTGATAAAGATGTTGAATAAGACTGGGCCCAAGACAGAACCCTGTGGCACCCCACTAGTCACTTCTCTCCAGGATGAAGAGGAGCCATTGATGAGCACCCTTTGGGTTCGGTCAGTCAGCCAGTTACAAATCCACTGAATGGTAGCATTGTCTAGCCCGCATTTTACCAGCTTCTTTACAAGAATATCATGGGGCACCTTGTCAAAGGCCTTGCTGAAATCAAGATAGGCTACATCCACAGTGTTCCCTTCGTCTACCAGGCTTGTAATTCTGTCAAAAAATGAGATCAGATTAGTCTGACATGACTTATTTTTCAGAAACCCATGCTGACTTTTAGTGATCACAGCGTTCCTTTCTAGGTGCTCACAGACCGTTTGCTTAATGATCTGCTCTAGAATCTTTCCTGGTATTGATGTCAGGCTGACTGGGCGGTAATTGTTTGGGTCCTCTCTTTTCCCCTTTTTGAAGATAGGGACAACATTTGCCCTCCTCCAGTCTGCTGGGACTTCACCTGTTTTCCAGGAATTCTCAAAGATTACTGCCAGTGGTTCTGAAATCACCTCTGCCAGTTCTTTTAATACTCTGGGATGTAGTTCATCTGGCCCTGGAGACTTGAATACATCTAAACTAGCCAAGTGTTCTTGTACTACCTCCTTACTTATTCTGGGCTGTGTTTCCCCTGCTGAATCATCTGCTCCATATTCTTCAGGTCGGGCATTGTTTTCTTATTTGGAGAAGACTGAGGCAAAGAAGGTATTGAGGAGTTCTGCCCTTTCTGCGTCCCCTGTTCGCATTTCACCATCTTCTCCTCTAAGTGACCCCACTGTTTCCTTGTTCTTCCTTTTGCTACGGACATACCCATAAAAACTCTTTTTATTGCTTTTAACCTCTCTAGCAAGCCTGAGTTCATTCTGTGCTTTAGCTTTTCTGACTTTGTCTCTACATGTGCTGGCTATTTGTTTGAATTCCTCTCTGGTGGTTTCCCCCTTTTTCCATTTCTTGTACATATCCCTTTTAAATCTTAACTCAGTTAAAAGTTCTTTAGATAGCCACCCTGGCTTCTTTAGGCACCTTCCATGTTTTCGTCGCATTGGTACTGCTTGAAGTTGTGCTTTTAATATCTCCCTTTTAACAAACTCCCATCCATCATGAACTCCCATCCCTTTTAGTATTACTGACCATGGGATCACATCCAGCATTTCCCTAAGTTTTCTGAAGTCGGCTTTCTTAAAGTCTAGAATTTGAGTCTTAGTATGCTTGGTTGCTCCTTTCTGATGTATAATAAACTCCAGAAGAGCATGATCACTCCCACCTAATGATCCTGCCACTTCTACCCCACTAACCAGGTCATCACTATTGGTTAGGACCAGATCTAAAATGGCTGATCCTCTTGTTGCTTCTACCACTTTCTGGACAATGAAGTTGTCTGCAAGGCCAGTGAGGAATCTGTTCGACCTTATGCTCTTGGCTGAGTTTGACATCCAACAAATATCAGGATAGTTGAAATCCCCCATTACTACTATCTCATTTCCTTTTGAATGCTTGGTCATCTGTTCCAGGAAGGCATCATCTATGTCCTCAGTTTGGCTCGGGGATCTATAGTAAACTCCCACAATGAGATCACTGTTATTTTTCTCTCCCTTAATTTTGACCCAGATACTCTCAATTTGGCTTTGAAGTTTTAAATCATGGATCTCTTCACAGGTATACACATCCCTGACATATAATGCCACTCCTCCTCCTTTCCTGTTTGGTCTATTTCTCTGAAATAGATTGTATCCCTCTATTACTACATTCCAATCATGAGGCTCATCCCACCAGGTTTCAGTGATGCCTATTATGTCGTATTTAGTTTGCTGTATCAAGAGCTCAAGTTCATCTTGTTTATTTCCCATGCTCTGTGCATTTGTATACAGACATTGAAAACCATTGATCATTCCCCCTAGTCTCCTACTTAAGGATTTTTTCCTCCCACCACTAGGTCTGTGTGCTGTTTGCTCCATTTGGTCCTTGACTTTTGGATTATCATCTTCAGCATTTGATAGACTCCTACCTTCAGGACCACTGTCTCCCTCCCCCACGTCTCCGTCCCCTCTCGCATTGTAAATACTACAATAATAAATTAAGTAACTAACCAGTTGTTGCACATTCGTGACTCCCCAAATCAGCTGCCGTGTGAGACAAACTGATCCACCTTGCCTAACTGTAGAGCTGCAGATACACCCTGTTTAATTTAAATCCCTTTGTCGGCCTGCCATTTCTTCTGCTTCAGATCATGCAGTGGTACATAGGCAGTAGTGAAGAGGCTTGATTTAGATGCTTATTATATTGCCAATGTGTTCCATGCCAGTTCGTGCTAGCTCTGTCACTAGCTCCATCTCTGATGTCTCGGTGGCCAGAACTCTTCCATTTCCTCTCCGTGCTGCTTAACTGCGTCCTGTGAATATGTATGCGCCGTCTTCTCTTCCATCCTGCAAAGAAGCCACTTCCTCTTTTCTCCCAGAAGTCTGTTCAAATATTATAACTGCGTTTTCTCACATTCGTCATTCCGTATCCCCTCCTCTTGCCCTCCTTCCTCTTCTTCTCCCACACGGGTAGATGGGCAACCTGCAATCCTGCTAGCATGCCCAATGGTCGTGGATGATGGGATATGACATCCCAACAATCTTTGGGGGAGGCACAGGTTCACCACCCCCTACTCTATTGTCTCCTTCAATAGCAGCATTTTAATCGGAAGCTCCTTGCTTATGGAATTCTGTGAATCGCCCTGAGATCTATGGGTATAGGGTGGTATACATATTTATTAAATCATCATCATCAAGGTATGTGTGTATATATGTATGTGTATGTGTATGTGGTGTGTGTGTGTGTGTGTGTATTATGTGTACACACACATCATCATCATCATCGTCGTCGTCATCATCATCAAAATTCTGTTCACTTTCTTAGCCTACACTGCAGGGCTAGAAGGCAAACCACTTTCTTTCACTGTTTTCCTCTGAAAACCAATGGCTTCTAATGCTGGGGCGATTCTTCTGAAATGATCTAACATCTTGAATGGATAGTTCGTGCTGGTTTAGCAGCTGTACCTCTTAAAAGTTTCATGTCTCTAGCAATAATTCTGTGTTAATTGCAAAGGACATTTGTCCCTTGAGAATTATGAATCAAAATTCATCACGCACACCCCACTTTTTTAATTTACAGATATTGAACTTTCATCTAACTTGACATCATTCAGACCACATGTCCTGTTTTATTCCACAGATGTGGGTTTTTATTAGTGTGAGTCAGAGAAACAGAATTGCATTCCTCTCTCTCCCCCCCCCCAATAAACTTAGGGTAATCTATCTTCCTATATAGGATATTGCCATGGTAACCTTGGTGTTACTAGAATGACCTAATACAATTAACTGGGCCATATTCAGGCACAATTTTCTTCTCACAGACCTTTGGTTTCCCCAGCACCCTTATTTCCTCTTCTCTTAACAGTAGCCAGAATACTTGGTGTTTAACCACTCAGGAATGATTCATACACCAACTACTTTGATGTGATCCTGCAGGCACAAATGAATTTACTTCAGTATAAAAGGTCTGTCAGCTGCTCCTATAAATTCAAGATCTTCTAGAAACACAGCACCAACTGACAGGAAGTTAAGTATTGCCAGGTTGGATGTACCAAAAATGAACTCAATGGGGCTTACTTCTATTGCATGCATGTATAGGATTCAATCCTGCATCATGAGGGCTTCAGTGGGATTTTAGCAACCTAACTGGGCTCAGGATTGAATCGTTAGAGCTGGGTCACACAACTATAGTCATCGTCATGTCTCATCACTTGCTTACTCAGCCTTGATGACTCAGCTGAATGTGAGAACCACCTATCTCTACAGAGGGGGAAATGTAATATTTCAAATGATAGGAATATGAAAAATCTGTCAGTGGTGTTTGGTCTGTGGTGGCTGATACAGCCATGCAAATAGTAGTAGTAGTAGTAGTAGTAGTAGTACCGGTAGTAGTAGTAGTAATAATAATTTATACCCTTCCCATCTGGCTGGGTTTCTCCAGTCATTCTGGGTGGCTCCCAACAGAATATTAAAACATCAAACATTCAAAACACAATAAAACATCAAACATTAAAAACTTCCCTAAACAGGGTTGCCTTCAGATGTCTTCTAAAAGTCAGATAGTTGTTTATCTCCTTGACATCTGATGGGAGGGCGTTCCACAGGATGGGCGCCACTACCAAGAAGGCCCTCTGCCTGGTTCCCTGTAGCTTCACTTCTCAGTCAGGGAACCACCAGAAGGCCCTCGGAGCTGGACCTCAGTGTCTGGGCTGAACGATGGCGATGGAGACACTCCTTCAGCTTTACTGGGCCAAGGTCAGTACAGTAGTACCTCAGGTTACAAACAGTCCTGCTTACAAACGCTTCGGGTTACGAACTCCACAAACCCAGAAGTTGGTGTCCCGGGTTGCGAACTTTGCCCCAGGATACAAATGCAATCCGCTTCCGGGGAGGCCTATGTAGGGAATGCGCGCCTCGGATTAAGAATGCTTCAGGTTAAGAACAGACTTCTGGAACGAATTAAGTTCGTAACCCGAAGTACCACTGTATGATGTTATGCTCAGCAAGCAGGTAGCTTTCATTCCCCAGGTCTACTGATGTGTCAGCACAGTCTCATTGCTTGAGGAGGACCCGGGAGAGGAGGAGACTTAGGCAGCTGTTGGAAAGGCCTTCAGTCTCCACAACTGCCTCAGAGGGGCAAAACCTACCGAGAAGAGTTGCCGTGCTCATTAGGCCTGGCACTCCTGAGTAGACCTTGTTTATTCTAATCAGTAGTCAACTTCACTTACCCCATGTGCTCTATTGCTGGCTCGCTCCTAACAGTGTTCTTCATGGATGTTGGCTGCTCTGTGCTTGTATGAATGAATAGGAGGTTTAAAATGTGATCTAGGTGAATATAGTGTGGGGGGGGCATGAATGTGAACTGATGGATATTCCTGAATAGATGAAATCTGTGGAAGCTGGCAGGCTGAAGTTAGTGGACGAAGTCACCAGGTTGAAGGCAGTCGAAATGCCTGGGTGATGCTGTCAAATGCTAGCCATTTCCAGGCGTTTCTCGCTCCAGATGAACCTTTTAAAGATTGCAGGTGGCCCTCACAATGGGTGAGAGCCACTAGAAAGGGCCTTCCCAGGCTTATTAAGCCTTCAGATGACTCTGGTCATGTACTAAGACAACATTTTCCAAAACTCAACCAGCATAGCGTCGAGTTTCCCACATTTGGGGGAAATCGCAAGGGTCAGCACACCTGGAGTGCAGTGTTTGAGACTCACCCTGAGAAAAGCTCCCTCATGCTCAAGGTATCTCCCCTGACCAGGGTTTGATACTGGCCTTGCCTTGCCTGTAGCAGCTTTGGTAATACTTACAATTTCTCCAGAGAGCCCCAGCCCCCAGCAGAGCAGAACAAATTGCAAATGGATGCTAGGATTCTACGGACTTTGTATGTACAAACCCAGGGTAGCTGGGCAGATGGCTTATTTGGTTCAGGTATAAGGAACACCTCGCAGCAATATGGCAGGTGAAAGCAACAGCAGATCAGGAAAGGGACAATTGCAGTAATCCAGAGGGAACTGATGGCATGATATTGGCATTCGCAATGGCATGGGGTTGAGGGTCATGCAGTGAATATGGAGACCAGGCAGCCTACTGTAGTTAGGACACATTTAAGAACACTACCTGGGGGTTCCAGTTACAGTTAGATAGCTGTGTTGGTCTGCCATAGTCAAAACAAAATAAAAAAGTTCCTTCCAGTAGCACTTTAGAGACCAACTAAGTTTGTTCTTGGTATGAGAACAAACTCATACCAAGAACAAACTTAGTTGGTCTCTAAGGTGCTACTGGAAGGATTTTTTTTATTTTGTTTTGACTACCTGGGGGTGTTTTTTGGGGGGGGGTTGAGTGAGCATCAGTCCTTCAAATAAGGTGAAGTAAGTCACACAGGAACAAAAAAACGCACATGTATTAGTCTTTTTTTTATTAAAGTATCAAAACATAAAACTTAAGAATAGAAAACAAATTGCTTCTACTGCATTATTAAATGTTCAGAATAAAACAGATACATAAATCCATGCAGTTCTTTCATTCAACAATTCTCCCACTTGGCTTGGAAGCCAGCATCCAACCTGGCCTGGAAGGAGTTTGCCTGTGCCCTGAAGAACAGGGAGGAGCTCAGCTACTGCCGCTGGCTGCCACTGCAGACAGGCCACGTTTAGGCAGCTGAACTCCTTCCTGCCACAGTGCTGTCAGAGTGCAAGTCCCCCAGAAGTGCAGCAATGCAACTCTCAAGCAACGCAAACAGATATATAGGATGTATACTATGGGTATAATCTTGAGGTATGTGCACTGCACACTTACCCACACACGCAACCACACACACACACAAGGAAGCAGCCACAGCTGAACCAAGGTTATCTTTGAAAAAGTAGCAGTGCCGTTGTAAACATTTGGCATGCTCGCTAAAGTCATTTGTGTTTCAACCGAAGCAGCAGCAGCAGCAACAGCAGCAAGACGCCTGCGTCATTTTAAATAAGCTGTAGAACCGCAATATTAAAACACCTCTCAAAAGGGAAAACATTAATTCTGCGTTGAGAGTTAACAAAGACTCTATGTATGAGGACATCATACATGCAACAGAGGCCATTCTTTTATTATCATTTTCTGAATTGCTTTTGGAAACACGTTAAATACATAGACAAAGCAGGGGGGCCTTTGATACAGCACAGGTGATGGGCAGCGACCATCTCTGGCTAATGTTGGCAGCCCCTCATACCAGCCTAGGGTGTAGATCCCAAGGAGTCCTTCCACGTATGAAAAGTGCATTTGTTCATGGAAGGTCTAGTTGCTACAGAAGGGATAAGGAACCTGTGTCTCCCTAGGGATTAACTCACAGCATCCCCTGGCCATTGGCTGAACTAGCCAGGGAGCTGGTAGGAATTATGACAACATCTGGAAGGCCACAGGATCCCCATCCAAGCACTAGAGCATACCATGAGCGAAGCAAAACCAGATCCAAATATGCTCTTTTGGTTGCAGAGCGGGAAAACAGTGCAACAGCATGACTGTTAGAGGGTGCATTCACATTGCTACCTAAGACTGCAGTGATGTACCGTATTTCCAGCACTCCCCCCATGACAACCTGTTCACACCAGCACGGCTTCATTGTTTCTGTCTGTGTACATGCCAGGGGTTGATGGTGGTGGGGGGTGCCTTTACCCCATGCAAAGGTGTTCACCCCTTGTCCAGAGACAAATTAGGAAGGCCTTAAGGACTCCACTTGGTGTGACGCTGGTTTGAGCAACAATGCATCAGACGGCAGCGTTTCACAAAAAAGTGCAGCGGACATGTGCATTTGGGATAATGCTGTGTGAACATGGATTAAAAACCCAGCACTAAGCACACACAGGAAATGGGAGTGTGAACGCAGCCATAGTTTTCTTCGTTCTTTGGATCTGGCCTGCAACATCCCATAATCAACAGCACCGTATCACTTTTAGGGAGCAACAACATTAGATATTGAAGACGACCGTGTACTGTCTAGAATATATATTCATAATTACAGGAACCCAATCAATTTTCCGCCCGATAAGGTTCTTGTTAGCAGAATTGCACATAGTTAACATAGTAAATAAAATCTCTTTCCCCCTCCCTCCCTCTTCCCACACACCCCTTCCCAACCCAGTACATTGCACAGTCATCGCAGAGGCCGGGGGGTGGGGGGGGTCTGCTGTCCAACATGACTTGAGGAAAAGCTCACAAACAGCAAAGTGAATTTACTCTGCAGGAAGAAAAAATCACACTCTGATGAGACAGAATTTGGCCCGCTTCCTTCCATTTTTTGTTACATGAAATATACATTTGAAACACAGCATTGGACATTATAATATATCCAAATTGCTGAAAGCGTATTAAGTACTTCTGTTGCAGAATGTAAAAAACAGAGAGATAAAACAGGCAGCAGGCTCAAGTATACCAGCCACAGATTGACAGTAAAAACCTATGCGAGTCTCTACTCCGAAGTCCCATTTCATTCAATGAGCCTTACTCCCAGCTAAGTGTGTACTGTGTAGGATTATAGCCTTTGAAAACTATTGTTCTGAGGTATGATATGTATGTGGGTGTTTTAACACTGGACAATGGTGGATGAAGGGTTTTATCCTGCAAACGCCTTTGTCTACTGCATTGATTACATAATTAAATTTAGATCCCAGCAGACTAAAAATAGAAATAATACTTCATAACAGAACTGAAAAGTGTTTGGGCAAAAATAAGGATTTTTCTCCCAAATCTGCATACAGAAATCTGATTTGCAAAATTTCAGCATTTGAAAATTCAGCAGTGCTGAAGCACAGAAATTCATAATTATGATATTAAACACACAGGACGAAGGGGTTAAGAAATAAAAGCTCAGCAAATCACCTCCATTTTTTCAGCTTATGTTATTTGCTCTACCTCACAATCTGTGCACTACTTAGGCATATCAGCGATAAATAAAAGGTGAGGGAGAAGTCCAGAGATCCTCACAGAAGGAGGGGTGAGAAATGCCAACAGGTGACAAATGGCTTATTGAGTAGGAAGGGGCACCTGAAATTAACTCCCCCAACTACCAAAACGATCTGCACTGTTAGCGTTAATAGCATGAGTACAGGATGCTTGGGCATTGCTCACACCAGACTTGGGGTTTCTACCCCAGATACTCAGAGTACCATTCTGTGTAAATGGTACGACAACCAGATGAGTAATCTGTGCAAAAAGCCTTACAGGGAACAAAGGATGGACCACAACTCATGTTGCAGAGCACATGCTTTGAATGTATGCGAGTCCCACACCCGACTCTTCATCTCTCCACTTAAACAAGGATGACAAGTAGCAAAGTCTGGGGTCTTTGAAGAGGCCCTACCAGTCAGAAGAGATGGCATCAGACAAGATGAATCAAAGCTATGAAACTCTGTAGAGCGGCTTTGTCTGTTCCAACGCTGGATTATTCTGCCTGAGAACTTTAATGATCATACTTATATAGGTGCAAGCTCTACTACGTATCTATGCAAGATGCTGTGGGTTGAGAGACAGCAACGGGTTCAAGGTCACCCAGTAAGCTTGAGGTATCAATGTGGACCAACACTCTAACCACAAGCTGTCTGCACAACGACAGGGAAAGCTGCACCTCCAAGCCAGCTGTTGACAGACCTACCTGGCTACTTTTAAGTCTCTTTTCCTAGCACAGCTGTAATTGTCCTGGGACAGTTTCGCAAATACATGCAGTTAATGCATCCACAATCATTCCTTTGTGCAACTTGAGAACCACCAGAATTTCTTGCTCTGAAAAAAATGGTGGTGCCCAGGAAAGATTTGCAAGTTCTGGATTCATGAGGTGGTGGCCCACAAATCAAGAGAGGAGGGTTAATTTAACATCTATGTCGATTGTGTCACTGTTTTGTATGTTATGAAGTCCTTCCGAATACTGTACATGATGTGACTCATAAAGTGGATTCTCAAAGGGGAATTCCCCTTTCTTCAAACTAGTCAAGAGAAGGGGTAATGTTCCAGCTTGATACATTCAGACTTTTTCCCCTTTTTTTACAGAAGCTGATGCCTGTCATATCACCCACAAATCACCCCCAATGTGAGTCATCAAAAAACCCACAGAAAGGCTTCCGTGAAAACAACAATACAAAGAGAGCGTAAAGCTCGGTTTAAAAAACATTGCACTAGGATATAGAAACACAGTAATTCCCGTTATATCGCAATGCCTTTCGGAATTGAAAGCAGCATTCTGGAAGTTGCCAACCTCTTTCTTTCGAAAGTACAAAGCAAAAGAAACAAACGAAACGAACAGCCCACGCTATCTAACACTTCCTACCCCAATCAAGGACAAATTCAGCTTGGCTGTCCATAAGATGTGCATTACGGTGCCATTCAGTTTGGCTGTCCATAAGATGTGCATTACGGTGCCATTCAGCTTGGCTGTCCATAAGATATGCATTATGGCGAGTCCTAGTGTTCTACTCAAGTGCAAGTACCACATGCCATCAGGGGTTTAGCAAGTCTGTAGCTGTACGGCTTCTAGGAACAGCAAGTATGGCAGATACTAAAACCTGAATCACAGCTAAGCTAGCACAAGTCTTTTCTTCTTAGCAATGTCATCTCCTCTGCCTTTTCTCGACCAATGGGAGACCACAAATACCAAGATACCTTCTCTATGGCTTCTGGCTTGGGGTGATGTGCTGGGGTTTAATATTTTTGTGTCAGAGGCATGCCCTAAGGGCACCTAGCATTGTCACTTAGCCTTGCAAGGTTCCTTCTTTTATCTGCTGAATGAAGAGGTTCCTTTCGTCCTCCGGCGTCCTCCCGTTCTGGGCCCGGACGATGCAGGTGGGCCTGTGCAGATTAAGCATGTAGATCAAATGCTGCTTCTCGTTCTTCAGCTCCTCAATCTGAGCCTTCAGTTCTGCATTGATGGTTTCCAGCTTTTCCGATTCCTAGCCACAGAAAAAGAGGGTAAATATAAAAGCGGAAGTTATGAACCATTCTTCTTTTAAACACACAAATGCACACCTCCTCTATCTCATCTTCTGTGCCCAGATAGCATCTGACTTACCTTCTGGAGACATTCAGTCTTCTCCTTCTTTTTGTTTCGACACTTGGCTGCTGCAATCTTGTTCCTTTCCCTCCGTCGCCTTTTCCTTTCATCTTCAGGCGCACACTAGAGCAAGATTCAGAGAGAGAGGTAAATTGGTTGACTTTGGGCACATCTAGATGAGGTATCAATATTGCAAGTGGGCCATGTTTATACTTATTTATTTATACGGCCTCGGTCCTGTGTACCTGAAGGAACGTCTCCACCCCCATTGTTTAGCCCGGACACTGAGGTCCAGTGCCGAGGGCCTTCTGGCAGTTCCCTCACTGAGAGAAGCAAAGCTATAGGGAACCAGGCAGAGGGCCTTTTCGGTAGTGGCATCCGCCCTGTGGAACGCCCTCCCAGCAGAGGTCAAAGAGATAAACAACTATCTGACATTCAGAAAATACCTGAAGGCAGCCCTGTTTAGGGAAGTTTTTAACCTGTGATATTTTAATGTATTTAAAAGTGGCTGGGGGGACCCAGCCAGATGGGCGGGGTACAAATAATAAATTATTTATTTATTTATTTATTTATTTATTTATTTATTATTATTATTATTATTATTATCAGCATCTCCCCCAAGTGTACCACGAAGCTATGACTCCTTCCCAAGAGCACATGATTCAGAAGTGCATGCAGTGCGCACCAAGTGCGCACCAAGTGCGCACCAAGCTTGGCACTAGTGCAGTTGCAGCTTTTCACAAAGCCACTTTCATTCAAATACACACAGATCTTTGTCTGTGATGGGGAGGGGAGGTATTAGTGCAGACTCCTAATACAGTTTTCCTATTGGAAAGTTCATTGAACAATTATCTACTGGTTTTAGTTCCTCCCCCCACCCTTGCTTTCTGTTTTTGTTCTTGTTTAAATAGAACACTATTACTGAATGTGAAAGTAAAACAAGCAATTTAAAAAAGGAGCACCTCTGCTTTCAAAACAGACATTTCCCCAGGTCTGTCCGACACCATGACTGTGTCCAGCGTGGAGGGCATCCTGTGCGACAGGCACTTGTTCTGGATGGCAAATCTCAATTCTTCTTTCACCAGCGGCGTTAGATTTGTGAAGTCTTCAAAACCCAGGGACACCGAAGGAGACAGGCACGGGACAATGGCAGTGGCGCTGACTTCCGAAGCAGACACCTGGCCAGGGTGTTGGAGCATCATTTTGCTGAAAAAGAAGAACAAGAATGATTCCTTTCTGAATTTATCAGGACTATATATATATGTGTGTGTTTGTCAGATGATCGTTTAACTCTCAACTAAGACCTGTTTAGAAAATATGACTTTTGGATGTGGAATCATTCCTGAAACTCTGGGCCATGACCCGCAATTATATATTGATAGAATGGTTGCACATGAATTTGTATCCAAGTAAGTAAACCACAGAGCCTAGGGCTTGCTGATCAGAAGGTCGGCGGTTCGAATCCCTGCGACAGGGTGAGCTCCCGTTGCTTGGTCCCAGCTCCTGCCTACCTAGCAGTTTGAAAGCACGTCAAAGTGCAAGTAGATAAATAGGTACCACTCCAGCAGGAAGGTAAACGCCGTTTCCGTGCGCTGCTCTGGTTCGCCAGAAGCGGCTTTGTCATGCTGGCCACATGACCAGGAAGCTGTACGCTGGCTCCCTTGGCCAGTAACGCAAGATGAGCGCTGCAACCCCAGAGTCGGACACGACTGGACCTAATGGTCAGGGGTCCCTTTACCTTTACCTAAGTCCTACTCAGAGTAGGTCTGTTGAAATCAACGGGCTTAAGTCAGTCATGCCCATGTGATCATTTCAGTGGATCTACCCTAGGTACAACTTAGTTGGTATATACATGCATGTTTATTTAATCCTGACATTTCTATCTTGCCCTTCCTTCAAGGAGCTCCAGGCAGCATACATAGCTCCTCCTCCCTGTCTTAACCTCACAACAACCCTGTGAAGTAGACTAGGCTGAGAGAAGGTAAGTGGTCCAATATCACCCAGTAAGCTTCATGACTGAGTGGGGATTTGAACCCTGGTCTCCCAGGCCCTAGGCTAAGACTCTAACCAGTATACCACATTGGTGCTCTCTCTCTATACTACATACATACATACATACATATGCCATAAAACTCAGGGAACAAGTTGTGCTATTACAAAGACTAAGGCCTCAGATGCAAACTCTAGATAATATTTTAGAGACTAAGACCTAAACCACATTTCTAATGGCTGTCATATTCATATTGTTTATTGTTATATTTGATTGTTAATTCAAACTTAATTCTATTGTGTTTTATGTTCGCTTAGTACAGTATGTGAATCTGGTCTGGGACCATAATAAATTTCATTTCATTTCATTTCATATACACATTCTCACACACATTACACAAAGCACCCTTGATAAACAACTTAAATGCAACTATAAACCGACAACATAACTCAATAGGAAGCAATTCAAAACTAACACATTGCCAGGTTTTTTGGTACCATTTGGTATAATACTGCCACATACTGGCAGCTGGATGAGCAACTTCTAACCAAACAGGAAATGTGAGAGGCAATATATAAGTTATGTAAGTTACATGGGATTTTGTGCAATAATTGCACCACAACTTGAACTGGGTCACTTGTGCTGATTAATTAATCTCCCAATCTTATGTTTACACTGGCAGGGATTCGCCCAGTGTTTGTGCAGTTTAGGTGTGTCGGATACACTAAATCAGTGCACCCAGCGCTCAAGAAATCTCTCGCCTGCAATGTGGCTCCTTCGCACATGCAGCTGCACATATATCCAGCCATAGGAATCTATCACAGGAGTCATCCTGAGAAGCTCCATTTTATTAGAGGAAGCAATAAAACTCTGCAAAATCTTATTACCAGCAAAATCTATCACAATTAGCTTCATAATAGATAAGCCAATTACTGCCTCTGGGCATTTGTGTACATAAATGAACCCATCATGCTGTCAAACTAGATTTGATTTATGCAGTTTCCATTGTAATTATAGCTTCAGGGAATAGTTGGAGTTCATTATGGTCTCCCACGCCAGTGGAAGTTGCACCTTTTTGCACTGGCAGTAGATAAGCGAGCAAAAGCAAATCCAAGAGTGCTTAAGAAAAAAACAAGATTTGAAGGCATGGCCTCAAGCGGCGAAACAGGACATGCTGCTGCTGCTACCTACAAACACATTTCTCCATCCTGCACCCCAACAAGGCAGGAGTATTGTCACAGTTCAATGACACGTTCCAATCAGGCAAAAGCACTTGAAGAGAGTTACGCACAGGGCTGATCTGGGGAGAACCTCAAGGGCCAGACGGACAGCTCTGAAGCATCACATTCAGACCTCAGGCCACAGGTTCTCCAGACCTGATACAGATTGCTAAGTTTGTTAGTCCTGCACATGTTTCCCACAGGCATCTAGTTGGCCACTGTGAGAACAGGATTAGATGGGCCATTGGCCACACCCAGGAGGCTCTTCTTACATTTTGCTACCGGTACATGTATGTAGGCACTGTTTGCATGCATTGGAAATACTTGGCTCCCTACCATGGCAAAATGCATGCATTTCAGCCATCTACATGAGGGCTTTATTTTTATTTCAACACAGAAGTAAGGATTTTATGATGTGCAAAGTGAATCCCAGGCATACCCCCTCCAAAAAAGCAACAGCAGTAGAAAACCAAAAGGTTCTTGACCTCCTGATTATGAGAGCGAAGATTTCCTGGAATTGTTTGTTATTTCCATAGACCTTGAGAAACTTATGTAATTCTGCAGAAATCCCCCTGGTCATGGTGAGTCACACCTCAAAAATGCTGATCTCCTTCAATCCTCCATAGAGGTAGAAGACAACTCCAATCAAACCAAGACAGCAAAAGGGCCTTCAGTTTCCAGGTTATCCTTTTGTTTCAGCTCAGAGGTGACACTGAAGATGGTAAAGAAAAGTCGATCAAAGCAGTAAATTAACAAAAGTGGTGTGCCTTAACTGACGTCTTTAATTGATTATAGAGATTGCTTAATTCTTCACAGATTATATTTCCCAGTCATATCTTAATAAGCCAGAAGGTCTATGAACTTGTTTTCTAAAAACAAAAACCAGAATGCTAAGATTTATTTTTACAAGTGTTCTGGGTAATTATATGCAGAGTGGGGGGTACACAGAGTCCCCATGTATAGGCTATAAATTATAGCTATGTTCAATAGGCACTTCATGCCAATTCTTGGAGCCCCATTCATTATGTTGGCACTACTGTTGGCATCAACACAAAATTCTGAGGATTTGGGGAATGGCCAAGGTTTCGTTGTGCACCAGTCCCCTGGCAGAGAAACAGCTGAGAATGCTGGCAGTAATGTGGGACTCCGGAGAGAATTGCTACAGCTTTCCAAAAACCATACTGCTATTAATGTACATTCTCAGCTGTGTTTCAGACAGAATCCTGCAAAGAGGTCTAGGCTGACAGACTTGTCCAAAGATAATACAACGAGTTCCATACCTGAGAAAGCAGGAACCAGAATCTGGGTTTCGCACATCCAAGCACAATTCGCCCCCGTCCCAATGTCTCTCCGCTAAATATTATTTGCTGTTGTAGTTTCTGTTTGACGAGCCATCATGTACAGTCCATTGAACACAGTAGTGCCTGGTGCCTATGTTGACCAATAGGGCAGAAGGCAAGGAGGCAAACAGTAGGGGGAGCCAGAGCCAACGACAGCAGAGCCAACTAATTCCATTGTCACCATCCTCTTCCTTGCCGAATTTTGCAAGAGCAATACTAAGACTTAAGGAGTAGGAAGCTGACAGGTGCCGTACACAGGAAGTCAGGTAGGTGGGGTTTGCCTCCACCGATGTAACTATGTGGGTCCCAAGCTCAAGGAATGGAGGATGCCTTATTTGTTAAAGTCACTTGAACACAAAGAACACCTCACATCCAGCAACTGGGCCTCTCTTAAGAGCTGATGCAAGACGGTTGCAAGGTCTTTTATGTATTCATCTTGTGATCATTCAGTGACACACAGAGGCAGACTGAAATATTCTACAGCCAGATGGAGCCAAATAAAAACATTTCACAGCCCATGTATGCAGTACTGAGCACTGATGATTAAAAAGGCAAGATCTGATGGCCTCTCCCCATGCGGTGTTCACATATCAAAGGCTCCCCATTTCTTCGTCAACAATTCTGCCTTTTAAACAGGGCGACAGCTAACCGCAAAACAAAATCAGCTCCTCTCGCCAGCACCACACAACTTAAATGTCAGGAGCTGCGTTATATCAAAGAAGAAGAATTGTAGAGTTGGAAGGGACCCTGTGAGTCACCTAGTCCACCCCCCTGCAATGCATATATTTAGCATTTAAATAATGAATGTTTTATCCTGAATTTCAAAAGACAAGTCATTGGTCCATTTAGTTCAGTATTATCTACTCTTCCTGGACAAGTGGAGGTCTTTGCTACCCCCACCCCAAGACCTACAACCAGAGATATTTTCTTTTAATCTGAGGGCACTTCCACATGGCAGTTTATTGTAGACCCGGTACTGATCCTGCACACAAGCGTTGCGCAACAGCCACATAACATCCTACTCATACAAAATGTCATCGTATGTTATTTTCTCAATTAATCCAGATTTTCCTTTCCTTCAGAAAATCAGATAAGTTTTTTTTAAAAAAAAAACCACAGAAACAGTAAATGTAGTTTAAATTAGGGCTGCTGGATATAGGATGGCATTTTGACGAGAATGACATCACGTGGACTCTGCGGAAAATTTGTGTGCATGAGCAGCATCAAGTCCACAATAAAGGCTACATGCACAGCATTCATTTAATGTACATAATTACAGCACATTGCCCACCCCAAGAATTCTGGGAACTGTAGTTTATCCCCACACTTTCCAGCACCCAGAACAAACTACCTTTCCCAGAATTCTTTGTGGGTGCTTTAAATTGCTGCCCTGGGCTCCTTCAGGAAGGTGAAATACAGATTCAATAAATCAATAAATACAATTTAAGTGTATGGTGTTTACACAGTCCAAACTACCCAGAGATACTAGAGATTGACCCCGAGACCTTTAACATATGAGGGATCTGCTCTACTGTATCACTGAGCAAAGGCCACCTGCCAGGGCCGGTCCACCCATGAGGCAAGGTGAGGCGATTTCCTCAGGCAGCAGGATCCACAAGGGCAGCAGATCCTGAGGTACCTCTTCACTCACCCCTTCTTCCCTAACAGGGAGGGGGTGCAATTTTGTAATTTGCCTCAGGTGCCAAAATGTCTTGAGCAGGCCCTGCCACCCACACCCTATATTTCATGTGGCTCTTCTCTGCATGTTGATCCTTGCTGTGCAACCCTCTGCTGTTCATAGCTTTATTCTAAGCAGCAGGACAGATTCCAAAAGCTTCCAAGTTCTTTCATCCTGTGCCAATTTGCCCACGCATTGTATAAAAGAAGGGTATTCCTGCCGAGTTCCTTCAGAGGACCGCCCACTTTAAAAAAATGATTGCTGCACACATGCAGGCATTCGTAGGCAAAATAAACACAAGCTATTGCACACCTCCCTGCTTTCTCAAGATTTGTGTTTTAGAACTACCATCAGATAATCCAAGGCTGTGGGCACCCTCTACCTTTAAGGCACATTCGAAACACATTCATTCCCTCAGAGAATTCTGGGCACTGTAGTTTACCCAGCACAGTTACAATTTCCAGCAACCCGTAACAAACTACATTGCCCAGAGTTCTTTGAGGCAGTTTGTACTCAGCCTTATATATTAATAGCAGACTCCTTCTCCAAGTGTGAATTCTTATAGAACCAAAATGGCACCATCCTCTCTCATGGAGGAGGTAGTAGTAGCCTGAGGGGAACCCCAAGATTTGCGACAGAAGCACACACAATTTTTTTAGGGAGGCAAATAGCCCAATGAGGACTGGCATGCTCAGTGGCTACAGAATGTTTGCTGGCTGTTGGAGTTGAGGCGGCAGGGAATGGAATAGAGTATCCTTGAGAAGGGTAAGTCTGGATGGAATACGGAATAGGAGCACTCTGTACAGCCAGGTTTGGTTGCAATTTTCTGTTGTGTCATATTTTCCTGTTCATAGCCAGATTTCTGATTCTAATCCCAGAAACCATTTACTCTCAAAGGCTTCTGCTGAAACAAGTGACACATCAAAGATCATAAGGGAAAATCCACACCGAACATTTAAAGTACATTTACCATGGCTGGTGTCCCCACAAAGAATCCTGGGAGCTGTAGTTTGTTAAGGGTGTGGAAAGTGTGGCTCTGTGAGAGGGAAACTACATTTCCCAGTATTCTTTGGGTGCAGTTGTGTGCTTTAAATGTGCACTGAATATCTGTTAGAAGTATGGTGTGGGTCTTAAAAAAAACTGGGTCACTTTCAGCTAACTTGGTTGACATTAAAAGATTTGCCCTCACCTTAAAAATAGAACAAGGCACACTGACCTGATGCTTCACATGCCTTTCATTTCAGATATTCTCAGAAACCAAAAGTCTTCATTTTATTTTTTGACTGATACATTTGCTTCCCCACACACCCTGAATATTTTCCCCATCTTGCTGATGCAGTAACCTGTTAACCATAGACGTTAATCTCCCACAGCTTCAAAAGCAATTAAAGTCCACAAGCACCCTGAACTGAACTTGACCTTTTAAGATTTTTGGCATTGCAGTTTGGCCACATATATCTGCTGCTTTTGAAATGGCCAGCTGTTAATATGATGAAGAAAATCAATAAGGCACCAGAAACCGCTTGCGGTTGCCACTTTTTGTGTGTGGTGTCCTCACAAAGCCCCTGCTTAAATGGCAAGTTGGACAGAAGTATTTGCCGTTTTTGGCTCGCCATCAACCTTATTCGATGCAAAAAGTGTTTCAGAAATTCACATTGATACTCAGCACTCATAATCACTTTGTGTGGTTTCTCAGCCATCATCAACATTTCACCTTTCAGTTGTTTTGGATCAGTGGTTCCCTAACTTTTCCCACAAAGGACTGCTTGAAATCTTCTGAGGGTCTTGGTGGACCACTTAATGATTTCTCTCTTTCTCTCTCTTTGGTAGCATTTGTGCTGTGCTAAACGCTTTAGTTTTTAATTGTATTTTTATTGCTTCCATTATTTCTTATTATTTATTAAATTTGTATACCACACTATACCCACAGGCCTCTTACACATTGTATTGTATTGCAATTTGAGTTTCGCAGAATGAAATCCATAGAAAATCAGTTAAAAATCAAGATGAATGTTTAATAGGATGGACTTCAGCCACAAATCCACAGATACACCACGGACCACCAGAATGAAGCTTATGGGCCACTGATGGTCCACAGACTGCAGTTTGGAAGCCTTTGCCTTGAACTACAACTCTTATTAGCCCCAGTTGAGCAAGCTGGGGCTGGTGGGAGTTGTAGTTCCAAATAGCTCAAGGGCACCAGGTTGGCAAAGGCTGCCCTATATCCTTATCACAGATAAACTCATAAATGCTTTGAATAATCGTAGCTGCATGCTTACTTAGGAGGAAGCCCACTGGAACCCAGTGGGACTTGCTTCTGAGTAAGAGTGCTTAGGAGGAATATACCACAGTGAATTTATGCTGTGGGAAATAAAAGTAAGCCTAGAAACCTAGGCACATTTAACTAGGAAATAAACACTTATGTAAGTCACATTGAACGCAGTGGAGTTCTGTTGCACTTCAAAGGCTGCAGTCCTGTGTGAGCCTTCTTCTGAGCAAGTTAAGCTGAACCCAGTGGGACTTTCTCCATTTATTTGTTCATAATTTCTGTATTGCCGTATCGGGGCGATGTACATGAAAACATAAAGCAGTATTTAAAGAATAAAAATTCAGAAATTCCTTATGGTGACTGGCTAATCAAAAATAAAAATTTAGCAGCCGCAAAGGCTCTTGTTGGCACACACAAAAAAAGTCTTCAAGAGATGCCTGAAAGTCAAAAGTGAGGGTGGGGTGCCTGTCAAATCTCTGCCAAAAGAGTATTCCACAGCACAAGACCAGCGACACTAAATGCCCGACTTCTAGCTGAGGCTGGTCAGTCCTCTGTAACACTGGGGACTTCCACATTAAGCAGAAGTAGGACTGGGCTTCATGGTGGCAATGCTACAGACCTCCTTTGGGAGTAAACTCCATATAACTTGCTAAGACTTTCTTCCAAGTAAACATGCAGCAAGTCCTGCATCCACCCAGCTTCATGCAAATAAACCCCGAAAATGTTGACGTTCTGCCTCTATCTGCATGAAGATTACTTCATCTGGAACCAGCCATATTCATCTACACTTAAAGGAAAGGTAGCCGTATTGGCTTATAAGGGGGGGGGGGGGGAACCGTACTAGGACCCTTTATTACACCAATCAAAACACTGTGCAAACTTCTAAGTTCTCCAGAACTCCTCATCAGGCTAGATGGCAGAACCATCCCTGCTTTGCTTAATCTAGCCCAGTCAAAAGCTTGCACATTATTTTGTGGCATTTTGTTTGGCCTAATAAAGATAGTTCCTCCTATGGATTCTGGAATTAGCAGTTCCACTAAACAAACGTTTAACACTCCGAAGTCCCAAACATACTGAAGTTTTGAAACAGTCCTATCGATCCCTGCAAGGCTGATCTGTATAAAACTGCCTGCATTCCTATTTTTACAGGTTCCTCTAATAACTCAACGCCGGCGAATAAAAGCAAATCTGACAGATCGAGCAGGGAGCATCCTATAGAAAGCGGCGAAGCGCTCGCTACCATGCCGTGCGCCACCGACTGGCGGCTGGAGGCATTGCCACATCGTAAAAAAAGTTAAGCTTTCGAATCTTTTCCGCCAACTCTCGCCATCCCACAACTTACCGTAAGTGATCATCATTTGATTATTATCACTTATAAGTTGTTGTTTTTTCTCCCGAAAGTGTTCTGGGAAATTAAAAAGCTGGCGGTGACCTGGAAAAACCGCCGCAAAAACCTCTCCACGCGTTGCTTTTACGCAGTTGGAAATATACGATCTTGGGATTAAACAGAACTTTCCCCACCTTTCCCTTGCCGTTTCTTTCCGTCAAAAGAAACAAACAGCAGCAGCATCAATGAAAACCACTGTTCGGCCGCCCAAACTTTTAAGATGATAGCGATTCGAGCGCCCGAGGAGGAAACAGAGGCAAGTTTCTGTTGCTTACGCGAAACAGAGAGCTCGAGAGAGATCGGTCAAACACTTTGTTCGGATGAATGAACTTTTACTTTCAGTTAGCCTCACTTTTAAAAAGAAAGAAAAAGAAACGTGAACGATTTCACTTCTGACTCCCTCACCTCACTAACTCCACGGAAGAAGAAATCTCACCTACTCAACACTCGATTTGACTGAAAAAGTTCCGAGACCTGAAACGGGACGGATACGCACGTACCGAAAGACGCGCGTTCCCCTCGAGCCTATTTCCCTACCACAGACCAAACCCCCCAGTGAAGACAACACCTGAGTGAGCGGGTGAGAGATCCCAGATCTCCTCGTCCACGTTTCTCTCCGCGATTCCCGTCCGGTGTCTCGCTTCCTTACCTGTTCCTCACCTCTCCTCCTTCGAGTCGTCTTTTCCTTCCCAGTTTTGAAGAGTCGGACGGAGGGTGGAAGAGAAGAGAGGGAAGACTCTCAGGTGAGAGTTTAAGGAATAAAATAAAAATATCGGGTGGGGTGCGTGGAGCGGAGTTGTCCTTCGAGGCGGGACGGGTGGCGCTGGACAGCAGCAGCGGTAGTAGTAGTTAGTGGCAGCCGCGGCTCCTTCGCTCCGAGCGCCTCTCCGCGTCTCTGGCTCCCCGCGAGGTTGCATCACCCCCTTTATATAGCCCGGCGGGCAGCGCTGGTATTTACTCTGGCCGCCGCTCGCGCGCTGATGTCATGCTATTAATAGATCCTTCAGCAAGATCTGGAGGAGGCAGGGGGCGGGGCCGAGGCTGGCGAGTGGGCGGGGCTCCCCGGTGATGCAAGGAATCCCCCCCCCACAGCCCTTCCCCGCGCGAAGAGGCGGGGCGCGAGGCGACGCTTTCCAGGGCGCGTTCCTTAAGAGGCAGGCGGAGCGCGCGCCTTGCCCGGGCGGCCGGCCAGGTGGGAACACCCTTCGCAGCAGCAGCAGCAGCAGCAGCGACATGATCCCTCCATGAGCCAATGGTGCCCAAGCCAGCGGATGACTCCAGATCGCTGGCATCCCGCAGCAAAGCGGGGCCGGGCAAAGGAGAGGCGATCAGGGAGGAGGGACAGGAGGGTGCGGTGGGGGGTAGGGATGTTTTTTTGTTCTGCTTCCCCCACTTTCCCTTCTCTTTCTATGAGGATCAGATTGGAACTTTGCGGGTGATGCCTTGCCATTTTGTGGAGCTATTTAAAGGACGGGGGGGGCTGTCCCCTCCCTCTTTGAGATTTGTGTCTAGACTCTGTGTATGTGTGTGTGTTTCGTGGGATCGGGTGTATCCGCGCCTACCTCGCGAGATCCGCCGATAACGTCCCCAACGCCTCATTTCTTTGATTTTTCGGTTTTCTTTATTTAACAGCCGTGTGTGTCCCGTCCCCTCCCGTCCCAATCCCCCGACTTCGCGCCCGCGCACGGGAGAGCGTGAAAACATTAAATCCAGAATCCCCAGGGATCGTTGAAAACTTTTGGGGCGACCCTGCCACTCTTAAAAAAGAGCGTCCCTCCCCCTCTCTGAAATGGACCAAAACCGCACGATAATAGACAGCCGAGAAATTGGGGTCAGTGGGATAACTGAATCGAACATATCACATATACATAAATCCCATCTGCCCACTTTACGGCAAAGAAAAAAATAATACTGTAAAGTCATCGAAGAAGATCTCTCCTTCCCCGCCGCCCCCGCACACACACTATTGCCGCCCTAAATTTTCTACTGGAGTTGTTTGTGCTTATCTTAGCATATTGTAGACATCCGTCACTCACCCTCATTTTATTTTATTTTTTAAATGGTAATGTTCTGATCCTATCTTATTTGCGATTCCACTTTGGAAGGTTCTGTTGCGATCAACTGGATTTCTGTTCCGAATCCCAATAAACTTGCCTTTGGGAACGCGGTGAGGGACAATCCTGCAGCCTGATCCTATCCTTATTCGCTCCGAGTAAGTTCTAAGCGTGTGTGCTCAGGATTCATTGGAATCCTATGATCCCGAGGTTCTATCTAGCCCAACCCCCTGCAATGCTGGAAGGTCAATTATTTTGCAAAGGAAAAACCATTTTTCCACGATTGTGATGTGAGAATAATAAAAGCTCCTCCTCGAACTCCGCTCCTCTGGGACTGTTTAAAATGACGATTTGCTATTCTTTGAGCTAGGGGGTCTCTCGACTCGGGGCAGATTCGTCTAAAGACAGGCGAAGTGGTGATCCCCCTACCGCAGATAGCTCCCCACCCGAATTTCTAGGCAAAGGGCGATGCAATCGAGGGCGAAAGAAGGGCTGGTTTTGCATCCTCCTTCCGTCGAGGTTCCTTGCGTGTCCCCCACGCTTCCCAGTGCATAAAGAGAATAAAAAGGATGTAGACTGCCGGGAGGCGCCTGTTTTGACGCATTTCCGTCAGGATGCAAAAGAAAAAAGGCGCGCGCACGTGCAGACGTCTAACGTAACTTGCGCCAAATGAAATAAACCCACGCTGTCCACTCCAGAAAGGACTGTGGGCGCTGCGTGGCTGAGTTTAGCGAGGGAGACATGCGCCAGTCTCTAGGCACTGACTGGCAAGCCTGATCTGTTGACTTCAGCGCAACTTCCAAGTAAGTCTGCTTAGGATCTCTCTTAGCCTTCGAAATAGAAGATGATGGCTATGAGAGGTTGGAAAACTCATGTTAGATGGAGCACATATATATTCCCAACTTTAGGAGCATAACACTATGCCCCTTAAAACTTAATGTAAAATGCTTCAAGCAGATGAAATCAGTGAGACTTAACTAACCTTACTCCCATTGAATTCAGAGGCCTTCTCTAAGCATGGGTAAATCTGGACCCAACTCATCATGTGCAAGTAAATTCTATATCTAGTAGATTTCTGCATGGTGGGGGTTGGAAAATCAGTTCTGTGATTTTATGAGAACCCCCTGGGGTTTGCTTGCTTACGACAACCTTTGTAAGGAGAATTTGAAATCTGCATGACTTAAAATCTACATGGAATTTAAAACAGTAAACACTCCATTAACAACATTTGCAGGTGCATACACAGAGAGAGAGCCTCAAAGGAGCTTGTAGTATCACATTTATGGGGTAGAAACCCCTACTGAGATCTCAGAGTTGCCTTGACATCTGAAGGCAGCCCTGTTTAGGGAGGTTTTTAATGTTTAATAGATTATTGCATTTTAATGTTCTGTTGGAAGCCGCCCACAGTGGCTGGGGAAACCCAGCCAGATGGGCGGGGTATAAATAAATTATTATTATTATTATTATTATTATTATTATTATTATTATTATTATTTATTGACAACTGATTCTAGAACTGTCTGGTGTGGCTGTGCCACATACAGCCTAATCCTCAAATCTAAGGCCATTTTTACAAATAGCACTTAAATCAATTTTGCATTTTCCGTATTTTATTTTTTAAATATGCTGTGGAATGCATATTAGCTAGAACTGAAGGGGGCAAGGGAGGAAAATAAGCACCAGAATTTTATTTATTTACATGAGCTGCTAGTGTTTTTTTTTAGCTTTATGGCTGGTTATAGCTCCCATAAATCTCATAAGAGGGTTTGAGAATTTTGGTTTTATTTTTTACATGAACAGCTTTTACTTTGGAACAGTTCTGCCTATCAAGAAGCTTAAAAGCGGCTTGGAATAACTGCTTGTTGCAAAGTTCCTCCTAGAAAATAAATGGTAAACAGGAAAGATGGCACATTGTATTTGTCAAATTTTGTGCTGACATCAGACAACTAGAGCTTTCTTTTGTCAGGCAGATAAGACAGAAACATTTTGTTGTTGTTGTTGTTGCACTTCTCACACTTTTAGTATATAAACCAGCAGGGGTTTTAGCCACTATGGGAAGTGTTTTTTAAAAATATGTGCATTTGGAACCAGCTTTTGCATTAGAGAAAGCTCAGAAGTTGTCTTTCAGTTCTGTGTGATCTGGGGAAATAAACAATCTGCACACTCATCTATTAACAGTAAATTAGCCAGTGGAAGATAACCAAGATTTGAGTGCTAATTCTCTTTTCTAATATTCCAAATGGAACCTTAACTCCACACTTGAACAATATATTTCAGCCGTGGAAAAATACTCACAGTTTTAAGCTGGATCTAGTTGGAGGTGTCCCATTGATTTTCACAGAACTTGCATGCAAGTAATTGTGCTGCCTAAGGCTGCAGCTCTGTGCATATCTTTCTAAAACCCATTTCCCTACAAACTTCTGTGAGACTTCATTTTGAAATAAACCCATTTGTGGACAACCTACAAAAAGTATGATGGTGCCACAAGCGCAGTTGCACAAAGCTTCTGTCGTTCCTCTTGAGCCACTATGACTTAAAAAAACCCTAACCAAATATTATGTATAACAAAGATCTGCTTAAACAAAATAAACAGTAGATACCTATATCTCAGACCACAAACACAAACCACTGGAGGGAATCAAGCATATCATAGGTAGAGAGAACATAAACGGACAGCAGAGCTTAGGAAGATCTCAATGCCTTCCATCTTGAAGAACTGTTGCCAGTCAAAGTAGTAGATTCTCCATACAGGGCTAGACAACCTGAATATTGATATAAAACAGTTCTGTATGTTGATATGATACTTTTTATTCCACTTCCGTTGATTAACATATGTAAACTTTCCACCAAAGTATTACTTTCCTTGAAGAGCTCTATGTAGGAACATCCAAGCTGTTTTATAGCAGTGCCTACTACAGAGTTTGGTTTGTGGATCATTGGTGGTCCACAAGCTTCATTCAGGCGGTCTGTGGCACACCTGTTGTTTTGTGACGGAAGACAGGATATGGAACATCCATCACATTACATACTCGTATTGATTTTTTAATTGCATTTTTACCACTTTCATTTCTTGTACTGTCTTTAGCCGAGTTACAGTTCGGATTCTACAGGATCCAAATTGCAATACAATATCTAAGGAACAAAATCAGCAATAAAAATACAATTAAAAATCCATGCTGCATCTAGCACAGCGTATTACAATTACTACAGCAGGCAGGGAAACCATTAAGTGATCTACCAAGACCACCAGCAGTTTTCAAGCAGTCCATGGGGAAAATAGGGAACTGCTGGTCTCTCTGGAATTCGAAAGCAGGAGTCTTTTACAGCTGGGAAATGCTAGGCGTTTTGTGTATGCAGATGGTGTTCTCTTCCACTGAGCTATGGTTGTTTTACCCAAAATGAAGGTGTTCCAAAAATATGAACAAAGGCTTTGCTTTCCATGGTTCTCTTTTCCCCTTTGGACTGACACAGTCCCAGTATTCCAGAATGTGAACTACCACTGCAAATCTGCTGCTTCAGGGGACTGTTTAAGAAGCAGATTTATTCCATTGCCTCCCCCTGCAAATTAGTTCATTTGCTCCATACCTGTGAAATTCTTGACGCCAACCTTATTAGGCAGACCCTAACTATCCATAAGGAGATCTGATTGCCGCAACTTCTGGACTCTTGGGCTGCAGGAAATTGGCCATTCCTGCTCTAGATTAAATGAAAAGAAAACATATCTAACAGGTACCTACCTAGAGGTAAACAGATACGAAGCATATGAAAATGCAGCACTCCAGACGTAAGAACAGCCCTGCTGCATCATGCCAGTAAAACCTGAATTTACTGTGGGAACATTTGGTTGAAGTTTACAATACTACAGTGATAGATTGGGCAACAGAGTGTGACACTAGGAGCTATACAACAACTATCCATAGTTTCTATTTAAAAAATTGGAAATACGTTACAAAAAGAAATGTGATAGAACGGAAACGTACCATGAGAACACTGACAATTTATTTTATTATTTTATTTATTAAATGAAAATTGCCCATCCATTTTTCAAGATAATTAGTAATTAACATACTGTTGGGATGTTTCCCCAAAGGTTCCTAAAATTATATCAAAAGAACTCTTAAGGCAGCACTCCTAAAACTACTTATTGGGGAACAAGCCTCGCTGACTACAGCATACATTACATTAATATTATTATTAGATGTATCCTTCCTTTATTCCCAAAGGAGCCCAGGGTGGTAAACATGAAAATGTCAGAACAATAGAGCTTGAAGGAAAACATATTTAAAACAAGTAAAACAATCTAGAACATTTAAAAACAAAAACTATCTAAACGTATTTTTTTAAAAAAAAACAACAACACCTCATGGTTGTTAATTTCAAGGTTGCCATGGCCATTATCTATCAGCCATCAAATGTCTGGGTAATCGGGAATGTCTCTAAATTTCTCCTGAAAATCAGTAGTGTGGGAGACAGATCTCACCAGATGGGCATTCGATAGATGGGGATCCACCAAGAAAGTAAACCAGACAACAGCCAGGTGTTGGACCACTAATAGGGTCTCCTCTGCTAATCACAGGGCCCAGTATAGTTTATTCTGGGGAGCTGAATTACCGGTACATACCTTAGAATGCTGTTCTAGGGATTCTGCTGTGGTTCTCATTGTATTGTTCTGTTTTCTTCCATTTCCCCTTTTTGATTTTGTGCTTTATGTTTTTGAAGCTTCTTAAATTGCTCAGAGACTTTTCACGTGGCAAGCCATGAATAAATTGAATAAATAATAATAATTACAACACCCAAATGATCAGCAGCTACGTGCTACAAAATGCCACTTTTTAATAATATGGGTCAGCCGCATGACATCCCCTCTCATTTAAATATTGTTGCCTAAACGAGTAACAAGAAAACAGAAGCTGAAATTGAAACGGATGTGTTGAACACAAACAATCAAGTTCCTCCCCTTAAGATTAGAATTAGCCCATAAATGAAAACTGGGTTTAGAACTAACCCAGAAGTAATATTTCTAGTCAACTTCTTGGAGTGGCTATGGGTCTTAAGACTAACATGCCTATCAAGGTAAATGGGTAATGGATTTGGACAATACTCTCTCAAATGGGCTCTGGAGGTGCCAAAAAGTATAGTTTTCATTGATGAGATTCAGCACCATTGGTGTATTATGTAAAGGATTCAATAAAATATATTTAATCAGTCCTGGGACAATTGCTGGAGGTACAGGAAACAAAGGTACGACCTTCCCCTTGTTGATTCTAGGGAAATGTTCAAAAATGTCAAAATACTGGAAATTACTATTGGATCATTGATAGGGTGATTCAATATAGGATCCCACTAGAATATCCTAGTTTTGTTTAGGGTTTTTTTTTTTTTTTTTTAAAGATGTGGTGGAACCGGAAGACCTAGAAATTATTGTTGTGTTTTTATAGCTACAGAAACAGCAGTTGCACAGAAATGGGGAGGACTATCCAGAGAACTGGATGTGTTAGTCTACTGTAGCAAAAACAAAGAGTTTTCTGGATTCTTAAATACTTAGGCTGAAATCCTAACCATGTCTACTCAACAGTAGGTCCTGTTGAATTCAATGTGGCTTAATCCCAGGTAACAGGTTAGGATTGCAGCCTATCACATTTATTTTGGCATAAACTGTCATGCCCCATCAGAAGTGGAATCTAGTCTGTGAAAGTTTATGTTGTAATAAATGTATATTTAAGGTGGCATAAGACTGTTGGTTTGTGGCAAAAATAATTCACCATCTACAGTGAAATAGTTGCCTGGGGTCTGGTAGATACAACTTTGACTTCCATAATACATAGCAAAGAAGGAAGACTAATTAGCCATTGTTTTCAAGGAAACAGGTTTTATTTGTGGTGCATGGGAACAGCAAAGTACAAGATAATGTCCAGGCACATGCTTTTGTTAAAACCGTAATGATTTATTTGTAACCACAATTATTTTCCAAAATACTGTTGTAAGATTTATCTATAATTTATACAATAATGGGAATTTTTTTTCCTTTAAAAAATGCCAACTGTTTTAAGATAAGGCCATTGTGACATGTTCAGGAATGCAATTCCTGTAGACAATGGAAGCTAGGGTTGTTCTTGAAATGTTGAAACCACTTTAGCCTGAAGCAGTCAGACAGATTTGTGGAGGATGAAGCTATCAATGCCTACTAGCTACAATAGCTATGTTCTACCACCACCGTCGGTGTGCTCCTGAATACTAGCTACTGGGAATCATAGGTAGGCCACTGGAGAATGCTGGACCTTTGGTTTGATCCAGCACACATTTTCTTATGTTCTTAAACTAGTTGTTAAGGTTGGGAGACTTTAGCCAAGTACTGCTGTTGAACATTCTCCAGTGATTTCACTGGGGTTTCTACTGTATCCTTTGACCTTCACCTTTCATTCACATATGCCTTATATTGAGTACAGCCCAGTATTCTCTGCTCTGGTAACAACTTCTCATAACCTCAAGAAGACCTGGGACTCAGCTAGATCGGTAAAGAAAAAGTGTTTTATATGTGTTGCATATGTAATACAGTATACCACTATGTACAAGACTCCTGATGGCTTCGCTCACAAGGGTCATAAGAACGTGCAAGCCCACTCACCACAACAAGGTGATGATCCAGCGAGTGAGCTATTGTACTACAAACCTTACTGTATACTTGTGAAACATGGACCACTTATGAATGCCATTTCCAACTCCTCGAAAGATTCCATCAACGGTGTCTCTGAAAATTTTTACACATCCCTTGGGAAGACAGGCGAACGAATGTTAGTGTACTGAAAGAAGCAAAGATCACCAGTGTCAAAGCAACAATTCTTCAACATCAACTTCGTTGGACTGGTCATGTTGTGCGGATGCCTGATTAACGTCTTCCAAAGCAACTACTCTATTCCAAACTTAAAAATGGGAAGCGTAATGCTGGTGTTCAACAAAAGAGGTTCAAAGACTCTCTCATGGCAAATCTAAAAAGATGTAGTATAAACACAGACAACTGGGAAACATTGGTCTGCGAGTGCTCCAGTTGGAGAACAGCCTTTACCAAAGGTGTCATGGACTTTGAAGATGCTTGAACTCAGGACGAAAGGGAGAAATGTGCTAAGAGGAAGGCACGCTTGGCAAACCCTTACTGTGATCAACTCCCACCCAGAAACCTATGTCCCCACTGTGGAAGGACATGTGGATCCAGAATTGGCCTCCACAGTCACTTACGGACTCACTGTTAAGACCATATTTATGGAAGACAATCTTACTCGGCTACGAGTGATCACCAAAGAAGAGGAATATAACATTGTGACACCAGATGGCGCTGTGGAGTCCCATCTTTCCCTACCGGATTTCCCTGTATGAGTTTACAACGCATCTAACTGAATCACTTCTTTGACATGTCTAGATCCAGCCCTGCTACCTTCAATTCTTTTAACTGGAAATGTCTGCAATCATATTATACATGTGAAGCAGAGGCTCTCAAACTCTGGTCCATGAGCTTCATTCAGGTAATCTATAGCAAGGTTGTAGAACATTCTAGAATAGCTGTAGTTGGGCCTGTACTTGGCTGCGGTTCCCCACCCACCATGGAAATTGAGGCCATTTTGAACCAGGGCTAGATGATGAAACAAGCTAAGAAAGGCCAGGCCTCTATGATTTTCATAATAGTGCAGTGGTTTTGAGAATTATGCCAGAGCAGAAGGGGGGAAATATTCTATTTGCATTTGTATTTAATCCAAGAGCACCTCAATTGTATTAGAAATGCAACACTATGATTATTAAAATTAAAGTTATTTGTCTCCCGAGACAGACAAATGCCAGCAACAATTTAGGTGCTTTATTTTGTTGAACAAAGGAAATTTATTCAGTGATTCACTGAGACCCTCAGCAATTTTCAGGCATTGGCAACCTCTCATGTAAAGATTATACTGTTTCACTGAGCTGTTGCTGCCTCTTCTTCTGGGATAATACAGTACAGTATGGTGCAGATCCCATTAACATCTAATCACTGCTTTAAAAAAGTATGTTAGCTTTGCTCTCAGGCGCAGTGAACTTACATCTAAAGGAGGGCAGGCTAATTTGTGGCCCTCCAGATGTTGCCGAACTACATTGCCATGAACCCCACCCAGCATGGGAGTTGTAGTTCAGCAACAACAGGAGGGCCAGACAGGTTAGCCACCCTGATCTAAGGTTTGTTACTTTCAAAAGCAGTTTAAAGGATATTGCAAAACTCTGGACATAATGGGAAATGGTGTACTGTAGTTTGTCATTAACTAGGTACTATATAGCTCTGTGTCACAATTTATGTCCGTGTTCAATTCCTGGCATCTCGCATTAAAAGGATCAGGTAGCAGCCAATGGGAAGGGTTAAGCCTGAGACCCTGACCTGCCAATCACAATAGACAGTGCTGGACTGGATAGGCCAATGTGTGTTCACATTACCACCTTAGGATGCAGTGAAGCTGATGTTTCTCAGTGAATTTTACATCTCTTTCCCCACTAGCTGTTCACATCAGCACAGCTTCATCAGTGTTAGATTCATTTATGTTTTGGTACCCTTCCCAGGAGTGTTGACGGGCCAGGGATGTCTTTTTCACGCTGTGGCTAGAGACGAATTAGGAGCAGCTCAAGGACTTCAGTCACTGTGAAGCTGGTTTGAGAAACGAACACATCCGGTAGTATTTTATAAGAAAGTACAGGATATCATATGTATTTAGGATAACGTGTGTGCGTGTGAATTCAGATTAAAAATCCAGCACTGGAAATGCAATGAGCACACAGTGAATGTATGAACTCAGTCTTGGTATTACAAGGCACCTTCGTACGTCCAAAGTTTTGGAATAGAGCATGGCAAACTTTTCAGGGATGGGGCAGTAGGTATCATCACTGGCATCTTGGATTAAAGGATCAAGGGTTGGGGAAATTTCTCTCCTTGAGACACTGCAAGCTGGGCTGTTGTTGTTGTTGTTTAGTCGTTTAGTTGTGTCCGACTCTTCGTGACCCCATGGACCAGAGCACGCCAGGCACTCCTGTCTTCCACTGCCTCCCGCAGTTTGGTCAGACTCATGGTAGCTTTGAGAACACTGTCCAACCATCTTGTCCTCTGTCGTCCCCTTCTCCTTGTGCCCTCCATGTTTCCCAGCATCAGGGTCTTTTCTAGGGAGTCTTCTTGTCTCATGAGGTGGCCAAAGTATTGGAGCCTCAGCTTCAGGATCTGTCCTACCAGTGAGCACTCAGGGCTGATTTCCTTCAGAATGGATAGGTTTGATCTTCTTGCAGTCCATGGGACTCTCAAGAGTCTCCTCCAGCACCATAATTCAAAAGCATCAATTCTTCGGCGATCAGTCTTCTTTATGGTCCAGCTCTCAAGCTGGGCTAGGTGGGATCAATGTTGTGACTCAGTCAAAGGCATCTTCCTATGCACTTTGTACAAAATGTTAGCATTATAATAGTCATTACCATTAATGTGCTTTCTGTGGGAATCATCGCATTTCCCCAGGTACAAGATCATTCGGTTTCAGTGCAATAACCCTGCAATAAAACCTTGCAGAATGACATTTGGACCAAAGTGTATTTAATGGGAAACAAATGTGCATTTGTTTGTTTTTTCATACAAACAAAAGTGATTGAATGGGAAGTAACTTCCTTGTTTGTTCATCTTCTGTGTTACAAAAAAATTCTGTCCCAAGCACACTTTCCTAATAGCAAGCAAGGCCCATTGGACACAGTGGGATTTACAGTGGTACCTCGGGTTAAGTACTTAATTCGTTCCGGAGGTCCGTTCTTAACCTGAAACTGTTCTTAACCTGAAGCACCACTTTAGCTAATGGGGCCTCCTGCTGCTGCTGCGCCGCCAGAGCACAATTTCTGTTCTTATCCTGAAGCAAAGTTCTTAACCTGAAGCATTATTTCTGGGTTAGTGGAGTTCTTAACCTGAAGCGTTTGTAACCTGAAGTGTATGTAACCTGAGGTACCACTGTACTTCTATGTGTCTGGGCATGTAGGATTGTTGTCAACCAAGAAATTATTACAGAAAAATAAAATTTATATGGAAACGTTTCAACTGTTATTATCCTCTGGGTTTGTGGAAGAGGTTTTCTGGTTTTCAAGAAGAAGGCAGCTAACTGAACAGGCTTGTTCTTTCCCTGAAACTTTCCAGTGACTTTTTTATCGCATGGACTTTGGATATCTACATAGCAGTGGGATTAGTAAAATGGACTGCGATTACAACTTCAGAGCAGTTGTACGCTATTGAGTGATCCAGTCAACAATTGGCTAAAAAGTACTAATGCAATCAGGAGTTTTAGGGTGTGATATGTAAGAAGGTAATATTCTGAAATTCAACACATTTATCTGGGAGTAAACCCCACTGAGCTGAGTGGGATTTTCTTCTGCGTAGGCATGCATAAGATTACCCAATAAGGGAAGCAAGTTGTTTTGTTTTGTTTTGTTTTTAAAAAAGAGACATTATGAATGAACATAAAAGATGCTATCCTTAAGTGTGTGGAGAGAAAAATATTAATGGGCTTGTGAAAGAGGTAGAGTCATATATTTGTGTAACACAGATTATACTGATATTAATTATACCTGCTAAAGAGATCCAACAAAGAAGCCTATCCAGGAAATAAATAGCATTTAACCTGTTGGGAAATGTAAATGCTAAGCACAGCTTTAAATGATGAATCAAATTGCAATTGCAGGTTGAGGACACTTTTTGGGTGGGGAACGGTTAAGGCTAGTTTGATTCTGGTATGTGATTATGACAGGATGTGAAACAAAATACTAAAAATCACTTTTCCTTCTGAGAATGACTACTGCTTATGAAATTGTGAGTTATCATTGATCAGGATCTCAGAAAATCTGCTTTATTTTGGTAATATGCAGATGGATTTAAATGTAAAAGACTAGTTGAAAAATTAATTGGTTTAATGGAAGGTGATCAGTTCAGGCAGTTGACAGCCCTAATACAGTAAATATACATAAGCATCTTGCATATGTATAAATATACATCAGTTTGACATCTCTGCCATAGATGCTTTCGATAAAGGGTATTCCTATCCTAGGAGAGGGTGCAACTTGCCCATTTTCCAGGATGCAAAAAGATTCTGCAGGACAGTTCTAGTTAGCTCTTGAAGAATCCAAAGATAATTTGCTAAAGAAGAGCAGGTTTTAAGAGCATTTGTTATGATTATTTTCTTTCACCATATCCTTCATAAATAACTATAGCAATATTATCAACACAGTGGGGGTGTCTTTCAATAGTGGTTACGTGATAATCTGACACAGAACAGAAAAGATGGCAGGAAATTGAGGATCAAGAGTGTCCTGAAATTTCACTTAGCTAAGACTGTTGCCTTTTCCTCCAGTTTCAAAGGCTGGGAGGGGGAAATAGTTAGACTGCCTTAACTTTCAGTTTCCTAGGTGTTTTTTTTTAGCTTTGCCATGAACATGGCCAGATAGGAATGAAAGAAGTGTGTGTGTAAAATAAAACAAACACGAGTTGGGTTCTCCATCTGAAGATCAAAGATTGAATTGCAAGCTCTTTTCTCCACTCCCCCCCCCAAAAAAGTATGGTGCATCTGCTCTGGGCCACGGCCTGAACTGATTAAACTGATGAAGCAGGATGCAAGACTTTTGCCTACCTCAGCCTTGCAGTACCTTGATGGGGACGGTAATTTAGTTATTTCATTTATGAATGGCTTCTCATGAAACATCCTGAAGCAGTTCACCATAAAATCATCAACCTGAAAACCATGTATAAAAATCATTTCAGATCCAATGCAGATTCCAGATAGCCATCTCCACTTAAAAATTATCCTTGTGATGTGAAATACAGCGCCGGCCTTGTTCCCCAGAACAGTGGCGGGTTTATGGTCCATGGTGTTTTCTACACAGCCCTTTTTTGAGGGGCGTGGGTAGGGCTGTTCCTTCACTTAAATAAACATGACTTCCGTCCAAAAATACAAAAGAGCTAAATGCTTAAGAATGAGGTACGTAATAATATTTCCCCCCCTATTAGATTATTAAACAGTTCCTTTTGCTTCTGATGAGACATGTATAGAGGTAAAAAGAAAGGAATGTGTCAGCAGTCGCCACACGACACGTTGGCCTGCATGACATCACAGCCTCTACAGCAGGCTTCCTCAAACTCGGCCCTCCAGATGTCTTGAGGCTACAATTCCCATCATCCCTGGCCACTGGTCCTGCGAGCTAGGGATCATGGGAGTTGTAGGCCAAAAATATCTGGAGGGCCGAGTTTGAGGAAGCCTGCTCTACAGTTTAATCGGAGAGTAGGAGACATGGAGAGCGGACACAACATAACAAATTTAAACACGAGAATTCATCAAGGGCAATTCATTGTCACGTTTCAAAGATATTCTCTCAGTTAGTTATGTTAATAGCTTGGGGAGGGGGAAGCATCCACCACATGGGGCCCTACTTTTGTGCATATCTATAAATCCTCAACTGCCCCAGAGCTTCTGTGCCATGGCTTGGGCCGGCCCTCTCATCAGGCAGAGTGAGGCATCTGTCTCAGGTAGAGTATGTTGAGGATGGGGATGGAGACTTGATAGTCATCCTCCTGAGTGACCCCACCCATTCCCTTCTGTCGGAGGACAGGCACGTGGCCTGCTCTGAGCACCCCATGGTGCAATGGTCAGGGGAGGACATTGTCCCATTACCAACCTTAAAGCATGATTCAGCTGCAAGCTGGTGCGCTTCAATACACTGGTCTTTTTTGTCCTTCCGCAAGCACAACATCTTGTGCCATCCCTACAGGAGCCTTGTGTTGGTCAGCCTGGAGACATCTCTTGCTTCATTAACAGCCTTGAAGCCGTGAGGGTGGCTACAGATGCTTGCTTCCAAGGAGCAGAAGCTGGGGTGATTTTAATTGGGAGAAATTGTGTAGGAAAAGGGATAAGCTGAACCTCCTTCTCGTAGCACCATGATCTTAACTAGGGATGAGGGGTGAAATTCAGTTCGGTTTGCATTTAAAGGCAAATATTAAATCCAAACTTTCCGAAACCAACCTGAGAACCAAACCGCAACCTGCCATCCTTTGAAGCTTGCACTTCCCCGAATTTTGTGATATGTTTTCCTTGTCTCATGCAAATGTCTGAATGACAGAAGCAGTGCTCTTGTTTCTTTTAAAAGTTCTCTGCCAGGGTCTAAAGAATCTGGTTCTTTGTTTTAAAGGGCGTTTAAGGCTCCTGTTACTCAGACAGTTGTCTCCCCCCTTGCTTCGAAAACTGGCTTTGAAATTGAAAGGAGTTTTGAAAGCAGTTTGTGTTGTGATCATGGCATTGAGGGGGAGCATCCTTTGTTTAAGAGAAAATAGTATTAAAACCCCACTTGGCACAAACGAATTCTCCTTTTGACTCTCCTAGCAGCGCAATCCTACGCATGTTTTACTACAAAGTCAGCTCCACTATATACAATAGGGCTTGCTCCCTCCTGGGGGTGCATTTAGGATTGCAGTATTAATCCCCATCACTTTGACCCATATATTTTAAAAGGCAGCTTGGTTGCCCTCCTGCTTACTGCCGTCTTTTATATATTTCTCAGCTATCATCATCATTATTCATTATGAATAATAGTGATTTTTCTAGCACCTGTAATTTGCAGGGAGCCTTTCGACCTCTCTTATCTTCAGCTTGGTTTAATTGTAGCTGCGCATTATCGTGTGGGAGCAATTAAACCAAAATGAACAAGGTAAAGAAATACCATAAAATTATTTGCAAATTAAAAGCGTGACAAATGTTTTCCAGTTTATGATAGCATAATAAGCAGAATGGTCACCAAGCACTGGTACATATTTGAAAAGATGATACCCAGCCTTGCTTCTGTTAGCTTAAACCAGGGAACCAGGCAGAGGGTCTTCTCGGTAGTGGCGCCCGCCCTGTGAAATACCCTCCCACCAGATGTCAAAGAAATAAACAACTATCTGACTTTTAGAAGACATAGACTGAAGGCAGCCTTGTTTAGGGAAGTTTTTAATGTTTGATCTTTTACTGTGTTTTTAATATCCTGTTAGAAGCCACCCAGAGTGGCTGGGAAACCCAGCCTGATGGGTGGGGTATAAATAATAAATTAGTAGTAGTAGTAGTAGTAGTAGTAGTAGTATTAACACAAAGATGAAACTGGAGGAAAGGATATTAAAATGGTTCTGCATATGTGCTGGATTCGGCCTATAATTTTCCAAAGCTATGCAAAGCAGGATGCATTGTTTTCAGGATCCCACATTTTAGTACTTCCTCAAGTGCCCCCGAATTGCATCCCATCTGAGAGCTGGGGAGCAGCGGTGGCAGCAATTAGTGGATAATTTAGGTCAGGGGTCAGCAACCTTTTTCACCCGTGGGCCGGTCCACGGGCAGCTGCTGGGTGACCTTGGGCTAGTCACACTTCTTTGAAGTCTCTCAGCCCCACTCACCTCACAGAGTGTTTGTTGTGGGGAAAGAAGGGAAAGGAGAATGTTAGCCGCTTTGAGACTCCTTCGGGTAGTGATAAAGCGGGATATCAAATCCAAACTCCTCCTCCTCCTCCTCCTCCGTCCCTCAGACCATGTGGTGGGCTGGACAATATTTTTTGGGGGGGGAATGAACGAATTCCTATACCCCACAAATAACCCAGAGATGCATTTTAAATAAAAGGACACATTCTACTCATGTAAAAACACGCTGATTCCCGGACCATCTGTGGGCCGGATTGAGAAGGCGATTGGGCCTCATCCAGCCCACGGGCCTTAGGTTGCCTACCCCTGATTTAGGGGGATGCAGCTGGCCTACTTTGCAGGACAGTTGTGCAACAGCTCCTCAAGGAAGAGTGTAAGCATGTTCTCGTAGCCTTCCTGCTTCACATGGGTGACTGTTCTCATATGCGTGAGAGAGGGTTACAGAAGTGCTTCCTCACCCTGAGATCTTGTGGATTAGGAGAGGAGAAAAATGTGAGCCCCAAGGCTATAAGGACCACGACTACACCAGGATTCTGGTTCTTGCACTCTAGATTTCAATTCTGTCCATAAGTTTTGAACACAGATAGTTTTACATCAAGAGTTCTATTCTCCAGCTGCTAAACCAGCAGCTGGTGTTTACTTCAGGCAGCTGATATATACTTGTCTCTCATACATACACACTCTCTCTCTCTTAGTTTGCGCATTACTCATAGTTTGAAAATCACTTTTGACTCCTGCAACGTAATTATGTTAATGTCAACTGAGTCACGCAGAAACAGAAAGCTCTGTATATCAAGACTTGGTGTCGGTTTCTGAACACAGGAGGAGGGGACAAAATTGCCGGATTGTGAAAGTCATGCTAAATCACAAGCCGTGGCTCAGAAGGAAGGTTAATTTTAATTCAAGTTCATGGCAATTGCCATTTTGAAAGTTAGCTCAAGCGACTTTTCCCCATTGGAAGTAGATCGATTAAACAGCAGGGAAAGTTGGGACGCCTCCACCTTCCCGCCAAGCGATATTTGCAGAATAGGGTTCACAAACTGGCAAAGATAGGTATGGTTAAGCCCACGGATTTCAACGAGCAGAAGCCTGTCCAACTCTAGATTGCAATGTGGCTACAGAGGCAGGACTATTCTTCATCATCAGCTATTGGTGCTGAGCAACACGGGACCCAGGTGGCGCTGTGGGTTAAACCACAGAGCCTAGGGCTTGCTGATCAGAAGGTCAGTGGTTCGAATCCCTGTGACAGGGTGAGCTCCCGTTGCTCGGTCCCAGCTCCTGCCCACCTAGCAGTTCGAAAGCATGTCAAAGTACAAGTAGATAAATAGGAACCGCTCTGGCGGGAAGGTAAACAGTGTTTCCGTGTGCTGCTCTGGTTCGCCAGAAGCAGCTTTGTCATGCTGGCCACATGACCTGGAAGTTGTACGCCGGCTCTTGGCCAATAAAGCGAGATGAGCGCCGCAACCCCAGAGTCGGACACGACTGGACCTAATGGTCAGGGGTCCCTTTACCTTTTAACACATTTTAGTCCTAGGCACACTTACCTGGGAGGAAGTCCCAAGTAATGGAGCTTATTTCTGAGTAGACATGTGTAGGATTGCACTGCACAGCAATGTATTTATTTAAACTAAACCTATTAATGTCAAGTAGTAGTTTAATGTCAAGTAGCTGGCTTTGGAAGATCTCTGAAAGCTGCTAGACTGATACTTTTTTGGTTCTGCAGTACAGTAAGCCTGCAACTTATGCAGGGTTTACATTCTGGGGATCGTGCCTGAAGCCAAAACCGCCTAACGTAAACACACATTGGGTGCAGTGGTGGGTGGAATTGTCAAATTCTTTTTTCCCTGGACACCCAACCCCTTTTCCATTTTTGGTTTTTTATTTTGGCCAAGTGTGTAAAGCTGAATTCATCCATTACATGGGCACAAGTTGTGGGCTTACTGCACGTTCTCCTCAGAAGGAAAATGAATTTGTAAGGGTTGGTGTGTCTGGAGAAGTGGTGTGTACGAAACCCCATTATTTAAACTACAATATCCTGTGGAATAGGTTGCTTCAATAAATTGACCTATTTCTGAGTCACACAGTGTCAGTACTTTCTTTTAAATTGGTTTTTATTAAAGATTTTTTGTGACACAAAGAAAACAAATAAACAAGGCAAAGTGCATATAGCGTCTCCACTTTCAATTCCTAGAGTCAAACAAATAAACCATACTGCAACGAAGCTCTGGACCCTCTAATCTCTCACAATGTAGGGCTGCCATATGTCAGAAACAGTGTCCGGGCGAAAATCGCTAAAATGTCCAGGAAAATCCATGCATGTAGATTTTGGTGAATTTCTTTAAATTTCCTTTTTTGAGATTTTGGGAAAAACACTCAACAACTTTGCCAAAAAAAAAAAAAACCTCAACAACTTTTTTGTCTGGATTTTCACTTTTTGAAATACGGCAACCCTCTCACAATGCCAATAAAAATAAATAACTATATAAATAAAGGACCTACCCATGAGACGCTGACACAAAAACCATGCACAGACACTATGCAACAGAATGAAAAGATCATTATCCCATCTCCTGCAACCCTTTCCCTCCCTCTCTCTCCCCTCTTTCCCCCCAATGTCCATGGCAGTGTCCGTACTTTTAAGGCAAAGAGCTTTTCAGACCAATAGTTCCCTTCACAAACACACAGATGAATATGTCATGCTGTTGGCGGTGGTAAGCAAGTACAGTACATATTTTCCACATACAGAGATGGGTGTGTGAGTACATGTAGAAACTAGCCTCCTACACAAAAGTAGGATTTACATTCACTGCTCCGCCTACTTTTGTTTCCAGCCCATAGCTGTCAACCCTCCCTTTTTTTTACGGGAAACTCCCTTATTCCAATGCCGTTTCCTGCTGCTATCCCGGATTGTTGATATCCCTTAAATTTCCCGGATTTCAAAGGAAGCAGCTCCTCTCCCTCCCTGCCGTCCAGGGAGGCTCCTCAGCTGCGTTGCTCGGCTGCCAATAAGGAGTCTGAGACCGACTGGGGGCGGAGCTTGCATGCCTTGTGCAGCCAGACCCTCACGCCCAACCAGACAGACAGCCTGCCTGCCGTCTACATACTCGCTCTTTCGCTCACCTGTTCGCGCGCAGCCTCTGGAGCTCAGGGTGGCGAGGCTACTTGGTGCCATTGCACCGCCCTTGCGGCATCCCTTATTTTCAAATCCGAAAGTTTGGAAAAAATCCCTTATTTTCAAATCCGAAAGTTGACAGCTATGTTCCAGCCCTAATCACTACTGGCATGTGGCCCCCAGAAGGCTGACAAGAAAGGAATGCGGCCCTTCAGCTGAAAAAAAGTTCCTCTCTAAATGTAATAGCCATGAGGGTTGCCAGGCAGGATCAAAGCGGCAGAATCAGATTGGGAGATTTCTACCTGGCCCTAGCACTCTGATCCCAACTGAAAATCTCTTCCCCATCTACTGTTTGCATCAGGAAGGTGTCCTCCATTGGCACCAATGGGTGTGCCCCTCCCTATGCAAACAGCAGTTGGGGAGGAGGAAGGGATTTTAAACAGGGAATTGGGAAGGAAAGAGTTAAGCTTCCCCTCCGCACACACCCAGCTGTGCTTCAATTTCACTTGTCCATGTACATCAGATCTAAAACAACATGTAACATGTCGAATGAGTAGAATTCTCCCTTTATTAACAAATTCAGAAGAATAGTCATGTCTGTCGAATGTAAAAGACTTAAGGTATGTTCATTATTAGTGTCTTGCAGCTAAACAACGTCATTCTCCCCCTCTCAAGTCTTGGTCGCCATAGATCATGACCATACATCTCAAATTGGTCGCAATTAGACCATGCCAAGTCACAAAACGTGCCTGGAGCCCTGGGGAATTTTTAACACTGCAGAGAGGGCAAGGATGCTTTCACTGAAAGCGAGGGACATTTTGGGTTTCCTTGCCCCTGCAACACACAAACCCCGAACACCTATTTGTTAAGCTGCCACCTGACTTGCATGCTCACCTGTACCTATTGCAATGGCCATTACGGTTTTCCGCATTTATTTATTCTTATCCCACCTTTCTCCAAGGAGTGCAACATGTTGTATATGGCTCTCTCCCTCCTCGTTTAATCCCCACAACAACCCTGCGAAGTAGGTTAGGCTGAGAGGCAGTGATTGGTCCAAGATCACCCAGTGAGATTAAAACTTAGGAGTATGAAGACTGTTAGAGAGGAATGATAATGAATTCAACAGAGGGGGACTTGAGGAAGTCAACCGAAATATGAAATTGAGGAAAGAAGGAATACCTGGCCCACAGAATTGGGCCAGGACCAAGCAATGATATTAAACACTGTTAGTAAGGTTAAATGTACAATGATTATGTTTACCCTTGTGAGAGAGGGGGATGAAAGTTGCTTCCCACAGTGAGAGGGGGGAAGTATGGAAATTTAACCGCTTTGTTATGTGCTTAAAAATTGTAAAAACCAATTAAAAAAAATTTGGGGGGGAGGGAACAAGATCACCCAGTGAGCTTCTTGGCCAAGTGGGGATTTGAACCCTGGTCTTCTACGTCCTTGCCTGTCGCTTTAACCACTGTACAACACTGCCTCTGTTCACAGTCCTGCGGATTCCTCCACATTGTTTTCTAATCAGATTGAAGCTGGTTTGAGGAAGGAACATGTCCAGCAGCAGTATTTGTCACGGAACCATAGGACCGATATGGATTGTGGCTGTTGCGCGACGGCCGTGTTGAAAATTAGCCATGGGAGCACACTGGATGTGGAGTAATTGGAAAGGTGAGCATATCCATAAAGAGATTTAAGAATGTGCTTTACTCGCTGCCACCAAAATCAGTGGTCCTTTTCACAAATTTCCTTAGGCTGCAATCCTATACACACTTATTGGAGGGTACACACCATACATTTGAAGCACAGGACTTGCTCCATAGAAATCTGGGAACTGTAGTTTGCCAAGGTGCTTGGAATTGTATCTCTGTGAAGTGTACACTACAGTTCCCAGGTTTCTCTGGGGAAGCCATGTGCTTCAAATAAATGGTGTGTACACAGCCTAAGCTCCATTAGGCATAAGACTGCACACTAGAAATCTCGGTTCTCAACTGTGAAACAGCTCAAATACAGAATATGTCTATTTGACATTGGTGAAATAGCGGCATGCATATGTTCAGTGATATTTAGTTACCCCAAAAAACTTACTGATTTGGAAACTCCCTCCAGAGCATAAATTCCCTCCCACCCACAGCAAAATGATTGATGCCCTGACACAAATAAACATTGAACAAAAGCAAATTAAGCCACTTCAAACAGATATGTGGCAACTGTTGACCATCACAGGTCCTGGGTGACACCCCCAACCGAATCTCGATAATGCCCCTCCAAAACTCACGAGAGATACCCTCGTGAATATAGCTTTACAATCTAAACGTAACCATCAGTGTTCATTTGCTAATTTCAGGAAAGGGGGTGGGAGAATGTCGATTTTCAGGCATTTGCAAAACTAATCTGTGATGGTCAACATTCAATGTTCACCGTTAACAGTCCCATGCACTGTTCACACACACACACACACACACACACACACACACACACACACACACACAAGTTTACATGGATGTATATAGTATTACCTGGGAAAGTTGAGAGATGAGCCAGTTCCAGACCTGAAGCAGCCCTCTGTGTCTGGGAAAGCTGTGCTTCTCTCTTTTAGCCTGACTCTTCATCTCTCTTTCAAACCTCTCCATCTGCTCCCTTAGCCAGAACCTCAGTTAATGACCTAAATCTCCTTTGCCCCCTAGGCACCCCCCAAGTAACCAACTGTTGTTACTAAATTAGGTGGGAATATGAAATCATAGCATAGGTGACTAATATGCGCCCTATAATTCTCCACTACCCATGATCTAAATATGAAGCAACCGCATCATCTCGACCTTAGAGTGAGTGAGGGGCTGTATTTCACAGCAATGCCCTTTGCTCAAAAGATAACCTACTAGGGACAACATCTGTCGTTCGAAACCGATGAGACTGACATGAGTTCTAAATATTTTTGTGTGATCCGTTGCTCCTCTACCGGTACTTAAGTCATTTTCTGCTTTTTAGTGTGTGGAAATTTACAGCCAGTGTATCCTTTACAATACGAAGACATGTCAAAAACAGCATTTTTTAAAAAGGAAAAAAAGAATCACAATGTTTAGAAAAGAGAAAGTCATGTTAAATTACAAAACTAGTGATAAGGAAGTTATTCTTAAATAAGTGAGTTATGAAAGAGTCAGTGTGTTGTAGTGGTTAGAATGTTGAATCCTTGGGAACAGGAAGGCATGAGCTCAAAGTCCCACAATCATGAGGTTCTCTATGTGATTTTGGACAAGCCAAACTTACTCTGCCTAACCTACCTCTCAGGGTTGTTGTTGTGACGATGGAAGGGTGGGTGGGGAGGAAGAACCATATATGCCTCTCTGAACGCCTTGAAGGAAGGATGGGGTAGAAACAGTAATAAATCATAGAATCATGGAATCGCAGTTGGAAGGGACCCAAGGGTCATCTAGTCCAACCCACCTGCAATGCAGCAATCTCAGCTAAAGCATCTATGACAGATGGATGCAATACAAACAATTCTTATTGTATTTTTAACACTTAAGGTTCGAGAATCGGGAATGTCATTATTACATGTGGTTGTTGTTGTTGTTGTTGTTGTTGTTGGCTTCTTCTTCTGTTGCTCATCAGCATCTGGTATTCAGTGACCTACTGTCTGAACATGGGTGTTGCACAGAGTCATCACAACTAGAATTGTCCATGAATTTGTCTAGCCAGTTTGAAAAGTCCTCTAACCTTATGACCAGTACAACAGGGGAGGCTCACCTGGCAGTGGAACCGTCATTGCACACCTTCAGGCACTAGGCAAAAGCATTATTTGTTAATCAGGCCTTTGGCTTTTAACTACCTATGACCTGTTTGCCCCAGTGGGATGTTTCAACCTATTTTGTGATTATGTTTGTGGCTGGTTTTAACGGGTGTGTTTGTTTTTTGCTTAAAATATTGTAAGTCACTTTGAGTTGCCATGGCAAAACAGTGACTTATTATTCTTATTCTTAATGTGGCAGCCAATCCCATAAAAAAGGGATGGGAAACCTGTGGCTCTCGAGATGTCGGATTCCAGTTCCCATCATCCCCAGCCAGCATGACCAATGGTCAGGGATTATGGGAACTCTAGCTCAAAAACATCTGGAAGGTCACAATTGGTATATGCTGTGTGAAACAAGTTTTCTCCTTTTTTAACAGCAGCATATAAACAGAAAAGCATCAGTGTGGGCTGGTCAAGAGGCATTTGGGTTTTCTACTCATATGCGACAAAGGCATGGCATGCTTATTTATTATGGTTATATCCTACCTTTATTCCAATGATTTTAGGGAGTATTTTCCCTCATGCTGAGCCCTCATAACAACCACCCTATGAGGTAGATTAGGCTAAGCAATATGGAGTGGCTGGCCCAAGGTTGTTCAGTAAGCTTCATGGCTGAATAGGGAGTTGATCCCGTGTCTTCCTGGTCCATGTCCGCCACACTAACCGCTGCATAAGAGTAACACTGGACTTAGGTGCCGCCCCATGGGATTCTCTACTGCAAACGTCTGTGACACATTTGATTTCAACCATATTATATAAGCAAGCCCTTGAGTGGTTACACACACAACCCAGCATGACCAATGTATTCTTGGCATCATTCCCAAAGTCAGTGGAGTTGTTGAGTTATTACGGAATGATGGTTACAACTTCATCTGTGTTGGACAATACTGCTTTCCTCTCACACCACAGTATTACAGTGTGGGATAGGTACACAAATTCAATTTTAATTCAAATGGCCCTCATAAGATGAGAAGGCAAGGGATGTTTATTTCACATAATATGGATCTTAGGCTGGCTGTTCAGCTACCTCCAATTGGTATGAAGAACACTGTTATCAGAAAATGTAACGGGCTTGTTAGAAGTTAACACTAACCAATGTAGTTTATAGCACAAGCCTATAAAAGTCTACTCAGAAGTAAGTCTTGATGAATTCAATGGACCTTACTCCCAAGTAAGTGGATATAGGATTCTAGCCATAGACTACAAACCATAATTTGTGTTCCAGACAAACTATGGTTCCTATCATTTCCCCTTTCTTCTGCCTTCCCTGAGAACTCCCATATACTATCACATTAAAAACTATCATATATGGTGTCAGACTATTGATCAATCTGGTTCAGTACTATCTACTTTGATTAGCAGCAGCTCTCGGGTTTCAGGTACAAGCTTTTCCGAGTCCTACCTGGAGACACCAAGAACTGAATCTGAGAGCTTCTTTATGTTAGATAGATGTTGGACCACTGAGCTACAGTCCTTCCCCTCTGAGGGTGGCAAGGCAACACCCCAAGCCATGATTTGTTGGTTTGGGTTTCACATCAAACCATAGTATGCCCAAAGGGTGGAGTACAAAACAGTTCCAAACCATGGTTTCAGATCCTAGTTCGATTGCTGCATTTGCAACCTTATGGTGGAAGGTGCTTAAGAGCTTCTAAGTAAAGCACAGGCCTGGGAGCATGGGGAATCTGTGGACTTCCAGATATTTTTGGACTCCACAACTCTCTTGGCATGCCCAATGGTCAGGGAACTGTAGTCCAGGAACATTTGGAGGGCCACAGGTTCCCACACAAGGACAGCGTATCCCTGTATTTTTTATCCAACTACCAAACACTGGGGGCAGATAAAAGAGGAAGGCTGTTAACCTCAGGCTTGTCCTAGAACCATCTGGCTGGCAACCATTGGAAAGAGAATGTGCAATTAAACTGGGGCCTTTGGTCAGTTGCACAAGCCACTTATGCCCATGTATCCAGCCTCAGATTAGGCCAATAATCTGCTATAGATTAAGGCTTTATTGTATGATTACATTTCTATCCCACCATTTCCCCAAGGAACTCAAGGTGGTGCCCAGTATTATCCCCACTCCCCTTTTCATCCTCACAACACCCCTGTGAGGTGGGTTAGAAATGAGGGGGCAGTGGCCGACCCAAGGTCAATCATCGGGTTTCACGGCTTAGTAGGAATTTGAACTCTGCTCTCTCAGCTCCTAGGCCACCACTCTAACCACTACACCACACTGTCTCACATGAGGTCTCTCATCCAGGCACTGAACAGACCCAAGACCTGTATTCATATCCTGTTGCTGTTTTTAACAAATTTTAACGAGGCTGTTTCGTTTTTCGCTTTAAAAAAAGAAACTCTTCATTGGGTCTCCTTTAAAGGCTCCTGACTGCCGCTTCCTTCTGCATTCGGAACCCAAAGCGGAAGGGAAAAGGTCACCGTCCCTTTAAGGGCGCCGCACGCCAGCTAACATTCCAAGCTTTCCCCGTCCCTCTTTAGCGCGTCACCGGCATTCCGGGAAGAGGTCGGCGTCGGCCCCTCTCCGTCCTTGACAAGAGGGGCGGGCGGCGACTCGAAACAAAGAAATATTTGCGTCGCGGAACAGGAGGAAAGAGGATTCAGAGCGCCGTCTCCGCACCGTCTCTTGCGCCCGAGTGCTTTCTGAGCGCTACGGCAAGCGACGAGCCCCCTCGCCCATCCGCAATCCTCAGAACTGGCAGGCCCGCCGCCGGGTGATGACTCACGAGGGGGCGTGGCTGCAAAGCCCTGTTTCCTTCTCTCGTGCTATGACTCATCGTTGACCGCGGAAGCCCCCTGCGCACGCGCAGCAGTGCCGTCTATTTATAAACCGGCCCAAGGAGGGTGAGTGATGTCATGCAGGCGGCAGTTGGGCAGCGACCGAGATTCGGTCTCGCCCCGCCTGTTGCCTAGCGCCCTAGCGGTGTTTACTCTGCTGGGGGCCGCAGGTTGCCTGGCAACCGCGCTAGGCCGCATGAGAGCGGGAGGGGTGTGGAGGGGGGGACACCCCTTAAGCAAAGGCCGCTCAAGAGGGGGACGAAAAGAAATAGGCCCTTAAAACCCTTTAAGCCTTCTGCTCATGCCCAGGAACACTTCGATCATGTTGTTGGTTTTATTTAGAGGGCTTTTTTTTTGTCCTGCTTTTCAGCCCACAAAGAGTCCCAGGGTGGCTTACATATGTCAATAATAAGGCATTATCATGCGTATTAATATAGCTAGGTGTATTCTGTATGAGAACTTGAAAGTTTCTTTTTAAATAGTCCCAGGGAGGAATAGTAAAGCAGGTACATATACAGTGGTACCTCTGGTTAAGTAATTCATTCCAGAGGTCCGTTCTTAACCTGAAGCACCACTTTAGCTAATGGGGCCTCCCACTGCCACCGCGCTGCCAAAGCACAATTTATGTGCTTTGGTACCTGAGGTACCACTGTAGTTGGGTTGGGATGAGGCACTGCGTTCTAATTTATTGAATGGTATAAAGCGAAGTTAGTTATGCTGGGTCAAAGAGTTTCGCTTCTTTTTACCTAAAATACAGTGGAATGTTGGATTAATGTATTTTTTAGTATATTTTAGTATACTATGTTTCTAAAGAAATGTTAATATGAATGAATTTTGATATTATGTGTTATATTTATTTGTAATGGATGATTGTGTGATTAAAAACCAATACAAAAATAAAAAAGTTCTGGGCCGATATCATGCCTTTAAACATATCTATGGTGTGACCTCATTTGGAAGACTGTATAATTCTAGTTCCAAAGGATATTGTAGAGTTGGAAAGGGTTCAGAGAAGGGTAATCAAAATAATCAAGGGAATGGAGTAACTCTCTTAGCCATCATGGTGGCTTTGATCAGCCTCCATGGTTAGAGACGGCAATGCTTCTGAATACAGTGGTACCTCTGGTTAAGTACTTAATTCGTTACGGAGGTCTGTTCTTAACCTGAAACTGTTCTTAACCTGAAGCACCACTTTAGCTAATGGGGCCTCCCGCTGCCTCTGCGCTGCCAGAGCACAATTTCTGTTCTTATCCTGAAGCAAATTTCTTAACCTGAAGCATTATTTCTGGGTTAGTGGAGTTCTTAACCTGAAGCGTATGTAACCTGAAGCGTATGTAACCTGATGTACCACTGTACAAATTTCTGGAAACCACATGTTCGGATGCTGCTTTTAGGTTTTCTACAGGCAGCTGGATGGCCACTGAGAGAGCAGGATGCTGGACACACGGGTGGTGCTGTGGTCTAAACCACAGAGCCTAGGGCTTGCCGATCAGAAGGTCGGCGGTTCGAATCCCCGCAACAGGGTGAGCTCCTGTTGTTCGGTTCCAGCTCCTGCCCACCTAGCAGTTCGAAAGCACGTCAAAGTGCAAGTAGATAAATAGGTACCGCTCCGGTGGGAAGGTAAACGGCGTTTCCGTGCGCTGCTCTGGTTCGCCAGAAGCGGCTTAGTAATGCTGGCCACATGACCTGGAAGCTGTCTGCGGACAAACGCCGGCTCCCTCAGCCTATAGAGCGAGATGATCGCCGCAACTCCAGAGTCGTCCGCAACTGGACCCTAATGGTCAGGGGTACCTTTACCTTTACATGTTTGGATGCTGCTTTTAGGTTTTCTGCAGGCAGCTGGATGGCCACTGAGAGAGCAGGATGCTGGACTAGTTGGGCCATTGGCAGGTTCCTCTATGACTGATTTGCCTTGCATTAAGCCCTGGCAGCATTCTCTATGGGTGGAAAAACATGGTCCTTGCGGCACACAAAAAATTATAATCGGTTTGGTTGTACCACATGATGAATGTTTGAGATGGAATCCCAGCAGAATATTAAAATTTATTATTTATTACAACATTTTAAACCGGTATACATCTGTAAAAAGACATGAGGAGAAATGGACCTTTAGGAAGACAGGAAACGAAATGAAAGCCAAGGAACTTGGGACCTGGGGTCAGATGAAGCAAGATTAGGAAAGAGGGATGATGAAACTGCAGGAAAAGGGAAAGAGCAGTGATCCTAGGAAAGGAAGAGTGGAAGAAAAATTGATAGAGGAAAGAGCTAGGATGAATCTGATGAGAGTGAATCTTAGTTCTTTTACTATCTCTGTCATTCAGAAAAGCAGCTGTAAAATTTAAGTGGCCTGTGGCTCACACAGATGTGTGAAATTCAAGAGAGAAATGGAGCTATTCATAGATACTGAAGGCATGGACTATATAAATAAACAAATTCAACTTGTCTGTTATTTTTCACTGTCAGCTTCCCCAGTGTTCTGTTCAGGCTCAGCCCTCAAGCATTTTCAGCATTGTTTGGAGCCAACAGAATTTCACAGGGATTTGATTTCACAGGGAGTATTGTTTGAGTATTTGATGTGCTACCTGTAGTGACTTGAGACAATTGAATCTGGACAGCCTTGCCACGCCCTCAAGGAATGGATAGGACATGGGATTTGTATGTAAGTGTTTGGGATAGTGCAGGTCCATTTGCGTAAAAGACAAGAAAGGGGTAATAATAAAGGTTCCTAGATTTACATATTTTATGGCTGTGTCCTGCTCTGTTGATGTCTTAGAGCCAGTTAGATCCTTCAATATGGGGTTGGTTAATCAGTTGTGCAAAACATGGAGCTCCGATGTCTTACTTTTATTCCCAGGATAGACTATAAAAGTAACAAATTATTTCTAACCAGATTGAAAAGATTGATTTTTTAAAAAGAATTAGAAGTAGAGGGGAAATAGTGCTGCCAGTTTTTCCAATTGCTTTCTTTGGATGTGATTGTTAATTTTGCTTCATATATTGAGCTCTATAAATCTATGTTTGTGGCCATGTATTTAAATAATACATATTAACCACAGATGAATTGAAAACTGCATCAGAACAGCAAGGCTTTTTGGTCAAGGGCTGTTCATTTTGCTTCTGACACTTTGTGGGGGCCTTTATTTGTCAATAAGGGACCCAGGTGGCGCTGTGGGTTAAACCACAGAGCCTAGGGCTTGCTGATCAGAAGGTCGGCGGTTCGAATCCCTGCGATGGGGTGAGCTCCCGTTGCTCGGTCCCAGCTCCTGCCCACCTAGCAGTTCGAAAGCATGTCAAAGTGCAAGTAGATAAATAGGAACCACTCTGGCGGGAAGGTAAACGGTGTTTCCATGTGCTGCTCTGGTTCGCCAGATGCGGCTTTGTCATGTTGGCCACATGACCTGGAAGCTGTACGCCGGCTCTCGGCCAATAAAGCGAGATGAGCGCCGCAACCCTAGAGTCGGACACGACTGGACCTAATGGTCAGGGGTCCCTTTACCTTTACCCTTATTTGTCAATAAAAAACACTAATGCTATGTAATAACATGTAAAATAGGTATATAAGAGATTTGTAATTCAGTAATAATAAAAGAGAAGTGCCCCATATTAAGGACATAGGATGAAATCCAGTGTTGTAGTTCCACTAATGGAATGGCTTTTGATCCAATAGAGGTGTCTGCTTACAGAAAAGGAGAGGAGGTGATTCTCATGGATTTCAGCTATCTACATCATCTGCAGGATCCCTCAACTGTCTGAAACAGGTTTTGTAGAGGGTCTGCAGTGGGAAGGGGAAACTGGAGAAAATTGCCTTCCTGCTTAACATTAGTGAATGGCTCTGTTAGATCAAAGTTGCTCTGTGAGTGGGACAGCAGCCTTGGATTTCATCCAACAGAGGCTGCTTTATACCCAGACAGACCGTTGATTCATGTAGGCAAAGAATTAAGGCTGCAATCCTTAACGTATCTCCTAGGGCGTGAGTACCATTGGACTTAATACTAAGTAAGAAATGCATAGAATTACACTGCCAGTGTTCCCAAATTAGTGATGAAGCCCCTACAAAGTGTGTGACACTATTCAGCCCCTATGATACTGTGTAGCAAATCCCTCTTAAGACACCTGTTCAACCTTTATTCTTTTCTGTTATCAAGAGCTGGGTTTGGTCCTCCATGAAGAAATAATGTTTTGGGTACATTTTCTTTTGGTTCCTTTATTTATGTGCCTGTGTGCAGGGGCTTGGAAGAGGAGAAGGAAAAGCTTCATTTTTCCACATGTAATATTCTGGGATTGCCAAGTCCTAGGAGCTATTATGTTGATGTAATTGCCTCTTTCCTGTTCCTGGCTACATAAATAGAATGGACATTTGGATCACCCGTGATTCTTCTAATTTTAGTCCCTATTTCTCAATTCTGTGACAAAAGACAGCGCTGATAAGATCTCTGAGAGTTTTCACGTGAGTTTCTCATTTCTTAGTTTCCAAGAGCAAAAAACTGGAGATCCACATGCTCATATCAGGAGCTGAAGTTGAACATTAACTTGAATCTTGCAGGCCAGCTCTTTTCCACTCCAGACAAAATGTGAGTCTACTGAAATCTACTGAGAATGTTTTTATTCCAGTAGCTATTCACATGACAGAAGGTGAAGGACAGTGCAACAGTGGCCGAAACCAAACTGCAACCACTCACAATGTAGAAATCTTGGGGTCTTATTAGAAGTTTCCTTTTTTAAAAAAAATCTGAATGTGTTGTTGTACTTTCACAAAATCATTCTTATCAATTTAACCAGTATGAGTTTTCCTCTAACTTTAAAAGGGCATGCATTTGTATCTGCACTGGAGCTGTTAAAAAGAAGAAAATGAAACACTGCTAGAAGAAACAAAATAAAAAAAATCCTTCCAGTAGCACCTTAGAGACCAACTAAGTTTGTTCTTGGTATGAGCTTTCGTGTGCATGCACACTTCTTCAGATAAGGTGCTACTGGAAGGAATTTTTTTATTTTGTTTTGACTACGGCAGATCAACACGGCTACCTACCTGTAACTGGAACTGCTAGAAGAGTTTGGATTTGATATCCCGCTTTATCACTACCCGAAGGAGTCTCAAAGGGGCTAACATTCTCCTTTCCCTTCCTCCCCCACAACAAACACTCTGTGAGGTGAGTGGGGCTGAGAGACTTGAAAGAAGTGTGACTAGCCCAAGGTCACCCAGCAGCTGCATGTGGAGGAGTGGAGACGCGAACCCGGTTCACCAGATTACAAGTCTACCACTCTTAACCACTACACCACACCGGTTCTAAATTGATGCTTCACCACAGTCTAAGCAGCAAAAAGAAGGAAGAATTGAATTGGTGAAATTAACAAGGCTTCCTGATTTTCCTAAAGGGAAATGGGAGGGGCAGACCATCAGTACAGAAACCAAAAACGAGCAACACTGAAAGTAGTATATATTTTTAGCCAATGAAAGTAGTATATATTTTTCTTGTATGATAACAGAAAGACAACGGACAGTGATCCGGTATTGATACTGTTTCATATACGTCTTCTTCAGCATATAACTCAACATACAATGGAAGTTTTCAAGGAGCAGTGGTCATATGAATGTCTTTCTGTTATCATACAAGAAAAATATATACTACTTTCATTGGCCGTCATGTTGCTTGTTTTTGGTTTCTGTTTGAAGATTGCAACACAGAGGTTTTTTTATCTTGCATCAGTACAGAAAGGCATTAATGTAACCAGCCATGTCATGATGGGACTATATCCAAGTACACTCATAGGGCTGCATGGGCAAACATCCAGTGTAGGCAATGAGGACAGGGGAGGACAATGGCTTCTGCAGTAGCTGGAGGAGCGTCATGACCTTTAAAGAGGGGAAAGCTGAAGTTTTTAAAGGCCACATGAACTGAAATGAAAGATTCCCCAATGATCATCAAAGTACCGTACTTCAAAATGTACATGTGATTTCAGTTTAAACTACAGTACTGCCTATTTAACTCATTGCAACTTCACCTAAGGGCCAGACAATGGCTGCTATTGAATCTGACTGGGAATATAAGGGTTTAGTTGAGCTTTGCACTTCGGCAGAGGAGTGCTGGCAATCCTTCTGAGTTCTCCCAAGTCCTACAGAACTCTACGCTAGCCTGCTTATTCAGAAAGCTTCTGTATTGGATTCCTGCTCCTTGTTTCATGTATCCAGCTACCTGCTGCCAGTCATCCTGTGCTCCAGGCTGTTTCCTTTGAGCATTAAGTACCGGTAGGCTCATGTAGGATTACAGCTTATAATACCTACTTCAAAGTAAGCCCCATTGACTTCAATGGGACTTACTCTGGTGTGTGTGAATAGAATCTCACTTTAAATTTGCATAAGCCACAGCATCAGCAAATGACCATGTACCGGTATCATTGAAGGCAATGCTGTAAAACGGATGGGGAACCTGTCACCCTCCAGATATTGCTGGACCACAATTCCCACCATCCCTGATCATTGGACATACTGACCGGGCTGGTGGGAGATGAAGTCTAATATCTGGAGAGCCACAGGTTCACCACCTTGCTATAAAACACTATATATGCACCAGTTTGCCTCTCTTTTACCTACTGCTAATCTTAGTGCATTTGTTTTACAATCCATGCTTCTTCCTCTAAACTCTTATATTAAGTTTTATTTAAAAACAAAACAAAACAATGTTTCCATTGCTCGATACACATGCACATTTGGTAAGGCTTGCCAATAGGCAATATGACAAGATATTAGGATGTGTTCAGGGTTGTAGAAGGTGACTGCTTCTGCACAAGAAATTTTCCAGACGTAGTGATGACTATCTTTACCTATCTTAAAACGGTTTACAATTAAAGAAAATGGGATCCGCCCTAATAATAGAGGAGATGCTGGACAATGGCCAAAGGTAGAAGATATTTAAGAGTTTTGTGTGGATCAATTGTGGATAAATGTACGATCTCTCACATGCTGGGAAGCGGAGTTGTAACTAGGCCCATATCACTGGATGTGGCGTGCGGTGTACATTCTCATGCTGTACTTGGTGTAAGATGAAGTGAAAAACACCCATCTGGACCAGCCCTTTGGATCTGATGTTAATGGGCTGGTTAAAGTCAGCCCCAGGCAAGAACAAGCCAAAGACAGGTTAATACATCCTGGGCTTTGAGAGAGTGGAGAAACTAGACCAGTGATGGCTAACCTTGACACTCCAGATGTTTTGGGACTACAGCTCCCATCATCCCTGACCACTGGTCCTGTTAGCTAGGGATGATGGGAGTTGTAGTTCCAAAACATCTGGAGTGTCAAGGTTAGCCATCACTGAACTAGACTTTGAGAGGGGATGGGTGGGTTTGATGTCTCCTGATCATTCAGGTTCACAGTCTTAAGGTTCTGCTGCATCTATTGCTGAACTCAAATCTTTACACCAGGGAAGATCCTGTGGCCTTCTGGATGATGCAGGATTCCACCCCCAGTCTACCCTAGTCAACATGGCCAATGCTCAGGGATGATGGGAACTGTAGTCCAACACTATCTGGAAAGCCACAGGTTTTCCATCTCTGCTTCAGATTGAGGAAGTAGCTATCAGCTTTTCCATCAACCATCAGTGAGAAGAATGCAAATCATTTTAAGGAAGGTTTTATGAGTGTTCGGGAATGCAGACCATTAATATTTTTAGGGACGCATATTGTGCACTGCAGTAATGTGCTAAAGGCTCTATGGGTTGGATCCAAAGATAAGTGCATGGAAGGAAAGTTTCCCAGTTCCTCCTGCTATTACCTGCACTCCTTGAAAAACCCCTGGGAAGGATCTCTATGAAATGGGTGGAGGTGAGGGAACTGTAGAAAATCATGAAGAGGCTTTCTGATTTTGATAACCCCCCTCCCATTCCTCAGTAGCCCTCTGTGCTACAAACTTCAGCAAATTATAAAATCCAAGGCTATGACCTGAATTTTAAGTTGAGTGAATTTGGCTTGTGTATATTACATTGCACCCATCAGGTTACCCCCTGTGAACCATACACAAAAAAGCATGGTGACTCATTTCTAGCCACTATTAATCAGCTTCCAGCAAATCTTCTCTAATTTCGCCCCTTCCAAAGAAACATTCATGTCTGTTTTACAGAAAAGAAAGCCTTTATTGTAGCCCAAGATGATTGGTAGGAACAATGTTTTCCACACTTAGAACTTTCCCTCCAATCATGACCACGAATCCATGTGACTCGTGGTACAAGAGAGGTGCTGAGGTCATCAAATTGTCTGTCTTCTGAGCATGACTCTTGACATGTTGACTTCTGAAGATTCCTGCTTCTGGTAGGTAGGGAAACACAAAGAGCAGTGTGTGACATAGCGAAAAGAAGCAGTGACTAAGCATTTGTGCAAAAAAAAAAACCCCACTCCATTATTTTTGTTCTGCTCCCTCTTGGTTATCAACAACTGAAGCTATAATTAACAAGCATTAACACTGGACCCTTTATGGGAACTTGCTAAAAATAGTGAGTCATAGAAAATACTCTCTTTTCTCTGTAAATTGCATGCATCATATGAATTTTGTATTTTGGTCTGCTCTGGCTATGAATACATATTCCAAGTAAATGTGAAGCAAACATACTGGAATGAATGTTAATTATAAAATGCAATTTCTATAGCAGAACATAAGAAGGGCTTTGCCATGTCAGGCCAAAGACCTAACTAGCCCAAGTATGTTCTCACAGTAGCCAGGCAGATGGTTATGGGAAACCCAGAAGTAGAACATGAATGCAACAGCACTCTCCCACCCGTGATCTCCAGCAACTTGTACTCAGAGGTAAAGTTATATAGGCATTAATTTATTTCATTTTATTTCATTTTCTGTGCTGCTTCCCCAGCAACGTTGTCCTTAAAAGAGTTTATCATCCTATTAAAACAGCAGGGGTTGTCTTGTCCTCCATGTATTTGTCTAACCCTTAAAAGCCATCCAAGTTGATCTTGTGGCAGCAAATTCCATAGTTTTAACTATGTTGTGTAAATAAGTACTGTACCTCCTTGGTCCTTCCTCCATCTCCCAGTGTTCAGCTTAATGGGATAACTCCCAGTTGTATTATTATGGGAGATGGAGAAAACCTTCCTATCAAATTTCTCAATCTATATCCTCCCTTTTTAGTCTTTTTTTCTAAACTAAAAAGCCCCAAACGCTATAACCATTATTCATAGGAATGTTGCTCCAGCTCTTTCATCATTTTGGTTGCCATTTACTGAACCTTTTCTAGCTCCTTTTGAGGTGAGGCAACCAAGTTTCTATGTAAAACAGTGCAAGTATTTGACCTTTATAAAATCTGACATAGCCTCTTGGCATTCGCCCTTTCCTGACCAAGGTAAAGAAAAGCTGGTTTTTAAGCATTCCCCCCCTTTTACAACTTCCTTTATGTTTTATATTTTCTTTGGGGGGGGGAGGAAGAACACTTTAGGACATGCTAGACAAGTTCTATTAAGATTTGGACTCACGTTCTCATGGACTTACATTCTCAGGAAGTATATAATCAGTTTCCTAGGAATCAGCATAATAGAATTGTAGAGTTGGAAGGGAATCCCAAGAGTCATCTATTCCAACCCCCTGTGTTGCAGGAATCTCTGCTAAAACATCGGTGACAGATGGCTATTCAACCTCTGCTTAAAAACCTCCAATGAAGGAGAGTCCACAACCTCCCAAGGGAGTCTGTTCCGCATAAATTCCCTGGCTTGGTAAAAGCATATATGATTTGCTGAACAACCAGTTTCCAGCCAGGGATGCAAATGACTGGTTCTACTGTGTTTGCTAATCTACTGAGTCAGACCTACATGGGTCCATCTAGCCCAGGAATGTCCACACTGGCTTGCAGGCAGGGAATATTTTCCTGGGGAACCTTGGGTATAGGGTATCTGTGGGTCCCTTGTCCTGTCCCTTCCTTTTCCACTTCAGATCTACCCCCTTCTCCTTCTTGGTCCCATCCGTTTAAAGAAAACAACAAGAACCCTGAAAAACTCCCTATTGATGGTGGTGGGGAAGCCAATGCAAACTTGAATTTCATGGGTTGCCTTAAAAAAAAAAGAAATTGCAAAACAGCATAAGTTTGACTTATAACTTAGGGTGCAAGCCAAATCCTGGCAACAAGGCATGACGGAGAAATGGAGCCGCCACCATATTTGGAGCTCTCTTGTTCCTGCTAGCTGGGGGCAAAAGGCCGTGGAGGGTGGGCAGCCAACTTTCCCATGCAGCCTTTGGCTTAACAGCTTGACTTCCGCTCTCAGCCCGAACATCACTGCTTGACACCAGCTGTCTCAACATTGTCTTCTAAGACCAGCAGAAACAGGGTCTCAGGTAGAGGTCTCTCCCATCACCTATGCTTTAATCCTTTTATCTACAATTATAAAGCAAACTCCCTGTATCCTATTTCTTTTGCACCCATCTTTCCAAACAAACCTCTCCCTTCACTCAATGCCTATCTCACCCCACTGACATGGGATTTCTCCCCAAACCTATCCTCCTCCTCTTGCGATTTCCCCCCATGATAAAGGCAGCAGATGGAGGGCGGGAATTCAGGAAAACATTCAGGCCTGCTTGATGACAACAGGTGAGTCTGTATAGTAAGGAGCCTAGATCCCCCTTGAGTAAGTAAACATGATTTCTTATCATTGTTCCAGCTTGAAACAGCCATATCCTAATACTTATTACCGTGATCTTAATAGATACCTTAATCAGGGTTGCTGGACTCCACACGCCCATCGTCCCTGACCAGCAGCAGTGCCAGCTGGGGATGATGGGAATTGTAGTCCAAAATTTATGGAGGGCACCAGGTTAGCGAAGTCTGCATCAAGAGGTGTAAGATATGCATGGTAATCTGTTAAATGCCTCTGTTGTTTCCTAAGCACCTTGTGATGAGGGCTGTTTCCTGCCTTAGGGATATAATATCTGGTGTTTCAAACAAGGCATGAGAAAATTTCAGAAATGCAGGGTGGTAATTTGATCCTTGCTGGAAACTCATTTACACCACCAGCCCATAAACAGGGTTTAACACCCTCCAGCTACGGTATTTGCTGTGGAAAGATGAGAAGGCCCATTAGGCCTAACTGGCTGTGTTTCATCCATCAGGCTGCCCTAAAGCCAGTGTTTGCCTGTAATATTTCGACCTGGATTGGGAGATAGCAAGTCGATCACTGTGTAAACTGAAAGCAGCACTGTGTTATTACTGCTTTCCTAAACAAAAAACAATTCCCCTTTCTCACGCCACCCACACACCAGTGATTAACTTATTAATAAACCAGTGGAAGTGAAACCACTGGTTTCAACAAAGGCCTTTTATAACACCTTGCTGTCACACTTCTCCCACAATGCCCTGCTCTGCTGTAGGTAATCAGGCTCCAATCAGCCGACAATGAATGGCAATAGAAACTCAGGAGTGACAGAAAACCACAGTTGCTTTGCAGGCTTCATGGGACAGGAATGCTGACCCTAACTTTTAAGGCAGTTATAAAGCACTGCCCCACAGGCAATAAGCTTTTACCAAGCCTTTATGAGGGGCTGAGCTTTTAGTGTAGCCAAGCCCTGCCCTGTGGAACTCCATGCCACTGGAAGCTTGGCAGTAATCATCATAGCTGTCAACCTTTCCCTTTTCTTGCGAGGAATCCTATTCGGAATAAGGGAATTTCCTGCAAAAAAAGGGGAAAGTTGACAGCTATGGTAATCATCCCTGCTGGATTTTAGATGACTCCTGAAAAATGTTTTTACTCAGGCAAGCCTTTGAAACGTGCACTTCATTTTCCCAACCACTATTTTAATGAAAATGTGGTTTAGAAATATTAGGGCAGAAAGTCGTCCAGTCTGGCATCCTGCTCTCACAGTGGCCAACCAGATTGCAAGCAGGCAGATGGGCACAGAAGAAGCACTCTCCCACCCGTGTTTCCCATGACAGGCATGAAGTACAACCATTGCATTAGCAGCATCAAAGTGACCTCTCTGGGGCGCAAGCCTGGGCAGTGTGTATGGAGGTCCTGGGCTGCCCAGATGACAAGACCTTTCTCTTGGCCCCACCGATGTGGTCCCAAAGGAAAGCAGATCAATATGTTTGACACTAGCTTCACTGTAGGAGTTGCTGGAAGGAGCTGGACAAGGCACCATCCAACCATCTTAGGGACAGCCCTCTGGATTTGTGTAGGGTTTTACTCCTTAGTGTTTTCTTTTCCCGGAGATAACTCTCAAGACAGCAGGTTAGGATCAGAGTTTTCCTTCTCCTAGATGGGTTGCCTTCCCAGGTTGATGAGCCCCATCTGCCGCTCACGTCCCTCTACAGCACGTGCAGAAAATGCCTTCTTTGTTGTTGTTTTTTCAAATAATTTTTATTGGTTTTACAATTTAAGCCTGGCCCTTTTCCAGGCCAGGTCACATTCATGTACTAACATTTTCTTATGACTCCCTCACGTCCACCCCATTGTTTCCATATTTTTGAAATTCCAAATCTAGACAGGTTCCTAATTCATCTTCTATTACTTCCTCTAATATTAAACTTTTACCTTAACTTACATCCTCCTCAGCATACTTATATTATACTTCAAATACATATTTCCCTTCCGCCTCCCCTCACTCCCTGGGTGCATAGCTTTGATATTAACTCTTTTATCTTATCCTTAATAGTATATAATCTTAATATTGTTTCTTGATCGTTCCTTTGCTGTGTCCATGGTTCTTGTCCTCAAATCCATATTCCGAAAAATGCTTCCATAATGTATTTTACCCCACACCAGTCGGTTCTGCAGACCAAAGCCACTGTCTCTCATGTGTGGTGTCTTCCATAGTCCCAGACCAAATTTCCGCTTGCGTGATCAGGCCTTTTGAGTCTTTTTCCTGCTGCATTCTGTTGGATTTAATTTTGTTGGTTTTTCTTATGTTTGCTTTCTTGTTGCTGCGTTTAACAGCTTCATTTGTCCTACGTTTTTGAAGTTTCTTCTTGCAGCTAGATGCTTTTGATCTCTTTTCCTGTTTTTTGGCCTTGACACAAGAGTCCCCCTCCTTTTTCAATTGGGCATCCAATTTGGCATGCACTTTGTTTAGACTTTGTCTTATCCTGTTGGTGGAGTCTCGAGTTTCAACTCTCCACTCCTCCAGCACTTCCAAAATTTTCCACATGTTTACGTCACATTCATCCGCCATATTCCGGAGCACAGCTTCCCACAGTCCAAAATCACTTTTTAAAATTCCTTTTCAGTAAATCCATTAATCCAAATAAATCCACTTATCTGTCACTTTTCCTCTTCCCCTCAGCTACCCCCAAGACCAGGGGTGGTGAATGGGTTGAGTCTCTATTACATGATATATCTTATGTTGCAAATCAAATGCCTCGGTAGCAATTTCCTGTTTCAATGTCTCAATGGCAGGGGACGGACCTCCGTATTTAAGTCCCAAGCCAGCCACTAATTAGTGCCTAATTAGCGCTTTTACTCACTTTTCCAATTGTTGTTTTGGAGAAATCAGCGCGCTCAGAAGCAGACGGTCTCGCAGCTTCCTCCGACGGGGTTGCGATCCTGGAGCTCCGCCTCCCGCTCACGCTCGGGAGCCCTTACACGGGTCTCCCGGGGAGCAGGAACAGCGTTGTGAGCTCAGACGGATCCTAAAGACCCCGGGACTATTCTCCCGGGGGTTTTGGGGGCCGCGGCGCTGGTGCGGACTCCCCTTTTCCCAGTCGGAATGGGGAATGTCACAAGCGACATGTCCCGCCGACCGGAAGTCAGAAAATGCCTTCTTTGACCACTGTTGGTCCCATCCACCAGAGCCTATCTTCACATGCAGGGGAAGTCCGTAACTCACCAAGGGTTTGAGACCCATCGGCTACCCACACCTGGTTTAGCCAGCCAGTCAAAGCCAGTCCCAGGGCGAAAGACCATATAAATTGAGTTTCATAAGAAAAACACTGCAGCATTGTTTGCAAGCCAGCTCTCTGGATTTTTACCTTGTTATTCTCTTCCCCCTTCCAATAAATCCTACTTTATATTTTACTTGGGAATTAACTGGAAATGTTAATTCTTAGAACCTCCTTGTTTTTCTGTGCCTTAGCCTTTCTGTAAAAGGGTTAGCATGCCGTAAGCAGGGATGACAGTGTTTCATCTTGGAATTGCAAGTCATGTGCCTAATTGGAAATGATTTCAGTTTACTACACTGGAGAGTAATGCCGCGATGTCCTCACCAAAGGAGCACATGACTCTTGTGTAAGCCGGCTGTACCTGGGAGGAGGGAATTTGATAAGGCTCTCCGGGTCTGTATTGTTGTAAGCAGATTAATAGCTCTGATCCAATAAAGGATATCTCTGCAGTGGCATCATCGCAAAGAGCCAGTGTGGAGTGATGGCTGCTGCCGGCTTCTTGGATCACGCTAGCCAATGAAAGATTCATGAGGAGGTGATGTTTTATAAGCCAATATCTCATATTGCCGCAGAGTCAGAAGTGTGACGTGAGCCAATCGATATAACTCGCCCTCCCGAAAGGTGCTAATGGGAGCGTGTTTATGAGAGGAGAAATGCTCTACAACTGGCGTGGGAAATCTCAGGTTCAGAGACCAAAATCCAGCCTCCTTTACTCTCCTCAGGCCAAACTCTGAAGGTACTTACCTGCCTCCAATGTGTACTTCAGCTCTCGTGATACCTCTTTCTTCGTCTGGAAGAGGGATAGCTGTTGTTGAGCAGCAGTTTTGTGTTTTTGTGTTGCTGGGTTTTGTTTTTTCTTTCGTAACGTATACAGCTTTGGATGAGCATTTGCCCAGAAGAGTGTCCTAAAACCCCTTTAACTAAATAGAAATCTTGTCTAAATAAAAAATATTGTTTGCCAGAGATAGTGGGGGCAGCTCCCTGAGTTGCGTTAGCAGTGGGATTTGGGGCTGGTCGGCGGGAAAACGGGGGGGGGGGAATTTGCAGTATCATGCCACATCAACACATCATGGTTACAGTAACTGGACACAGGCTTCCTTTTTTGGGTGAGAAGAGATCTTTCTCCTAGTCCAGAACGATTGGTGTAATGCTGTCTATGTGTGTAAGACTGAAAGCGAGAGAGAGCAGCAGTTTGCAACTGATAGCTCAGCACCCTGTGAAGTGCAGTGCTGTTGAGATCTCAGCTAAAACGTCTTGATTTCCCAGAGGCACCTACGTATACATATAGGTAAACCTGTGTCAGAGGCCTGCACCTTGACCTAGCAACACCTTTGCCAAGAAGACAGCCTGAAGGTTTTTCTTTCAGATTGCAGAGTGAGGGCGGAGAAACCTTTCCAGTCTGAAAGCCACATTGCATTCCAGGTAGGCACGCCAACTCCATGGGGCTGAGGCCTCTACAACCCGCTCCCCCCCCACACACACAATGTCCGCTGGGACAGGACTCAGCCACCCCCCAATCTTGAAGGGGCAGAGGAGGCCTGGCGGGATGTTGTCCCAGACTGCACAGCATCTCACGCAGATCAGCACACCTGGCAGGAGAACGTCGCATCCTGATGTGACAGTTGTCACGCACGATGCACATGACATGCACATGACATCTGCCACCACCACTCCAAATGTTGGGCGCAACTCGGCGCCTGTGTTTCTGGGCAACTGTCCAAGGGTCACCTGTTGGCGAGGCCAGAGTAAGGTAAGGCTAGGCTGAGAGGCAGTGACTGGCCCAAAGTCACCCAATTGCTTTAAAGTGCACCAGTAATAGTTAGAGATTTGTGGTTGGATCTCTTGCCATATTTAGTGGGGGTGGGGGTGGATCTCAGTTGGAATCTAGCTGCTGGGAGGTCAACCAACTTCCCAGTAAAACCTCCCCTGTGAAGCTTCTATTTGCCCCACAAGTGAATATTTCCCCTTACAAGGCAAATAGCAACTTGGGTGGCAGAGAGATGCAGTGGGAAAATAACACGAGTGAAAGGATTAATTGCCCTTCCCTGATACTTCTGAGTCGGTATGGCTAGGAGTCAGATGTTCTTGTAGTCACATCCACATAATACATGCTTGGAAATTGTCATTTACCCATCACAGGCTGTGCAACCCACTCCACCTTTAAAGCACATTCCCCACCCCAAAGAATTCTGGGCCCTGTAGTTTGTTGAGGGTTGCTGGGAACTGTAACTCTGTGAGGGGGGAACTACAGTGCCCAGAATTCTTTTGAGGGCAAGAATGTGGTTTGAAAGCCCTTTACAGGTACAGTGTAGCAATAGAGCTACAGTTCCCAGTAGCCTTTAAAAACTATAGTTCCCGGAATTATTTGGGGGGGGGGGAGCCATGTGTTTTAAATGCAGAAACCTTTTGCTCAGATTGCAAGGGCTTTTTTGTCCTTGGCCATTCTGGAAAGGGCGATCCATCGAGGGCAATCTGTACACTGAGTCCCCTTGAGGTTTGCATAAGGAAATGAATTAATATTTGTATGGCTCTGTTCCTGCTGGTGATTTTACATTTACAGTTGGCAAGGTTAGCACCGAGCAAAGAGAAACAGCCTTGTTTTCCTTTTGCTTAGAGATCGAAAGCAGCATCCCTAGTTCTGGTAAGAGGAGCTCGTAATTGCTCCTGCCTCCCCACTTTGCACAATGACACAGAGCTTGATCACCCCTCTCCGCTGCCCATCAGTCTTGTTTTCGCTTATGATTTCTTGTAAGGCTAAAAGGCCATAAAGCATTCTTATCTGCCTTTGTGGCAGCACTGGCTGAAGTGCGCTCTGAGATAACAGCTCTCTGAGCCGGAGAGGGAGGGACCTGTTTAGATTGCAAAACCATCTCTCTGCATCTGGAGAAACAGAAACTCGTGCAGTATAAAGCAGGCCTCTGGAGCTCTGATTGGTTATACGCAGGAAGGTTTGAATGAAATGCCACCTGTACTCTGTAGCCTGGAACAGGGCAGGACCACAGAAGGGATGGGGATGTAGCTCAGCAGTAAAGCACGTGATTTACATGCAAAAAGTCTTGGGGTCAATTGCCACATACCAGGTTTCTAATTAAAGGTGCCAGGTATCAGAAGATGGGGAAGATCTCCGTATATGCAAGGGAGCTGATCTGCCACTTCTGGGCACTGTCGTTTACCCTCAAGAGTCACAATTCCCGGCAACACTTAACAGACAGCAGTGCCCAGAATTCTGGGAAGGAGATCATGCACTTTGAATGTGCATTAAAAGTATAGTGTTTGTACACAGCCCAGGGGAGGAGGGATCATTGTTTAGCTCAAGGATTGCATTATGGGAAACTTTTCAGTAAGGGGCACATGCCAGCAGCAGGCAGGGGCTAAAGTACGCAAAGGAGCAGGCATGACTCTTGACTTTGAACAGTGACAGTTTGAGGTTTCTGCATGCAGACATACAGCCCACGCATCTCTCCGTCTCCCATGCAGGCAAGCAAGAGGGATTATCGCAGTTCAAGGACACGTTCCAGTCTGGTAAAAGCCATCAAGGAGGGTGGAGAGTGGGGCCATTGAGAGGAGGAGCATGTGAAGGGCCTGGTAGAGAGGTGTGGAAGGGCTGCAGGAGTTGGGAACAGGTCAGCAATAACTCACAAGGGGTCAAGGAAGTTAACTATTCAGAGTTAACTATACAGCTCAAGCCTAGTGAGCACAGCACCTCTTCCCAGTGGATCTTGCCCCATTGAGACAGTTGCGAGGACTTAGACTCCTCCCCCTCCCCCAGGTCCTTCCCAAGCAACCTGAGACTTCTTTGCCTTGTCTGTCTCTGCTCCGTCCTCTTCATACTTCTGTGGGTTCTGGGAGACCAGAGGGAGGGGAGCTGGTCACAGCAGGAGGGAGAGACTCCCTGGCTTCTCAGAGAGCCCACCTCATCTCTGCCTCTTGACCCTTCTCTCCAGCCTCTGATTCTGGACTGCCCTCTGCCACAGCCTCTTCCTGCTCACTAAACCCTGCCATGACACTAAAGTTCCCAACCTCGGAGATGTGCAATACAGGGCTAAATGGACAGTCAGTCTGGTTTTGTGTGAGTTTGCCATGTTCTTAAAGAAAGAAGATGGGATTGTTTTGGTTTTTATCATTTTGTATTGCGTTTTAAAAAAATAAATAAATAGTGATGCAGTGCGTAGGAATGGGTATTGAAGCCTTTTGAAATTCAGGCAGAATAAGAAAGTTGTACGTCCCTGCCTGAAATCCTTCATTAAAGGGGAAGATGTTCCGGAGTTGGGGTGCCGCCACCAAAAAGGCTCTGCACCACATCCTCCTCTGCTATGCTTCTACTGGTTGCGTCAGGTGGAGCAAGGCATCTAATCATGAATGTAAAGGACAGGCAGGTTCATGTCGCCTTTCCCCCTACCTGCTGTCTAACAAACTAGTGAAAGCCATAGCTGTCAACTTTTCCATTTTTTGGGTGGGAAATTCCCTTATTCCAAATAGGATTACTCACAAGAAAAGGGAAAGGTTGACAGCTATGGTGAAAGCATAATTTCTCACCCCAGCAATGCTACTCTGACATGCAGAAGGTGTGCCTCAAATTAAAATGAAAGATGCTTGGATCATGCAACGAAACTGATCTGGAGGTGTATCTGGGCTGCACTCTGAACTAAGTGTTTCCTCAAGGGTAGCAGCCTATTGCCCAGATACACCTTGCTGCAATCCAAGGGGAAGCTGATGAAAGTTTGATGCATAAGCAGGAAGTACAAAACAAATCTCAGGAGGGAAGAAAAACATACAAGCTCTCTTGAGGTTTGGGTACTGGTTATTGAATTACCAGGTGCATCTAAGTCCATCTGATATTAACTAGAGAACCAACAACATGACAGTTCATAGTCAATTTTTATGTCATCTATGATCACATTAGGGACCCAGGTGGCGCTGTGGGTTAAACCACAGAGCCTAGGGCTTGCTGATCAGAAGGTCGGCGGTTCGAATCCCTGCGACAGGGTGAGCTCCCGTTGCTCGGTCCCAGCTCCTGCCCACCTAGCAATTCGAAAGCATGTCAAAGTGCAAGTAGATAAGTAGGTACTGCTCCGGCGGGAAGGTAAACGGCGTTTCCGTGCGCTGCTCTGGTTCGCCAGAAGCGGCATTGTCATGCTGGCCACATGACCCGGAAGCTGTACGCCGGCTCCCTTGGCCAGTAAAGCAAGATGAGCGCCGCAACCTCAGAGTCGGACACGACTGGACCTAATGGTCAGGGGTCCCTTTTATGATCACATTTACACTGCTCCTGGTGATAGATTTTGATACTTTCTGCAGGTATTGTGGCAATACACAGTATAATCACTATCTTAATATGTTTACAGTGTAATCAGATGAATAGCCTAATAAAACTTTGACAGGGCTTCCAACCCCTTTGCTTTGTGATCAGAACACTTGTTGTTTTTTCAAATCAATATTAATTGGATTCTCAAGATTGCCTTGGCCAATATATCCACACTAGACCTCTTCGGTCTGAGGAACTGGCACTGTTACAGGTGCTGCACATTCCTTCCCCTGAAAAGTATCTTGGGAACTGTAGTTTAAACCCCCCCCCACAGAACTACAGTTCCCAGCACCCTTCACAAATTACAGCTCCCAGGATTCTTGTTGGGGAGGTTGCTTTAAATGAATGTTGCGTACATACCATATCAGCCTGAGAATTCCTGAGAATTATATCTTATTGAAGACAGCATCTGGCCACATCCACAATATTCTCCCTTGCATTCTTGTTACTCGCCTTGGGGAAACCTTTGTTATGCAAAGATGGGTCATAAATCTTGGTTAAGAGACTGAGCTATGTATCAGGAAGTCTCCACTTCGAATCTCACTCCTGTCCTTGTCTCACTAGCTGGCCTTAGGCAATCTAAACTGTCTCGGCACTATTACAGATGGGGGTTAATAATGTTGATTTACCTTCTAGGCTTGTTGTCAGGATTACAAACAGGGTGCATGTGAAGAGCTCTGAACACTTGAAAGCACAGTACAAATGTTATTGTTAAGATAAGGAGGCTGGGGAAAACCTCTGCCTGAGGCTTTGGTTCCCTTCCAGACTGTCTGGGCTGTTGCAGAGAATCTGTTTATTAAGCATTTGTCCCAATCTGTTTGCAATAATAATAATAATTTAAAATGCATGGAGATTTATATGAGGTCACTGGTTTTTTTGAAGATAATTTTGTTTTGGATATTTTTATTTTAACCTCTGTATCTGTATTCAATCTGAAACTTTTTAAATATATGGATTTTTTTTGTTGCTGATGTTTTTATTGTTAAATCCCTTCAATATGTTTTATAGAGTAATGGGGTTTGCGGGTGGAAAGAAATGAATAGCATCCCATGATCACATACTTCCCGTTGTAGTTTCCCATCGCTTTTCTTAGCACAAAATTTATGTGTGTGCAGTTGTGTGTGCTAAGTTGGAAGTAGGTTTGTAGTGCAAGAGTGCCAAATTCATTTTAAGTGTGCAAACCAATTTTGGTGGTATATGAGTGATTCAATACAGTTACAGTCTAGAAAGGGACCTGCAGCCCTATAGCATTTCTGAGGCATTGCCATTCCTCTCTTTGCTGTTAGTATAAATGAAACTGTGCTTCCACATGATACTTCCAAAAAACCTTGGGTTACGTACAATAGTAACTCAAACCACAACAAACGTAACCTGCTGAGTATCACAAATATAATGTCTTATTTATTCTGTCATCACCATCAAACGGGGTATGAAGTTCAACTCAAAACTTAACAAGGGTTGCAATACAAGATAACAAACGTATATACAGATCCGCTTCACATCTATTGATAAGGCCCAAAATAATCAATGCATGGAAGAGTAGTAATGATTCATGAAGTCCAGTAATGATCCATGCATAGGATGTGACAGTTCCATGAAGTGACACGAGAAGAATACGTGGGATGTAACAGTTCCATAAGATGATAAAAGAAGGAACAAGGATTTCCGGAATATACTCTCCCTGTTTCGCCCTTTGGCTTCTTCAGCAATATGGAATCTGAGTGATACAAATGAATGCAAGGCCGTAATCTTACACATATTACATAAAACAATCTTAGAAACACAATTTACCAAAATAAATTATACATACCAAACACAATGCTATGACAATGTACATCACAGGTATTCCAAAAGGCTACAATGAGAATCCTGGGAACTGTAGTTTACCCTTCCAGACTCCCTGGCCTTCCGGAAACCTGCCCTTTAATTCACAGTTTCCTTTCTTTCTCATCCACAGCTGTTGCCAAAACGGACCTCAAATTATTCAGTTGTTTCTTCTCTGCAGCCATAGAACCCTCCGCTGTTCGTTCATCCATTTTAAGAAGTTTAATTTTCATTAGCACACTTGTGCTCGGGGGTGTAGGGGAAATGGATTTTAAAAGTATTAATCGCACATGCACTTTTAAAAGGAGATGAGATCACAAAGGAAGAGAGGAAGGCAAAATGGAGCTATGGGTTGCATAGCGGTACATGGTAATGAACCCAGGAAACGCTGCACAGAAAAAAGCGGGACTTCACCTTTTACACAACCAACGTCCTATAATTGTGCACTGCACTGAAAGTGCTTTGCAAGTTTGCACTGGGCATGCTGGCGGCTGCAATTACATTTGAAGTCAGAGAAAATCACAGCAAACCAAGTCTTTAAAAAGGAAGGCAGGGACAACAGGCGAAAGCGCTGCAGTGGTTTTGGAAGTTGCATCATTGGGATACTCTGCAATCACTGAGAGAATGAATGAATGAATGAATGAATGAATGAATGAATGAATGGCATCTCTTCCGGAGAAAACGGCTTGTGTGAAATCAGTGAGGAAAGAGGGGAAGGGCTGGTCCTTCAGGGCTAGAGCAGGAAATTTGCCTGCAAAAGTTCCCAGGTTCAGTTCCTGGCCATCTCCCTGTAGCACTAGGAAAGCTCCCCTCTTCCTGAAACTGGAGACTCTGTTGAAAATGCAGAGCGAGGTGGACCAGGGGTCTGGTTATCAGACGGCTCCCTATCGAGATGGTCCAGATAGACCAGGGGTCTGATTCAACAGGAGGCAGGTTCCTGTTACGTTATATCCACGCCCGTGACCTTCACTCGTCCCTTCAGGCGAGGATCGGAAGCGTAGAGAACAGAGGAACTTGCAAGATGTGTGCGTAACAGTCCCTTCCTTCTGCAATCTTTGCCCTTCCCTTAGCCTACACATGCATACCTTTGCTTCCCCTTCCCTTTCTTATTCCTCATTTGTAAAGAAACTGCCCCGAGGAGAGAAGTCATCCTGCAATATATTTTAAAGCCTCAAGCACAACTGCCGTCTTGTACAAGTCTAGTTCCTCCCTAGGACTGGGGAAAGCTGCAGAAAACTGATCAAGTCTTTGGGCCCCTCCAGGCAGCCTCTCTCATGTGTCTCTGGCTGATTTGCACTCTTGATGCTCTCAGGGTGCTCACATGGGCTCCTGCATTCAAATTGGTTTGTACCCTCCTGGGACAAGGCATAAACATCCATCTGTGCAATGTCTGTAGCTTCCAGCAAATACAGTCGTACCTTGGAAGTCGAACAGCCTAGTTCTCGAATGTTTTGGCTCCCGAATGATCAAAACCTGGAAGTGAATGTTCCGGTTTTCAAACATTCTTTTGGAAGCCGATCATCTGACAGGTCTTCCATGGCTTCTGATTGGCTGCAGGAACTTCCTGCAGCCAATCAGAAGCCGCACTTTGGTTTTGGAAGCCGAACAGACTTCCAGAATGGATTCCATTTGACTTCCAAGGTACGACTGTATGCCAAAACTTTTCATACCAGAAATGTTCTGTTTGGTGTGTGTGTGTGTGTGTGTGTGTGTGTGTGTGTGTGTGTGTGTGCTTTCTTTTACTACCACCCCTGATGCGCTAATGGCTCCACGGCAGTGTGACAAACTGAAGTCTTTTCTTTGTGACATAGGCCACTCCCTTCTTGTTGATGCTGTTTTTGTGGAACCCGGGGGTTTCGCACAGCAATCACAGCCTGAACATTAAAACGGCAAAATGAAAGTATGATGCAGGTGCGATGTCATAGCACAAATTACTTATGCTTAAATAGAGGGCGGGGGTGGGAATATGTATGTGGCACCCGCTCTCTTTAGCTGCTTGGCTCTGGATACAGCAGCTTTGCTTGTGTCAGGAGGGTCAATGAGAGCCTTTGGGGTTGGTTGAGCCTCTTAGGGTTTTGTTTTGCTCTGGAATGGGAGTTTAAATAAAAGGGATGAAGTGCTTTGGAGAGAGCGCTTTGGGGGCAGCCCAAACAGGATACATGTACACACAGAATGAGGGGACATGGGTGGCGCTGTGGTCTAAACCACTGAGCCTCTTGGGCTTGGTGATCAGAAGGTCAGCGGTTCGAATCCCTGCGACGAAGTGAGCTCCCGTTGCTCGGTCCCAGCTCCTGCCAACCTAGCAGTTCGAAAGCATGTCAAAGTGCAAGTAGATAAATAGGTACCGCTGCAGCGGGAAGGTAAATGGCATTTCCATGCGCTCTGGTTTCCGTCACGGTGTCCCATTGCGCCAGAAGTGGTTTAGTCATGCTGACCACATGACCCGGAAGCCTGTCTGGGGACGAAGGCTGGCTCCCTTGGCCTGAAAGCGAGATGAGCACTGCAACCCCATAGTCACCTTTGACTGGACTTAACTGTCCAGGGGTCCTTTACCTTTACCTTTTACCTTTTTACACACAGAATGAAGAGAGGACTGTGTAAGTGCGTATATTGATAGAGAAATTAAGGGGGGTGCTAGTGTATCAGTGTATTGTTAGCTGCTCTGAGAATGCCAGAGGAGTAAACCCTACACAAATCTGGAGTGGAGTCCCTAAGATATTTGGATGGCGCCTTGTACCCCTCCTTCCCCGCAGCTCCTGCAGCCAAGTTGGTGCCAAACATATTGCTCTGCTTTCCTTTGGACCACATTAGCAAGGCCGAGATTGGAGGGGGGATCTTGTCATCGGGGCAGCCCAAGACCCCCATACACACTGCCCAGGGAGGACACTTCGGTGCTGCTAACAAAGTGGTTTGACTTCATCCCAGGAGGTACACTCAATTGTCTTTCGACACAGTTACCAATAACAACGCACTGCTATGGAGTATCAGCACCTCTCTTTTTGCTATCCATGGCAGCCATTTTGTGCTGGCGCTCACGGCACGTTTATCAATGTATGAATACTGGCAATTCATTTTAAAAAAAAGAAAACCAAACCATAAAAGCACTGCCTGGAGGAAGTCTTGAGAGTTACCTTTTAAAAATGCTTTCAAAAGTAACCTGAAGGCTGGTTTTTGATATGGCAGATGCCTCTACCAATGGAAGAGAAGGGGGAGATTTGCCATTTCGCCCTTTTAGCCAAAGCTCCCTATCTGCTCGCTTCTGAAAGGTGCAAATTTGCAAGGGGCAAGGGGAGGCGCTGAAACACACCAAATGGCTACTAGGAAATACAGGGGAATGCCTTCTTCTGTCAGCATCGCCAGCTTTCAATTGACAGCAGCAAAATCGCTAGGCGTGTGGTAACATTTGGCTCGCTCTCTTCTCCCCCCCATGCTCAAAGCAAGGGAGGCATGCCTGCGCAGATCCTCCCCACATATGAATGACTCTCCATCCAGGTATTATGGTGAGTTTCAGCTGCAAAAGTGTTTTTTCCTCCTCGGCACACAGATTGTTAGTCATTGTGGTTGTTTCTCCCATGGTTGCCCCACGCAAAGCCGCCATTCACCCGCAGGAATGCTCAAGTGCTTTCATTCTTACATAAGCACTGAGAGCACCTGGTGCAATGTCTCATGGGGAGTGGGCTTCATAGAAAACAGAGGTAGTTTTCACATTTCCTGCCTCGGGGGAATTCTTCTCTGCACTACCTTGCCTGCTGAAGATGCCCAGGGTACCTGTGTGTCTTGCAAAGGATTCTGGGAGCATGTTCTAAGGCAGAGGTTTTCAACCTTTTTTTTTGAGTCCACGGCTCCCTCGACCAACTACATTCTTTCTGCAGCACCCCTGTGGGGCTCAGGAGCACAGTTATGTCACCCCTTGCCTGCAGAGCCGGCAGCCCCTTACCCCTTTTCAAACACCCTTCCTTGGGGAACGTTCCCTCAGCCTCCTCTCTTCCCCTGTCTCCTTGCGAGTCCTCTGGGTGGCCGCAGCTGCCGCCCCTGGTCTCTGAGCTACCCCTGCCCCTGCCCCAAAGAGAGGTGCCTCCTCACACTGCCCCACAGGGGCCTGGGAAGCACCCCCTGGCTAGCCCCAGAGGCACCATTCGCTTGGGTAGCTTGTAGCCAGAGCTGCTGCAACAAACAGATGTGCAGGCCTTTGGGAGGCAGAGATGTGAGAGGGCATCAGAGGAGGGAGGGAAGGAAAGAGGGACAGAGGCCAGTGTTGGCCACGGCACCCCTAACCATCACTCAAGGCACCCCAGGGTGCCAGGGCACACTGGTTGAAAACCACTGTTCTAGGGGCTCGCGGCCACGGAGGCAGGTAACGAAACAAGTTGAATATCACCCCTCTAGGCAAGGCATCATAAACATGGGATATGTCTCGTTTGCCTTTGCAGAATGTCATATAGGTAAAGCAAAGAGGAGTAGCAGATCCCCTGTGTTTCAGACCACATGCGATCAGACTGGGTTTGGCCAGATATTCTTCATGTGAATCCCCTGACAGAGCAGGGAAAATCACGCTAGACATTGTAATAAAGTGGACAGGTTCCTGTGTGTGAGAGTCTGAGATCCAGGCAAGACTTTGGGGCAGGAGACCAGGGTCCTGTTCAGCAGAATGCGCAGATGGACCCTCAAATGCAGGAAAGCTGACTTATCATATTTGGGAGAACTACACATTACCGCCCGCTCCATAAGACCATTAAATCTAAAATTACCTAACAGCAGCACTGTGTGTGATGATGTTAAATATAGTTATGTGCATCTATTCTGTGCAACATGAAAAAAACATCACTATAGTGGTCAGTCTATAAATATGTCAGAAGGAAGCCACTATGAATGAAGGAATTATGGAAGAAGGCTTTATTTGGTCTTCTTAATGCCCACGAATAGATTTAAAACGAGGAAGAAGGGACCGTGTGATGCAGCTATTTCAGGCAAGGATGGCTGTCATTGTCACAGCACACTGCATGTCATAGGCACAAAAACTGTCAACACAGCCCTTAAGAAATTGTGAACTTAAAGGGAGAAGACAACCCACACAGTTGTTCTAAAGGAAGGCAGGACCTGAAATGTTCAGAAGTTAAGAGAATAGCCTTTCCCCTCTTCCTTTGCCCTTTCCTCTTTTTTTCCTAATAAACAGCTACAATAATTACACAGAGGGCATTTTCAATCAAAGTTCAGCTCTTGTAAAAATGCAATTGCACACCTATCTCTTTTGAAGCAAGCCCCACCGAGTTCAATGTGGGGTTTACTCCTGCATAAACGTTGTTGTTATTTATTAGATTTATACTGTACTTTTTTTTCTTAAAAAATGTTTAGGGGTACTCTCATTTTGACTCAAGAAAATCACCATTTTATAGTTCAAATCAGGAAAAATAAATACAGTAAATGGACAAAAGTACGAAGAACACGCATTACATTGGGAAAGGAAATGAGGCCGCTATTGGAGGTGGTAAGAACAAACTGACCAATCGCGGTGCTAGGTTCCAACTCCTACTTCACACATTAAACGCCCGCTTCTGTCTGAGACTCAGGAAACACTGTGACAAAAAAATGAGGCCGCCATTGGGGGTAGCAGCGGAACTGACGATTCACCGCGCCAGAGAAGAAACTAATTTTTTTAATATTTTCAATTTAGATTCACAAAATGTTTAGGGGTATGCGTCCCCCTGCGTTCCCCCAGGGAAAAAAGCACTGAATTTATATACCGCCTATCATCAAAAGATCGCTGGGCTGTTCACAACAAAATATGAGATAAATGCACAAATAAATAGTTAAAACAGAAAAAAGCAAAACAATAACCCCCATAAGCACATTTAAAAGATGTCTTTCTTTAATAAAGGGAAAAAAGAGGGAGTTTAAAAGGGGGCTGTGAATACACCATACATTTAAAGCATCTAAAGCAAACCCAGATTGATAGGAACTGTAGTCTACCCCTCACAGTTCTCAGTTCCCACGTTTCTTTTTTTGGGGGAGGAGGAAATGTGCTTTAAATGTGTGGTGCCTCCACAGCCAATGATTCATAGTAATCCTGCTCCTTCCATAAGCGTTATTGCTACAGAAGTGTTTTGTAAGGGTGACTGGAATGTGTTTTGTATCATGGGCACTAGGTGGAAGTACCAGTTATTCAGAAGCCTTGATAACATCAAACATAGTCTAGGGAAGTGGAACTGGAGAGTTGGGTTATCTCTGGGCAAAGAGCCATTTTCACTGCAGAGCACCAACCCTTCCCAAAAGCTATCTTTGCAACAGCAGACTGTTTAGGGCAGAGCTTTCCAAACTTTTCATGTTGGTGACACACTTCTTAGACATGCACCATTTTGCACCACAGTAATTTGGTTCAGGACCCAGGTGGCGCTGTGGGTTAAACCACAGAGCCTAGGGCTTGCTGATCAGAAGGTCGGCGGTTCGAATCCCTGCGACGGGGTGAGATCCCGTTGCTCGGTCCCAGCTCCTGCCCACCTAGCAGTTCGAAAGCACCTCAAAGTGCAAGTAGATAAATAGGAACCGCTCTGGCGGGAAGGTAAACGGCATTTCCGTGTGCTGCTCTGGTTCGCCAGAAGCGGCTTTGTCATGCTGACCACATGACCTGGAAGCTGTACGCCGGCTCTCAGCCAATAAAATGAGATGAGCGCCACAACCCCAGAGTTGGACACAACTGAACCTAATGGTCAGGGGTCCCTTTACCCTTTACCTAATTTGGTTTCACTAGCAAACCAGAGCTTAGACTAATCCCTTTCCAGCTCCAGGAGGGATGCGGGGAGCGTTTGTGCGACACACCAACACACTGACTAAGGTGTCGTGGCACACAATTTGGAAAGCTCTGCTTTAGGGTGACAAGAAGAGGGCAATGGGCAGGCATTGTGGGACTGCCCTCCAGGTCTATACAGGGTTTTTTTTTTTTTTTGTTTTAAATGAAAATCACTGAAGGAAATGTGGAGAACTGAACTTAAAGATTGGAAAAATGAGATACGGAGAGAAGCAAAACCGGCAAGATTCTTCCATCCATAATGTTGACATTCCTGGGAATAAACAAAATAAAAAAATTCCTTCCAGTAGCACCTTAGAGACCAACTAAGTTTGTTCTTGGTATGAGCTTTCGTGTGCATGCACACTTCTATATGAGCTTTCTGTGCAAACTGATATTTGCAGGGCTAGGCATTCTTCAAATCTTTGTTATTTTCAGGCATAGAGAAGAATAAAAGGATACCATTTGCCTGATGATTATAGATGATGAAATTGGTGTAAACTGTTTTATCCTTTGTGCATTTTGCAGGGTGTATTTCTCTCTCTCTCTCTCTCTCTCTCTCTCACACACACACACACACACATTACACCTGGGAAATCCCCATCATATGACTCAGCACAGTATTCCTATTGCCCGCCTTTTGCTTCAGCCTAAGCATTTCACTGTAGCACGTTTCACACACATTGCAGCATTTCAGAAGAAAGGAAACTTGGCCACTCATCCCTGGTGTTTCAGAATTTGCATCATAGATGATGCGTCTCTTAAGGTTTCATGGCTCCTGTTCGTTAATGTTTAAGCAGCAAGGAAGGTTGACTTGAAAGGTGAGGCTTGCAAGAAGCTGTCAGCACTCACAAAAGAATCTCGCCCCAAGGGCAGTAAAGGGAGAGTTGCAAACTGCGCACAAACACACCCTCTCTGCAACAACAAATTGCAAGGCGGAAAGCATGATTTAAAAAAAATTAAAATAGGTTGTTTCCAGATGGGCGACTACTACTAATGGTGCTCTTTAGCTGTAAGCCGTAAGTGGAATTGCTTTCCCACAATGTAGAGCAGGGGTCAGCAAACTTGTGGGGGGCCGGACTATATTTTGGAAAAATAATAATGAGAGAATTCCTATGCCCCACAAATAACCCAGAGATGCATTTTAAATAAAAGGACACATTCTACTCATGTAAAAACATGCTGATTCCCGGACCGTCCGCAGGCCGGATTGAGAAGGTGATTGGGCCAGATCCGGCCCCTGGGCCTTAGGTTGCCTATCAATTATGTAGAGCAGGGACGTCCAACTCCCAATAGACTGTGATCTACTCACAGTATAAAAAACTGGCAGTGATCTACCCATTGTCGTTTGATGGATCAAAGTTATTGAGATAATTTTTTTAGGAAGCAAATGAATGAATGGAACTGAATATATGAATGAATAAAACTGAATCAGCATTGGGATATACACAGAACATGATAAAAAGTCAATTATATAAAACACACAGTTGAGGGTCCTGAATCCGCAGTCATATAGTGGACCTTAATCTGATGGTCCACATTTTTGCTAGGAAGCAAAAGTTGCTGAGTTTTTTTTGGGGGGAAAGACAAAGTTGTTCAACTTTTCTTAGGAAGCCAGAGTGGTTGAGCTTTTTTAAAATTCTTTTTTATCTTGGGGGGAAGGAGATCCCTGAGAGACCAGAGATCTACCAGGAACACCCCTTGATCTACCAGTAGATCACGATCTACCTGTTGGACGTGCCTGATGTAGAGGGTATATTCATCTTGCTACATTCCATCCACACCAAGGGGCAGGACAGTTTTGTTTTGTGGGACCCCCCTGGATTTATACTGTTCTGCTCTATTTGGAAATGTGTGTTCTGGTAGTGGCTTTATCTGTTTTTAGAACAGAATATGCCTGTGGTTCCCATACGTTTTTGGGCCATTGCCCCCCTTGGTTCCATAAACTCATCCTCAGTGCCCCCTAACCTATAAAAAAAACATGATTCACAACAGCTGTTTGCACAACCCGCTAAAGAAGATAATAACACAATAAAATTCATAACTGTAAGAATTAAGTGCAAAAACCCAGCCAAAACCATTTAGTTTCATTAATTCAACAAAGCTGGTGAACTTGATCCAGCGATACCATCTTTTCAAAGTTGGATAATCCTTTATACTTCCAGCACCCTCCTGGGTAACCCCACTGCCCACCAGGGAACAGAACCACCCACTGTGGGAACCATTGGTATGTATGCTGTGCCATTGTAACCAGCCCTACAACCTCATTATGAAAGCCGGGTAAGAAATTATGTGAACAAATAAATAGCTGTAGGCAAGGAAGGTCTAGTTCACCCACGCAGTCATTTCAAGCTCAGCACACTTTCATGATAATCTTTGAGGTGGACACCACTTTATCAAACTGCTTGGTTGTTTGTTTGTTTATGCCAGTCTTTTAATTAATTAATGCCCCAGTGCTTTTCCAGCTGTAATATTTTAATAAACAAACAAAAACATTAGTGGCATAACAGCACTATAGCACTCGTCTACATGGTAACACTATCATGCTCATTATAGCTCAGTTGGTTAGCATGTGGTGCTGATAAGTTGCAGGTTCAATCCCCGTATGGGGCAGCTGCACATTCCTGCATTGCAGGGGGTTGGACTAGATGGTCCTCAGGGTCCCTTCCAACTCTATCAAAGTTAAAAAGAGAGGGGAAAAATACTTTTTGACCAGGTGGCTAATGGCAGCAACTGGAAAGGCTATCAGGTCCATTTCCAAGCAGAATTCAAGGAGACAGATGTTACCTTTTTAAAAAAATATATTACATTTGTATCCCACCATTCCTCCAAAGAGTGATGTACACAGTTCTACCCCTCCTCATTTCATCCTGGCAACAACCCCTTCAGATCACCTTGGGCAAGTGTCTTCAGCAATTTATTTCTTGTATGGCTACACTTTGATTTAAGCTTACATAACAAAGCAGATGTGGGACGCAGGTGGCACTGTGGTCTAAACCACAGAGGCTAGGCCTAGGGGTTGCCGATCAGAAGGTCGGCGGTTCGAATCCCCACGACGGGGTGAGCTCCCGTTGCTCGGTCCCTGCTCCTGCCAACCTAGCAGTTCGAAAACACGTCTAAGTGCAAGTAGATAAATAGGTACTGCTCCGGTGGGAAGGTAAACAGCGTTTCCATGCGCTGCTCTGGTTTGCCAGAAGCGCCTTAGTCATGCTGGCCACATGACCCGGAAAAACTGTCTGTGGACAAACGCCGGCTCCCTCGCCCTGTAAAGCGAGATGAGCACCGCATCCCTAGAGTTGTTTGCGACTGGATTTAACTGTCAGGGCTCCCTTTACCAATTTCATTACATACACACTGCCATCGAAAGAGGGAGGACCGCACAAAACCATCACATACGGAGCAATTTGCAGCATTTGTGTGAGTGAAGTTTGAAAAGAAGTTTGCAATTCTGGAAGGAACATAAAGAAAATGCACGGATATTAGCACAACAAGGAACACAACTGAAATGAAACATGGCAATAGTGTGCATTTAAATGAGGCTCTGCATTGTACAGAAACCAAATATGATTTTGAATTCCTCTTCCTCTTTCTCCTCCTCTTTCCCCATCATATCTCCTTTTGACATGTTCCAATACAAGGCTGGCTAGCATGATTCAGCACAATGTGATGGATCATTTGACTCTGTGGGGAACAACATGCGGTAATGAAGGAATGTTTTATTTCCTCATTTTCTTTTTATCTAGAAAGCCTCTTACATAACTTCATACTGGGTGAAACGTGCCCAGAGGACCTTTTCCTTTGTTTATGGGGCTGCCTCAATCTGGCCAAAATGGCACCTTGTCTCACTGTGGTCTAAGACAGTTAGAAACCTGGTATAGTGACATCTGTCACCAGGTTGCTTTATGGCAGGAATGGGGAACCTGTGGCCCAAATGTTGCTGGACTCTCAGCTCCCATCAGCCCCAGCGAGCATAGCCAACAGCCAGGGATGATGGGAGTTGTAGTCCAACAACATCTGGAGGACCAGGGGGAAGAGGGACCACACCTTTATCATACAATTCCCATACAAGGTGAGCTGCTTTTCAGTCCTGGTTGGTGCAATCCTATCCCCGACAAGGGGCCGTATCTTTTGGAAGGTAACCGAAGGCCAGTAGTTCAGTGGGAGAACACATGCATTCATGCAGAAGGCCTCAGGTCCAGTCCTCTGCATCTCTAGGTACAGTCAGAAATGCCCCCTATCTGAAATCCTGAAATCAGTTGCTGGCAGTCAAAATTGTAGAATGCAAGGACTCTGGCCAGGCAGTAGATCAGTTTTTGAATCTTCAAACAGTTTTAATATTATAGTATTGCAACAAATTCCAGTTGAAATAAATTCCTGTTCCAGGACAAGGCCCTGTTTTGCTAATTCTTCGTCAGCTGGAATGTTAAGAAATCCTACGTTAGAAGTAACTCTTATAGTATTTGTAAATGCTTATATGCATTCTACTCTTACGTGAAAACAATACATACATAATTTACATAATGTAAAGTTAACAAAAACAGCTTACCTAAATTTTCATGGTCAAAGTGTACCAATGTGTCTTCTGTGTGTGCCTAACTAGCTAACACTGTTTGTACTATTTAAAGGAAAAATAAGGTGTGGTCCATATAGTGGTTCAAGAGCAGTACTACATCATAGCTGTTACAACATGCAAAATCAGTTTAAAGGTACAGTACCAAGGTATGGTTTAAAGAATATAAGCATATAAGCATTTACAAATATTATAAGAGTTATTTCTAACGTAGGATTTCTTAACATTCCAGCTGACAAAGAATTAGCGAAACAGGGCCTTGTTTGACCATGAAAATTAGCGAAACAGGGCCTCACACTTTGACCATGAAAATTTAGCTGACGAAGAATTAGCGAAACAGGGCCTTGTCCTGGAACAGGAATTTATTTCAACTGGAATTTGTTGCAATACTACGGTATAATATTAAAACTGTTTGAAGATTCAAAAACTGATCTACTGCCTGGCCAGAGTTCTTGCATTCTACAATTTTGACGGCAGTCAAAATACAGGCATCTCTGCTCTTACAAGCCTTCGACTCGCATGTGACCCTGTATACGTGCAGCGTCAGCAAATAATTAAAACGATTTTTTAAAGGTGAGGAAAGGGCCAAAATGACCCAAAAAAGAGCAAGGAAATTGCAAAAAGAGAGAGAGCGCAGGAAAACGGCTAACAATCCCAGGAGCTTTTGCACCGACCTTCGAGGCCTGTGGAGAGTTGGAGTTTAAGAAAGGAGGTTTTCAGGGAGTCATTGTGGTGGAGTTCGGCAGATTTTTGTGGATTTGGTTTCCAGAAGCTTAGAGGGGGTTCACAAGCTTTTTAGATGGTGTTCCCAACTTTACGTGAGTTCACGTATACCGTACATGCAGAGTGGCTGGGGGGACCTGGCCAGATGGGCGGGGTAAAAATAATAAATTATTATTATTATTATTATTACCCGGGAACATACCCCTGCATAGGAGATGACTGCAGTGTAGACCAGGGGTTGTCAACCTGGTCCCTACCGCCCACTAGTGTTCATTTCAGGATTCTAGGTGGGCGGTAGGGGGTTCTACGGCACAAGCTTAATCCTCCTCCCATCGAGCACTGGTGGGCAGTAAGGAAATTTTACCATCAAGAAAGATGCATTAGTGGGTGGTAGGTATAAAAAGGTTGACTACCCCTGGTGTAGACAATAGAGCAGAATGAGAACCGCAGCCTGATTGGAGCCTGAGGCATCTTCCAGTACTTCTAACCCATTTAACTCAAGTTCATCTGTCCTTCCTCGTTAACATTTATCCATCACTCAAATACCACCCCCTTCCTTAGAAGAGTTCAAAGCAGCTCCTACTGCCATCTCAGTCTACCCATGAGGCAACATATGGGTCCACACCTGCTTAGCACCAGCTGCAAAACTGAGTAAAGCATGTACAGACTGTCTTCTGGCCCAATGCAGATTATTACCCTGCAGACATGGGCCCATGTAGGTATAATAATGAAATGGCACAGGGAGGTACAGTGGAATAGCAGCTCTCCCATCTACTGGGCTTCTGAAATCTCAGGAAATGTGTTACAGCAAACCAAAGCACGTCTCTTTTGGTACATTTGCTTTGAGGCTTTGCATACTCCCGAGAAATATCTATTTAAATTAATGGGTTTTCATATTTTATACTTGTCACTTGTTGAAACTTGCACCTCTCTATACCACCAAGTGCCACAATGCCCACTTTTGCCAACCCTGGGTGGCTGTCCACTTATTGTTTGATCCACACTGCCCTCTGGTGGCAAAAACATCCATGCATATAGCTCCCAGCAGAAGACATGGAAGATGGTTCAGATAACCTTCTTCAAGCAGAACATCTTACCTTCTTCGTTACCCTGCTTAAAACATCTGCACAAACGTATTTTCCTGTAACACTGATGTAACACCTGCATTTTGTGACATGGTCCTTCTGATGCAGAGATTGGTACCCAACATACAACAGGCTTCCTCGGCCATAAATATGTATTTTTAGGTGCCAGGCAAAACATTTTTCTCTGTAACTAGGCCTTTGACCTGTGGCCTTTTAGAAATGGTTGGGATGTTTTTAATGTCGTTCTCTTTCCTCTGGGTTTTAATGTATCTATGTAAGGTTTACTGTCTGGTTGTTAAGTCCCTTTGGGTTGCCCTGGGCAAGGTAATAATAAAACAATGGGATTGCTCCTTAAGGCAACAGTGTTTTTACCTATGAATGAAACTCATAGAGGAGCATAAAAACATGAACGTCTGTTACTGAATATAAATTGCACTATATAAGATTCTTTGACTAGAGAGCACACACCTGAATCAACATATTGCAATGCATTGACAGGCCTTTGGAGAGAGGGAGGGGGGCATTGCACTGTTAAATGCCTTCCCTTCACACCTTCCCTTTTTGTTCTTGTGCAGGACACACTAGTTTTCAGCTCTAGAGCATGTGGAAGGCCTTTTCTTTGCATGAGAAGCCACAGCCTGAAATGAAACAACAGGATTTCCAGGTTGGATGGAATGGGTTGTAGACAAATTTGCACAGATTATGACAAAGATGTCCCAAAGCTTTCTGTGTGGACATGGATTCAGGTGTGCACACCCAGAGGCTCTTATTTAGTGTCACTGCCCTTTCTAGTAATGAATTGCTTTTATTGATTGCTTGTCTAAATTCAGTTTTTCATTATTATTGCAAACTAATATTTAATGGGTGGCTTGTTTTTGCTCGTAAGCTGCTTTGAGTAGTTATTGGTAAAAGAACAGAAATTTAAACTTAAGAGAAATGCGGGAATGGGTTATAAGGAACTATTTCTCAGGTTTGCCAGGCTTGAGGTGCTAAGGCATAGCTGCTCGTAACACTTCCACAGCTATTATTCTTAGAAATGGGAGCAAAGCGCACTGTTTTCTGTACTATCTCCCGTTTCTGCAAACCGCAAACTGAAAGGGCTTCTGCAGAGTTTCGCTTCCACAATATGACGACAGAACCCTGGAAGAAAATTTCTTCTGCTGACGGATGCTGACCACAATTGAGGTTACGTTCTCTCCCACTACTAATTAATGTGACTGGCGCAGGTCCAATTGCAACCACATGGAGATTTCTGGACGCCAGGTTGGCAACTGGTGAAAGCAAAATGTCACTTAGAGAAGGATCTGAATTTTCCCCCCTTGAAGCTTGAATTAGTTTTATTCTGGATTGTTTTATCTGATATTTTAATGTGTTGTAAACCACTTTGAGATTTTTCCTTTGAAATATAATGCGGTATAGAAATGAAATTAATAATAATAAGTTTCATTGCAAAAAGAAAAAACAAGTGCCTAGACATTCCGTTGTGACAACCACAACCTAGGATTAAATTTCCATTTGGCAATAGCTTATATATTTGAGTTTCTAACAAGCAGCCTGGCCAGGTATAAAACGGCTTCCTATGGCCAAAGTGGTACTTGAGGGAAAGGACTTCCTGAATCAAAACCCAGTTTTAATGCAGGAAGTTGTCTTATAGTGAGTCAGACCATTGGCTTCAACTAGCTCAGTAATGTCTGCAGTGATTGGAAGAGACTCTCCAGAGTTTCAGGCAGGGATCTCTTCCAGCCCTAACCGAAAGAAATTAGGGACTGAACTTTGAACCTTCTGCATGCAAGGCAACTAGTTCTCGTTTATTTTCATTCATTTATTTATTTATTAGTGTGTATGACACACAACCTCCCCTGAGAGGGATGTGTAATCCGTCTGCTCTTTGAAATCAAACAGTGGGGAGCTTAATGCAACAGAACAAATTATCTTTAAAGAATCTGGAGCGGCTGCTCAGTGTCATCTTGCTAATTCAGCCTCTCAGGTAAATCAACATAACACGACACAATCTCCTTAGGCTATTGCAGCTCTGCGGTTAGCATAAATTTGTCTAGCATAAGCATGCATGTTCTTCAGGAGCTATGCAAATTAAAGCCCAAGAGATTTCCTAATAGGACTCTGACAGATGGATAAGGGCTTGTCTTTCCCTGGTAGAAACTGGAGATGATGTAAATTAAGTTAAATAGGAGGGGAGGGGAACAAAAAACCACAACACAACCCTCCCTCCAGAGGACTGAAGTAAATAAAATATGACCACGCCGCAGTGACACAGTTAAAAAAAAGACAGGGGACCCAATTTATATCTAAGATGACAAAACCCAGATGCAATTAATCTCAGGATAAAGAAACTGGAAATACTGAAGTCATCATGAAACAACCATAACGAAGTACACAGCGCTTAGTGCAAGGTTCATATCTGCAGGCGTGTTCTGTGTCCTGTCCACAACCCAAGAAAATCTGAAGCCCACCCAGAAAGCTTTGGTGATTATGCAGTTTAGGCAGTAAATAAATAAAATGAATATAAAACGAGAGAGGGAGGGCATGAGCAGCCTTGGTTTACTGCAAAGTTTGTAGAAAGAAAAGCACCACAAACACAGCCCAGTGAGATGGAGCATGCTCAGTGGGTGCAGAATGCCAATTTACTGTTGCGGGGGGAGAACGGAACAGTGGGTGGATGGAATGGAATATCCTTCAAGGTGGCATGGCTGGCTGGCACCCTGAACCAGGAACGTTCCATGCTGCAGCCTTTTGTTGCAAGTACCGCCTGTGGCGATCACACAGGGTCCCCGGTCGTTTCACGGACAATTGGTCCCTGTGCCACCACGGTACCGCTGCCACCAACCAGGTCCTCCCTGGTAATCACTGAGTCTCAGTCAGGTTTTTAAAATTGAACAAAAATATGAAGTTTTTTCTCACACAGTAACAAGCTTATGGTTTTGAATACACTGTTTCACTTATGTTCTCAGAATATTTCCTGTCAATCTCTCACACTTGTTCCTATACCTTCCTATACCTTCCTTTTATCCTCCACCCACAAGATCCCAACCGACCTCCCTAACTGAACTCTTCAACTGTCTCTCTTGGTTCCCCCAACTGGACTGTCAAATCCCTCTGCTTCAGTCTTAAAACTCCCCTGACTCCGCCCCTGGGTTTTCATTGGACAGTCTATTGCCCCTTTCACACTATCCCCTAGTATGACATCACCAGCATTAGAGGGCAAACGCCACACCACCCTTCTCATAAAGACTCCTATTTAGTTAGCCAACTGACAGGCAGATAGAAAGGCATGGAATATTTCACTGGGGATGAGAGAATTGGACTAAAATAAATTCCACATGTTACTGGCTCATCAGCTGCAGAGACAAGATAGAATAGTAAGCATCTGGTACATAGTTTTACCCTTAAAGATGTCAAAATATACATCCTGTCGCAGGCATGCTACGCCATTCATTTTTCCGTGGGTTCATCCTGCTATCAGCCATACACCCTGCTTTTGTCTATTTTCTGTTGTAATGCAGGAGAATATCCGCGGCTTCTGGGTCAAAACTCATCCTTAATGGTGAAGTGTGGCTGATCTTCAGGTTTGAAGTCTGGATTAGGGCTGCCATCTTCATTGAGAATTCTTTGGGCAGTATAGCCGACAATAGGATATTTGGCTTTGTAGACATTGTGGAAGGTTTCCTCCAGAGACTGCAACTCCTCTTCCGTAAGTCCTACCTAAATGAAATATGAAAGTGAGTTAAGGTCTGTGCAAGGGGAGGGAGGGAGGGAAGAGAGAGCAAATACATTCACTGTGCTGTATGTGACTATTCAAAAGGGAGAGGAAGATATGGACAGGGACCAGAGTTCGCTTCCCCACCCACCAGATGTCTTTGATCCTGCATGTGCTTGAGGCAACAGCTAGCTGCCAACAACAATTTAGGCCCAGATGCAAGTAAAGTGATGTGCAGGATTGTGGCCTCAGCTCATGCCACAAAGAACACATCTCTCATTTTCTTACTGTATCATGCGTGAGATCCACTGGATCAAGCGACATCTTTGCGATCCCTCGTGTGGAATCTTTGCCAGCTAGCGCATTGTACGGTGCTCCTTTCGCATAAAACTCTGTCCAAGGAGGAGAAAATAAGGTCTCAATGAAATTGAGCTAAAATTAATTACCCTTTTTTAAAAAAAACTACCTCTCATGGTACTTCTAATATTTAATTATGTCTGTGGTATTTCAGAAAAAAAGCCAATTTCCTTTTAGAGCAAAGGACAAGTTAGAAAACCGTGAGGGTAGAAAAATCCCACAAACGTCTGATGGCTCAGGATATCAAATATCTGGTCTCTGGACAACATTTGGAGGTTTGTCTGTTTTATCTTCCTTGTACAGTGCCAGAACCTTTAAAAAAATTAGATTCCAACTCAAAAGAACTTAAGCTTCCATTGTACAAGATGAGAAAGACGTCCACTTAATGCACTTATCAACCTCCCTGGCCATGAAAGTGACAAGCAAATTATATTATTAACACAGCACTAATGGAAGACCTGCAAACGATCTGAGGGCATCCAGTATTTTAAATAATGAGGCTCAGTGCACAAAAGATGACGGCAGGTGGCAACCAACTAATCACCTAGGAGGCAGCCAAGTGGATTTAAATGGTGATCCGCTGAGAGGGGGCGATGTGCGTTTTTGGCTGAGGTAACCAGGCCCAGCGTCAGCATCCAGCATGGTTGGGCAAATGTCAGGGCCTACAAACTCCAACAGGTGCCAACAAGGCTGCTCCAGCATCCTTTGTATGTGTGTGTTGGCTTACTTTTTATTTATTTTTAAGGCCCAGCTCTTTAAAAAGCACCTTTCTTTCCCCCGATGGCTCCTTTGTTTCCCTCAAACATAGCAACCTTAAGTCAGACCCAAGAGGCATTGTGGGTAAATAAAGTCAGCGGCAACTGCAGCCACCCGGCTTGGCCCTTCTCCTACTAGCACCAGGCTGTAAAAAATTTTTTTAAATAAAGTCCATTGCTACAGCTCGCCACCTGGCTAATGTGTGAGAAGAAATAGCCGGCACCATGAAAGAACTGAGGTGAAAGGGGCAGAGCTGTGCAGATGGCTGCTGGGAAGATCCAGTCATTTCATTTGTATGCTGCTTTTCCACCAAAAAACCCACGCTCAAATCAGTTTACAGGAACTTGAGGCCTTAAGGCGGGAAAAACATGCCTTCCTTCCGGAGGCAAGTTTAGCCACAGACAGCAAAGCTGGGAACATTACTAGGCCTGGTCAGGTAAGAAGGAATTCAGAGTTGTGAGGAATCCTTTGAGCACTTTTTGATGGATAGGAAATAACTTTGGAGGCGGGAGATATTTCAATTGTGATTATATATTACTAATCTTTTGTTCTCCTCTCCCTTTCAAGAATATCCCAGGACAACGCTAGCTGGGGCTGATGGGAGCTGTGGTCCTGAACATCTGGCGGACACCAGGTTAGGAAATATGGAGCCTTCTTAAGAATGCCCTACAGTAGCTGAGGCTGCAGTGCTGAGATTTCTGCCTCTGAACCTGAGCCAGAGATGAGGAGGGACCCTCTTGTTAGAAGGTTAACTCACCTTTTCCAGAGGTGACATCAAACACCACGCCCTTCACAGCTATGTAAATAGGCTGATCCTCCTGAAAAGACATTTCCCACCCCCCAAAAAAGACTCATTTTTAAGATATATATATATATATATTCAAAAATCATCCAGTATAATTTTGTAAGCTTCTTTCCCCCAGACAATCCAAAAATGGCGCAAATCAAGTTAAGAGAGAGACAAAACCATTTAAAATCACTAAAGGAGTATGGGAGTTTTAGGATAAAGCATCTACAGAGCACAAGTTTGGGGGAAGGCTGGCAGCTTTGCTTCCAGTTACTAAACCTGGAAGGAGTCAGGCTTGTCTCCTTTAGGGAGGGCAGAAATCTGAACTTGCAGCTCACACATGTGCATGTGCGGCTGAAAATGTGGTTTTTTTGTGCTTTTTTTTTAATGGGATGGCATCCAATTTCGTTGCACTTGTACAATGACAATAAATAAATCTTATCTTATCACACTGTGAGAGAGAGAGAAGAAAGGAAGAAATGTGAATTCCTTAAAGGTAAAGGGACCCCTGACCATTAGGTCCAGTCGTGTCCGACTCTGGGGTTGCGGCGCTCATCTCGCTTTATTGGCCGAGAGCCGGCGTACAGCTTCCGGGTCATGTGGCCAGCATGACTAAGCCGCTTCTGGCAAACCAGAGCAGCGCACGGAAACGCTGTTTACCCTCCCGCCAGAGCGGTTCCTATTTATCTACTTGCACTTGACGTGCTTTCGAACTGCTAGGTGGGCAGGAGCTGGGACTGAGCAACGGGAGCTCACCCCGTCGCGGGAATTCGAACCTCCGACCTTCTGATCAGCAAGCCCTAGGCCAGTGATGGCTAACCTTGACACCCCAGATGTTTTGGAACTACAACTCCCATCATCCCTAGCTAACAGGATCAGTGGTCAGGGATGATGGAAGTTGTAGTCCCAAAACATCTGGAGTGTCAAGGTTAGCCATCACTGCCCTAGGCTCTGTGGTTTAACCCACAGCGCCACCTGGGTCTCTACAGCATGCTTACTTGGGAGAAGGAGGAAACAAATCCTGCTGAGACTTTGACCCAAGCACGTATAAGTTTGCACCTGAGCAGCCTGCTTCTGTGGGGGGCTTGTTTACTCAGAAACCCCACCGCGTTCATTCAATGGGTTCGCACTCAACGCCCTTCCATTCATAGCAACGGGAACCAAATACTGTACGAGGCAAAACGACACCCGTCGCTCTTTTGAGCTCTAATCCGGATCCTACCAACAGGTGCAAAACTCTTCCGTCTTTATACTGTAATCTTGCGCCCACATTTTAGTTGCACGGCGTGCCGCTAGCAGCGTCTGCAAACCAAACATCCAAAGGCAAACTCGATCTCGGCTGGCTTCCCGCGCTGGATCGCTCAAAGCCAGCAAAATCCGCCCTTGCGCCCTAAATCCTCGGCCAGCAGCCGCTCCTCCCAGCCTCAGCTTGGCCCTGGCCCGTCGCCTTCTCCCGGGAAAGCGCCCTCCCTGCTTCCCTTCGCCTGCCGTACCTGCTGCCCGCCGTATCTCGCCAGCTCGGACTCGGTGAAGAGGCGCACGGGTCTCTGCCGGGGCGCGGGCTTGAAGCGCAGCTCCTGCTCGGTCCGCCCCTCGCGGAAGCCCAGGAGGGCCGAGGTTAGCAGGACAACCGCCGCCGCGAAGCCGCCGGCCATGGCGCTCCTCCCGCGCCGGATGGCGGCCAAGACTTAGAGGGGCGGGGGAAAGGCGTCGCAGGGATCGGGTTTCTCGAAAGCAAACTTCTCCCGCTTGCTTTTCTGCACGCCTCCCTTTCCACGCTGCGACTAGACTGCCTGCGCGCCATACATCCAAAGCACGCACGCTCCCTCCCCACCCCCGCGAAGACTCCTGGGAACTGTAGTTTATATTCCTTACAAAGCTACAGTTCCCAGCACCTTCCCTGAAACAGAAATGCGCTTTAGATGCATGGCGTGAACTGCCTTCACGAGCCTTTAACATCACTCCTACGTTTTAAAACGAGACCTTGCACTACAGAAGACATGCGTGTAACTTTGCGTTTCAATGCTACAAACATGTCACCACCCTGGAAAGGGACGTTACCTCTCCACAATATACAGTATATAAGAACGTGTGCTTAAATGCATTCATTTTTTTAAAAAAAATCTGCCCAACTAATCAAGGGAATCTATTTAAACATTTGCATGTTTTATAGTCGTTTATCCAATCCATCAACAGACACTGCATTCCTAAGCAGGCGAGGGCCCCATAATCTTGGAAACTGTAGTTTGTATGGATGCCGAGAGTTGTTAGGAAACCCCCTATACCCCTCACAGAGCTACAATTCCCAGAGCTCCCTGAGAAGAGGGACTGATGCTTAAACTACTGAGAACTATAGTTCTCCAAGAACAAAGGAGTCCCCTAGCTCAGTCGGTAGAACACGGCTCTTAATTTCAGTGTCGTGGGTTCAAGTCCCACGCTGAGCAATAAGATTCCTGCATTGCAGGGAGCTGGACTAGTTGACCCCCATGGTCCACCACGCAACTCTACAATTCTATGAACCTAGCCTCTTTCAGCACCCTTACAAACTACAGTTTCCAGCCGTGGGGGAAGCCACGGCTGTTAGAAGTGGTGTTTATGCTGTTTTAAATGTCTTAACGCGGATATGACTAGGTTTAGGGAGCTCAGAATAAACTACATGGCGCGCACACATCTGCCCTCCAACAGAGGGAAACGGGTTTTGGGGGGGGATGGGGGCTCGCGAGGATTGCACGGTGTAGCGTCGACTACGATGCAAGTCGCAGTGAGTTCCCCGTGCAACGAGCATCTCGGAAGACTGCCGCCTGGCTCGGCACATTTCGAACCCGGCGCTTCCGCGGAAGCCCCAAGTCCAGCCCAATGCTTCCAGGTCACAAACTACATTTCCCAGCATCCCCTTCTCTACAGCCCCCCTCCTTCTCGGTGTAAGCAACAAACCGTGCAGACCCAAGGCACGGGGAGCGCGCAAGTAAGTTTCTGGAGGAAACGGTGGGGTATCGCGCGCTTGCGCCGTGCGCCTCCCGGCCGGAGAATGTGTGTCCCGTTACGCCCGAGGCTGTTTGATCCACTTGTCGCTTCCGCAGCTGCCTCGCCAGATCCCGGCTTCTTTTGCAGCTGCCTGTTGATCCAGTCTCTCCACTGCCTTTCTCTTCGCTGGTGCCATGAATAGACAAGAGACTTCGTCGTCTTACCAAGAGGTATTGGGGTCGGGGGTCGGAGCAGTGGCGGCGATCTTGCTCTGAAATCGTCTTCCAAAAGCGGGATCGACGCGCCGCTTTCGTTTCTTGGCCGATCTGAGCGTTGCGCGCTCCGGAAAGAGCCTTTGCAGTTTTTGCTGCTGTGGCAAACAAACAGGAAAACTTGCAGCCCGGGTATGGGCAGACTTAACGCAGCCGGATCCGATGCATGCTTACCGCTCCGTACAGAGGCAACTGAGCCCATCTAGCTCAGTATAGCCTACACTGATTGGCAGCAGCTCTGGGCAGGACTAGCACTCAGCTCTGCACCCGGAGATGCCGGGATTTGAACCTGAGCCCTTCTGCGTGTAAGGCGGGCGCTTTACCACTGCAGTAGAGCTTGCCACTCCGCTTGCAATAGGGCTGCAAAACTACTACAGGCTGCCATCCTCTGTGCATGCATTCAGTATAATGTATCCCATGGAGCACAGAAGGGTTTACTTCTCTGTGCATTGGATTGCTCTGTGCAAGCAGCAGTTTATAGATGAAAACTGCTGTTGGTTCCCTGAAGTCAGGAGTAAGACTAATGGAACTCAGTGAGATTTGCTTCTGAGTAAAACACGCACAATCTTGCACTTACACTGAGCTCAGTGAGACTAGCCTCCTGTTCTGAGTAGGAAACAAACACGATTCTGCACAAAACCCAGGCACAAGTTTCTTGTTTGCCGGTGCAGGCACTGCAGGAAAAGCGTTTTCTTTCCGGTGCACAGTAGTTCCTCATCCCCGCTCTCCCCCCCCCACCCTCACCGGCCCCCAGCACTTTGCAGATGTTTTCTTGTCCAGATGGCAAGAATCCGAAGTGGGAGCTCTGCTTAAAACTGCAGGACTCTAGCTGATTCTCTTGTCACCAGCAATTGATTCATAATGACGATAATAATAGTATAATAATCCTCCTGATGAGCTGAGTGTTATCCTAGAAGGCAGTTGGTGATAATGAGCTCTTAATTGTTGTTGTAAGTGATCTTATTATATGCTCAAATGTAATGCCGGCTGAGTTCAGTGGGGCTTAATAATACTTTATTATTATTTTTAGTAGTGTTGACAGGACTCTTGCCTTAATTCTCTTCCCAGTTTGCAACCTAACAGGGTCTCTACATCAACTCCAGCCTTTATTCCTATATTTAAATGTATAACTGCCCTCCGTTCATTCTGATTCTCAGAATTCTGTTTAATGCCACAGAGAAAGATAGCCGGACCACCAAGTCAAGCCCATTTTGTAGTGTCAACAATGGCCAGTTTTTATTCCCCTGAGCGAACTTCTCTCTCTCTGTCTAACAAAAGGATATCCTGCAGACTCTCTCACAAGTGCTGCCCTTGAATCATTTTTCTTTTTTTCTGGAGCCCAGATCTCTTGTGTTCATGCAGTTAATCTGGCAGGAAAGGGAAGGGGGGGTGATGGCTGTTGGTGTAAACAAACCCAGATCTCACTTTTTAAAAAGCATTGTAGCAAATCCAGAAAATTGGTTTTCTATTTGAATGTGCTCTGGTATGGTGCTATCAAACTGGTCTTAGCCATGCAATGAAAACTCCCCCACCTGTCCTGTTGCCAGGCCTTGAGGGTTTCGCCTCCTTTGCATATCAATGTACCAGCTGGTGCAACTGTAACTTTGGGCTCATGGCAGTTGCCTTTGCTTCTCCTTCAAAACTGCAGATGTTGAGAGAGCTCAGCTCATTCAAATGCAATTATAGCATGTCTTACTTGGGGGAGGGGGGACATTAGCAGGAGAGCTGCGATGCAGCCCATAATAATAATACTACTACAGTACTAACAATAATAGTACCATTCCCAGGTTCTCTCCCAAATTTACAGATTCCATAGGGGTTGTCATAGTGAAATCAAGTAAAGATTGATGCTTCAAGACAGGAGCTTGATGTTATTATGCATGAGTAGTGACCTAACAGATTCTTCCCAGAAATAGAGATGAAATTGAGGGGGGCAGGAATGATGTGGGCTGGCATTTTGATGTGTGGATAGGGGAGGAGCTCACATGGTTTTGAAGTCCCAGGGCCACAATAAACACCCACCTGGAAACATTTGTTGTGACAGAAGTTTATATGGGCTAAGTGATGCCAGAGATTAAATGTGTTGCTTTTTAAGGTGATACAAGACTCTGTGGTTTTTGCATTCACTAATGCAGATGAAGAATAATTCTTGAATTTGCTCAGTGGCAGGGGACCTGTGGTCTTCCAAGATGGTGTAGTACAGATGAATAAAGATACAGTAATATCCTTTATAAATGGGGACTGCAACATATATGTTGTAACATCGGAATACTTCTAAACGAATGCTTCTAAAGCCCTAAAGTTAACGGCCTCAGTCCAGTATACCAGTACCTGAAGGAGCGTCTCCACCCCCACCGTTCAGCCCGGACTCTGAGATCCAGCGCCGAGGGCCTTCTGGCGGTTCCCTCACTGCGAGAAGCAAAGCTACAGGGAACCAGGCAGAGGGCCTTCTCGGTAGTGGCGCCTGCCCTGTGGAACGCCCTCCCACCAGAGGTCAAAGAGAAAAACAACTATCTGACATTTAGAAAATACCTGAAGGCAGCCCTGTTTAGGGAAGTTTTTAATCTGTGATATTTTAATGTATTTTGATATTTGTGGAAGCCGCCCAGAGTGGCTGGGGAGACCCGTCCAGATGGGCGGGGTACAAATAATAAATTATTATTATTATTATTATTATTATTATTATTATTATTATTCTGTCCAGGATGCCAGCCAGCCAGGGTTTGATGCTCCTCTGTTTTGGAGACTACAGGTTTTATTCGTTTTTTCAAAATCTTTTGAAATGTCCTTACAATCACACGTTCAGCTGCTTTTGTGATTTTAAACCTTCTGGGTTAAGTGACCTAAAGTGTTAATGTGATTGCCATTTTGCCCTTTAAATGGACTTTGAAAGAAATGAAATAAAAAAAAAAAACACCCAAAGTTCCCTGAAGGAGGTTAATATGTGTTGAAGAACTAACTAATGTATAAAAGATTTCCCTCATTCCCTAAACATTCTGTTCGGTCTTTGGCCTCTTCTGGGAATTTTAATTTGTTAAGGGTGGTGACTGATGGAGAGTTGGCAGGAGACACCTATTCCCCACTCAGAGCTATAATTCTCAGGGGGGGGGGGGTTAACCATCAATGCTTTCCAGCGAACTCTCGATATTGTAGCTCCACACCCTTAACAGACAAATAGCCCCCTAAAAGACATGCTAGTGGTGGGTTACATTTCAGCTAAGCCAAAGCGCTCCTGAAGGGCGTGGAGTAGGACTGTTGAGCTGGTATGTCTTGAGGAGAAGCGGTTGAGGCTAAGGAGAGTCCTAAGGGCCACGCCGAAAGACCCAAAGTTCTCTATTTCCGATGTACTTGCATGTGTGAATCATCCATTCCCCGGGATTTTAGACTTAGCCCCATTGAAGCCAATGTGAATAAATACCCGGTAGCTTAAGTGGCTTGTAGATCATAGCTTTCCCTGCTGTCGCCGCCTTGTCTGACATCTGAGTACATACTGAAATAGACACACCTGAAAGCCACCTGATCGCTGTAGCTCACCTGCTCCTAACAGTGTGCCAGGGCTTCTGTGCCAGGTTGATCTGTATTCATTGTGGGCTGCAGCCATGCAGTCATGTACACACGTAACAGCCGAGAAGCCTGTTGCATGCATTGTCTTCTCAAGGGTGTGGAAAGCATGAGAGACTTCCAGTGCCATGTCTTTACTAATGGGACCTGCAACAAAGTGTTGCAGCGTGGAGAGCTTCTAGTTAGGGCTCTAGTCAGCTAAGCATCCTATTCATCCTCTTCTGTTTTCCATTCAGTCCCCACTAGTTAGCATTCCGCAGCCACTGAGCATGCTCAGTTCTCATTGGGCTACTTTTGGCTTCCCTCCTTTATTCCCCACCCTTTTCGTTTGTACTTCTGCAAACCTTTGGGGTTTTCCCAAGACAGCTGATAACTTCACTGTTGCTTGCTTTAGTTCTGGGTGCCGTTTATCCGCTTGCAGGGGTGTTGAAGTCTTGTAATGATAGCATTATCTGTTTAAAGAACACAGCAGATGTAGCCAACATGGTGCCTTGGTAGCTCAGTTGGTTAGAGTGTGGTGCTGATAACAGCAAGGTTGCAGGCAGCTGCATATTCCTGCAATGCAAGGGGTTGGACTAGATGATGCTCAGGTTCCCTTCTATTAATCTGTGGTGTCCCCAAGATGCTGCTGGCCTACAACTCCTGCTGTCCCTGACCATTGGCCATGCTGGCTGGGGATGACGGGAGCTGACCCACTCTGTGGGTTTCCCCCTTTGATAGAGGCAGATCTTGACAGAGGCTTCAGGGGCTTCTGAAAAGCCTTGACCCCACCTCTAACTGGACGAACGAACCTTTCTCGGGTTGGGGGTTTGGTTGGTGCCCAGTTATATTTCTGGGTCTGAGGCCCATCAGTGGAAAAATAAAGCTGAAGGCTGAAATTTGGTAGTCAACTGAACTTGAAAAAGTATGCAAAAACAATGACTTAAATAAATAAATAAAAACAGCCAATTTTGTTTGGGAAAGGGAAGAAGTGGAACGCGCCAGCTGCGATCTGTAAGGTTGCTTCGGAACGCCAGGAGACAAAAAGAAAATTGTAGATAGAGGGAAGGAAAGAAAGGAAGCAGAATCCTTTGTGCTATGCCTTCAGTTATTTTCCTTCCCGTTCTGGGATTAGATGCTGTGCGGGCCTGCAGGGATCATGTCTATCGGATGTGACAAGCCTGTGACATTGACAAAAATGTCCTGGCAGTTTGGGCCTTGCGCTTTGAGTGATGGCTCAAGAAAGCATCTGGTCTGTTTTGCTGCTTTGAAAGGTGTTCAGTTGCCTGTTGTTCTGGTCCGCTGAACCAAAGGATAATGTAGCAGTGGCCTGAGGATTAGGTTGCTGTTCCTTTTGGTGGTGATTGGGAGGAAAGGTGTTTGTGCTGCAGTCACACACATGCTGAAAGCAGTCAGATGCCTCCTTATATGCCCGGGAAATCCCTCCGCCAGCAATTCCAGGCTTTGCATACAGAGGGATAAATCCAGTCTATTTGGTCATGAAAGCACGTTAGAATGGAGAGTCGGGGAGAGGTGTAGACGCTCCATTGAAGACTTTGCAGCCCAAACTGGAGAAGTAACCAATGCCGTTTTGAAGTTTTATCAGAAACTTCCTACTCCATTTTCTCATTTTCTTCCATAACGGTGAGCACCAGAAATTGGCTTGTTCTTTTTTTTAAAAAAAAATGACATCACTGCTTCTCAGCTTTATATAGCAGCCTCTAGATCAGTGGTGGCTAACCTTGACACTCCAGATGTTTTGGAACTACAACTCCCATCATCCCTGACCACTGGTCCTTTTAGCTAGGGATGATGGGAGTTGTAGTTCCAAAACATCTGGAGTGTCAAGGTTAGCCATCACTGCTCTAGATCCAGCATTAGAAGCTACAGGTTGGATCTGCAACAAATGTTCCGGTTTGTCCTCTTTAACAGGAGTGCTCTTGTTCAGGGTTCTAGGCAGTCATTTGAGAGAGCAGCTTCCAGTCAATGCAGACAGTACTGAGCTATATGCGCCAATGGTCTGACTTGATGTAAGGCAGTTTCCTATGTTCCTTCCACTCTTTTACAGGCGCGCATGCACAAACACATACTCGGACACTATGGTTTGCCAGAAGTGTTCCCCCACCCCCTGTACTCAATATTCTATGACTACTGAACATGCTCAGTACTCATTGGGCTGTTGGTCTTTTGCCTCCACCGTTTCGTTTTAATTTGTACCTCTGAAAATTCGGGGGGTTCCCCTAGCATTGCTGAGAGCTCCCTCTCAGTTTCTCAGTAGCTCTATTTTGGCTCAATTTCTGTTCTCATTCACCGCCTGAGATTGCTATTGGAGGGAGTGCTCATTCATGCTTCCCAGTCCATTAGCAGCCATGAGCATTTCATGGAGAGGCAATTAAAGCTGGGTTGGCAAACCTCTTTCTGGCTGGCAGTACCCTGATCCCTGGTGGGCCAAATTTCACAGGTAGGCAGGGTTGTGTGATTAACATTGTGCAGAGCAGATGCAGCAGGGAGGCTGTAGCAGGAGTGAGAGTAGCCCGCTGAGTGTGCGGCTTGGGGTTGAATTTCACCTGCAGGAAGAACAGCTTCTTTGCGATGTCCTGGATCAGCTCCTCAGAGTAGAACTTGGCATGGAATTTGAGCCCCTGTAGAAGCTCAGGGCTGTACCCACTACTACACAGATCTTATTGTTTCCGTATTTTATATTTGCAGCTGAGCGAAGATGTGGAGCACGCAGATGCAAACTTGGAAGCTGCAGAAGAACAAGTAGACAAAGAAGATCTGGATGATGCCAGCTCAACTATCCTTCCAAGTGAGATCTACTGATCCTGTGTAGCTGGATATTAAATGTGCTTGCATGAGAATCTTGGGGTCCCAGCGCATATTGTTTTCATGTTGACAAGAGATATTGCAGTGATGCATGTCGCAGGGTAGGGGGATTTCCTGCAACAGGTGCAGGAAAGCCTCTCTTGAAGGGAGTTCTCTGGCTGTGATAGAACATGTGCCGAGAGCAGCAGCGCCTGGTACAGTTGTACCTCGGAAGTCGAATGCCTTGCAAGTCGAATGTTTTGGCTCCCGAATGCCGCAAACCCGGAAGTGAGTGTTCCGGTTTGCAAATGTTCTTTTGGAACCCGAACGTCTTCCGCGGCTTCCTATTGGCTGCAGGAGCTTCCTGCAGCCAATTGGAAGCCGCGGCTTGGTTTCCGAACATTTTGGAAGTCGAATGGACTTCCAGAATGGATTCCGGTCAACTTCTGAAGTACGACTGTATTATGAAAAAGTGAAGCACCTCCATGAGACAGCCAACACTTGCCTTCGTCAAGCAGTCATCATTGCCTCCACTGGCCAACCATCACTTGCCACCAACGGGTGCCTCTGCAGCCTACTCTCCCTACATGGGGAGAAATCAGTCTTTGGTTCTTTCCTCCTTAAGAGGGGGCATATTTAAATTCTGACACCATATGTTCCAGTGTGAGATAACAACAACAACAACAACAACAACAACTATTATTTATTTATACATACATACATACCCCAGCCACTCTGGGTGGCTTCCAACAGAATATTAAAATACAATAGTCTATTAAACATTAAAAGCTTAATGTTTAAAAGTTAAAAGTCTCAGATTAATGTTTTCTCCAGTCCTAGACAGCAACAGCCCTTCGGTGCGTTTCAGCAAGTCCTGCCTGAAAAACGTCTTCTCGGTCATTCTCCTCTTCATATACCTGCTGCTCATGGCTGTGGCTGTCTTCCTGGTCTACCAAACCATTGCTGACTTCAGGGATAAACTCAAGCACCCCGTGATGTCGGTCTCTTACAAGGAGGTGCCCTCTTACGACGCACCTGGTAAGATTGGAAACTGAACGATGAGCTTTTGGGGGAATCGGGCAGGGTTTGAAGTTGCATTTTAGGCTTCCACAAATCTGCAGCTGGCTGCCGTTTTGCTTACCAGCTCTCAGGCTTGCGGATTGTTGGGTTGTGGGACCTAGGCTGCCTTTGTAGCTGCTTAAGCCTTATGCAGTTAAGCCAGCAGAAGCTTCTTCTGAGGAACACAAGGAACCCTCATTCTGTGGCTCTGCAGACGTTGGAGGTTGCAGGTGCCACTTGTTGAAGCCACAACAATAAGCTGGGTTTTACCTATTCTGTGAAAACATCCCCTTTTATTCAGAGCTCTTAAGGGTAGAATTAAGTGTTGCACGAGATTCAGGACTGCCTTAGCAGCCCCATGCAGGGTTCCCCACTTCTTGCCCTGTTAATTCTTAGTAGGAGATTAGAAGCTGCTTTTTCACCAAAATACATTCTTGGTCCATCTAGCTCACTAAGGTCTACTCTTGCCGGCAGTGGCTGTCCATGGTTCGAGTCAGTAGTGCATTTCCAGCGCAGCTTTCCCCATGGCCTGACATCGTGGCACTGTGTGTTGTCCTAACCTTCACTGACTGCTTCTTGTGAGGATGGGAGTGAGCAATGAGGACTAGACACATGGTAGATTGCAATAAGCATTGCAGAGAAGAGGAAGAACTGGACGTGGAGCTGTGGCTTTGGGTAGCCATGGACAGAATTTACCTCCATGAATTTGGGTGGCAAATGTTTCTTGTAATGCTTCGTTCTCCTAAGCATCTAAGAAGAATCCTGCTGGATCAGGGTGAAGGTTTGCAGAGGGAGGCTCTTAAGTTGGTTAGTGCTAATGATTCACCAATCACTGAGGGGAGGAGTGGGTCCATATGTGTCAGATTCTCTTATCTGTTGTTCAATAGTAAGACCAAGCCATCTTGTCTTTAAGTCTCTCTATTTTGTGCAAAGGTATTTACAGTGCAGAGTTCAGTTTATCATGTCTGCTCAGTCACTAGCAGAATCCGGAAGTGCCCCCCTTCTGTTTTGGCGCCAACACCAAAGCCTCGGCATTCTGAATTGCCGCCTTCTCCTCCTACGTGAGATAGGCGCCGGAACTGACTCCTCCCCCTCTGAGCGAGTCTGCTGGGTGGTGCCAGGTCTCTCAGCAACTCCCTGGACACCTGGCACTCCCTGGCTCCCAGTCACTAACTGCTCCTCCCCCGAAGAGGGGCTGCCAGATTCACTCGAAGATGAATCCGTCGTCGACACAGGCTGCGGGTCCCTGTATGCACTCAGAGCCTGACAATATGTTTTAAGAGAAGCGATTTCAAGACTGTTGCATGAGAGACCTTCCACTGAGCTTCCTGTGCCAGGCAGTTTGAGACCTGTTTTGGCCTTTAGCTAAGGCCATCAAGCAACCAGTGACTTGTCAACTTCAGGAGTTTGGGGTTGAACTAAATTATCTAAATTCATATCAGTGCTGCCTTGATTGCCCTGGTGGATGATGTGTATCAGGAGAAAGACTGTGGGAACTGACATATTGATTTCAGTGGCTTTTGATGCCCTTGGCCACAATGTCTCTCTGAGTTGCCTGCATGGAATAGGAATGTGTGTGGAAGAAACTGCTTTATGGCATTTCCTTTCTCACCTGTCGGGTTCCAGAAGGTGGTGCTGTGGCATCCTTTTCTCAGCAACCAACAAAATCAGGGGGATTGCTTGTGGAAGCTATTGATGCCCAGAAGTTAACTCTGGATGTTTTGGGTCTTTTTCTTCCTCTGTAAAAGCCAGTCCCCTTCCCCCCAACAAATTCTAACATCACCAAGTAACGGAACGCAAGTTGCGGCTATGCAGACTTCAGTCTTAGTGGATGGTGCCATCAGCCATCTTTCCCTGCCCCCAGGAGGCCTTTGGGAATGACCCCAAGTCACAACACAGTGTTGTTGTCATGGGGCATTCTGTTGCAGGAGGTTAGGGGAATGCATGGTCCTGCAAAAGTGTAGAAGGAGGGGAAGAATCTCAGCCTAGATTTAATTGTCTTTCAACTGTCGGGGGACTCTGGATGCTGGGGAGAGATTTTTCTCATCCCTATGATCCTTTGTCTGAAGAAGCTAGGGATTGAACTTTGTCTGCATGCAAACTTTGGACTTTCTGCCAATGCACTATAAGGCTGCTTCCAAAATTTGTGGCTTTTGTGGTCAGTCTGGCCCAACATTCTACCCATCCTGACTCTCAACACCACATTCTGTGTGATGTGTAAGCAATGCTGTGTCTGTGATGGTTTTGCAGCAGTCTGTGCCTGATCCCGTTCATTCGAAATGTAACATTGCTCTTCCAAACAGGTATTGCCCTCTACCCAGGCAAGGCTGAGCTGCTGACCTGCAAGCATCACTTACACAATTACATCCCACCTCTGGTAAACCCTGGTCAGCCAGGAGAAATAGAATGCACTACTCAGAGAATCAACTACACAGATCCTTTTGCTAATGGAACAAAGGTAATCATTAAGAGGAAGGACTCAAGTCAGTTGGGAAACCATCAGACAATGTCACTTATCTTGGAATGCCACTGCGTAACGGAGCGGGGAAACTGACTGGCTCCAATTTATGCTTTAGCTGAGATTTCTGCATCGCAGTTGGTTGGACTAGATGACCCTTGGGTCCCTTCCAACTCTATGATTCTATGAGTTTGAGACAGCTGTTGTCATAGCTGCTGCTAGAGAAGGGATGGGGACCATCCGTGGTCCTCCAGATGTCATTGGGCCCTAACTCCCATCATCCCTGGCCATTGGTCTTGGTGACTGGGGCTGATGGGAGTTGTAGTTCGCAGAGTTGGAGGGAGCTTTGTAGGCCACCTGTTCCAAACTCCTCCTTGATGCAGGCAGTCCAGAGCTATGGCATCCCCAGCAGATGGCTGCGTCCAGCCTCTGCTTGAAGACCTAAGCAAGTGTCTGCTAATTATAGAAGAGCCCTTCCTGATGTTGGGGCAGGTCTTGGGGGCGACTTCTTTATGCATGATATTTAACAGAAAACGATGGCACATGTATTGGAAGTGATCCACTGAAAGGATCCTTCACTTTGTAACTTAAGGGTTAGTTCTGTTGTCATCTAGTCAAGAGGCAGCGGGGTCGTGGTGGAGGTGTTGATGTTTCATTTAGGTGTTGTTTTGAAGTATTTTTTATTACTCCTGTAGCTGACATAGAAAAGTGAGGTTGGAGGATTTTTTAAAAATCTTAAAACAGAAGTAGCTTACTCAGTGCCCTCCAGAAGATGGGACTCCAACTCCCATTATCCCTGACCCCTGTTCTTACACCAGAAAATATCCTGACCAATCCAGAGACACTCATATTGACACAGGAGACAAAGGTTCCCTTTTGTTCATCTTACTCATGGGTAGGCAAACTAAGGCCCAGGGGCCAGATCCGGCCCAATCATCTTCTCAATCCGGCCTGTGGACGGTCCAGGAATCAGCGTGTTTTTACATGAGTAGAATGTGTCCTTTTATTTAAAATGCATCTCTGGGTTATTTGTGGGGCATAGGAATTCGTACATTCCCCCCCCCCAAAAAAAATAGTCCGGCCCCCCACAAGGTCTGAGGGACAGTGGACCGGCCCCCTGCTGAAAAAGTTTGCTGACCCCTGATCTTACTCCTCTTCCCACGTGTCTCCTCTGACTGATCTTTCTGCTTGTAGAAATTTGCGGTGATTGTTGAAGGACCTCGTGATGTGAAGCAGCAGGAACTGGTGTTCATGCAGTTCTACCTCAATGAAACGGACCAGGATTTCAGCGCCATAGACTACCTTCTCTTTTCTTCATTCCAGGATTTCCTTGAGAGGTACAGCTGCTGTCCTCATAATTTCTGTTCGGTAAAAAGCAGCGTGGTTCGAGTGTTGGACTGAGGCATCCCAGGTTCAGATCCCCATTTGCCCATGAAGTTCACCGGGTGACATTAGGCCAATTTCTGCCTCTCAGCCTAACCTACCTCACGTGAGTGGAGAAAAGCAGAGAGAAACATGCTCTTCCCATCCACTGCTTGCTTTGGAAGGAACTATGGGAGCTGGCTTCACACAGTCATGGGATGAATTTTGGGGGGTCCCCCGTGGTACCTAAAGACCACCAACCCCCTACATTTCCTGAACGAAAGAAGGGAAGAAACCAATGGGCAGCTTTACAGAATAGATTAAAAGCAAGAGCTAGGATTTATTGAGTAAAAGGGAGAGGGAAGGAAACAAAAGGAACAACTCTGTGGGTATACAGTGCACTGGTAAGTCTTTAAGCAACCAAGTAGGAAGAGGATGGATTCCAGTAATTAAGACTTAAGTGATCCACAGGTGAGCAATCAGTTTCTTCCACTTGCCTCATGAATATCACCAGAGGCTCTCTGCTTCTGAAGACCATGCAGATGGAAGGCAGTGAACAGGATGGAGCAAGCATCCTTGTCCCCGCTGACCCCCCTTCATGTCTGCATAGGGCTTAAGTCAGGTATGGCCAAACTTGGTTTGGGACTACAATTCCCATCATCCCTGACCACTGGTCCTGTTAGCTAGGGATGATGGGAGTTGTAGTCCCAAAATAGCTGGAGGGCTGAGTTTGGCCACGCCTGGCTGAAGTCGAGCAGGATTTGTCCTCTGTGCTGGTTGCACGCAAAGATAAATTCATTCCTCCAGGCAATGTAGCAGCATGTGCTCCGTTTAGACAGGCCTTAAACTAGACTTTGAGTGTCTCTCTTTGAGGCCCTGCATCTAAGTGAATTCTGCGTAATTGCCTGCTTAGAAGTGTTCCATGTAAATTAAGCATAGCGTGAATCATACTTGAGAATCCTGCACTTCCTCTTTTGGGTTCTCCACACAGCGTATTCGGCTGCCTTGGTAACCCACAATTAGCTGGAGAATGTGGAAGCTTTCGAAACCGTAGTGGGTAAGATTGAATAATTAGGAGGCCCAGCCAGGCCTGGTAATGGAGCAAAAGAAGCTCTGCAAGACAGTTGAGGGGGAGCGTTTATATTTCCATCGGAAGCCTCCTTGGGTCAATAACTTCCATGGAAACTTAAGTGGGAGAGGAAAGGAACCACTTAGCAGTGATATTAATAAAAGGCCTTTCCTGGCTGTGATTCTTTATTTCTGCTTAGTGCCAGCCCCCACCCCTCACACACCCTAAAGCACAAACCTCCTTCTGTTGTCTGCAAGGGTTTGAAAGCTTGTCCTCAAGGGAAAAAATTAAAATCCACATTAGGGCCATACACCTCCATCTTGAAAGAGTCTCATGACAGAGTGAGGGACAAGGCTGAAGACATTTGGGGGGGGGGTTAGAGGCAGGATTAAAAAGAAAGGAAAAATGAATGATTTTGGCCCAGAACAGGCATTCATCTATATTCACAATGCATTAAGTCTCCAAGGAATACACGCAATTTTCGTTGTACCTTTCCTTTTGTGATAGATTCAGCTAGCCACTTCCTTTCTGGCTCTAATTTTTTGGTCATTCTTCTGCTTTTTGGGAGGCCGCTGAATATTGACTCCCAACACTTCCAAGCCATAAGGACTAGAAACGTGCTTTATTCTTAAACGAAGGTGGAGATTCCTCAGGATGCTGAATTCTCTTGGATTCACAACAACTTAGGGGCTTTGCAAGTATGTGTACCCTCCCTGGCATCATTAGCCTGCTGCTTATGCTGGCTTGAAGCAGAAATAGTTTAATGATTTCGGTATTACATTTATATCTTGTCCCTCTTCTCCAAGGAGCACAAAGTGGCAGTGCATGCTTTCTCCTGCCTCCTTTATCCTCACAACAACCCTGTGAGGCAGGTTTTATGCCGAGAGAAAGGTGACTAGCCCAAGGTCATCCAGTGAGCTTCCATGGTCTCCCAGGTCCTAGTCCAGTCCTCTAACCACCACACCACACTGCCTCTCATACAAAACTCCGTTAAATTAAATATTATCATGTTAAATTGTTCTGAAACAGCCGGCATGATCTCAGGCTCACATGAGCTGCAAAAGAAATCCTGTTGAATTTATAGTCTTCTGGTAATGGTCTCTGCTGTATTGCAACTCCCCTTTGCCAATGCAATTCCCCGGGGTGCATCCAGTTTCCTTCCTTTTAAAAACCATCCTGTTAAAAAACTGCTGACTCCAGGTTCCTACAGGCCTTGGGAGAAGAGATTTACAGTGTGTGTGTGTCCCTCCTAACCCCCATGCCCAGACAGTAGATCTGCCAGGGCACCTTTGCAGGTGCTGATGCTGGATCTGTGCACAAAGTGTTGTTAAGGAGGAGGTTACTACAGCTTATAGCTAGGGCTCCCTACAGCTTCTATAGCATCCAGCCCAAGGAGACTCGTGTGGCAGCAAAGGCAGCAAGGACTCTGCTGCCGTTGCTATTTATGAAATATGAGCCTCGTGCTGTCGGTGACGATGCAGTGGATTATTACCGAGCTGTGGAAAATATATATATATGTACAGTGGTACCCCGCAAGACGAATGCCTCTCAAGACGAAAAACTCGCTAGACGACAGAGTTTTTCATTTTTGAAGTCGCTCCGCATGACGAATTTCCCTATGGGCTTGCTTCGCAAGACGAAAACGTCTTGCGAGTTCCCAATGCATTCCTATGGGAAACCGCGCTTCAATGCATTTCTATGGGAAACAGCGCCATCTAGTGGTTCGCAGGACCGTGCTTCGCAAGACGAAAAAACTCGCAAGACGACAAAACTCGCAGAACGAATTAATTTCGTCTTGCGGGGCACCACTGTATCTGTCAGAATGGCTCTTCGTGCGAGTTACGCTTGATGCCTTGGAAGAACACAGAATGGAAAATCAATTTCAGATGTCATGGAAGAGTTGAATGCCGCAACTCTCATCTCCCTGCTGTTGGTGTGCCCATTAAATTTGTCTGCAAATGTATTTCCAGAGGCTGTTGTAGTTGACTTTCCATACAGGGGATGGAATCTAGAGGGAACTCACGCCTCATTGGTAGAAAGGAGGGATGCTGAAGGTCATCTGGGACAACCCTCTGCTCAGTGCAGCATCCCTGACAGATGGTTGTCCAGCCTCTGCTACAGTACCTCCAGCGAAGGAGAGCCCAGCAGCTCCATTTTTTTTCATGTTTTGTACCTATGCGCTTCCAAATTTCAGGTGCTTTAGACCTGGCTGTGGTTATGTAGCCACTCTGCACGTGTTTCGAGGCATTCTCATTGTGAAATCACATCTCACAGCTGCTGGAGACAAGCCTTCAAAATGTGCCTTTTCAGTTTTATCTGACAATAAAGTGGTCACTGTAGAATTCAAGACTTGAAGAGCGTGTTAGCTAAAAGACTAAGCTACAAGTCATGAAGTATCCAGATCTGCCTTCTGCATGAGCTCACCGCCTTAGGCAGACTCAGTTTCTCATTCCTACATCTGCAGTATTGGGATAATAGCACTGCCCTACGCGCTGTGGGTTAAACCACAGAGCCTAGAGCTTGCCGATCAGAAGGTCAGCAGTTCGAATCCCCGCAACGGAGTGAGCTCTCGTTGCTCGGTCCCAGCTCCTGCCAACCTAGCAGTTCCAAAGCACGTCAAAGTGCAAGTAGATAAATAGGTACCACTCCGGCGGGAAGGTAAACGGCGTTTCCGTGCGCTGCTCTGGTTTGCCAGAAGCAGCTTAGTCATGCTGGACACATGACCCGGAAGCTGTACGCCGGCTCCCTCGGCCAATAATGCGAAATGAGCGCCGCAACCCCAGAGTCGGACACGACTGGACCTAATGGTCAGGGGTCCCTTTACCTTTACCTTAGGAGGGCTCTTGGGGATGCAGGTGGCACTGTGGTCTAAACCAGTGTTTCCCAACCAGTGTGCCTCCAGATGTTTTGGGACTACAACTCCCATCATCCCTCACTAGCAATACCAGTGGTCAGGGATGATGGGAATTGTAGTCCCAAAACATCTGGAGGCACACTGGTTGGGAAACACTGGTCTAAACCACTGAGCCTCTTGGGCTTGCCGATCAGAAGGTTGGCGGTTCGAATCCTCGTGAAGGGCTGAGCTCCCATTGCTCTGTCCCAGCTCCTGCCAACCTAGCAGTTCAAAAGCATACCAGTGCAAGTAAATAGGTACTGTAAAGTGGGAAGGTAAACAGCGTTTCCATGCGCTCTGGTTTCCGTTACAGTGTTCTGTTGTGCCAGAAGCAGTTTAGCCATGCTGGCCGCATGACCCGGAAAGCTGTCTGTGGACAAATGCAGGCCTGAAAGCAAGATGAGCGCTGTAACCCCATAGTCGCCTTTGACTGGACTTAACCATCCAGAGGTCCTTTACCTTTTTTACCTAGGAGAGGTATTGTAAGGATAATACGCACCCTGAACACTCAAAAGGGCTTAATAAATGTTAAGTATAGTTAATTAGGGAGTCTTCTAGCAAAACTGATAACCAAGACCTATAAAGCCAACACTAGGTAAAGGTAAAGGTACCCCTGACCATTAGGTCCAGTCGTGGATGACTCTGGGGTTGCACGCTCATCTCGCTTTATAGGCTGAGGGACCCGGCGTTTGTCCGCAGAAAGCTTCCGGGTCATGTGGCCAGCATGACTAAGCCGCTTCTGGCGAACCAGAGCAGCGCACGGAAACGCCGTTTACCTTCCTGCCGGAGTGGTACCTATTTATCTACTTGCACTTTGATGTGCTTTCGAATGTTAGATGGGCAGGAGCTGGGACTGAGCAATGGGAGCTCACCCCGTCGCGGGGATTCGAACCGCCGACCTTCTCATCAGCAAGCCCTAGGCTCTGTGGTTTAGACCACAGCACCACCCTACCACTTGCTAAATTTCCCCACCACCAAGGTAACAAGTCCTTACAACAGAACTTGTCAGCTTCTTTTCGTTTCCCAAACTAACGCTACCTCCTTCTACCGCAGTCCAAACAAGCCAGACTTTATGAAAGCCTGTGAGAGCTCCTACTCCAGCTGGAAGTTTTCCAGTGGTTTCCGAACTTGGGTCAAAATGTCTCTGGTGAAAACAAAAGAAGAAGATGGTCGGGAGACGGTTGAATTCAGGCAGGAGGTAAGGAGGCAGCAACACACAGCTTTGATTGCTGGGGGTGGGGTGTTCACACCACGCAGGTTCACGATTCTGAACAAGATGTAGTGCCACCTTGTTCTCCTCCTGCTCCCATAAGGGCCACGGTGCCAGAGACTAATCAGAGTGACAGAGGATGCAGCTCAGCATTTGTGCTTTAGTGACTTCATCCTGCACATTCTCGGTCCTTCTCATGCACTTCCCACTTCCCAGAGTGTCAAGAAGTTCACGGGCAGCACTTAAGAGAGATCAGATTTTCCTTTTGGATGATCGCGAGCTCCGGAGATTCCTGGTGCTTTCATAAGAAATCCAAAATCCACAGCCGGGCAAGGATGAGGGCTGACCAAGTGATCAGAAAATAGCAAGCAGGCTTCACCTAAAACTTTTCCTCAGGAAGGATGTTAACCCAAAGCAGGGAGACGGGGAGTGGCAATGGAAGGAGAGACAAAAAGCCAGGCTGAGTGCTGTAGCAACGAACTCTGCATTGCAGATTGATTGGATATAAATAGACAGGTAGAGCAGATTGGAAGCAAGCAGGTACTGAGCACAAGAAGCACACCTATCGGATACTAGGAGCAAATGTTGCACAGAACTCTTGTTTAAATGTCTTGACTCTCGTTTCTCTTTAAATTCAACCTGCAACTGTTCCCTCTTTGCTCCCCCTGCTTGCAGAAGGCTATGATGTTTCACAAAGATCAGAAAGAGATCTTAGCCTTTAGGGAAGGTTAGTCTCTCTTGTTAAGCACCTGCCCATCCTTCCAGTTTAGCAACGGCAAAGCGACCCTACCCGCCATCCCGCAGCTCCTTTGCGCTCAGTGCATTTCCGCCAGTGTCTTCGCATTAAGTAATGCGTCTGTGAAAAAACAGATGCAGCAGTTCTTGGGTCTCTCTTGCAACCCACAGTCGAAGGCATCCTGAGTGTAGCCAGGGAGCAGCACATGGCAGGAAGAGGGAGTCTTGAGAGTCTTCAGAGATCATCGGCGTTTGGATTTTGTTTCTCAGCAAACTGCGTGCATGAGTGTGTTATCTCCTTGGGTGGGGAGGACGGCTGCCCTGTGTCTCCAGGTTGTGGACTTCACTCTGCCCTTAAGAGATTCACCTCTCTTTCATAGATGGTCTTACGGCACCAGCTCAAGACCTTGTGTTTTGTTCCATTTGATTTCATGGCTCCCCCTTTTGTGTTTTGGATGTGCTCTGCTGTTGTTTTCTTTTACTCGGTGGTTTGAACGCATTTTCCCCAGGCAGGGTTGTGGGGGTGGGGGTGCAGGTATCATTTTTATAAGACTTTGGTCACCTTGAGCTCCCGTATTGGAGTAGAAAAGGTAGGGTAACAAAATCCCAAAAGTAAATAGTTACAAGAGGCAGCCATGAATGCCAGAGAACGGTTTCCTCTGTGAGCCGAATGAATCTGTTTTTTAGAATTCCCCACATGCTTCTGTCTTGAATCTGTAGCATGTTTGGAAAAAGCTACTTGTCCCTTGGAAGAATGTGATAAAATCAGCACCCCCAATTTTTTTACGAAGTACATGGCAAGAGGCAGAGGATGCTAGAGGATAAAGCTATCAATGGCTATCAGTCGTAATGGCTACGTTCTGCCTCCTCTGTCAAAGGCAGATGGGGAAGATCTCTGATGCAATCGAGTTCTGCTTGCAAGCTTCCCATGAGCATCTGCGGATGAAGGGCAGTATACAAATTTAATAAATCATCATCACCATCATCATCTGGTTGGCCATTGTGAGAAAAGGATGCTGGGCTAGATGGACCATTAGCCTGACCCAGCAGTGTTCTTCAGTGGCAACTTCAGAGTGTGATTTTGTTTACTGAAGTCTAGCCTCAAAATGGCCCATCAGCTCGATATCCTTTGTCTTCTTGATGTTCGGCTTTTGGATTTCTAACCCTTTAAACTGGGAACATGCATTCTGGAGTGGATTATGTGACACACTAACGGCAAGACTCTTTCCCCCCTTGCTCTGCCGCCAGATCAGTGTGGTGAACTACATTGAACGAAGAGCAAAAGCAAGCGGTGACCAACTCTTCTTTGTTGTATTTGAATGGAAAGACCCTTTTATTCAGGAAGTTCAAGATGTGAGTAAACTAAATGCAAGGTTTCTGGCTTGTTTCTCTTGGAAAGCCAAACAGAAATGTCCACAACGACTGGAAATTGAGTAGATGGCTTTAATTGGGGTTGTTTAAAGAATGTGTGACCGGGAAGGTGGGAATTGGGAAGCTGTATGGACTAGTCCCGTTCCCATGACAATGTGTGCCATAGCCATCCCTCTCCCCTGCTGTCCAAAACTTGACAGGCATGGGAAGGGGCTCTATGGGAGAGCCAGCATGGTGCAATGGCTAGTGTCAGACTAGGATCTGGGAGACCTGGGTTCGAAACCCCACTGAGCCAGAAAGCTCACTGTGTGACCTTGGGCCAGTCACTGCTTCTCAGCCTAATCTACCTCATAGCGTTGTTCCTAGAATTGTAGAGTTGGAAGGGACCGCAAGGGTCATCCAGCCCAACCCCCAGCCCTGCAGGGATCTTTTTCCCAATGGGGGCTCAAAACCATGACCCTGAGATTAAGAGCATCATGCTCTATCCTAGCTTGGTGACTCTCAGCTTAAAAAGTATGAGGATCCATCATGGAAGAGGCAAAATGTGAATGCTCACTACTCACCGCTACCTGCACATTCCAAAACTAGGTTAGGATAACTTTTCCTTGACGCTAAATGTTATGTATCTGCAAATAATGTCGTCGCTGTTTTTAATATGGAAGGCCCACTGAAACGTGCCACCTTCAACTCCTTGCATGGGGTATAAATTAAATAAATACAGCTGTGCCCGAGTATGTGTGTAGTTCTCCACACAAGCAGGAGCCCCTAGACCAATTTGCAGCCCCCCCCCCCAATGTGAAGGAGCAGATATCTATTTGCATACAGCAGTGGTGAGCATACAGATCTTCTGCACATGGCATGGGAGAATGACCACCATTGGCATTGGGAGTTGGATTAGCCCACACAACTCCATGACCCCCTTTGTGTGTTCCATCAACACACGGGAAGAAGAAAGTAGGCTCTGTTTCATCTCCAGAAGCGCCCACACTTGGCTTTGGCTTAGGTTGATGTGCGAACTAGACCTGTGTGTAAGTTCCTGCCTCTATCATTGATGGTGAAGGGACATCAGACAGCAGGCTTGGAAAGACTTGGTGCTTTTGGAAAATGGTCTTCAGAGAAAAAGCTCTTTCTGTTTTGCCTCCAGTATTCAGAGGCAGTGTGGCTCTGAATACCAGTTACAGGGGAACAAGAACAAGGAAGGGCTATGAAACATAGTGGCAACTGGATGCTGGATCAGATAGGTCTTTGGTCTGATCTGATCAGCGGGGCTGTTACGTTCCCAAGAGGGCAATTTATTCCCAGCCCCTGGACGTGTAGGATTGTGCATGGAGGGAAATGGTGTTGGAGTGCAACTTTTCTCCCTCAGGTGGCTGGGATGCGGTGGGGGAGGCTGAAGCTATGAAGAGCCTTCACTTACAGTAACTACAAATCAAAGTCAAAACAAAATAAAATAAAAAAAATTCCTTCCAGTAGCACCTTAGAGACCAACTAAGTTTGCTACTGGAAGGAATTTTTTTTATTTTATTTTGTTTTGACTATGACAGACCAACACGGCTATCTACCTTTAACTACAAATCAAAGTATTAGTTAAAAAACCTGCAATGAAGGTCAAAAAATATATAGCTATGAGGAAGAAAACCTGCATTGTAAATTTATCTCTTTCTCAGCCATAGCTTTTCTTTCTCTTTCAATAGATTGTCACTGCAAATGCTTGGAACATGATTGCAATTCTATGCGGCATTTTCTTGGCTTTGTTCAAAGCAGCCGATTTTGCCAAACTCAGTGTGAAGTGGATGATAAAAATCCGGAAGCGACACCTTCAGAGAAGAACTCAAGCCTTGAACCACATAAGCTGAGGGCTGAGCGCTACTGAGTTTTCTATTACACTGGGGAACACGGGTGACCTAAGACTAAACTAGCCTTCAGGTACCTTGGACAGAAAAGCTGCAATGGCAGAAGGACGACTTTCTTAACTGGAGTACAATACACTGGACACTTGGAAGTTTTAGAAAACTGTATAAGAAGCTCCTTCTAAATCCATGCTCTTTTCTAGAAACCTGAGCTCCTTTGACTAAGCTCTGAACTTCTAGGAAGATTCCCAAAACTATATTTAACCCTATTTTAACAGAACTCACAAGGAGGATAGATTGACAGGGCCCTTAGTTTGCAGGGAAACACATTTCTGCCTATGTTAAAATGGGATGTCTGCCTCAGAGTTAAGATTAGTAAGTCATGTTGCATGCCCAAGGCACAGATTTTGTCTCTTGAGTCTTCAGTTAATATCTCAGGGGAAAAGACTCCAGCCTTAAGGGCCTACAGGACTTCTGGTTTAAGATATGTTGTCAGTCGGTGGGTGGTACTGTGCTAGAGGAACAATTATCTGATTGAATCTCAAGGCAGAGAAATCTCCCAAGCATTGCTCTAGCAGAGAGGCACACCTCAAAGGATGAAAGTATATTACTAGTAAGATTCTGGGCACTAGTTGTGTATTGGATCAGTGTTAATCTCTTAACTGACTCACACCCAAGTGATGGAAATTAGTATGGTCAACAGTGGCTGACTATATGGTATTAATAGCAGTTTCAGCCTTCGGCATTCCCTCCTGAAGGAGTATGAACTCCACAGTGCCTGCCTCTAATCCGCATTCAACTTGCAGTTGCTTCAGGAGGACAAATAGACTAGATTGGCCTTCACTGAAGTTAGCATTGAAAGGGGCTCTCTCCGCAAAACAGAAGCACTGGAATTTTATCAAGCTTTCCTATTTGATTAAAATGTACTTGTGTTCTGAAGATTTTTCAGTAAAATTACATCTGTCTCCTACACTTACCTTTTCAAACTATTCTTGTTGGTCCATTAGACAGGCAGGGCCCTCCAACTTTCAGACTCCTTGTCTTGCCTGCATGAGAACAGGGCACAATGGGTACAATTCTGCTGTGTGATAGTAATGAAAGTTGTGCGGCTGCAGAAGCAAAATTGCACACTGAAAAGCTAGTCAATATTAGACTAACATCTTGCCTACAACAGCATGAGCAGAACCTAGCCAGTTAGTCAAAAATACCTAGAGAAGCATTGTTGACTATCTCAGTTGCCCACCATCATGAGAAATTCCTAATAGAAAATCCGTGCATATTTATAAACACTGTACACAAGGAGCCCCTGCTGGTTTTTATTATTGTGGTGGTGCGGAGAATAGTCACCAAAGAACCCCCCCCCAGCCCCAATATGCTACAGCCTGACCTACCAGTGGCAGCCCAGCAGGTCTTTGGATTTAGCAGTTCCTCCACCTCAGAATACCCCTCCCTTTCATTTCTTATACCTTGTATTTTATTGTTTTGCTGTTTGAAGTCCACAGAAATCAAACTGTGATGCAACAAAGGACAAATCCTGAGCTCAAAAGCAGATGGAACAAGAAGAGAGAATCCACACCTGCTTTGGGTGAAGGCAGGGACAGACCTGAAGGGGGTAGTCAAGAGGGAGAATGTTACAGGAAATCGGTTTTATTGCATGTTAGTGGCTTGGAGAGAAAAAAATCACAGGACACAGCTTACCATGTAAACTGAGAAAGAGATTATTAGCCAATGATGTGAAAGTGAAACTAAGGATCATATAATGTAGGAGTAGCCTCTCTTGTTTTGTCACCACAAGAATTTCAATTTGCCATATGGAATGATCCTCCCCTCTCCACACAGTTCTGGGGGTCCACAATTTGGGGAGGGGGTGGCATAAGGGGGAGGGGAGAATGCATTGCACAAGCACAAGTCTTCCGCTGAATCCCACCTTGTGTTCTCTGTACAAAGGCTCATTTAGAACTACACCAGAGACTTATGTACATTCATTTCTTTTGCCAACTTCTCTCCTTTTCAGCTTCACAACCCATATTTTGTTCAGTCTTTTCATTATATTTTACATAAATTTGAATACCTTTCTTAAGAGCCCTTTCCACCCCCAAAAACACAACCAACCTTCTGTCTGGCATGGTAAAACTACAAAGATGGTAATATACAGCACTAATTACAAACATAAAGACTTTATTGATGCTGCTCAATCCCTCAATCTTTCAATACAAAACCATTTTTCCGCACAATTGCAATTTAAGAGACTGGAATGGTACTCTGATAGAAAGTTCTGCAAAAAAAAGAACAACACCCCACCTGATCAAGTAAAAAACAGACAAGACTTCTAGAGTCAGCTTCCCATCTTAAATAAGCACACTGTATTTTTCTTAAAGCAAAACAAGGAACTGTTTTGTCACACAGATGTTTCTATACCCGAATAGGAATTGCACCTTTAATAAGAGACTGGACCATCTTGAAGAGCCAAGTTGAAAGCAAAAACTGCTAGGCGGAGTCCTGAGCTAAGTTAGGAGCTCCATTGATTGGCTCCACCCCCAGTTACAGGACCAGACAAATAATGACTGAATTCTCACTAAAGAGAGACATGAGAGCCAAGCACAGCAAAGCAACTGTTGAGTGGAAGGAAGCCAATGACAGTTTCTCTTTATCCAATCATAGAGCTCATATGTGCTGTATCATATTTTTAACTTGTGCTTCATTTAACTCCATCCCCATAGCGCTTTGCTCTCTGAACCTCTTTATGTAGGAATAGCTCTGAAATCTGTAATGGACAGATGATGAGTATCTCATTCAGATACAGATTGCTATTCAATCCTAGACACATTTACTCAGAAGCAAGCCCTATTAAGTTCAATGGGGCTAGCTCCCATATAAGTAGGAATACAACTACAGCATTAATTTGAGAAAATACAGAAAACCTAGAAGTTTCTTCCATAATCTCAGCCAAAGTCTGGAGTAATGTGAAATCACACTGGAGGGAAATGTAAATAGCTGACTTCTATGCCTATGTGCAACACAATAAAAAAAGAGAAAAATTCAAGTCATAATTTTCACCACTCCCATAATTAAATCACACACATCATGGATGATAAAATTCATTTCTATGAAATGTCAGAAGTGACAATATAGCAATGATTAGAGACAAATTTACAATATGCTGTGGTAAATAATGTCACATTCAATTATTGTATTTATGTTCAAAAAATTTCATTTACATTTTGCCAGAGGGGGGAAAATGGCCATTTCAAATATACTGATGAGGTTTTTCTTTTGCATTTTTACATAGTTTTTAAAAAATGTGTATAAAACGTGCCTCACAAAGAGAGGCTGTCTCTCTCATTTGGCACTTGATCATTTTGTGCATTTGTCACGGAGAACGTGTTGCTCGGCTGGTCAGACACAGCATTCTTTAGCTTTAGTTCTTCCAGCTTTTGCCACAGTTCTTCACGTTCCAGCTCTTTCTTCTTCTCTCTGTACAAAAGTAAAGCAATGTGAGTCTTTGGTCGCTGTGCACTCAACAAGTTTGATAAAGCAAGCGTATCAGAAGTCCTGTTTATCATAGCATGATCTGGTCTCCACTGCCTGTTGGTGGCTAACTGGCAGCTTACAAGCCACATCTCACCCACAGCACCTACTAGTTCTGAAGTGGACCTTATACACAGCTCCTGGATTGGCCCAACAGCATCATGTGGAAAGGACATCCTTCTAGGGCACTTCTTCCCAGGTCGCTGGGCTAGTGAGAGATGCCCAGAGGGCTCTGGGATGACTTTCCAATCCACTGCAGAAAAAGGTGCTGGCAGCAGAAAAGCTGCCCTCTCTGAAAGAAGAGAATGCCCTAGAGGGATGTCCTTTCCTTTAATGTTGAGAGGACTGGGAAAGGGGAGGACAGAATGTTATGAGAGGAATACTCAGTGCCCCAGCAACGTGGATGGAAAATTTATCCATTCCTTGAATAGATTTATCCTATATAATAAAGAGCCTGTGTCCGTACGTACTACTTTCCGTGTGTCACAGGAATTCGCAAGTGCGCGTGCGTTCCAGTGACACAGGGATTGGAGAACGCAGACCAATAGGCGATGGCGGTTACGCCTCTACCTCCACACACACACACACACACCCGCCAGCCTCAGAGAGACAGAGAGAGAAGGCAGGCGGCGGAGGAGGAGGCCGTGCGCGCTTGAGGGGCGAGTCGGAGCGAGGCAGTTGGCGCTTCTAGCGGAGGCCTTTCCCGCCGCCACGGGCCCGCCCAGGATCCTCCGCCGCCTCCAACTCCTCGCGCACCGCCGCGACCGGACGATCCCCCGGCGCGGCCTTCCGTCCCCCAGGAGGCCGTGGCCGAGAAGCCGGGAGAGAAGGAGGCCCCCCATCTGGCCCGCGCCCTTCCCTGCACACTGTATGCAGTTCTTTCTTTCACTTGCAAGCTCTCTCTCTCTCTCTCTCTCTCTCTCTCTCTCTCACACACACACACACACACTCACACACACACACACACACACACAAAAGCCCCCACCCCCCTACACAAAAACAAGCCCCCACCCCCCCGCGCTTCCCCCCTCTCCCTACCTTCGCAGCCGGGCCGAGGGAAGCCGCTTGCAACTCACGCGGTATTCCTCCCCTGCCTGCCCCCCCCCCTCTCTCTCTCTCTCTCTCTCTCTCACTCACACACACACACACACACAAAAGCCCCCACCCCCCACCTGTCTGTGGTTTCAGCTGCGCAATAGGGGTGAGGGGAGCCCAGCCCCGCCTCCTCCTGCTCTTCCTCTTTCGTCTCAGGTTCTTCTCCTCAGCCGCCGGGGGGCTTTGGAAGCGAGAAGGTGGGCTTGAGGGTAGAAGGTAAACGCCTCCGCGAGGCCTCGCCCGGGTTCTGAGGTGATTTCAGGGTGCCTCTCCCCCCCACCCCCGCCAAGCCCTGCCTGCAGAGATCCTGCCGGGCCCTTGGACGCCGGAGTGCTTCTGCATGCAGGGCAGGTGTCCTCGCCGCGGCCTTCCCCGCTCCTGCCGCTGAGGTTGCGTCCCTCCCTCCCTCTCGCAGGCCTTCTCGGGGACCGGTGGGCGGAGGAGGTGTGGGGAAGGGAAAACGCCCCTCCGTTGCCCTGAAGTGGGTGAGCCCCCTGGGCGACCCCTGGCTGTGGGGAGGGCCCAGCAGCACCATTGGGGAGGCCCGCAGCAGGGCCCCCTATAAGTCCCCCTCACACGGGCCAAGGAAGCTTGGCCCACTCCTATATTTATTTATGCAAAAATTAAAATAAAAATCAAGGGGGGGAAATAATAGGGGAAAGGGGGGAGAAAAAACAAAAAGGGAATAAGAAAGGGGGAAGGGAAAATAGAAGGAAAATCAAGGGGAGGAAAAGAAAGAAAGGGGGAAGGGGAGGAGAAGGGGAAAGGGGAAAACAAGGGGGGGAATAAAGTGGCGAAAGAGGGAAAATCAAGGGGAGGAAAAGGGAAAAAAGAAAGGGGAAAGGGGGGAGAGAAAAAGGGGAAAAGAAAGGGGAAATCCAGGCGGAGAAGAAAAGGAGAAAACAAGGGGAAAGCAGGGGAAGAAAACGGGAAAGGAGAAAGGGAAAAACAAGGGGGATAAAGGGAATGAAAGGGAGGGAAGATAAAAGGGGGAAGGGAAAAACAAGGGGGGAAATAAAAAAGGGGGGAAGAAAACGGCGAGCGATGTCAAGCGAGAGCCACTCGGTCAGCTCTGCGCGTGTCCCCAAAGTTGCTAGGGCAACAGGGACGCTATGCGCAGAGCTGCCTACGTCATGCGGCTCTCGCGTTGTTAGGAAAAAAAAAACCAGATCAGCGAGAGCCGCATGACGTAGTGGCTTGACGCATGATGTTCTAACTCCTTATACATTTTCTTAACATGCTTCAACACATATCTTCTAGCGCCCGTTTTCCAACGGGCTTAATTTACTAGTAAGGAATATTTTACAACACATCTCTGCCCAAAAACATCCTTCAATGTAGCTTTTCAGTGTAAACTCCAAATCACAATGCAAATAATTAAAACAATATACACAGGAGCAGCAAAACGCCACATATAGGAACTGTCTCGACAGGAAAAACAAAGGATAAAAAAGGAACTGAAGACCCAGCGAAACAAAAAGGTTTTTAAAGAGTATTGACTGTAGTGGAAGGGGTTACACAGATCTCCTACCTAGTGGAAAGAGTTCCACAGCTTAGGTGCTGCTACAGAAAAGGCCCTGTGTCATGTCATTGTTAGTTGCACTTTTGACAGTGCCAGGACACTTTTACAAGGTCTCTACCAGGTGCTGCTGGCATGGTAGGACAAGGCCACAGAACTGCTTTCCTGACCAGCATCGGGTTTGCTTGATGAGGCTAGTGGGGAGAGATTTATTTAGCTACAAATTTACCATGTCAAATTAGCATTAATTTAGAGAATGTTTTCAGGCACATTTTGTATAGTCAAAATGGAGGTGGGTGAAAGAAGTAAATACCTTTGTCTTTCTGCTTTATAAGTACTTGTGAGTTCATCAAATAGTTTCCCATTCATCTCCATCAGTGTTTTCAGCACATTATATACTAATGCCACAATGGTCCTAGAAGAAAAGGAAAAGTAGAATGTTAAAATAAGAGAGAGAAGTTTTGCTCCAACATTTGTCTTGAATGTCTGACTTTTGTTTCCATTCTGTATAAAATACAAGGCAGCAATATAATCAATTAGGTTTAAAACAGATACTCTCTCTTGAATATCTGCAGCTTCACAACTCAACTTGTGCACTGGGGATGTTTGCCTTTCAAGTTACAAAACGCTGGGAAGGAGTTCCAGCTAATCCAGCTGAACTGATTGTTACCATTGGTATGCATCACAATGAAACATCAAAATAGGGAATGCTATTTTAAACAAATTCTAAATGAAAGCATCCATGACCGATGGGTTAAGAGTCTCATGCTCTACCAACTAAGCTATCCCAAAACCACAGCAGTTATGAATATCTGAAGGAACTTTTGAAAGACTGAATACTAAAAAATACATACGGATTCCAGTGTTCTTTGGAGATCTTGTATAAACTACCAAACATAATTGGCAGAATTTTATCAATGTTCTCCTCAATCAGACCAAGAATGTATTCATTGTTCCAGAAGTACAAAGCCCTTTCAGCAACCTGAAATATACATATGAGAATTATCAGGACCATGAGATTGCATAGAGTCTGTTATAAAATTTGAAAATGCCATGTTATACCTGAAAATGTGAACTTGACACACACTTGGCTATCTGTTTAAAGAGAGGTTCTTGTATTTTTTTGAACTGTGTTGGTTCTATAACATCCAGGATTTCTTCAATTTCACCTAAAAACATGACCTGTTATAAAGAAAAGCATGTGGGCTTGATTCTAGTCACATCACAAGTGGCTACACAACAGATCTGTGACAAACAGTAAGTTAGTAACCAAACTCTTCAGCACTAGAGGGATGCCTCCATGTATGGACACCGACCACAAAGGGAAGGATCATGTCCTGGGGTGGACTTCAGTGCTAAGACAATTCTTTTTTAAATATGAGTAGAATTCTACTTATTAACAATATTACAGCTAGAATAAACAGAGTTCAGACATGCTTGGCTGTTAATTATTATTATTTTTTTGCAATTCAATATATGGAAATTAATAAGAACTTACCTCTTTCTGGCTGCATGTTTTTGGCCAAAATTTGAGCAATCCTCTGATAACCTGGGTTGTAAAAATAATGTAATAGGAGTCATTACACACCTGTTAAGATTGATTTATACATTTAGCCACCCACAATGCACAGAAAGACTAACTTAAGTTTGATTACTATAATTATAATTTTTTTAGATAAATCCATCTTGACTTTGAGTGCAGTTCTATTCCAGTCATATCTCAAACTGTTTTAGCTCTGTGTTTTCGAAGGATAATTAATACATTTATTAGTGTTATAGTATCTTCTATTATTCTCTTGGAATTCAACCCACGGCTTTTAAAAGGCTGAATTTATTTTTCTATCTGTACAAAAATGTACATGGTAACTTTAAAAACCATTTACACATTACACAAGAAACTACAAGGAGTCAGATAAACCATTAGTCCATCTAGCTCACTCTGTGTCAGAATCACGCTACCAGTAGGAGTCTTTCCCACTTCCCAATTATTTGGACAAACACTGATCTTTCAACAAACACCAAAGGAATACGCCATTCCTTGATTTTCAATCTTAAATTGATTTAACAATACCTTTATTCAGGTTTCATTGCACATATTAACAGAAATGTGGGATACAAATTTTATACTTACTCATTTTGGGACAAGAAATACATGTAATGCTAGAAATATCTGTACTAAACTCCATTTTTTCATGTAGGTCAAATGTTTATCAATATCAGCTTCATTAAAGAAGTCTGGTCCACCATAAACACTGCTTAATGTAAAATTCCCAGAGGCAAAAAGTACGGTATACTGTAGTAATCTTGAGATTCTTGGTAATTCAATTATTTTAATTTGTTCATAATTCAAGCAAAGTCTAGATCTATGACTTAGGCAATTCCTATTAACAAGCAGTCATGCTTGCAAAATTTGGCACGGTTTAGTAGCCAAATCATTATTTGGCTGACCCTTCCCTGCTTCTAAATCCTCTGGCACATGTGGACAACGAGGCGGGCATATTTTAATCTCCTACAAATTTTTGGGAGTTGAACAAACATAGTGGAACCAATATTATTATTATTTTTATTATTATTTTATTATTTTTTAAACCAAGTGCACCAAAAATTTTCAAACTGAACATACATCACTTACCGGTTCTGTTAACGTCATATCTTTTTCCAGGAACTGAACAACACAATAGGCCAGCTAAAACACAGATAAAAGGTTTAAATGTTTTGTTGAAAAAGATAATATTGCACAGGTTTTCACAGTTTTAAAACGCAATTAAGCATGTGGCCCATACATAATAATTACTAAATCTACAGAAAATTAGAAGTTCTTCCAAGGGACAAGTAGCTTTTTCCAAACATCTGAAATATTTCTAAAACCTTAAACTAAAGTAAGCTAACTTTTTCAAAAAAATAACAAAAATCAGAGCATGTGGTCATATCTGCATAGTCTAGAGTAATCCAATCAAGATTAAAATCCAGTAGAATTTACAGACAGACATACCTGTGCATGAAATAAAGCTAAAGCCTTTGCAGTATGCATAGGGATGAGAACCTTCATAAGGAACTGCTTATGTTCTGCCTTCAGTGGCAATGCAAAACCATTGATAATACTGCAGGAGGAAAGAAATTAGACAGGAAAGATTATTACTGTATTGTTTTAAAGGTAAAAATGTACAGTTAATATTAAAAACGTAGCACATAAGATCAATCCACTAAATCCAAAATTTCTTTGGACTGTAAGGATTTATTGCATTAATCCTGTTGCTGAAGACATTGACTACAGGGCAGCCAATCTCAGGAACTGCTTATCAGGCTTGTTCCTTCTGCTTCAGCAATCAGATGCCCATCCTTTCAACTAGGGGCAGCAAGTGCTTTTGATGTTACAAAAAAACAAAATCAATCCAAAGCTGAATCAATGTTGCTAAGTTTGTATCAACTCAGTGCAACTTCTAAGAACTTTTGATGTTTTGTTCTCCATATGGAACACACTTCAGTACAAGGAAAAACATGCAAACTGCATGATGATCATTCCATGACAAGGGTACAGAAGCCTATTCCACGGCATGTGAATACTGCATGTACAAACATTGAAACAGATCTGCGGGAGGGGGTTAGTTTAGATAAGAGCTCTCCAAACAGGAAATTCATAGCAATGGGGTGAGCCTCAGAGTGCCCCTTTTTAGTATTTTGAAGATGGGCTTCAACTCAAGCACCTTACTTCCCAAATACTGTATAAAACTAATGCTTTGGAGAAAGGAAGAGACAGACAGGCTGTCACAGGCATCATATTCAGCCAACCTCGGTTCCTGGCAGTCATCCCATAGTTGTAGCATCACATGGTGTTTCTACAATTTTAGTTTATGGTGTAAATCATTTAACAGGAAGCTAGGGAAAGGATTCACAACGTACCAGGGCAGTGCTGCAGTTATGGGATGCTCCTGAGGCCAGGTTGGAATAATGTGTTAGTACATTATCTAAATGCAACCTGAGGCATAAAAGCTAACACAAAGGAGAAACATTATTAATTATTATTATTATTATTATTATTATTATTATTATTATTAGCCACCATTCTGGGCCATACCAGAAGTGATTATGGCAGTCCTGATTTACCTAAGGCTAGAGCTCCAAACATAAAGAGAAGGGCCAAGTTTAGCTGTGGAAAGGGAGCATGGATGATGGGTGCTAAACCCTTTCTGTGTCCACTGTTTATCACCCCATAGTCCCTTCATCAAGCCTTTTATATCCAGCCAAGATCACTTCTGTTATGAGAGCTTGGCTGAGGGGCATTTCATTGAATGAGAAAAGCTACAAAGAGGAAAGTGGCTGGCAGAGGCCAGGGATTTGGTTCTACATTTATCACCAGCAAGCCCCACTTACGGTTACATTTTCCAACCACCTCTTTCTGTGTTTAACACACATGGAATTGCTGCTCCCACACTCAGGGAGCAAAATCAATAACAAAATCCACCAAATCTTTTGAATGTTGCTCAAATGGCTCTGCCAATTGCACTGGGACCTTGGGTGAAGGGTGAGTAATAAACTGTAGCAATAATGATAATGATAATGATAATACCACCATTTGATTGGCTAACTGGCGAAAGAGTAAACCTACCTTCCTAGTATCTCAAGTAGCTCAGCAACACCATTAAAATGTTCTGTTTCATATATAAACCTGTCAGGATACATTTACAGTCAGTCAATATATGAGCAAAATGGAACATAGAAAATAAACACACACACACTCACTCACACACACTCTTCAACAGTTTCTTTTTTCTTTTCCTTTTTTGCCTAAATTTCAAATCTAAATCTAATAAATAAATAAAAATATTAAATTGCTAAGCTCAGCTTCGTTTTAGTCTAGAAATAAGGGAATCCATTTGCAATATTGTACAACAGTGCTCTACCACTAGAGGTAGAGAGGTAGGCTGGGGTGCATCTAAGCCATATTGCATATTTGGTTTCAAGTCACCATCACTAAACATCCATTCATGCATAAAACTTGCCATATCAGCAACCAGGCCTGATTAATTTATATAATTTTAGAAAGAGGAAAACCATCAAATTGATTTTTAAAACCACAAAGAAAAGGAGACAAGTAAAATGTCTGTGCTAGAGGAATGGATATGTTATTACATCCCTGAAAATTCAATGCCACAGACATGATCAGACACTCCACTCTCTCATACTACTCCCTCAAAAACCCCTTGCATGTTGCATATGAATTACATACATGTCTCCAGAGCTGATACACTGAAGTAGCAGAAGGTATTTGTGCTGCTGCCAGAGGAAAAGGAGAAGGGGGAGCCCCCCTTGCACCAGCTCTGGGAGTCTAGTACTAAATCATAGAAGACAGCACAGTAAGGCTGGAACAAGAGTGTGCAATTTCAAGCAGCAAGCACAGTTAAAGTATTCATAGTGGTGTAGTAGCCTTTCTATACATTGAAATTCTACCAGTTTCAGCTTTTTAAAAACACATTTCTTCATAAACCTGTATGGACAGAAGTTCTTTGATCAACTGATGACTTTTCTAGCATTACTTTATCATTCTCCTTTTTCCTGGCCAGAACTTAAGTGTGACAGAACTTAAAGGCCTGCCTGTTTTATATGTGAATTACCACTTCACTGGACACCTATGGCAAATATAAATGTTCCCCAGGAGCTACGGCTAATCAAGGGAAAGTATACTTATCTTTGAAGTTTGTCCCTTCAAAAGGAAAAGGAATTCCTTGCACATTCAAGTGCTAAATAAACTTCCAATGCCCACATGTTTAAACAGTCCAAACTTATGGTTTCATGCTTGAAGCCTCCAATCTGCAAACAATGGTTGCTGAATCTGCTATCTGTATATACTTTATGCCTGAAACTTTATTGTTGCCAGAGTCAGCTTTATTATCTGCAGTTCACACCTCTTCTGGCATGCGGAGGGTGAGCTGTTTCTTACAGCAGTTTTCAACTGGGGGGGGGGGAATATGTGAGCAAAACAACTTCTGCTTGTGCAGCAGGACCTTCCACCCCTCCCCCCATGCCACACCCATTTGCTCCAGAGGGTTGGGGAAACTTCCAGGATAGATTATGGGGTGTGCAGGGAGAAGGGGGTTGGTTTCCTGTTGCACAGCAGAAGTTGTTTTGCTCACGCAAAGCACTACGTAGCACTACATTGAATACAACACCGTCTTTTAAAGCAGCTGAAGCTACCCATCTTTTAGGAGGAAAGCAGACAAAAACCTATTTTTGGATGCACTTTATTCATATCTTATTCAGAAGTAGGTGAATGAATTCACATCAGTCAATGAATTTAATCAGTTTAACTGCAATTAAGTGTGCACAGGATAGCAGCCAGGTTGCACAACATGTCAGTCTGGGATTTATGGAGAAGATAGGAAGAATGTTCTCAAGTTATGGAAAGTTAGGTACCTCAAGGGGGAGACAGTCCATATTTCCCTAGTCCTTTAACCCAGCAGCAGCTCTTTTTAAATCGATTGCTTTCAAGTGTATGAGAAGGGTGGGGTTTTTATTTATTTAAAAAATCCCCATACATGTGGATAAGCACCCTAGTAAAAAACTGTGGTTGAGTAATTTTATTTTTGTTAAAATACATTTGCAAGATGAATTTGTATGTTTAGTGAACAAACAAACAAACACTACATATATTATACCTGAGAAAAATATTGTTGATTTGTTTTCTGATGAATGCTCTTAATCCAAGGAATTTGCCATAAATTCGGTGAAGCACTGTTTTTAGGAAGTCACGTTCTCGTGGATCTTCACTATCAAAAAGCTCCAACAGCTATTAATAAAGCATTGTTTATTACTTCAATAATCAGTAACTAAATCCCTAACTGAAATAAAAACAAGTTTGACCCTAATTTCTCCTGCCCCGCTCTAAACTATACCAAAATTAAGCACTGGATTGATTCAGTGACATGTTGCCAAAAATTACTTCACACATAAATGCAGGTCAGGGAAGCTCTCAGTGAATTTATTCTTTATAAACAGCATTACATAAGAAAGAGCAAAAGCATAGATGTTACATCAATCCATCGGGCAGGTAGGGGAACACACAAAATCTACAGCAAGGAAATACCTTTAATTGGGACCAACCAAACCACAATGTTAGGTCAAATTTTGGTTGGTCCTAATAAAAGTATTTCCCTATTTTAGAGAACAGGAACAATATTACTGCCATGTAATAAGTTCATAAAACATTTCCTTAAAACTGGTTATAATTATACCCATCTAAGCCCACCTAAAGGGACGTGGGTGGCGCTGTGGTCTAAACCACAGATCAGAAGGTCGGCGGTTCGAATCACCGCGATGGGGTGAGCTCCAGTTGCTCGGTCCGAGCTCAAAAGCACGTCAAAGTGCAAGTAGATAAATAGGTACCGCTCCGGCGGGAAGGTAAACAGCATTTCCGTGCCCTGCTCTGGTTCACCAGAAGCGGCTTAGTCATGCTGGCCACATGACCCGGAAGCTGTCTGCGGACAAAAGCCGGCTCCCTCAACCTATAGAGAGAGATGAGCGTGCAACTCCAGAGTCATCCGTGACTGGACCTAATGGTCAGGGGTACCTTTACCTTTAAGTCCACCTAAGCCTCTGAAATGAATGAGCACAACCCAGAAACAAAGATAGGTTGCATAAGCAAATCCTGCTAAAAATAAGTCTTATGCATAGTTAAAAAAAATTAAAGCACATTATTTCAGTATGGCTCAGGTTTGGATGAATTTAACCATGAAATGAGTCCCATGTTGCCAAATTAGCTGAAGCGCTCAGTGGCAATGTTAAGTAGTTTCTACTCCACAGTTTTGTTTCTTGCTCTAGACAATGATACAGTACATGCAACATTGGCTCAAATCCAGAGTTCCCATAAGCAGAATCAGCTGCTCCTGCTTTAAGTCTTCCTCCCTCTGCTTCCTGAAAATCTACTCCAGATAACTGGGGGTCCCTTCAAGACAACTTCCCTCTTCTGCTAGCGGAAGCATCGACTGGATTGAAGCTCTCCTGCAAACTCTCCTTCCATTGTGGAATAGGTTCTTTAGATTCAACCAATTATCTTTATACAAAATTACAAATATTTCAGATGACTATTTACCTGTTGTACAAATTTCTGGTCAAGGTGACGTTTTGCGATGCTAGGTTGGAAATCAGGACTTTCTAAAAACCTTAGTAAAAATTCATACACCAGCTAGGAAAAAGTAAAACAGACACATTTAGAAAATATACCTTTAAATGCAATAAATTCACAAATGTAAAAGTAGCAAAAAGCTTATCCACTATATACAGGGCCAGCAGAAGTGTGTTCCAAATAAAAGTAAATGTGTTGGCTCTTAAAGAGACAGCACCTCTTTTTCTGAGCTACTGTGATATTTCAGCAGCCAAGCGTAGCCTCTCTCAGGCTTGGTGCAGAGGAATGTTTTCCTGATCTCCTGTTAACCATTCTTAAGATACCAGGAGTGCTTCTGAGCACACATGTGCCCAGAGGTTTTGGACCATATGCTGCCAGCAGGGATACAGAGTATCCAAGCCAAAGCACAGAAGAATCAAACATGAGATGACAGTTAGGTGCATCCAGGGTAGCAAAGAAATCAAGATAAATGAGAACAGAGTAGAGACAAATATAGATTTGACAGTAAGATAATCAATAATTCTGTGAGGGTCAGGTTCAGTTGAGCTCCCTTCCAAATCTACAATTCTATGATTCGATGAACTTGAAGAATGGAAGCTGTGGGTTCAGAAAGTGACTGAGAAAAGTCAAAGCAGTAGGAGTAAACCTCAAGTTCAAGGAGTTTGGAGGTGAAAGGTAGACAGGAAATCAATATTATATAATTACTTAGGAATGAAAGTTATATATTACATTTCCAAAACTGCTACCCTAGCATACTACTGCATAAAATGTTAATACAGTGGAACCTTGGTTTTTGAACGTAATCCGTTCCAGAAGTACGTTTGACTTCTGAAACATTTGAAAACTGAAAATCAAAGGGCTGTTGACAAAGTGAATGGTGAAAATGGAAAAACCCGCCACAGAAGCTGTTTAACTGCCAAGGCGTCAGGGTGGATAAAAATCAATGATTTTTTTTAAAAAATCAACAAAATCGGATTTTTTTGATTTAAATCGGATTTTTTTTATTTAAATTGGATTTTTAAAATAAAATGCTTTTGGAGGAAAAGTCTTTCTAAATATAGTCTTCTATTTAAGTTACATTGTAGTCCAAAGGCTATTCATCAGGAAATAAGGATTTGTTTTAAGTTTATCAAGTGTGCTAAAACTCAGTCTAAGTTTTTTTTTTAATGTTTAACCACATCAGTTAACAAACATGGATACATATGCTATCATGTTATTGTTTTAGTTAAATAAATTGTTTAAAAGGTTATTAAGGAAATGATTATTTTTCTCCTTCCAATAAAGTACAGCAGAAAAGTTGTCCAAATATAAATAGTTAACTTATTAAACCTCACCATAATTTCATAATTATCTGTCTATGTATTTCTAGTAGTATAACCAAATCAGTAATTTTTGATATAACTGTAAAAACTACTCTGAAAATTTATTATTCCAAAAATGAAACTGTCATATGGTTGCAAATATTAAGATTATACCAGCAAGAATGAGTCTTTCTGTAAAAAAAAATATTTAAATCAAGTCTTACTGGCTAGTGATTTAAATCAAGCCTTACGGACTAGTGATTTAAACCATGATTTAAATCAAATCCACCCTGCAAGGCGTGTTCGAAAACAGAAGCATTCACTTCCGGGTTTTTGGCGTTTGGCTTCCAAAATGTTCAGCAGCCGAGATGTTCAAAAACCGAACAGTTCCACTGTACAGAAACAGCATGAATTGGGAATGCAAATAGTTATACAAAGGAACAATATACCTGTATATGGGGCCATGAAGCTTCTAACGTAGGTTCATCTTCTTCTGGATCAAAATCTGGATTTTCACTTGGTGGAAGTGTCCTGAAGATATTAGAACCAATCTGGAAGAATATATATACATTTTAAGCTAATTTAATTGTGCCCAAAGGAGGACACAAATATTTATTTTAATGTATTTATATATTTTTAATTATTTGTTTATTGCATTTAGACATATGACATGCAACAGTTACATAAAATGAGAATTAATTTAAAACAACAGTATATGCTCAGATAAACATTTCTGACTACATTAACAAGTTGTGTTATGATATAAATTGTTACAGATATGAAATGATGTATAATAGTGTATGTGCTTGGATTGTTGACCATTAGTAAAAAGGATTTTGAATCCCAAAAAATTAATTTATAGGAATTTATAGGGAGTAAGGGAGAAAAGGGAAAGTTAAAATATATACTTCATGCACACCAAACTGTAAATTATGGGTACTGTTCTGCCATATGCCTCATTATTCGTATAATCAACAAAATCACAAAATGCATAAACATTGTTGTGTTTCTTCTGGCCTATTGCTACTTATAATTTTTGTGTCAGTTTTTCCAATAATGCTGTTTACCAAATTACATTATACCATTGATGCATAGTCAATAATTGTAATGATTTCCATGTCCTGGCAATGGTTGTTCCTACAGTGGTTGATAGATGTGTTATGAATTCTTTATTTCTAATTTGTAACATATCAAGACTATACAAATTAAGTAGAGCTAGTCCTGAAGTCATGGAAACTGTTTGCCTTGTAATTAAAATACATTTTTCCAAAACCTTTCCGTTTTTGGACATTCCCAACACATGTGCTGATATGTCCCTATAATAGGACAGCCTCTCCAATGCAAGGGAGATCTGTTTGGTTTTAGATTAGTACCAGTCATGTACAATTTTAAGGGTTCTTTCTCTTGTTGCCAATATAGATTTATATGGCACTTTTACCCCCCACACTGTTCCATGTTTCTTCAGTTTTTAACTTCCAATTCAATAACCAGCACCTTCTCAAATTTCGCTGAGGGCAAAATTGAATCTCTATAATAGATTTATTGAAAAAAATGTATTAATCCTTTTGTCATTATATTTTCTTCAACGATTATTTTCTCATATTCATTAACTGTCTTGCGGCTTCATTTTTAACCTGGGAATTTGTTAAAAAGGACATTAATTGGTAACTTAATAGCCAAGGTATTTCCATAGTTCCCAACTGAATTTGCATCTCTTTGATGGTAAGTGGTCATCCATCTTTGTAAAAATCTTTCAAATAATGCAGGTTCTCCCCCACCTTTCTGCACATTATATTAATAAAGGAACAAGAAGTAGACACTGGAATTAAGGTTGGGGCAAAAATGTCCCAGTGGAAAACTTATAGCAAGAGATTGGTGGAACTTAAGGAAAGTAGGGATGGAAAGCAAGATAAAGGACAAGCCCAGGGGAGGAGGCTAGTAATGAAAAGGGTGTTGAAGCAGTATACTGTCCAAACAGTCCAATCCAGTATACTCTGAAGTACCAGTATTCTATGGAAGATGGGAAGTGGTGGATAAACAGAGTGACTATAGAATCAAAATTGACACTTGAAATAAGCAAGTGTCAAGAAATTTGTAATAATAAACAGCCAACAAAGGAAGGAGCCACTGGAGTAAAGGGCAGGGAACAGAAGATATTAAAGATGGCATTTTGCTACTTCCATGTGTCTGTGAAGCCCCAGTGCCCACTTCTGTCCAGTGATCATACTTCTGCTTCTCCTGGTTTTGAAATCTGAAACAAATGCTGCCTGCATGCTCTCTAAACATTAGTTAGAAAGGAGACTATTTGAAATGCTTCTCTTCATAGACTGTGGGGCTGATATTTAGCATATTGTCTACAGGGGAAAAGACAAATAGTGATCAAGAATATGAATAAAGTTTAAATGGATTACTGGTTTGAATCCAGCACTTCAAATCAAGTTCTGTTCAACAGTGGGCACAGATCCAGACAATCAGATTATTCTCTTGACTTAGGCATGGTATTTACACACATTCAGTCTCCTTATCTGCTCAAGATTTGATAAAGAATTCTCATGCTGCCAGTTTCACATTTTCTTCTTATACTGCAATGCTAGGAGCAAAAACCTTCTAGTTTCTGTACCAAAACCTTAATAAATGTATGGCTGAAGTGGGCAACTTTCAAATTTCACAGAGGTTTCAAGTGTATAAAGTTTAGCTGCATGTTATATTAAAAAATGTAAACAGCAGCAGTGAATGTATTCCATTAAAACAATAGTTCATCATATTGTCATTTGTTTCTCAGCTGTAAATTAATCAGCTTCTTTTTAGCACCATCTGTCAAATTCAACTTGAAAGTGCTCAACCCTTATGATACATGTGAATAACATTTACATATTGATGGCAATAGTCATTTACAATTAAGTGTAGTCAGTGGTGAAATTCCAACCCAAGGTGGTAGGTCCTGGACCCCACAGACGATTCTAGAAATCAACTGTAATCAAGACTAGTACAATGTGCCACAAGCACAAAACAATAACTAGAAGTGTTCTACAGTTTACTACTTTGTTTTAAAGTACTACTAGATGGAAGAACTGCACTTTTTAAAATCTCAAGTTATCTAGCTACTGTTACGCCAATTACAAAAAGTTATTACCGGTAGTTCTGGTTTTTTTAATTTGTGAAGGAGCTGCTTTACACTAAAAATGTAATACGTCTTTTACATATTTTGCAGGCCTTCACTGAATACATATTAATAATCTAAAATTGCACTGCATTATAGATCTTTAACCTTGTGTATGCTGTGAACACACACACACACACCAAGAAGTTAGGACCAGTCCTGCTATAATCTGAATACCTGTCAACATCCAGAAGGGTAGCTGTGTCGGTCTGCTGCAACACACACAATAGCTTAAGGCACCTTAAAGACTAATAGATTTACTGTAGGAAAAGCTTTAAGTCTGCTGAAGCAAAAACAACAGCTGGGGCACATTAAGACTAAAAGATTTATTATAGAGCAAGCTTTAAATTTTCAAGGTGTCACAAGGGTGTTTTAAGTAAGTTTATTTAACCTAGCAAGAAACTAATATGATATCTAATTCAAAGACCAGGGTTGAACACATGGGAAACTAATTTGGTTTTCAGTCATTTCTAGAATTAATGAAATCCTAATCATAGTATATGCACTATGAAATTGCATATACTCAAATGTTACCAAAACATTTTCTAAAAAAGTATTAACATGAAACAAAAAGTTTTGGTCCAGAACTGTACATTTCATATTGGCATTACATTGATGTATTCTCATGAGAAAAGGAAACGTGCATGGCTATTATATTTGAGAAGGCTAGCCATTAAAAAAAAAGGACACCTGGATGGTTAAGTCCAGTCAAAGGCAACTATGGGGTGCAGCACTCATCTCACTTTCAGGCTGAGGGAGCCGGCATTTGTCCACAGACAGCTATTTAAGGGTATGCTCTACCTCCAAAGTTGGAGGCAGCAATGCTTCCGAATGACAGTTGCTGGAAACCATGGAAGGGGAAACTGCCCGTGCTCATTTTCTGCATATTTCCCACAGGAATCTATCTGGTTGGCCACTGGGCTGATCCAGCAGGCTAATCTTATGTTCTTATGAGATATCCTGAAAAACCTTCTACCAAAATTGATTTCATTTATTTTTACAGGATTTTTGAAATCTGGATTACTGTTTAAGAACAAGACATCTTTCTTTGATCATCTTAATTATGTTTTTACTTGGTAAACAAAGCTTTTCCCAGGATTCCTGGCCAGCATCATCCACACTCCTAGTGAGCAACATTGCAGTTTGCCCACTTTCCCACCACTGTATTTTATGGCTGTCATCAGCTGTTACACTTGGACATTTGTTTTCCAGGAACACAGTCAAATATCAATTTATAGATGGTAATGCCAGAGTTACGAAAGATAAAGCAACTGATGATGTGGACTCTAATCCATGAAAGTTTATGCCATGGTGAATTTGTTACTGTTCAAGATGCCAAAGCACTTTCTTTTTTTGCTGCAACAGACTAACTGTGCTACCCATCTGGAAATTGAAGACAAAGTTATTAAACTTGTAAATTTATATAAACAATGGGTGCAATTCACAGCCAATAAAATCAACAGCAGCATTTATACCATTAACTTCAATAACCACAAGTAAGATTTCAACAATATATTTACAAGCGTTAACAAAAAAAGTTGTGAAGTGTCAGATCCTAATTGACATGTTTAATATAAAATGTTGTTGGGACTCTAAACAGTCATCCCTAAAAGGAAATAAAAGCTGACCATTGCTCGATAATATTAAATTTAAGATAGTTAACCAATATGTGCACTTTTGTGTGCCACTTCTATTCCTTCAACTATGCTGAGGTGAAGGCTGTGGTGTACATACTTCTTTTTACTCTGCATCCAGTGCTCTCTGACTGCTGGTTTGTGAAGTTGTGTACACACAACCTTAGCCACATTCCTCATCTGTCCTGTCATTTCTTGAGAAATTCTGCATTTTGTTGCATTTGCCCCCAAACCAGCTTTGATTCAATATGAAAATGCAAGACACAAGAAGACATCCAGGCTCCTTCTCCAGCCACTGGTGTGGAGAGAAAGCAGGTGACTTGGAAACACATCCAACTATACTGATGAACACTGTGGAAATGCAATCTGAAATGCAGTTGGGAGGGTTTTAAGCTGTTAATGTGTGCACAGCCTAAGTAACTTTACAGGTGTGACCACAGTAAATCTCATATTAAATAGAAAAGGGGACAAACATTTTTGCAAATCGTTAGAAGCCAATATTGGGGAGCTCAGTGGGCAGTCATATTATACATATGCAACCACCCTAGCACTCTAATTATTGCTATTATTTCTTCCCTACACTATGCTGTTTTCTTGATTTCTTCACCTTCTGCTCTTTCCCTAATCTTCCTTCTGAACCTTCTCCATCATCTTAGTTTCCCCCCTTCCCGTCCTCCTTTCCTTCTTCTGCTTCCAGCATTATTAGTTCCATTTTCTACTCCTTTGTCACTTTCAACCCAACTAACTCTCTTCACTTCTTTCCCTCCCTTCCTCGCCCTTTATTTCTTGCAGTTTTGCTCCTCATCATGATGAATAAGGAACAAGTGCACATTCAAAAATAAAGCAAGCATTTTTTTACGCCAGCATTTGTTCCTTTGCACTGTCTGTTTTGCACTAACAAGTGCAGAGTCAATGTGATGTCAGGAGAAGGAGCTGCAAACTAAATTGCTGTTGTTGGAGGGAGAGAAATGACTGTTTAAAACTACAATTTCTTCAGAGACACAATTCTATGTATAGGAAGAGACTTTAGGAGTATGAAATTGCTGGGAGAAAATTGAGGTATAAAAGTAGCTGGAGCAAAAGCAATCTATTGACCAAGCTGTGAACCTTTCCTGCTTCAGTTGCAACTAGAAACATAGGAAGAGGTTTAGCAACTTTCTCGTGGCCTCTTACGGCTTAGGGAGACATGAACAGCCCTAGTTTGGCTCACACACACCTTTACCTCTCCCACTCCTGTGTGGCCAGGAGCAGTAGAAGCTTCTGCTTCTGTGCTTGCTGAATAGAAGTTTTTTTTGTATAGACTGCGTAAACAAACTGTAGTAATATAAAATATGGTTAGCTTCAAACAAGAGAACTCAATCTCTAGTTTTTGAAGCTGTCTTATCTGAAAGTAATCACAATTAAAATTGACCACAGTTCTAGGTCTAGCTAACACAGGAAGCTGTAGTAAAGCAAAAGCTCCCAAACTCCTCCTGCTGGGTGTGGTGCCCGTATCTCACTTAACCATAGTTTAGTGTGACATCCAAATGCAGCCATTGTTCTCTCCAGCTATAACCCTTTGAGCTCTAATCCTTCATTCTGCAGTAAAAGAGGGACAATGAACCCATTCCTACGTCCTTGTCACCTAGGAGTCTATGGTTGTTGTCATGCAACTAAATGTAACCAATTTTAATCCGTTACAATTTAACAGCAAGTTAACAGGTAGTGTCAGCAAAAAATTTGTTCTGCCATAGAAAAATTAATACAGAACACAGACTATATTTAGCAAAAAATATTGGGTGTCATTTTTAAATGTTTCCAAGAAGAGTATACTTCACGTGTTTTACTTACCATTTGCACTATATCAGAATATGCTGATTCAACTAACACACCACGATGTGTTGAAACATATTCCACCAATTCATTCAGTGTTGCTCTTTTAATTTCTTTGCTTCTCAAGTCAGAGACAGAGTCCATGAAATCAAACAATACACAACACTGCTGTAACTTCTGACAGAAGAGGTCCTGCTGTTCATTTGAGGTGGCATCTATAAAGGAAAAAAGGCTGCAGAATTAGAATTTAAATTCCTGTAAAATTATAGAAATCAATATAACTTCCATCTCAACAGAAACAAACTAACACCAAACAGGAAATATCAAATCCAATGTTCTATTAGCAGACATATAATTGTCACCTTATGTATGGGGTCCCTTTTTTCTCCCATCAGTAATGCAGAATATATATGCTCAGCTGTAATATATTAATATGTTTAAATTTTTCTAATTCTGATATGGTCCTCTTTCCATGATCCTGAGGAAAATTGTATTTCCAGGCTCTAGGAAAGGCTCTTAGGTTTGCTACAAAGTCAACCAGTGCAAATTCCCCATGCATTTAGTGAGTAAGGGTTCTTTCTTGAGAAGGAATGCAGAACCAGCATTCTACTGGCTAGAGAAGTGGTTCTCAAACTATTTTCTCTGGGCCCCACTTGCAGAATAACAATTTTCTCATGCCACATTGATTTTTCATTGATAAGAAATACATTGGAAAACAAAATGGAAGCACTCCTAGCAATGCTTGATTTACAACACAGAACACAACTATGATCACGGGACATCCAGAAAGTATAAAACAATGCAGCTACATATTCTGCAAATAAAAATATTAGTTTGATACTATACTATGCTATGCTGAAATGTTTAAATATTTCTTTAGATTGTCCTTGAATCTTCTGGCCACACTTGTCATCCTCTCCTGTCACATCAGTGTGGTTCATCACACCCTTTGAGAACCACTGGGCTAGAGTATTGAAATTAGGCTGGAGAAACCCACTCAAACTTCCCACCTAGCCATAAAATTAACTGGACAATTTGGGACAGTCGCACCCTCTCAGTTTAACCTACAAACAAGATTAAACTGAATCTGAGTATCACATGCAAAATATAAAAAATGTCATACTTCATGACATGCTGCTATGTGTTCTCAACTAATTTTACTAGTAACATGACATTAAAACTTCAAACTGTCCTAAGCAGAGAAAGTACCCTTTCAGTTTATCATCAATTTACATTTTTACAGTTCTTAGACAAACAAAATATCAACACAGGATCAAATACAGTATAATACTATTGCTAAAAAATATCACAGCGGCAATCATTTTGCAGTTATCTTCCAAAACACTCATAACATGTTTACATATCTATATCACCACACTTTAAGGAAATGATGAGAGAGGGGAACTTATACAAATGTGTCATGAGCACACCACAAGTTGTAGCACAGTGAGCAATAACTGCCAACAGTCATTCTTGTTAAAATTTGGACCATCATAAAGAACGTTAAAACCAGCGTTCAAAACTCCCATTGTTCTTGGCACATTTTGCAATGGGGAATTTCATTAGTGTGAGCAGTTTCTGAGCTCTGGGAGCAGTACTGTGCCTAAGATTTCAGAATAAAACTACAGAGTGGAAGGAAAGGAGGAACTTTTTCTGCCTCACCACTTCCAGCTACTCTCTGAAGACTGGAGAAGAGACCCTCTTAAGAATATTAGAAAGGTGGGCGGGGAAAGGACTAGACCATGTGAAAAATGAACATAATATTTTAGCTGCAGTTCATTCATTTTCAGCTTTGTATTCTGGTTATAAAATACCGTACGTGTGCCTAGACATTCCGTTGTTGTGCCCATAAGCTACCGGTAGGTTTAAAGTGTCATTTAGCTCCTAGCTTTCATATCTCAGTTTCTAACACTGGTCGAAACACATATCACCATGCTGAGGAGAACCAATTAAAGTAAAGCACTCCATGGGGTAAACAATTCCTATGAGGAGGGCCCCAATTCCCATCTCTCGCTATAGTCTACTCCTCCCTCCCAAGCAACATAATATAAATTTTCAGAGCGTTCACCAATACAGTTGTACCTTGGTTTTCGAACAGCTTAGTTCTCAAACGTTTTGGCTCCTGAATGCCGCAAACCCGGAAGTGACTGTTCCGGTTTGCAAAATATTTTTGGAAGCCAAATGTCCAACAGGGCTTCCGCGGGTTCCGATTGGCTGCAGGAGCTTTGGAAGTCAAACGGAATTCCGGAATGGATTCCGTTCGACTTCCAAGGTATGACTTTACTAACAAGCAGCTTTTCAAGGGCCACAACGTACAAAGACCTCTATATTCTAAATAAATTGGTATACAGTTCATTTCAATCCTTTTTTTTTTAACACTCCTCCTTCTAGTTTGTGCCATAAACAGTCACGATAGCACAGAGAGGGTGGGTGCCAATCAGTGCATTTGTGTGGTCCCTCCTTGGCTTCTATTCATCAAGCTTCCATTCTTTTTTTAATACTAGAAAAGTAGTAGAACCTGAGTAGGCATATATGAAAACTTACGACATGTAATAAAAGTCAGCAGTGGCTGCCTGGAGCCCTGTCTAAATTAATATTTCCAATGTTTTTCTACCAGTACAGATCTGCAAGGTTAGATGTTTCCCTCAAGGAAGAGGATGCAGAGGACAAAGCAATATCAAATCCGAGTTTCATGTAGTCATTTTGCTTTATTTAATGAACTGATTTATAGTCCACCCTTTATCTGAGGGTCCTAGGGTGGAACCAGAAACACTAAAATGAAAAGAAATAAACATTACAATAAAATTAAAAAAACATAAAACCAAATGCAATGCAAATACTCAAGTACAAATTTAACATTTGTCAAATTGAGCATTGAGACAGCAAGATGATTCCCATGACATAGTAAGCCAAACATTGGCTTAGTGAGACCGTGCAAAAATGTGGGGTCCCAGAGAGGAGCTGGCAGCTGCTTCTCTTCAGTCCTCTGAACTAAGCTAAGGTTTGGCTCAAGCCCAGTCTTCCAATAAGGCAAGGTGAGGTAGTCACCTCAGGCGGCAAGTCTGGGCCTGAGGAGTAAAAAAGAACCAGAAAGAAATAAGCGGATCGTCTCCGGAAACCCACACATTCATTAAGTTTCATTAAATCATGGTTTGCTTTACCGCTTTGTGTGAACTAGGTCAATAAGTGAAAAGTCTCAGCCATTAAAATAGTAACCAAACCAAATCTGATTGCCTACTGTGCTTATTTCTTCTTCTAGCTTACATAGCAGCAATCTGTTTAGCTTTCAGTGTTATTTTTTTTAATAAGGGTTCTAGGAAGCCCGAATAGAACACCTAAAAGAGATGCAGTAATTTTTCTTTAAAATTTTAAGTCCATCATGTGCCATATCATATTAAACCCCATGAAGATCTGAAGACAATGGTATTTTTAGTTTTGAAATATCCCAATCCTGGGCTGAGCTTTTAAGGTTATTGTGTAGTCCGGCAAGGCCAACATTGACATTTTTTAAAAATTTCAAACCCTCAAAAATGGGATGAGATTACAAAATGTAAAACTGAGATCTGGGACTTCTCTTACACTACTTTTAGGACACTGAAAATGAAAGCAATATAAAATGGTAAGGTAAAATCCCTAGATCACTTGACATGGCATGGACCTCATACAGCAGCCTGGGCACCATTTTGTTCTCAACACATCCAAAGTGATCAAAAGCTTAACTTCAACATTATATGCAAGTACATGCCCCACCAACATTATACTGCAAGTAAAAATTCAACAACTACTTTTGCACACTCCTATGACAACACTGCCACATTCTCTCAAAACGAGGGGAAGGTTTCAAAGATGGAAAGCACATTTCCAAAAATGGCTTCCAAGTTGTTAACAGTGGTCAGCAAGGAGTCAATACTGGCTCAGAGAAAAATGTTTAACAAACAAACAAACAAACAAACAACAACAACAACGTTGGGTGGCTTCCAACATATGTAAAAACATAATACATTAAGCATAAAAATACTTCCCTATATAGTGCTGCCTTCAGATGTCTTCTAAAGGTAGTTACTCATCTCCCTGACATCTGATGGAAGGGCATTCCACAGGGTGGGTGCCACTACCAAGAAGGCACATAAAAACAACCCCTATTTATCAGCATCCAAAACTCAAACCGCAATGCCTTTTTCTGCAGCCCCTCCAGTAAACCTTCATTCTATTTTATTCTCAAGTCAATTTCTCTAGAATCCAGGCAAGTTCATATATTTCTCCCAACCTATCCTAAAACCCTCTCCAGCAACACATAAAAAGACAGAGAATTTGTGAAGCAGTTAATTTTCCTTGACATACTGCAGATATTGCCTGCAGGAGTACAATGTGAGGAACTCATTTTCTTCCACTAGCACAACACAAGAAAAACATATAAAACACTCAGAGGACAGCTATTAGCATACTTTCATATCCTATGTAAAGCATCCTCTACAAGGATAGCCAGATAAAATGGAGAAGCACTGAGGTACAAGCAGAGAGGAGCTACTTGCAAATTCACAGGCTTCATCCAACTTCGACTTCATGCAAGAATAGGAAGGTATTACGGTACATCTTTCTACCAAAGCACTATGATAAACATTGTGATAGCATACATAAAAGAAATGTACCTTTTACTGATGAAAATTGGGAAGGGAACTGCCACTAGTATGATGCACTGTTACTTTAAAAGAAAAGCAGGAAATGCTGGCAAACACAGGTGAAAACATTTAACTAGCCAAGTTATATATGCCTGGTAGTGTTGCACTAGTAGTGTATACTTAGCTTTTCTACTTTAGAATTTATACTAATAAATGTGAGTTCTTAGGACAGACTTTAATGTAGAAATCTCTGAATAAATCTAGAGACTGCACAGATTTTTTTAAAAATCACTGGCTAAAAACAAAGCCTTTTTTCTTTTCTGCGCCCAAATATGCATGATTTCTCCCTGCTAAGATATTAATGTGTGTTTCTTATAACTGAACATCTTCTGCAGATTCAATATGTATCTTCTGAGCATTCAATTTCTGGAGATTGTAACTGCACAGAACATGTTTCTTAAGCCACTGAAATGGAGCTGATTCACCTCTAAACAACTTTTAATTAAATAACACATTAAGTTATCCCTACCAATCTTGGTGTGCTCCAGAGTGCTGCCCTGAGTTTACCTAAATGTCTATTTAAAAATCTGCTTTGATTGATCTTGTGTCTTGTCTGCTCCTGCCATCCATGCAATACTGGTTGTTTAGGTATGCAGTTAGACAGAGCTAAAGAAATCCAAATCTTCCATAAGAACATTTTAAAATGGAAATTCAGACAAAAAAGGTAAGTGTACACTCCTAGAGCAGGGCTACCAGGAATACACAACTTGGCAAGTTAAACACATTCAGCTGCACTGGCTATCATTTCCTACATATCTGTTAAAGGAACAATACACATCTCTGTGTACTGCACTGAGCTCTCACCTGTGGCTCCTCAAAGCTGCCAAAAGTGACAGCGGCCACATCCCTCACCTGTGGCTCCTTGAAGCTGTCAACAGTGGCAGTCACCATACCCTGGGGAAACTGCTTTGACTGGCTGGCCAAACCAGGTGAGGTATGGGTCTCAAAACCTCAGTGAGTTAGGGACTTCCCCTGCATACGAAGACAGGCTCCAGTGGATTGAGCAAACAAGACCAAGAATGGGTTCAAAGGTCAAGAAAGCGGTTTCTGCACTTGCTGTGGAGGGAAGTGAGGGGCAGATGGGGCTTGTCAACCTGGGAAGGCACCCCATCTAGGAGAAGGGAAACTGATCCTAAACCCCTGCTGCCTCGCAGGATATCGTTGGGAGAACGAAAGGCTAAGGAGTAAACCGTACACAAATCCAGAGTAAACTCCTGAAGACAGCTGGATGGCAACTTGTATGCCTCTTTCTGGCAACTCCTGCAGCCAAGCTGGTGCCAAACATATTGCTCTGCTTTCCTCTGGACCACATCAGAGAGGCCAAACCCCTGATTGAAATGCTCTAGAAAATCAGAACACCTGGATCTGGTATGTCTATGTCATTAATTCATTTAGGGTGCAACCTTATGGCCCCTGTGAAAATGTTCTAGGGGGTCATAGGATTGTAGGAAGCCTAATCATGGATGCCTCTTTTTTGTAGCCATGGAAACCAGTGGGAAGGAAGGGGAAAAGCTACTGATGGAAAGCAGAGCAGGTGGAGCTAAAATGCCACACCCCTTTTATCCTGCTGATTCAAGGCCAGGAAGGCTTTTGATCTGGTTCTTTGTCTGCCTTTGATATTTTTCCCTCCACTAACCAGGTAGGGATTGGTGTAATGCGCTCAATAGTATCAGACACCCCTTAGGTAACTGAAGGTTTATAAAAGTTATACTAACTCTTGGAAATGTGGTAGGAATTTTTTTTTTACACAGTTGGTGGCATTTGGGGCAAGAAATCTTTTATAATTAAGAAGGTTATACCACAAATCATACTTTTAGTTACAGTACCTATATTTATTTATTTATTTTATTATTTGGACTGTGCAGTATCAAGGACTGCAGGCCAACCTTAGCATGTAATTGACCTGCAATGCTAGCTGGAATTCTATTATAGCAGAAACACTGGACAAGCATTTGAATGGTCTGCAAGTAGGAAGAACACTGAAATTGGAATAACCTTCTCAGTATATACATTTTCCAACTCAGATGAATTACACAAGGATGAATTTCCTCCAGAAATAATTACTGGTACTCTGCATGGAATATAAAATGTTCTCAGTCTGATTACCCAGCACAACTGAAGTGCAGAAACGATACAGGAAAGTTGAACATTCTCACTGATGTGGGCATTTTGCCAGGTTATGTCATTTCACACCATTATGGATTCATTGCCAATGAATTTGGCTGACCACCGTTTTATGACTTTCACCTCTCTGAAACTTCAAGTGTGCATGCACACTAAAGCTCATACCAAGAACAAACTTAGTTGGTCTCTAAGGTGCTACTGGAAGGAATTTTTTTATTTTGTTTTAAAAATGATCAACAAAGATTTGAATACTATATTTCCGTTTCCAAAGTTCTGAAAGTTACAATTGTACAAAAGATAGCACACAAAACCAGTTTCCTGTTGCCGAGGCAAACTGAATACCTAATGTGTCTATGAATAGTTGGGCAAGTTTAAAAGTCCTTACTTGATATATATCTAAACAATTATCCTATTCAACACACACTGAAATGAGAAGTGCTTGCTTTACAAATTCATACCCACTTCGACATCCTGACAATTTGTCCACCGATGTTGTCAGTAACAAGCTCAAGGTAAATCCTGCTGAATTTTGCCTACCAAATTTCCTGAATATAGGCTACATTAAGTAAACCAAATCTATGGCCTGTTATCCACATATGTCAACTTAGCAATTCAACTTATTGTGAATATGCTACTGATATAATTGGTTTCCCTCAGAGCTTCCAGACATGTGCAAGGCCTAAGAGAACATGACAGATGTTAACTTGAAAGCTAGCATAATCTGCAGGGCACTGGAGGATGGGGATTGGGGAAGGTGGTAAAGATGTGAGAACTGCAGTCTGGCATGAATGCCATGTGCTTTCTCATGTGCAATTAAGCTGCTGAGCAATGAAGCTGGAAGAAGCAGAGCTAGCAGCCAGATAGGGAGAAGAAATAATAGGTACCGGTAGCAGTAGCAATCATGCATTTTGTTGCTATTCTTGCAGAAGCGTTTGTACCACAACATAACTTGTCCCAGTCTTATAGCCTATGTTATGAGGGTTTTAAGGCTTAAGAGCTTTAGTCACCTCTTTACCATTTGAAAGAAAGATACTGAATAATGTTTTCCATTTTTAGACACTACTGTACAGTGGTACCTTGGTTTTAGAACAGCTTAGTTTATGAACAACTTGGAAGTAGAAGGCTGCAAACCCGGAAGTACGGTAGGTGTTCCGGTTTGTGAACTTTGCCTTGGAAGCGGAACCTGTAGCTTTAGCTGTTGTTGTGGAAACACGGGTGCAACCATAGCAAAAATGGTACCATAATGTGAGGCACATTGACAAACATGATTCACTGATCTTTAGTATCCATCCCTTTACTTCTTTGTTACAGTATTTACGAGTTGTGAGTTGTGACCACCTAACCTTTGGGTTTTGGCACAAGGCATCAGCAGCACCTTCACAGGCATTGTGCAGTGTTCCTGTCTGTTCTGCAAAGTAGCTTTTTACAATTTAGAAACAAGAGGTTTCTGCTGAGTTTTTTATATAAGCCCTTCTCACTTCTACCATACCATCTATGCATATTCATAAGAACTGCCTTCCTGATCAGACTGTTTTGCATCCTGCATCCTAGCAAATATTTTAAGACCAACAATGTGCAAAAAACACTATCACTCACAACTGATGGTATATAGTTTGCCTCTATCAAAGGTCTAAGGACACCCTGACTGCAGCGTGACATTTTGTAACTATCTTGGCTGCAAGATTTATCACCAACAGGCTTGTCTACCCTCCTCAAGCATCTTTCCACACATTGCAAACACTTCAAAATATAGCCATAAATTTATTTCAGCCTACATTACTGGTTCCCAGTACCTGCCAACAGTCATGATTTCTGCAAGGCAGGCCTTGCTTGTGAGACCCTTTGGTGACTACAGTCCATAGGGCAACTACATAAAGTAGAGCACCCTGTTAATGAAACACCCTCCCTGTAGACATTTGGTTTCCCCCATCTCACTCTGTTTTCAGTTAGCAATTGGGAACTTTTTTGTTTCTGCATGCCTTCAGTTCATAGTGGAATTGCCCACACATGTGCAACTTTTTAATGGGCATTATACTGTATTTTTATTGTATATTATATTTCACTGTTTTACTGCTTAATGTTTCATTCTTGAAGGCTGCACTGTGCTCTTTCCAAGAGGAACAGGAACTGTGGGGAATAAAAGTAACAATGATAATATATCAGGCACTGTGTGAAATCCAAAATCATGTGAGCAGACTTCCACTTGTACATTAAGGATTCCCCTTCCTCTCTTCCCCCTGCAGACCCACACCATCCTCAAAATCTGCTCAGAGTTCTTCAACCCTCCAGAACAGATTTGAGGAGCACACAGGACAGCAGAGAGGCACAGAAAGTCTCACTGTCCTACTAGAAGTCAGTTAAAAGGATGCAATACATTTCTAAACTCACAATATTCCTAGAAAGATTATCATAAATTGGGCTACAATTCATACATTATGTATTTGTTTAATATGACATATTTACTGAAAGAATAATGTGGCACTAATTAGACAGCCATACTAGCCAGTTTCACAAGGCTAAAAAAGGTTCTTATGTAAGTTTTAAATGCATACTTAGGGTCTTTCAAGAAGAGTAGAATAACCCACTTCTGGAACAATCCTACTATATTTATATAAGCATACTGATAAGCATACTGACAATTCAAACATGACATTTACTTTGTAGGCCTGATCTAGAAACATCACAGAAGCGATTCAGTTAAACGCATTCTAAACTTCATACAGAGACATCCCATTGGTGAAAGATGGGACTCTATAGTGCCATCAGTGTTATAACACATATAAAGCACTTTATCTTTACGAACGTACCTGAGTCCATAATCTATATTTTAACTAGCATAGGATGGGCAGGGGTGGGCAAGAGAAGGTAGCTAATTTCTAAGTGAAGGAACATTCTAAATAGCTTTTGAACACTAAGTTACTACAAATACAAAAAAGAAAAGAAAAACTGGTTCAAAGGCTTGTGACTATATACACTAACACAGGGATAGCAAGCATAGCCTAGCCAACAGTCCCAATAGCATCTGGAGGACACCATGTTGGCTACTCTTGCAATAACTTCACATTAGCTGTTTCAAGAAAAATAAAATCTCACCCCACAGTGAACTGCTCCATGAGAGACAATATTAACCAACAATGAAGGGAGGGGGAAACAGTGCTGTGTATTGCCCCGAGTTTAAACCCATGCACTCATTGGGTTGGGCTTTCAACACATCACTCCATCTGTTTGCCACCTGCAACTAGGAAGAGGGATCCCTGGACAGTATGCTGCTTCAGAAACAAACAAGATCTCTCCCAACTTGTTCAAGTTTCCTCTCTTCTTTTAACATCCCTCCCCTTGTATCTCCCTCCCCCACTTTTTTGCATTGTGAATTGGCAGGCAAAGATCTGGTTTTTTTATTTTTGTACAACACCCACACATAAATAAAATATAAATATATAAACAAGGCGATGGCTATGGTAATTATAGTAACAAATATTAGAAATTATTAGTAATAATAAACTGACATTCTGCTGAACTCTCTAAGTCTGGGTTTTTTATTTTTGTACAACACCCAGCACATAAAATATATAAACAAGGTGATGACTATGATAATTATAGTAACAGATATTACAAATTATTAGAAATAATAAACTGACATTCTGCTGAACTCTCTAAGTCCTCTTGTACTCTGTAGTGCAATGAAAGAGGTCACATTATTCCAACACCATACATGCAGCATTTTCCCCTGCTGAATATATGAATTGCAACCAGTATCATTAGGTATTTTGCTTAGATATATATCGCATAAGACTGAACTTCCTATATCGCATAAGACTGAACTTCCAAAGATGATGACATGTAAGCCCAGAGGATAAGATCTCCACTTATAATTAACATCTGGAGAGGGATGGAACAGGAGCACTCATAGCATGTATAGAAAATGTCAGAACCAATTATTGCTTTAGCCAGCAGGAAGCCTCTATAACATGGAATACTGTGTGAACTAGGCCTCAAAGATCTGCTGATAAATGGACAACAGATTTGCAAACAAAAACCTTTAAAAATATTATTGCTGCCAGTCAGTAGGTTGGACCAGATTCCCCCCCCCCCCCGGATAGGTTTTTATCTATGAAAGGCAGGTTTAAAATATTATAAATGAATGGACTTTAGACCAGATAAAGTAAATTAACCTTCATCAACATTTAATATTTCCCTCCTATTCAAATAAATAAGTTTGTTCAATTTAACACCTGCACAACTAGAATCTGACTCAACTTGAATGCAATAAACATGGAAAAAGAAATTCAATACTATGTTGGCACAAATATGCTGAAGATTAAAATAGAAAGGTTCTGCATGTGAAGACTGTCAATGGACACTATATTTAGTAATTACTGTTCATGAAAGTGTATTTTTTTAAAAATTAGACATTCTGAGGAGGTCACATCTTGAAGAACTTAAGCTATGAATAGTATCTTTGTTTAGAATACATGGAAACTTTGCAAAGCTATGTGAAAGCTGTGTTAATAAAACTGAAAATACCTTAAAAGCCTACATATTAAAAACACAATAGTTGTTGATCCACATTTCTGAAATTTAAGAATGTATATGTTCCTTCCTTTTCTTAAGAAATCAAGAGGCTAACGTTAAAAACAATTAACATAATAACCAATCATTACTGAAACAAAGCAACAGGACAAAAATAAAGGGACACAGTCTATCAAAATAAAAGCAAAATATAGATTGATAGCTCCACTGCAGCAACTAAATCAGCAAAATGCACACTGTGTTCAATTTCAAACCCTTGTCTAAAATGCCAAGCATTTCCCATGTACTGTATCTAAAACAATCAATATTGTGGCTAAAAGGACTTACTATAAAGCTGTAAAAGGTATAAAGAAACAATTAAGATGACCCTGGTCCTTATGAACAATTTGTGGAACAGATCTGCAAATGCTGAATGGAACATACGACAGAAGGCATAGGATGTTACATAACCAGACTAGCTTTGGTTGAAATCCTAAGCATACTTAGGCTGAAATCAACAAACTTTCAACTTTTGTATTTCTCATGAAAGATATCAAAGTTATTTAATATTTAAACATATGCAAAACCATTTCATATTAAAAACTATTTTTTGTACTCGAAATTGGGATAAAAGTATGCGCTTAAAAGACTCGTTTAAAAAGGAAAGTCTTGAACAGATGCTGAAAAGGCCATGGGGAGAGCACACCCCAAATGCCCAATTCCTACATCATACAAATGAACCTCCTGATAAGATAGTATCTGCAATAAAACTCTCCCTGCAGAACGCCACCCTGGTTGGTTGCATATATAAAGGAGTGAGCTTATCCTTTAGGTATTCCAGTCCCAAGATGTATAGCACTCTGTTCACCAGTACAAGCATTTGGCACTTCGCCTAGTAGATAACCAGCAGTGTAACGTGATGGCAAAAGTCTGCCCAGGGAGCAGTCAAGCTGCAGCGTTTTACACTAGTTGCACTTCTGCCCAACCCCAGGAGCAGCCCCCCCCCCCACAGCACATTGCAGTAGTTTAACCTGGAGGTTACCACATTGACCAGGCTACCCAGGTCCAGAAATGTCTATAGCCATCTTACCAGCACAAGCTGGTAAAACACACTCCTAGCTACTGAGGGCCTCTAGCAGAGATTATTCAGCAGCACCCCCAGACTACAAACCTGGTCCTTCAGGGGAAGTATGGCCCCATCCAAAGCAGGCAATTGAGGGAACCATGCACCCACAGCACTTTTGTATTGCCAGGTTTGGGGCTCCAGTGAGCCTGCTAGCCATCTGCCAAGATTCAAATGGCATGCTAAGCCAGGAGCCCAGGTTCAAATGGCATGCTAAGCTAAACCTTGATTTAGCTCACCACAGTGCGGGAATGAAAAAAAGACTGGAGAGAAACTAAGCGCTCCTCTCTGGGATCCTGCATATTTACGCAGTCCCTACAAGCCACAGCTTGGCTTACCAAGCTATGCAAATGAGGTCACAAGCAGAGATTCAAATAATACCAGTAAATCTTGCTAGCGAAAGGCCATGTAATGACTTCTGCTAGCACAATGGGGCTTTTCTCCCCCCTCCTTCCATTCTGCCCCAAAGTGGATTGGGGTGGTCAGCAGAACCCCCAGAACAATGCACGGGGGGGGGGCGGGAGTTGTCTGGCAAGCTGGTATGCTTGTGTTGATGCAATGCTTTCCATAGCACTACACTGGATCCTCTCGAGTGTCTCATTTTAAGAAATCATTAAACACCTATCTAGTTAACTAGGTTACACTGAAATTTAGTATAATACTCATGTTACATTTTAAGTTTAATCTAGCCCAGATGGATTTATCAAACTACAGCATTTGATAAGAGTTTTTGAAAAGCTTGTCCACTGTAAAACTATGGTTAAAGTAACTGCTTTGAAATTATATCAGAATTATCTCCCTTGAGAGTAGAAGAGGTACAGAACACTTCTGTCACGCAAATTCTTGAATCCATATTTGGACACTCAGTTTTTAAATTGGAAAAAACCTGAGCTGAAAAAACCTCTCTCAAATCTTGAAATTCTTTGGCATACTTCCAATCCTTTCACTATAAAGGGCATACGTTTCCACCAGAAGTCAACCTCATTTGGAAACAATCTGAAATAAACAGATTTGATTTCAGTGTTTTAAACAAATTGTTCTTTTTCTTTTCCAGAGTAGAAAATCTGAATGTTTCCATGGTGCTTACAGATTTACCACTGGGTGCGGTACTTTATGAAATCAACTCCCTAATGGTATTTAATCTAACATAGGCACCATCTTCCTAGGGCCCCGGGTGCCAAAGGTTTTTGTTGTGGGTGCCCAGTCTCTACCCCCTGCCACCCGCTGTCTCTATGGTCTCCTCCACACAATGCGGCCACCATGTGTCACCTCCATGGCTGCCTCTGTGCACCACATGCCAGACGCCATGACCATCACTTTACCTCTTGTGCTCTGGCACCATGGCAGCGACTGAACCGGGGCCTGCACCTCTGCTGCAATGTCCTGGTCCAGTCGACGTCATAATGCTGGAGCGCATGCACCGCGCCATCACGTGACATCATCATATCATAACGTCAGCACATTGTGGCGTGGTGCCAAAGGTTTTGCGGCGTGGTGCACGTGTGCTTCTATGTTCAATCAGCAACATGCTTTCTTAATTTGATATTCTATAGGTATCAAACAAGGACCAGAAAGAACAGTAACATTTTAAGTCTAAATTATAAGGGTAAACATAACAAGTGCTTTAAATGGAATCATAATAGTCCCAATTTAGTATGCCCTGTAATATAAATGCACAAAGCAGTTACTCCCCTAATTTTACCAGTCCATAGTGCCCACACATCATAGTGCAAATCTGATCACATGATTATAACTAGTATCCCTTGTCCACCACCTGGATGAAGTCCAACAGCGAGTAGTTTTGCCATTTGCCCAGAACTGCAAAAGCAGGGGAAGTTACAAAGCACCTACTGGGCACAATACAAAACTGCTAGATTAGACTCCGCTAAGTGGGTCATATGTTGCACAGTCCTGTTAAAGAACTTGTTGCAATGTGGCACATAAGTTGCAGATCAGCAGATCTGTTGTGCTTGTTGTTGCAGATCTGTTGTGCTTGTGGCTTTCCCATACATATCTGAACAAGGTCCTTCAATTGCTTTACAATTCTATTCCTTATAAACACTTAGTATAGAAAAAGCATATTTAAGACAATCCATCTATTATTCTCCCTCAAACCTTCAATTTACAGAGAATGAAAACTGATAATTTATGCAAGGCACTCCTTAGCAAATAGCTTGTAGAAGATAACCAATAACAGCTAACTGTCATGCATTTTAAAGACCACAAACTAGTGTCACCAGCTAGAGCAGCACATACTTCAGAATGACAAAAGGGAAGACAACAGTGTCACAAGACCTGGAAATATTCCTCAATATGTAGAGCATGCTCAGTTGTCTACAAATTTTTGCTAGGCTTAATTGCCAACTACTACTTGAAGTCACCAACAACAACGCTCTTCTCTCTTTTACTGAGGTTTACGGCACATGCAGAGAACCAAGGAGAAAGGAAAGGTGGTTTATCTCCCTACCAATGGGCCTTTTGGAAAAGCTGTGAGCAACACCTTGCTACTTTGGTAGAAGTCTAACGGGAAAGGAAGGAGACCCCCTCTTCTCTCTGACCTGCAGAAAACAGTGAAATAAAGGTTGCCAAGACCTAAGGTCTTCCCCACAATTCACAGAAAACTCAGGAAAATGTATCTCTGTGCTGGGTATGTGGAAAAGAAACATGGGTAGTTACCATTAGTAATATATAGAAGACTTTTTACTTTCTTGCACTTATTTGGGGTATCATGACATAATTTTTCAAAGTATTTGCCACATAATAGACAACTTTAATGGGCTACATGAATAGTTGCAGAATCTAGATATAGCTTACACTAAACTGGGAGGCTACTAGCGATTTTGTAAACGGAATATCAAAGACACTTAATCAGCCTGACCATATTAATCTAAAGAATGCTGTTAAACCTCATTTCAGACCAAATGGAGAACAGCCAAAGTATTCAAAAAGTACTCATAAGTGCTCTTATGAACTTTATAATTTAATATAATTATTCATTAGAGCAAGTGATACTTCATGTATTACAATAAAAGCCTGGGTGCAAATTATAATTAGCATGCATTCTCTTGAATGTCATATAAGCTGGGTGACTCGTTCCTCCCTGTAAATACATAATAGGAAAACACAATGTGTCAAGACAAGACGAGCAGCAGCTCCATCTCTCTCCAGTGTGCACTGTTGACAAAGACAATAAACTGGCACATACACAGAGTAGAAGCAAGTATACACATTCTCTCTCTTTCTCTATATGTGTGCTGTAGTGTGTACATTTGCCCAAAGTCCTCCACTCTTACAAACACAAGGTTTTAGTACAGTGGTACCTCAGGTTACATACGCTTCAGGTTACATACGCTTCAGGTTAAGAACTCTGCTAACCCAGAAATAATGCTTCAGGTTAAGAACTTTGCTTCAGGATAAGAACAGAAATTGTGCTCTGGTGGCGCAGCGGCAGCGGGAGGCCCCATTAGCTAAAGTGGTCTTCAGGTTAAGAACATTTTCAGGTTAAGAACGGACCTCGGGAACGAATTAAGTACTTAACCTGAGGTACCACTGTACAGGTATTTGCACATATTCTTGCTATGGCACTTGCTTCTCTCTTTCCTTCCCTCACTATCTCTCTCCACACCCATTTGTTTGTTTAATTTCTTACCCACCCTTCACTCAAAAGTTCCCAGTTGGGTTACATACAATTAAAAAATACAATACTTAAATCCACAAAAAATACAGGCAGCCCCCATTTATGTGAATTCAATATGTGTGTGACCTTGTATACACGCCGAATGCAGAAGCGACCTGGAAACATCATAAAGACATCACTGAAATGTCTCTAAAAGGGTGTGGTGGGGGCAGAACAGGGTATTTGTAAGTTGTTTCAAAGGGTTTCAATTACCGGTATATATGATTTCACTGACGTGTGCAGTGTGTCAGAATGTAACTCCGCATAAATGGGGGATATCTGTACAATAAAACAGCACCACTCAAAATTAGAGGAATTTGACAAAACAACACCTCACCCCACCAAAAGTCTGGGCAAAGAAGTACACCTTGACATAACATAAAAGTTATATAGTATCAGTGTAAGACGCACCTTAGTGAGAGCACTCCACAACGTATGGGCTACCACTGAAAAGGCCCTACAATGCACCGTTGCCCTCAAACCTTTTTTTGGCAATGTCACCATGAGCAGAGCCTCCCTGGGGGTTCTTACTCAGATAAGTTGATATGGAAGTAGACAATACCTTACATACTTTGGGCCTAAGTTGTTAGGACTTGATATTGTTGGAATATCTTTCGGAGGCTTTTACTTACCATCACTATCAACAAGCTTAGTTTATCCTGAGTTCATTGCTCCTGTTTTTATTGTATTTTAATGTCTTATTCTGGACCACTTTCAGATATTTTTTATGAAAGGTGGTATACTATTTTAAACAAAAGAATAAATACATTTCCGATATATTGTATATGCTAATTAAATAATTGGTATCCAATTTGCAGGTATTTTTACCTTCCAATAATTTCTAGTTTAGTAGAAATTTTACCTTAGAAATTATTTCAGCTGGAAAACATCACCAACTGAAGTTTCAGAACCTGCCTTATGAGTCATCATTTTTTGATGGGCATGCAGTATATACACAGGTAATGTGAGAAACTTGCTTCAGCTAGTCCTATCCCCCCCCTCCTACTTCAATTCATTCACCCTACTTCTCGCCATCCAAAAATATATTCCAGTTGGTAGAAAAAGTAGAATTGGGATGAGGAACATGTGGCCTTCCAGATGTTGTAGCACTATAATTTCCAACAACCCTGACCATGGCTGGCTGGGACTGATGAGCATTTTAGTCCAGCAACTTCTGAAGAACCTCAGGTTTCCTACTCCTGATGTGGAGAGAGAAAGCTAAAGAAGAGACACAGAGGCCTCTCTCTTCTGCCTTTTAAAGGGCTTCCCACTCAACTACTAGAAAATAATTAAGTTAGCACCACCTGCTCAAGACACTATTTAAAACGCATATTATACTCTGCCAGAATGTGTCACTTCTTTGGATGGTCATATATCCCATCAAAAGGCTTGGTATTTTCTTCATTTTCTAGACATGCTAGTGCAGTGCAAGAGTCTCAGTACTGCTCGTATTAGCAGTATTAAAAAACAAACAGAACTCATTACATTACACTACACTACAAAAATGTCAGTCCTAACCCCTTTCAGCTCAAACTATCATTTTTTCATCCTCTCCCTTTTTTAAAAAAAAATGTGAAAAACTTTTTTTAAACAGCCAAAAACAAGTGTTGAGTTGCACATAAGAATTCCAGTACTTCAAATTAGCATTAGAGTTGATAAAAACGGAGTTTGGATTGTCATATGCCTGACAAGCCAAGAAAAGAGGATAAAGAAATTCACAGAAATACACACTTGCTAAACGCTACTACTGTACTATGAGCTTCTGGGAGCCTAACTAATCATGTGAGCACTCTTTAATTCCAGGGGCTGAAAGTAACACAGTACCACAGTTTTAAAGGGAAGGATACTTTTTACACTAATTTAAACAGCAGTAACAGACCCTGGAGGAGATTACACAAAACCCAGAGAAGAATGAGGAAGGGGAGGACAGGTTAAAATTTATGAAGGCCTTGTGTCTGAGCAAGTTCTGCAGATTGTGCCATAAACCTTGGTGATCCCAGCCAGTGTTGGCCTGGTACTACCTTTTGTCCCTGGTACTACTCACAAATGCATCCAGCCAACATTTTACATCGCCAACTCCTTAAGGCAGGGCAGGAAAGCATGAAATCCCAGCAGCTCAGGGAACAAGGCCCTTAAAAGTGCAAAGTCTTCAAAACAGGAAAGCACCTAATCCCCTGAAAGCTGTTCAAATGCGAACCTGTGGCACTTTATTTCACAGGGGAAAGGGATAATAAGTAGGCTTTTAACAAGGCTGCGGAGAGGAAGTTTCGGAACAAGAGTTGCGGCTTAACATGGAGTAACAGAGGGCAGTGAAACGGGCTGCCGCGAAATTCAGAGGGTTGGCACAAGGAAGCAAGCAGCACGTAGGCGGCGGCGAGAGGCGGGAGGAAGTCTCTTCCCGCAGAAGGCAGCACCTGTAGCCCGGGGCTAAGTGAGCTGCAGCTCGCTCGATTCCTCCCTAGGATATACATACGGTACAATGTATACATTACCTTTGAGCTGGGGCAGCGGGAAGAGCTCCACGGGGCTGCTTTGGGTGCGGAACTGCGAAGACCCCTGCGACCGCTTCTGCTTCTGAGCCTTGCGCACCGACCTCCGCGTGAAGCCGTCCACTTTCTCCGCGGCGGAGATCGCTGTCGCCGACATGGCTGGGGAAGGAGGAGGAGGCACGAGGGGGGATCGCCTCTCCCTTGAAGCATATAATCACGCCGGCGGGGGGGAGGGAGGGAGGCAGAGCAAGCGACGGCGGGCGAGAAGACACCACCAGCCAAGGAAGGAGGAAGACACTTAATCCAATGCACCAAGGAATAGGGGCCGTGAAGGGGGGGGGGGGTTCTTCCAAATCCAAAAAAAAACCCAAGAAAGGGGGAAGAATCCAAACACCTTCCAAAGGGGGGGGAGAGAGAAAGAGGCTGTTTATCCAACACCTCAAAGACAGAAGGCTCTTAATCCGACACCCTTGAGAAGGGAGGGGATACACTTAATCCGATACCCCAAAGGAAAAAGGGGTTTCCAAATAATGGATACTTTTCCGAGGAAGAGACCAAATGAGGGTTAAACCAAGGGGGGGCGGCACGCAGCAAAGACCCGCCCCCGCTGCGTCCTCCAAATCAGCCGAAGGAGAAAAACAGAAGAGGAAACTTTTATTCTTCCTCCCGCCAGCGACGTCTCTTCGCCGCCCGCCCGCGAGCAGCAAACTTTGGCGGCGTGCGGTCTCGTGAGGAGGAAGGAGGCGCTGTTCTCCCGCCACCCGCCGCCTCAGCCAGGCTCGCTGTCGCCTGGGCCGCCCCGCCAGGCGCTCGCTGTCATGAGCCGGGGTTTCTCGGCGACTCCTGAGGGAAGGACGGCGGCGGAGCGGGAAGGGGAGAGAGGCCAGGGCCGTGCAGCAGCAGCAGCCTCCTCTTCAGCCACCGTCGGGAGCCCCCCGCGCCTCTTCCGCCAACATCTTGTCACGCCAGCGCCCCCCGCCGCCGCCGCCGCTTCTCTTCTTCCTCCTCCTCAGAGGCCGCGCGCAACGTAACAGCGGGGGAGGGAGGGGCGCGGAGGCGGCGAACCTTCCACTCGAGAAGCGGCGCGCAACTTGCTGGAAGCGAGCGCGCTGTTAAGGGCAGCCGAGTTCCGACTCGGAGGAGGGGGCGGGGCCAGCAGCGAGGGGAGGGGTGGAGGTGCAGGAGCAGGAAGGCGGTTGGAACAGCAGTTGGAGGACACCGGCCCGGAGGGTGACTGACAGCAGCGCAGCAGCCAATCGGAGAGGCGGCGGCGGTGGTTAAGGCGAATTGCATTCTGTTGGGCGGGACAAGCTGGAAGCCAAGCGACGCGACCTCTGGGGGACCGGGCGAGTGACACCAGGATTTGCCCAACGCGAGGGGGTCACGGGCGGGGTGTGGTGCGGCGGACGCGATTGGGTCTACGGCAGCGGAGGCGGGACGAGCGGGCAGCCAATGGCGAGTTGCGATCAGGACTTTTTCGTTGGTTTGTTTGAGGTGGGAGGTCAGAGGGGCGCGAGGAGGGCAAGAATCCCACCCGGCAGCTTTCGGGGGTTGTGAAGTTGGGCTGGTCTACTGCTTGTATTTTTCTTCCGGGAAAGGTCATCTTTGTTGGCTTTTGGGTCCCTAGTGGCGGGACGGAGAGGGGGGAGCCCGCAAGAAACTTCAGCAGCCCAGTCTTACTCACCTTTACTTGCAAGTCAACCCTGTTCAACCAGTAGAGCTTACTCTTGGGTAAGCAGTCAGTTACCAACTTTTGTCTTCTCTCTTCCCCACCGCTCCTCTGGAGATGTAACATTTCCAGAAAATTTTAAAGCTGTGTGGAATAAAAACCATTTCCCCTTCTTCCCGCACAGCTTTTTCGTGCACACAAAACAGAAAAATTGAGAAATTGTGTGTGTGTGTTTTATATATTTATATATAACCCAGCCATATGGGCGGGATATTGTATATATATGGAAAAGAGGGATGTTTTTGCCTGGCACCTAAAAATATGTAACACAGGCGCCAGGTGAGTCTCCCTGGGGAGAGCATTCCACGAACATATATGCAATACTTATCAACCCCAATTTATGTTACTGCTTTAGCAACATAACATGTATTGTTCCAAAGCTAGGGTAGAATAAAATTGTCCCTTTTGGCATATTTATTAAATTGAAGACTATAGATGTACCAAGTAAGATTACAATATACCCACACAGTCCACTTCCTTCTGTGGGTCTTGGTTAAAGCTCACACCCCTATGTGCAGTTTCTGCCCCACTGCCTTTTGACCTTTTTTTTATCCCCAGCGAAACAAAGGAAGAAGCTGCTTGTTTGTTTCCCATTCTGCAGCAGTGTGGCTGTGTCCTTCAAGGGGCAAGGTGAAAAGGTTGACCACAAAGGAGGGAACAGATCAGAAGGGCAGCAGAAACAGGATGATTGCTACTAGTATCTACAGACTAAACCAAAGGTGACTAGGAGACGGCAGGCAGCAATTCACAAGCGACAGAGGCCCTGCATGTTTCTCTAATGAAGATTACTGCACCCATAATACAGAAATTCATTTTGAATTGAAGTGTTGTATTTGCCAGTGCACTAATGCTGTGCATCTTAAAATAAAACATACTTAATAGAGTTTTTTCCAGTGCCCTTCAAAATATGTCAATTTTTAAGATGGAAACATTTGCAAAAAGTCCTCTGGAAAAAAGCACCTTTTAAAAAATTCCCTGGGTGAGGTGTAATAGGACCTTCACACCTCTTCCCTCAGCCCATTTCTTCTGGCAGGAGGAAAAGGCTTGACCTGTAATACAACTTTTTAAAGTGCTTTAGCCCTGGAGAGGCATAGCAGTCCAAATTATGGAAAGAGGTTCAGTTTGTGTTGTTGTAACAGTGCCTGAAAACAAGTATGCAAATAGCAGCTGTTTCAGAAGGGGAAAACAACTTTTTGAAGCTTCATTATTGGTGTGTTAGGAATAGCAGCCGTGAGCTTCTCTTTAAAGTCACATACACACAGGATGGGTCTTGTTTACACATTCTAGGAGACTGTGTTTACTAACTGACCATTTATAATACATGTGTGCAATGTTCTTCACACCTGAGCACCTCTGCATGATGGAAGAGAAAGAGTTGCTATGCCATATTCCAAACAAATGTGTGAAGCATTCCTAATTCTGCCATTCAAGGGGAAGTGATTAAGATCTAATCATAGACACCCCGCAGCTCAAAAGCTTGTGTACCGGTTTCAAGAGCCTACATTAGTGTTGTGTATGCAGCATCTCATCAACTTCTGGAAGCTGTGCAGGGACTTGTTCAACTGTGCTACAGGCCTGCAGTCTTGTGCAGCCAAACAACTTTAGTCTGTTTTGCTCAGCCAATCCTACTTCAGATTCTTTCTTGGATTACTGCATCAATTAAGAACTCTGGAACAAAGACAGGATTCCTTGCTTCTGTTATGTCTGCAGCTCAGTGAGGTTCCACCAACAGAACTCTCCTTTCCTCAAAAGTTGTTAATGGAGATGCTGAATCTGACATAACCTCCTGAGGTTTAACACGTCTTTGCTGTCCTTGCTATGGCTTTGCATCCGTGGCCTTCTTTTATGCCATATCCTCAATTTTCATCTTGTTAAAAGAAGGGTGGTTCCCAAATTGTTTAAAAAAGAAGACCCAGCAAATAATTATTTAATCCTAAACATAAAAAGGTAAAGGGACCCCTGACCATTAGGTCCAGTCGTGACCGACTCTGGGGTTGCGCGCTCATCTCGCATTATTGGCCGAGGGAGCCGGCGTACAGCTTCCAGGTCATGTGGCCAGCATGACAAAGCCACTTCTGGAGAAAGCGCAGCGCACGGAAACGCCGTTTACCTTCCCGCTGCAGCGGTTCCTATTGATCTACTTGCACTTTGACATGCTTTCAAACTGCTACTGGTAGGTTGGCAGGAGCAGGGACCGAGCAACGGGAGCTCACCCCATCGTGGGGATTTGAACCGCTAACCTTCTGATCGGCAAGCCCTAGGCTCTGTGGTTTAACCCACAGTGCCACCCGCGTCCCAATCCTAAACATAACTGGCATTTAATTTTAGAAATAATTTTTTGTTTTGACCCTTTGAAACCAGTATTCCTGTAATTGCTGCAGCCTACTGGTTAAGTCAAATTTCCCATGTGGTTTCTCATGCCTTATGCCTTCTTTAAAGGACAACTCATGTGCTCGCTCAAATATGATCACCAATTAATAGCAGTTTGTGAGGCAGGTAATCTCTGTGAGTGGTGCAGTAGAGATAAACCTCTGCTCCCACCGAGAGAGCAAATGAGAAGTCAAAGATAGAGCAGAATTCAGTTTTTCAGCCATGCACATGTAAATCAATACTCTTTCCTTCTCAGTACTAACAGATGCCTTTAAGTGGTCAGAGTGGAGTTTGGAATTTTGCCATACTACCAAGATTGTGTCAGGAAATTGATACTTTTGTATACTGTGATATCCATGATGATGGGTAACTGTTTATGAAAAAATAGCCTGAACTGTTCCATTTATACACTAGAACCTTTTTTATTTCCTTTTGGCGGGATTATAGTATTGGCTCCAGGGCTTTTAATAGCTTAGATGAAGCTATAGTATTTACTGCTGCACTGCTTTGACAGGAAATGCTCCACCTGCTGAAAATTTCTCTTCTATACATTTATTAATAAGAACCTGAGGACAGCACCCTCTGCCATTAGCTAAGGACAAGGGCACTGGGAGGCCACTCCCCCTGGCTTCTAGCAATAGCATCAGAGCAAGATGGAGACCAACCCAGCCCTGTCAGTGGACCAAAGGAGGACTTGTCATAAAGAACACTCCCAAATGCTGGTTGTCCTACAGAAGCAAGAAGGGCCTCTCTGATCTCATCCATCAGCCAAAGGAGCAAGAGGCATCAGTTGCCAGTCACAGGTTTTTTTTTCAAAAGCTGATTTTTCCAGCTGCACAAATTCCCCATCAGTCACTCTCTTCACTATATTTTCCTACCTTTCTCTGGAGGCCTAGAATCGTAGAACTGTAGAGTTGGAAGGGACCCTGAGGGTTAAATCTCAACTAAAGCAATGGCAGGTGGCCATCCAACCTCTGCTTTAAAACCTTCAGTGAAGGACAGTCCACAAACTCCTGAGGGAGTCTGCCTCATAATTCAACAACTGTGAAATCAGGATAGTCTCTTGGATTTCTTGTTCTTAAAAATGTTGATATTGAAGAAAACATTGAATATTTACCTATTTTGCCTCAAGTTCTTTAAGATATTTCGGAACATAGGAAGCTGCGTTATGCAGAGTCAGCTCATTGGTCCATCTACCTCTGGATTGTCTCTACAGTGACTGGAAGCAACTTCCCAGCATATCAAGCAGGAGTCATCCCCCAGCCCTACCTAGAAAATCCTGGGATTGAACTTGGGACCTTCTGCATGCAAAGCAGATCCTCTAACAATAAGCTGCAGCCCCTTTTGATTTATCCATTTTAAGAAAATTTTAAGAAAAAAGTGCATTTACTTTTATATGTCAACAAACTTAATAACCAATTAAACAGCATAAAAAGTTAATAAAATGTTGGTCTACATTTTTGCTACTGTACTTGTTTGGCTTCACAAGCACTCGGTCTGCTTTCACAAGTGGGACTATCCTATTGCTCAAATGCATGGCAAGACTCCTGTCTCATTCACTGCAAATTGCACAGGCTACCCGGCACTCAATAAATGAGAGTCCTTAAATAACATTGGAACAAATTGTCCGAGAGACCATCTGTTGTCTCCCCCTTGCATCTTAGGATTTGAGATAGAGGGATTGGAACTGAGATCAGGAGGTACTTAGGAGGAACTTAGGGACTCCTAAGTAAGATCACCCTTCAGCTTAGGTTGTGCTGAAACCTATTTGTAAATAACAGCTTCAGAAACAAACTACTATGGGGAAGAATTTCAGTTTTAGGAGTGTGCATTTGTCAGTTACAGTTGTGGCTATTCTCTTTGGGGTTCTTCATTCCATTTTTAAAAATAGTTCTGTGTGGAACGCTCATATGCCAAATGCCTCATACAGATATAAAACTGAATATGTCACGTACATAAATAGCAAATGTCCCCTGACTATCCTGGTCCTTGACTGTTTACAATTATTTCAAGGTCCCAGGACACCTGCAACAATGTGTAATTTGGAAACCCATAACGGCACATCAAAGATATAGAATCATTTGACAATCCGTTAAATTTAATAAAGGTATATAATTCAATTTAGAATTAAAATAGTGATTTTTCCACAGCCACTTTTAGCTACATAGCTGCCTAGACCTTCAGCAGATAAAGCAGGGGCAGCCAAATGGGTTCTCTCCAAGCCTTTCCCTTTCCCTGCCAGGTTTTCTATATGCAGGAAATTCTTTTGTGTGGAGTATTCACTCCTGTCAGCCTCAACAACAGACTGAAGCAGGGATGTTACAAACTGGTATGCATCTCCTGGACTAATGTGCAGATCATAACTTAATTATCCAGTTTCTTTTGCACAAACCAAAAGTTCAAACAATAATGTGTATTTTGAAAGAAAATATGTACCGACATGTATTTAAATGGGCATTTTGTGCATTTTTCTTTATTACAGATTAATGCGAAAGCAGGATAAAATCTACTGATGGGTGAACACAAGCAGAAGTTGTGTGGATCAGAAATAGATTCTTCCCATCCCTAATCTGAACAGGGGCAGGGACAGATTTAGTAGTTTACCACTCTGTTGTTTGTAAAAACAAGACAACAGACGCCACAACCCCGGGGTAGTTTAGTGACTAGAGAGTGGGGCTTGGCTTTGGGAAGCTGAGAGTCTAATTCTTCCATCTTGCTGTAAAGCTCACTGAATGGCCTCAGGCCAGTCACAGACCTGATGCAGATGCCACAATCTCAGCTTCACAAACCACAGTATATTGAGCCATGATTGCAATGGCTGACTTCTTAGCCTCCTTCACTCAGAGTTGCTTTGAGGAGCTTAGAGGCTGGACCTGAAAGACAAGACTGGAAATAATAATGAGCATTTATTGCACTTGAAAATGGGGAAACACATATGAGTCCTTATTGCCTTTTATGGGGGGGGGGGTGGAATCTGTAGAAAACCAGAAATTTTGTAATGTACAGAAGCCACAAAAGAAAATTATGTATGTCAACTAATCTGTCTCAGAAGGGTTAGGAAGCACAAATATTTCAAGAAACTTGCTAAAGCATAAAAAGGCAACCAGTCTAACAGAAAACTTAATGGTTAGCATCCTGTCAGCTTCTTAGCAGGCTTTTACCATGAGTTTAATACCTGCCTGAAATAATCTCCAGCTGGAAAACAGGCAGGGCTGGTGAACAAAACTAATACAGTACAAAGCAAATGCCATGGATCTCATTAATCAAGTCTCCATTATTTAGGATACACAGTGACTGCGTATCATTTATGTAAAATTATTGTTCTGTTCAGATTCCACTACAGTACTGTTTATGTGAGTATAAGGCAAAGGTAAAGGACCCCTGGATGGTTAAGTCCAGTCAAAGGCGACTATAGGGTGCGGCGCTCATCTCGCTTTTCAGGCCGATATATTGGGAGGGAGTAGTGTGGCTCTAAGGTTTCTGATATTTCATGCCGTTACTGGGTTCATTTGGACATTTTTTTACTTGAGATGGGCAGACATAATCAGTGGTTAATTGTTTCTAGTATAGTGTGTTGTTTCAGTGCCCTATATCAAACAGACATACAGAAAATATTTTAAAATGATTCTGGACATGGTGCGATAGACATGCACATGTCACATTCCATGCAAGTGGTGTCTCATTTAAACCGCACCATCAGCTGCCACGTGTTCAGCATTAGCGTAACAGAAGAGTTCCCACATGGATCATGGAACTCTGGTATGCTGGTGCCACATGACTCAGTTTAAATGAGATGATGACTGCATAGAACTAGAGACTCGTGAATCTCTTAATTTCAGATTCTGTCTTACTCATTTTTCGTATCTTATGCTCAGTTTGCCCCATTTTGTTATCAGTTTGTGATTTTATTTATTGCAAATAGTTCCACACAAAATTTTGTATGTTGTACACTATTTTCACTAATATACACTCCTTTTTGCACATTTTCACCTATGTTTTTTTCTACAGATTTGTTTTGGCTGGAGAGCTATATTGCAAATTCAGAAAAGTGTGACATTCAAACAAAAGCTGCCATTTGATTTGGGAAGTGTGAATTAGGGAGGTTTGCATTAAAACATGAACAGAACCAATTTCACCTCATTTCTACATGGAGCTACTGCGTAGTTACATTTTCCAGCATCAAATGTAAATCAGGCCTCATGATAAATAGATGCCACCAAATAACACAGCTTGCCTCAGCTGAACCCATGATAGACTACAGTCAACAGCTTGCTGCAGACATTTTACGGCTGTCACTTTGCATATGCAGGAAAATAATAATATGATGAGCAATGCACACATTTCTACTTATCTTTCCTGCATGTGATGTGATGGAAAACAGGATTTTTCACAACCACTGGAGGGGAAAAAATAGCATTCTATATTTATTGTTCTAGCTTCTTGTCATGTGGCTTTCAAAGCAGATTTTGGAATACATTATATCAGGTAAATGTTCACATAAATTTCTTTAAACTGGGGCATGGCGAAACATTAGAAGGTTGGGACTAAACAGTAAAAATAAAATGAGCTGGTGAGTCTAAAAGACTAAGCTAAACAGTACCTACAAGTGATTTTTCCTTCCCACTTCCAACACTGACTATGAACCTCTCATTAATACAGTGCTTACATAGGCTTACATACTGATGATAAGAAATGCAGTATCAGTTGCTACTACCACAGAAAATCTGATCTTACAGAAGAAACTCAGGCTCCCAAGCCCACAAAAAGGAATACTACTATTCCATTCTGCTTTGTGCAGGTGAAACACTAAAGCTGTCTCGATTCAGCTTCCCATGGAGCCGAACACATTCATTAAGCACCAGCCATGCAGTGGGCTCAGATACAGAGGACTTCTTTACTCACGTTATGCCAGATGAGGGGCCCTAGGATACAGTGGAAGCCTCACTATGCCAGCAGAACTCAAGATATGTCATGGAAGATGCACCACTGGTCATTCACCAGGATGACTAAGGCCAATGTGGTTCCATGACCAGGCATTAACCCAGGTTGAAATAAGTCCAGATACAGTGATCTATATTATCCAATAATGTATGCAGATTGCTCCACTACGACTCTTTCCACTACCTTTCTGAGTCAGCAGTTAATCCAAACCCATGGGTCCAAAGCTGGCTTCTTTAGAAGTGGCTGTACTACCACCTCATACCTTGAAAAGGCGTAGGGACCACCCACTTATGCAGTGAAGCATTAGCCAGACTCCGAACCCAACCATTCAAGCCCCCTCTGCTAGATTTAATAAAGCAAGAAGGGCAGGGGTCAAGAGGTTACATGGTTGAACACGGGGCCGCGAGCATCTCACTCGCCTCATCAGTCTGCAGAGGCTGAAAGTGATCCCAAAAAGGTACATCACAGTCTGAGGCATCAGAAACTTGGGTCAGAAGTGAAACAGCGGTGGAATCAAAGTGCCTTCCAAAACCAAACAACTTTATCCACAGCCAGTTGGTCACGGCAGGTCTTGGAATGGCTCCATAAGTCCTCCTCCCTCAGTGGGGAGTCAACAAACCTTGGACCACCCAAAAGAGCTCCACTGGTCAGTTGTTTGAAGATGCAACGCAGCTGCAAAGTTGTCTTCTTTGCTGATCACTCTGCCACACGTGAGGCACAATTATGTGCAATAGTCAGCATCAGGACAATATCTGTGTCACTTACACGCCAGTCTAAGTCTGGCTGCTTTATAGCCTATGGCTTTCCAGACTGTCGGAGAGCCAGCTGGTCGCCAGACTCATTACAATGCTGCCTTGGATTGATAGGAATAAAAAAAACCCTCTGGAGGGCCACAGGTTCCTCATTGTTGCTTTCAAGGATGGGGTTGTTGCTGCCTGTGCCATTGGGACTGATGGGTTGGGAGTGCTGTGACATCAAATTGTGTGCTGTGATGTAGCCTGTTATGAGTCTGTGTCCCCACTGACCACAGTTCATTGGCTGTGTGTGTGTGTTGTATATAGGTGTTGTCAATGACACAGTCTTTGTTTCTAGGGATCCTGGGTGTGTGACTGCCCTTTTGTGCCCTTTTCCGTTATTTATATTCCCCCCTCCCCTTATGGAACGAGAGGGTATGACATAGCAGTGGTATCTCTCTTTTGCTTCGCCCTGTGCCACGATGTAATTGTGGTATAAGATTGCCCAGTTAATCCTCTTAACTGCGACACTTTGCATTTGGGTCTGCAAACTAGTTCTTTTGTTTTGCTGGCTTTACTAGCTGCCATTTGTATTTCATGTGACTGTGCTATTTATGGAGGAGTAAATATCGCCACGGGGGTCTGTTTAAAAAGGCCAATGACCTGGATTTTTTTTTCCATTTGAATTAACTGCAAAAATCAGACATGTTTAACCACTGATCTTTTCCCTTATAGCTGTGGACTATAAGTCATTTTAACGTTTTTGACACACTATCAGGCAGAAAAGAAGATTCGTTTATACGAGCCTAGTTCAGAAGGCTAATGCCTTTTAACAGCTATTTATTTTTATGGAAATGTAACGAATTACCAAAAGAAAAAGAAACTTATTTTTAACAAGGACTGAGATTTAATATGTTTCTATGGTAAATATAGTAAGAACATTTTGTTGTTGCGTAATAATAACATGAAACCAAAATAGCTCAAATAACAAGGCCAGTGTTCTGTGGCTTCAGCATGTATTTATTTATTTAGTTCTAGTATTTATTCTGCCATTTAACCCAAAGTGTTCTAGTGTACAAATTGCCTACAGGAAATAATAATAAACATGGCTCTTGGAGGAAATGCTTTTAAAAAAAACAACAACCCAAAAAACCACCAGACATGTCAAATGCATAGCATTATATACTACAATAAGAAAATGAGGAGAGCCCTGTAGGATCAGACCAAAGGGCAGCTAAACCAGCATTTTATTCTCATAGTGGCGAACCAGATCCCTATGGAAACGCACAAGCAGGCCAGGCTTTCCTGCTCATGTTCCCCAGTAACTGGTATTTTCCAAGTTAAAAAGCTACAGGTATTGTCACTTTTACAGAGGAATTGCTCCAGCCCCTTGGTCATTCTGGTAGCTTTTTCTGCCCTTTTCCTAGCATTATAATATTATTTTTGAGGTGCGGTGGCCAGAATTATATAGCCGACTGTGGTACACTGTAAATTTATATGAGTGCATTTCAGACACTGGCAATTTTATTTTCAATACCTTTCCTAAAGACCCCCCCCCCCAGCATGGAATTTGCCCCTCTCTTTTTCACGGCAGCTGCGTGCCATGTATAAAATGTGTCCGTCACTGTCAAGCAAAAGAGTAGACTTGAAAGTGAGGTCTTTCGGAACATGTGATATGCTTGATATGGCAGGCAGCCTTTCCGCCACAGAGGTCAATTTATTTTATTTTTTTACGCTCTCAGATTAACGGACATTTTTCGGTCGTCGTCTTCGAATTCATGCAGTTTAAACATGGGGCAGAAAATAGAGAGCTGTGACCTAGTCTTTCCAATCACCCACTGCCTGATCCTTTTCTAAAGGGTTAACAGAACCAGGGCTTTTTCCTACCTGGGTTCCTAATTCTGCAAACCCACCTGGATAAAGCGCAGCATAGGCGCTTTAAGGTCTGTCCCTCTTTGACCCCATTTCTGCCTTTTGCTCATTACAGGTGCATAAGTCTGTTTGCATTAAGTCAAGTGCAGTCCTGGAGCCTAAGGTGATGCTGTAGCCCAGCTTGCAACCCATTTACCACTGTTTATATTCTCCTTGGCATTTAGATGACAAGCCCTAATTAAAACAAACAGACATTTCTGTTAAGAATATGCAAGGTGTATTACCGTAACTATTTTTAGTGGAGCAGGAGGAGGGCTCTTTGTTAACTCTTTCTTTACTTCCCTATTAATAAATCCGTGCATACGTTGTGTTTATTAAAGACATCGTTGGCTGCAGCTAAACACAGAGCAGTGCTTGCTTTTATACACACAGCGCTGTCCCTCATCATCACACAGGAAGCTCATTATATGCAGATCTTGGGGACTTAACTACATGTGGAGGATGGGACAATGACATAGTTGCCACCAGCTGAGTTTCCCTTACATGCCTCGCTGGTCATTACCGTATTTTTCCATGTATAACATGCCCCCGTGTATAAGACACCCCCTATTTTGGGGGACTCCAAATTAAGAAAATGAGGGGAGATTGCCCAGAGTTGCTGAGCTTTTTTTAAAGGGGGGGATTACCCTAAAAATCGCTCACCCGCCTGACCGACGCTGCCACTCACACGCTTCGCAAAAGCCACCTATCATCTGTCCCCTCGCCGGCAGAAGCCGCCAATCACCTGCCCAATTGCCGCAGCGACATCCAATCAACACCAGCCCTTGCCGCAGCCACCAATAACCAGGGGCGTAGCAAGGGGGCGGGGGGCGGGCCGCCCCGGGTTCCACCCCAGTTTTAACTTCATTGAAAAAAAGAGATAATAGACACACACACAACCCCCCACACCTCACAAAGTGGCACCATCAGAGGGGGGTGACACTTTTTAATTTTTTAAATTTTTTTAATTTTAATCATTTTTTTATTTTATTTTTTTATTTTAACTTTATTGGAAAAAAAGAGATAATAGACACACACACACACAACCCCCCACACCTCACAAAGTGGCACCATCAGAGGGGGTGACACTTTTATTTTTTATTTTTATTTTACATTATTATTATTTTATTTTAACTTTATTGAAAAAAAGAGATAATAGACACACACACAAAAAAAACCCCCACACCTCGCAAAGTGGCACCATCAGAGGGGGGTGACACTTTTAAATTTAAAAAAAAAAAAAATTTAAATTAAAGTGGTGGGGGGTGACAAAAAAATATTCCGCCCCGGGTACCACCTGGGCTTGCTACGCCTCTGCCAATAACACACCCAATAGCCGCTGACAATCTCCGACTTGCTATGCACTATCCGTGTATAAGACGACCCCCAATTCTTAACATAATTTTTAAATAAAAAAAACTCGTCTTATACACGGAAAAGTACGGTAATAGAAAAAGAAATGTGTGACATGACATCACATCCAGGATTCATGCTCCTTCATTTGGTAGCCAGTGGAGGATCGAGAAAAATGTTGAACAGGGCGACATCATATCGCCTGTTGGCCAAGTAGGGATTTGAACCCAGGTCTCCCAAGTCCTAGTCCGACACTCTAACCCCATTTAGAACAAGGGCTTTTTCCTAATCATTAAAGTGAGCTGGAACAAAGCTTACCGAAGTGTACGTGGACTTAGGACACTGCTTTTGAATCCCCCAAAGCAAAATGGGTTAAACAAAAGCAAAGCAGATTACTAGAGGAAACATATACCATAACATCAGGCATACAGGCCAACACACACAAAAATAGCATGTTAGATATTAAAGGATACAATATACACAGATTGTCATAGTCCAGGGAGTTTTCTTTGATACATTTTAGGCAGGCAGAAGGGTTCAAACCTAGATAGCAAAACTATCCGCACAGGCTGTGTGTGCTCAGTTTCTTTAAAGAAAAATCACACCCCCAGTTTTGAGTACCAGCCTTTTAATTCCAGTGGTAATGTGGTTCTCTGCCAATCCAAACAGGCCTGGGTTACATTACAAACTAGACAAAAGAACTTTAGAGAGGTGACTCATCACCCGCAGGAAGAGGGGTAATTGCTAAGTACTTAGGAAGCACCTGCAGGAGTTGTCTTGCTTAGTGGTAAAAGTCAATGGTTATTCATTATGTGAAAACACATTTGGATATTAAACAAGATAGCTCAGTTTAAAGCTGTTGTGAACAGTTTGGCTAAGGCAATATAAATCAAGCATATATTTATATATCTGCCATACAACTGCAAAGAGGAGTACTTTGTTTAATTAAGGCAAAGTGTCCTTGCCTGTTGGGTACTATTTAGTCACAAGCGATGATGACTTGATTTAATGTCTGAATATGTGTGTAGCTTGCATTAGATACAGCACCGGATTCCAGAGTTAGTTGGGGCAGGGTGTGACCTGACAGTAAGGCTGGCTAACCTACAGTGGTTCCCCCAATTACAATTATGCTCTCATTGCTTTGACTAAAGCAAAATTGCACATATACTTACAGGGCATGCACAGAGTTACAGCTGAACTGAGATTTTCAGTAACTGTGTGTGTCCATGTGTGAATCAGAGGCCTTTCTCTACACTCCAATTTGTTCACAATTCTCAACAATTCCAGCTAGTAAGTAAGGGGAAAGCTGTGTGTACCGGTATCTCAATTTGAAAACAACAGTGGTTTGGAAACAAAACTATATCACAGATTGAAATTGTATGGATTAGTTGCATCTAAAAGAGATACATAAATATATGCTTTCTAATTGGGAGGAATGCTAAGGAATTTTTGGAAATGAAGCCTTTCAAAATGGTGGCCTGTCAGTTGCTTTTTTTCCAATGTTCACTTTCAGGCCCACTGTGGGGAAGTACATTCTCTCACAACGAATCAACATGCCTAATTTTATATGGCAAATGTTGGAGGATAGACTTTTGGCCAGAATTTCACCATTCTTTGACTGGGTCTCTTCCCCGCCCCCACCCGTCCCAGTCTCTTTTAATTCCCCATAGGCTGGTATACAGTTACAGATGGCTGCTTGCCCTGGGCCAGAATAAGAATAATTCACCTCCCTTCAACCTTCATACCTTCATCTCTCAGCAGCCCTCAGTGCCTTTTGAAGCCTCAAATATTAATATTATTTAAATAGGAGTTGTCTTGCACTAGGTTTCGGAGTGAATACCTTTGAGACCTCTCATTCGTATTGCTAAACAAGAATATGCAAGTTGCTTGCTGGCTGCATTTTTATTTATTTTATTTTTTTGTTCCAAATGAAACTTAATGGAAGACTTAATAGGCATTCAACTGCTCATAACAGATTGCAGTGACTTTATGTATGCCACTCCCTCCAGCCTCTGCCAACATTCAGAAAAAGCCTAAGGGGAGATATCAAAGCTGGCTGCTGTTGTATTTTAATGTATTGTACTTGAGATTTGTTTGAAGAAAAGAACAGCAAGGGCAGCTCTGCTTCCCATAAATAAATATAGAGCCCCCCTCCTTTGACATGTTTTCTGACAGTGTCTTTACCGAATTAAAACATGAAATGAGCTTAAAAGCAGTAATATCGGTGTTCTGAGGTAAATCTGACAGAACAGGCATAATCGTCCCTTATTGCTTCTCTCTAAAGATTAGGGACTCTATTGCCCCACATTTAAACAAGTTTTCTTATGTGTTCCACTGAACTCTAGAATAGGGCTAACTTACTAGGGATGCGGGTGGCGCTGTGGTCTAAACCACAGAGCCTAGGGCTTGCAGATCAGAAGGTCGGCAGTTCGAATCCCCGCAACAGGGTGAGCTCCCGTTGCTTGGTCCCAGCTCCTGCCAACCTAGCAGGTCGAAAGCACGTCAAAGTGCAAGTAGAGAAATAGGTACCACTCTGGCTGGAAGGTAAACAGCGTTTCCGTGCGCTGCTCTCATTTGCCAGAAGTGGCTTAGTCATGCTGGCCACATGACCCGGAAGCTGTACACTGGCTCCCTCGGCCAATAAAGCGAGATGAGCGTCACAACCCCAGAGTCGTCTGCAACTGGACCTAATGGTCAGGGGTCCCTTCACCTTTACCTTTACCAGGGAAATACATCTATAGCAGGAGCATACATGGAGTGAAATCAATTCATGCTATATTCCCGTTTGAAGTTCCTACACAGGACAGGGTGCTGGAACAAGTCTTGAGCTCATCCACACCACAGGCAGAGACTTCAGGGTGATTTGGGTGTTAAGCCAAGGCTAGAAAACTTTTTGCCATTCATCCCATGGAGACTTCATGGCTGAACTGGCTGCAAATGGAGGGAGAATGAGCCTGCCTGGAAGCTTCCTCAGCTCATCCCTTTTCAGCCCCCTCCTGGTTCTGGAGACAGTGGTGCACGAGAGGGTGGGGAAGCACCTGGCCCAGTGTGGTGTAGTGGTTAAGAGCGGTGGACTTGTAATCTGGTGAACTGGGTTCGATTTCCCGCTCCTCCACATGCAGCTGCTGGGTGGCCTTGGGCCAGTCACACTTCTCTGAAGTCTTTAAGCCCCACTCACCTCACAGAGTGTTTGTTGTGGGGGAGGAAGGGAAAGGAGAATGTTAGCCGCTTTGAGACTCCTTCGGGTAGTGATGAAGCGGGATATCAAATCCAAATTCTTCTTCTTCTTCTTCTTCTTCTTCTTCTTCTTCTTCTTCTTCTTCTTCACCACTTGTCTGACTTGCCTCTGCCTCCTCTTCTTCCCATCCATCCTGTGCTCTACCCTTCCGCTCTGAAGCTTCCCCTGCCTCTGATTCATGCCTCCTGGCTGGTACAAGGCCCCACAAACCACTGCCCCCCATCCTAAGTCAGACTCCAGCTCCCCTGCCCCTAGGGCACACTCGCAGCAGCGTCCTGCCAGTCCCAAAGATCAAATCTTGAGAGTCACAATTGTTTGCACAATTACCAGCTCCTGCCGAGCAGCAAATGTTGCTTTATTCCTTTTTAATAAATGGGCATTCAAACGGAAGAGAAATCCCACCTGTTGCAGCCAGTCAGTTAGAAGCTAGGCGGATTTGTTTTGAGATGTATTAGGACATTTTGTTCCAGGTCCAGAATATTTAAGCACAGCTAAAGACTGATTGTCTTTCATTGTGTACTCTGAGCGTCATTTCTCATGTTTTGAACAAGGGGCCACAGTGTTATCGTTGGGTCTGTGTTCAAAAACAGAGAAACAAAGTATTTTTTTAAATCTGCAAACAGACAATGCTACTTTTATATTTTGCCTCATAGCTTCGCTATCTCTATTAAAAACAAAAACAAAAATTCCTGTTTGGGCTTTTGACACTGATCATGCTCACAGATTGCAATAAAGCACTCACATTTTCAACTACCTTTCATCTGTCTTTATATTTGCTTTCTAATTCATAGTTTACATTAACTACAGCTGTTTTCCCCTCCACTAGAAAGGCAGATATTCTTTCTGTGGTTTGTTGTCTTGATGCTTACAAGAGATTCATATTAGCTCAAAGCCAGAGTAAATAGAACAAGCTTCTTGTGTTGTCCCAGAGCAGGTGGAAAGGGGTCTCTGCCCCCATGGCTGGCTTTGCTCCCCGTTGCATAAGTGGAGTCACGGAAAAGGCTCTTGAAGAGGGATAGGGAAAGTGTTATTTAATTATTTACAGCTTTTCTCTAAGGTGCTCAAATCAACTGAGGTGTCTCCCAAGAACTAAAAAATAGTAGGTTATCATGAGACCCAATAACATACCGGTATATGGAACTTTACAGCCTATTAGAAATTTGAACCGGTTTCTGATACAGTATTCAGAACAAAAAGTTTGGGCTCTCCAAACAAACAACACACATTTCTCTTGTACGAGTCTCACACCTGCCTGTGCTGATCCTTCTAAATTTGCTTTGACTTTGAAATGTGCATTGAGATTGGAACAGTCCCGACCAGAATCAGCACACCCAACCCAAAAAGGTTGTCTTCACCTGGAAGCGCTGTGTGTGTGTGTGTGTGTGTGTGTGTGTGTGTGTTGTGAATGATGGTCTATATGGCATATGCTGTTGCTTCTTGAAGGCACTGCTCAGATACCTTTCGATCACAATCTCTTCAACATACCCTGGAGGAGAAAGTGGCTTATTCTCATGATTTCCTTTGGTTACGCCCATGCTCATGCATTTAGTGTGCATAGGGTTGCAGCACTAGCTGCTCCAAATGCTATCATAATTTTATTGAACAAAACGGCACAGTCATCAATCCCAGTTTGCAATACTCTTGCTCACTTCTTGTCCTTCCTTCCTTAGTCCTAACTTCCTGTGTGAGCAACCTTCTCTGAAAGTGACAGCTACATACTATAATGTCTCTCCATAGCAGCCTTCTCCAGCTAGTGTGGTGTATGGTCAGACTATTGGACCTGCGGGTTCTAATCCCCACTCAGCCATGGAGCTCCTTTGTGCCAGCCACTGCCTCTCAGCCTAACCTACCTCACAGGGTTGTTGTAATGAAAAAATGGGGAGAGGGAAAGCCATGTATATATGCCACCTTGAGCTCCTTGGAGGAGAAACTTATGACTACGTTTTCAAAATAGGCCATATGCTTCTGTGATGATTTTAATCTGTTTTTGTGTTCTCTCTATTTTGTGTTCTCTCTATTTCAGTGCCAATAGTTATATTTTTAAAATCAAATACGTCTATGATTCTGTTATTGGGTCCCTTCTGCTATGTGGATTTATGGATCAGTGAATATATGAACATTGGACCGCCAACATCTACTCTTTTTTAGACCTGTTTCATTTCATATGATCATCCTGGCTTCTCAGATAATAAAATCCGTCCTGTTATTCATTACACCATTCTTCTGATATACTGTGTTTTGTTTTTAGGTCCAAAATACTACAAGAATGGTGACTGAGAAGTAATGAAAACTTGTTAAGGTGATAATTATGATTGTATTAAACATGGGGAAACACAATAAATTGGCATTGTGATGAGTTGATCAGTCAACTGTAGTCTCAAGACTGAAACTCCATTGAGTATTGAACTGGCATCCCAAGGAATGTGGGGCAGGAATTCAGTCTGTGCCACTGTATTTGGTTGAACCACTGTTCAGACTTTTGGTTCAGATTTATGTTTAATAAAGGCTTAAGATCAAGACGTTATAAGGCAACAAGAGGGTGCCAGACAGAAGAAGAGTTTGGATTTGATATCCCGCTTTATCACTACCCGAAGGAGTCTCAAAGCGGCTAACATTCTCCTTTCCCTTCCTCCCCCACAACAAACACTCTGTGAGGTGAGTGGGGCTGAGAGACTTCAAAGAAGTGCAACTAGCCCAAGGTCACCCAGCAGCTGCATGTGGAGGAGCGGAGACGCGAACCCGGTTCACCAGATTACGAGTCTACCGCTCTTAACCACACCACACTGGCCACATGTGGCTTGCACAACTCTTAACATGATACCTTTGCTCTCCACCCTCCAGCATCTGCTGCCTGAGGGGGTTATGTTATGCTGCCTAGTGGGAGTTCTGGCCCTGATATGTGTTGCGATTAAACAGAAAATGTACAGCCAGCCTTGCCTGAGCTACTAAGGGATGGGTGAAAATAAACTGAACCAGCATTTGATTCACTTGCTGCTGCATGTGGGAGGAAGCTAGGTTTGTCTCACTGAGGAGATAGGTGCTATAGCTCCCTTTTTTGGGCCAATTGGTGTATAGCTTATTTTTTGCTACTAGTTTTGGGTTCTAATGGATGTGCGTTATCCTTTTTTTTCCTCTTTCAAAAATACAGATAAATAAAAACCTGTGTGAACAAGAAAGCCTGAATGTACTCTATGTCTGCCTTTACTTAACACATCCAAGCCTATTTTGGCTTTAAAACAAGCTATTTTAAACCCGGATGGTTAACCTGAGGGCCAAATCTGGCCCAACAAACCACAGGAAGTTTGTCCACTAGTCCTGAAGCTTGATCTTCTGATCTCAGTCAGGCCAAATCCCTCTGCTTGCTCTTTAGTGATTGCTCTGTGGAAACGAGTCAGAGCACCTCATAACCTGGTCTCAGTGCTGTGGTGGGCAGTTCTGAGATTGGAAGATTTAAAATCTCCTCTCTCTCTTTAGAATCTCTCTCTAAACAGCAGGCAGGAGGCCTTTATCTCCTGATCTCAGTGCTGAGCACCACCATAGAGAGATGTACAGTAAAAGGCAGCATTTTCCCGTACTGCACTGGACAAGTCCTATATGTGATGGGGATGTCTTTATAAGAACCGTCATCCTGCCAAGGTAGAGAGCAAGTGCTGTATATATGCATTCACGTGCGTATAAGAGAGTGAAAGATGTAGAAAGAGAAGGAGTGTTGCGTGCCTGTATGCTTTGCTTTAAGCTCTGAGTCATGCTAAGAAAACTTAACAACTGCTGCTGGTAGCATAGCTGGTACTCCAAAATAAATTCTGAAACAACACACACACACACACACACACACACACACACACACGCATGTGCTACATACCATTTGGCTAGATGACACAGCTATAATGAGTATACTTATAATTATCCCAAATATAATTTTAAATTTGGCTACAATTGTGACTATCAGAGCTATTAATAGGGGAGAAAGCCTCGGTAAGCAAAGAACAAATATCAGAATCAAATCCCTTCTTCATTTATTCATTTATTCAGAATTTTGCAAAGCTTTAAAATTGGGAATGAGTCACCTTGCTAGCACTTATTCATGCATAAAGAGGACTGTGCTTCCCTTTTAGGCTCCGCAATTTTGCACAGTTTTGGGGGTACTGCTCTTTCGCACCTAGAACGTTTTAAAGTCAAGCTACCTGGGAACAGTGGTGTGTGTGTGTGACAGTAGTCACTGCAACAGAGTAACAGCGCCACTTTTTTTCTGCCCATGGCAGGCATTTTGTGCCGGCACCCACAGCACGTTTATCAAGATACGAGTACCAGCACCTCAGTCTCCCACTCTCCCCAAAAGCACTGCATAGGAGACACGTGGTGTGTGTGTGTGTGTGTTTGTGGTGTGTGAAAAACAACCTTGTAGGTTGTAATCAGGAGCAGAACCGTTAGAGAGGGGCTGGTTAACCCTCTTTCTTCCTGTGTTTTGCTCAGAATCACTCCCTCAAGGGGCGGAGGAAGAAAGATTGTACAACCTACCGGTAGTTAGTATTTAAATCATTATCAAAGTCTGGGGAAGCGCAGCATTCGAGATCTCAAGCATTTATTTTGTATCTCTAGCTTGTGCGGAAACAATGCCTCAGGAAGCAGCTAAAGATGATTCATGCTCTAGTCTAGCTAGAATGTGTCTTAAAGCAATAACATTTCAACACCATTGTGGTTAACAGTTTATCATAAAGAATGAAAATTAAATTGAGCTTAATGAGGTAAATAGCTTTGTGCACCTTGTAGGTAATACCCTTAAAAATATGCAATTCGTCATTCTTTCGCCTCCAGAAAAAAGCAGTGGTGGGGAAACTCTAGCACCCTGTCAGAGCATCGTGCTTCCTTCCTGAAGCATGCTTCTTCACTTAGCCAGCTCTGGGAAGGCAGCACAAGGGCTGGGGGTGGGCGTCAAATTTAGGCCTTGTTTCCTCCACCCTCCGCATGACAATACAATGTGCGACCTGCTGGTTCCGTGTCAAAGTACTCTTGCAGCCCACTTGTTATGAGAAGTTGGACTGCCCTGAGCTAGGTTAAGCAATCAGCAGGGGAGCCCTGTCGGTGACGCCCTGTGACAGGGTCTTGTTGGTGGTGGTTCACTGTTTGTGGAATTCCCTCCCTACTGAAGTGTGTCTGTCTCCCTCATGATTGATTTTCAGGAGAAATGTAAAAAATGTACTGTTTGCCCAAGCATTTGATGGCTAAAAGATACGGGCCACGGCTACCTTGAACATAGCAACTGGAAGGGTATGTGATTGGTTTTATGTGTTCTTTGATGTTCTAAAGATTGCTTTACATTGTTCAAGCGTTTAACATAGGCTTTTATTTTGTTTTAACTTGCACTGTTTCAACTTGTTACAGGTAGGTAGCCGTGTTGGTCTGCCGTAGTCGAAACAAAATAAAACAATTCCTTCCAGTAGCACCTTAGAGACCAACTAAGTTTGTTCTTGGTATGAGCTTTCGTGTGCATGCACACTTCTTCAGATACCACAGAATCACAGAATCACAGAATCATAGAGTTGGAAGAGACCACAAGGGCCATCCAGTCCAACCCCCTGCCAAGCAGGAAACACCATCAAAGCATTCCTGACAGGTGGCTGTCAAGCCTCTGCTTAAAGACCTCCAAAGAAGGAGACTCCACCACACTTGCTTATGTTTGGGAGAGATGACAGAACTAACAATAACAATAACAATAACAGCACTCCTCCCTCCTGCCTGCCAATGCTCCTCTAGAAATGTTTCTTCTGCCCACTGAAAGTGAACATCACTTTCACCAATGCACTTGTGTTACCTCAGTAAATGCAGGTTTCTTGCCATGGGTTTGCCAGAATGATGTCTAGTTTTGGCTTTCAGTCACCTAGCAAGATCTGAAAGGTTGGTTTGTGTTATGGAGATGGGCCCATCCCTGAAATACTCATAAATTTATTTGCTGTTTAATTTTAATATATATATGGGTACAGTATTTAAAAATCTAAACAAATACTTATTTTTTGTACTTTAAGAGAACACTGAGGAAGTAAAGCACGGCAAGCCAGCCTGGTTAAAAGTACAGAAAAACAGGCTTTGAATGCAAGTGCTGGATTTGGACAAAGAAGGAATTTGGTTTTTGCGCAGAAACCGAAGTGTTATGAAAATTTTAGGAGGAGATTTAGAACTCTCCTGTACTCCCATGAGCCATTGGCTCTTGCAACCAGCAGCTGCGTTTCTTCAAGGGAAACACTAAGTGTTACAGAGGATGACTTGTAGAACAGCACACTGAGCAAGATTGAATAGGGTAACTGCCTAAGGTATGTCATAGATCATCTCCTTTTTGAAGGCTGTTTCCTGAGCAAGGCAAAGGGAAGATTCAACCAAACAGAAAGCTATTAAGTGTTTTCCTTTCTTAAGTGTGGAGCTTTTTTTACAGTTTGTGTGCATTTGGAATGCTTCCCAGTCAGATGCCATGTGCTGTGAAACCAGTTTTGGACTTCAGGTAAGAAGCACCCTGGGCAAGAGATGGAAAATCACCCCCCACAATCCCTCATTGCCCCTCTCTCTCAGGTGCAAATCTCCATTCCAATCTCATTCAGGGACGGAAGAGATAAGCCTCCCCTATCTGCATGCTGTCTTCAGAGTGATAATCGGGCTCCTCTGCCCCATAATTCGCTAAGGAGGCTCAGGGCTGGCACTCCTTGGAGAGGTTTTTGTTCAAGCGGTTTACACATTTTCTAAAGCAAATACACAAAAGATGGTGCACCCACAATCCAGTATACCTGAAGGAGCGTCTCCACCCCCATCGGTCAGCCCGGACACTGAGGTCCAGTGCCGAGGGCCTTCTGGCGGTTCCCTCGCTGCGTGAAGCCAAGTTACAGGGAACCAGGCAGAGGGCCTTCTCGGTAGTGGCACCCGCCCTGTGGAACGCCCTCCCTTCAGATGTCAAAGAGAACAACAATTACCAGACCTTTAGAAGACATCTGAAGGCAGCCCTGTTTAGGGAGGCTTTTAATGTTTTATAGATTATTGTATTTTAATGCTTTGTTGAAAGCCGCCCAGAGTGGCTGGGGAAACCCAGCCAGATGGGCGGGGTATAAATAATAAATTATTATTATTATTATTATTATTATTATTATTATTATTATTATCCCACTCCTCCTCTTTGCTCCTCTCCTGCCACTCCCAGCTTAACTTTCTTCTGTTTTGTTCTTGGTGAAGCGGCAACACCTAAGGATGGGTAACAAGGCAGCAACTGAAGCACCGCTTTTTCAAAATTATAACGAAGAAGTAAAAGTGAATTCAGTTGTAAGCTGAAGAAGAGGCACTGAAGCACTTGGATGATTTGCTCTACTGTATGCTCAAATAGGCATGGATCCACTCACCAACTCTCAGTGTTTACGTGCTATGGGAATGAAGCCTTTCATAGATAAATAACGTTATAAATTGCAGGGGTCAATCTGGATGACACACCAGAGGTCGCTTCCAAACCTGTGTCCCTGTAGCAGTGAGGCAAAATGAGTGAGTGGGAACCTGGTGGACCAGCCAAACTAGTTCCTTTGCAAAGTTAATGGATCTATCTAGGATCAATTGGCCTCCAGCCAGATAAGGAGTGTGTGAGTGGGGGGGGGGAGGCCTCCCCTCTCATTGAAGATAACTAGCTCTTTGAGAGGCTGATGAGCAAGTAACCGACCAGCTAATAAATATTAAATATTAAATAATAATAATAATAATAATAATAATAATAATAATAATAATTTATTATTTGTACCCCGCCCATCTGGCCGGGTCCCCCCAGCCACTCTGGTAAAGCCATTACCTTTGAGAAGACATGGATACAGCCCTACTCAAATATTACAACTTCAACATTTCAAATTATAAGTTACAATGAAAAATAGGGTATTAAAAGGTAATGTGAATACTCTAATATAGCCCTCCTACCCACTACAAATGTATACCTATGCAATTTATATTTGGCTTTTCTTCTTATTTAATTTTATTTACTGAGGCCTGTCACTAGTACTGCATGGTATGTGCAACTGACATATTGCTAACTAACAATACTTATTACCAAATCTCTAACTTCGAATGTACTTTGTCCTTTTAGAGAATGTATAACTCATTTTTCAGTGTGAAATTTTTCAAAGTGAGAAACTCGCACACACACAAACACACTCCCCATACCTCTCTGGCTGCCACAAAGGTCATTTTATTTAAAGTGCCTCCTTATACCTCCTCTCAGGTCAAATCAAGAGCTAATTTGCATGGAGAAGTCTCACGCTCCATTGACTTGCATGCAGTCTGCTTTTACTTTTAAGCTGTCAAAATCCAAATTTAAAACGCCACCACATTCTGAACACAAAAAACAGACCCAAGTTAGAGCAGGGACTACTACTGTATCTTGGATGCTAACTTCCTGCTCCAACCCCCTCAACTACAGGCCGAGGTAACTCATGCACAGGAGTGATACATTAAAATATTTTCTTGTGGAGCCCTGCATGTATGTACTGTTGTGAGTTTGGGTGGGAGGGGGGTCAGGCTGCATGCTTGAGTCCCTTCTAATTCCTGGATCCGGCAAGGATTCAATTGCTGGAATACCCAGGCCAGCTTCCTGGTGAAGCAATGGCCTAAGTATGGGTAGTTAAGGTAATAGACCCCTTCCTCAACTGGCTGTTAGTTAGAAGAGAAAAAGCCAGAATTCTGTGTGAGAGTTAGAAGCAGAGTGCAGGCCAGGCATGACATCTCCAGGGGGCCCTGGAGGCCTGGACACCCACAAAATATTCCTTGTGGGTGCCTGGGCTGCCATTCCCCCCATCCCCCCCATGGCCTCCTCCTCTGGTGTGTACAGCGACATGCAAATGCAATTTGAAACGCAGTAGAGAAAATAACCACCATTAATGTGTTTTTAAGCCGTTAATGTATACATAGCCTTTGTTATGCCTACAGAATGCTGACTGATAATTGAAGGGGGGGAGTACAGGAAACTGGACAAGAGGGGCAATGGAATGGAGTATTCTGAACGAGAGCACTCCATTTCACACTGCAACACTTTGTTTCAGATTCCAATTTATCTCTTACATTTCAAGCTCTGTGAATCTGGGTAACTTGGTGAGAAGGAATCTGTCATCTCAGCAGAGCTTTGCAAACGGTAGCTATGATTATCTTAACAAAAAGCCTGTTTGATGGAGATGCATCAGAAAAGCGACAGGTCAAAGGGCTGCCTCTCGACACTTGTTTACCTCATGGGCTGTATTCAGCTGAGACACAAGTAGTCACAACTCCTTCTTAAACTGAATCAGAGATCCATTTGCCAGCAGCTGAGGCAGAATCTAACCACATATGCTGAGCATCAAAATGACTGTGGTTTCTGTTTGATTCAAAGCCAACTGTAAATAGGATTGCCACCTTATTTTATGAACAAATGGCCGTGTCAGTCTCCCAGAAGAAATACAGAAGTAAAACCAGTATGTGCAAATGAATGCATGTGGCCCCAATATGTTTTAACTCTCACTGGGTTCTTCTTCAAGAAAAACATGAAAATTTTATGATAATATTATCTAATAATACTTCTTCTTTTTTGCCACAGCAAACACTCTCAAAAATAATACTGTTTCCAATTTCTCATTTCAAGTGGTAAACAGTCTCAGGGCAACCTTTTTATTGCAGGGTCAATTGCCTTGCAAGAACAGAGTACTAGAGAATCATGTTTAGTTACAAAAACAGAAATTGAACAGAGTGGAGAAACCGCCACACAGGCTGGCAGTACTGAAAAAGCATCAGGTCCTTGCAGTCAGCAGGAGAACCGTGCAGCCCCTTGACACTCCTTGGTAGTCATGTGCAACAATTTAAGCCCGATCGATATATAATAATGGGCTACATTCAGGTGTTACCAACCAGGAGGTGCCAGTATGGCACTTGTGTCTGAAGGGGCCTCCTGTGGCACCCAATTATGCTTGAAAGAAGCATTACTGTATTTTAAGTTCCATGCATTCAGCTGCAGAAGGTGCTTGTTTACAGGATGAGGATAGTGCCCACAACAATGTATCTGATTTGCAGTTGTGCCCATGATCCCGCAAAGGTTGAAAACCCTTGCTGTGAAGCAGGGGTTCCCCAAACTTGGGTGTCCAACTGTTTTTGGTTTACAGTTCCCATCATCCTTGACCACTGGTCCTGCTAGCTACGGATGATGGGAGTTGTAGTCCAAAAACAGCTGGAGTCCCAAGTTTGGGGAACCCTGCTCTAAAGCACAGTCTAGCCCAAGGGTCAGCAACCTTTTTCAGCCGTGGGCCAGTTCACCGTCCCTCAGAGCATGTGGTGGGCCGGACTATATATATATATTTTTTGGGGGGGGGATGAACGAATTCCTATGCCCCATAAATAATCCAGAGATGCATTTAAAATAAAAGGACACATTCTACTCATGTAAAAACACACTGATTCCCGGACGATCCGCGGGCCGGATTGAGAAGGCGATTGGGCCGCATCTGGCCCACGGGCCTTAGGTTGCCTACCCCTGGTCTAGCCTGACATGAACGAGCATTAGTGTCAGGAATTGCTGGTCGCTGTCCCTGATGTGGTGGATTTCTCAACGGCAGCCTCTCAGTAAAGCGTCTCCTGGCTCTGAACTGACTCAGCCTGCTCCTCCTGGAGAGGAAGGAATGTAAGAAGACTTCCTGCTTTGCTTGAGCAACAAGGCCAACCTGAACTGTGCTATGCCTCTGTGCTTCTTTTGGTCCTGCCTCTTCTTGCCCTGATTGCCCTTTTATCCTGACTCTGGTTCCCTTCCTGGTTCCGTACTGGTGCCCACGGCTCAGCCCTCAGACTAGGTGACCAACAGGCAGGGGCAGAGGCGGAGGAAGCCTCCACGGTACCCGGGGCGGCGACCGGAGGAGGCACCCCTGGGGGCGGGGCGTCGTGATGTCACGTCGGGACGTCACGACGCACCGTCACTGCGGCTCCGCCCCGGCAGGGAGCGCAGTGGCGAAAAGCCGAGGCAAGCAGGCTGCTTGCCTCGGCTTTTCTCTTTTTCAAAGCGCTTTCCCCCCCGCTCGCGGGGGGAGCCGCCCGCAGGGGCGAGGGGAGAGGCGGGCAGCGGTGGGGTGACACCCATGGAGGAGAGGGGCATGGAGGAGAGGGGCGGGCCAGCAGCCAGGAGGCGTGTCATCTCCTCTGGCTGGTCCGCCTCACTCCTCCATGCCGCGGCTCCACCCAGGGAGCGCAGCAGCGAAAAGCTCGGCTTTTCTCTTTTTTAATGCGCCTATCCCCCCGCTCGCAGGGGCGAGGCGGGCAGCGCGGAGGGGTGTCACCGCACCGCTGCCCGCCTCTCCCCTCGCCCCTGGGGAGGAGGCTATTTTCGGCGCTGCCATAGGAGCAGCTAGCGAGGGGGGTGTCACGTCAGCGACAAGCGCGACACCCCTCCTCGTTGGCCGCCCCTGCGGCTACGCCCCGGCAGCACCGAAAATAGCCTAATTTTTTTTTTTTTAAATTAAATTTTTTTTTTTTAAAAGCCCCCCAAAGTGTCACCCCTAGCAGGGTGGTGCCCGGGGCGGCCCGCCCCCCGCCCCCCTTGCTACGCCCCTGGGCAGGGGCGAAACTAGGCTTTATTTCACCCGGGTCAAAGACCCAGTTTGGCAAAACCAACCAACCAACCAACCAACCAACCACAACCCCACATTTGCACACACACACACACACACACACACACACACACACACACAGGCTGGGAGCCTCAATAGCACCCCTCAGGAGGCTTCACCTGGGGCAAAAACCCCAGCTAGCCCCCCCCCCCGGCCCGTAGCTACAGCACTGCTATAAGGCATGCACTTCTGCCCCTTTCCCTAGCCTTACTCATGCCATACTAAACCATGTTTTAGCATGCCATCCAAAAAATGCAGCCGTTGGGTTTCTTCAATTGACTTGTAGGGCAGATCATAAAACTCTTTTATTATTGTGCTCGCGCTCCTTGGCAAGAGGGTAGTGTTGCTGCAACAAAACCAAGCAAAACACCAAAGCAGTTATGCTAAATAAAACTATTAATGTCTTCCGTTTTGAAAAGAATGTTCATGGCTGTCAAAGTACAGGGCATTTTATAGCGAAAGAGACTCTGTCTTGAGCAGTATCCGTAACAAGGTGTTGTGAGTCATGCTGTCCTCCTAGGGTGGGACCTGAGTAGAGTGCGGTGGAGCAGTCATGAAGCTGAGCTTTCCCTAAAACCTCCTTTGAAATTCAAGAGGGGTAGCATTGCTTATTCTGCAGCAACAAAAAGAACAGTGTTCTGGCGCATTAAAGACCGATAAGTTTATTGTGGCAGTAGCTTGTGTGGGCCAGAGCCACCTCTAATGACTGCATCAAGTGGAGCCTAAGTGCTTGGTATGTATACCTTGAGTGCAGAGAGAAGAGCGCTGTTTCTATTTTGTTTTTGTTTCCCCCCACAAAGTAAAAGGTAATAAAGGTCAAGCAATGCAAGAGATAGCTGTAGGTAACCCAGGTCATGCCTGCCTCCAAGGTATGCTGCAGCTAAAACTGGTTTGCCCAGTCTGGTCGCAGGGAGTGGGGGCATGGAGAGTTGAACAGAGTAATTTGTTTGGCAGGTGAGAGGAGAATGAATTGGTTCTTGATTTTTGCAGGGTGAGGACAGGCCTTGCTTTGGAGATAACAGTGACCGCCTCTATCTGCTTGCTTTTAAACCCCTATACCAGTGGTTTTCAACCAGGGTGTCTTGAATGATGGTCAGGGGTGCCGCAGGCAACACTGGCCTCTGTCCCTCTTTCCTTCCCTCCATCCTCTGATGCCCTCTTGCATCTCTGCTTCCAAAAGGCTTGCACGGCTGTTTGTTGCAGCAGCCCTAGCTACAAGCTCCCCAGGTGAATTGTGCCTCTGGGGCTGGCCGGGGGGGGGGGGCTTCCAACGCCTCCGTGGGGCAGCGTGAGTAGGCCCCTCTCTTTGGGGTGGGGCAGCTCAGAGACCAGGGGCCGCAGCAGTGGCTGCCCGGAGGACTCTCAAGGGGAGGGGAGAGGAGAGGAGGCTGAAGAAACACCACAAGGGAGGGTGTTCGAAAAGGAGTGAGGGGCTGCGGCTCTGTCGGCGTGGGGTGACATAACTGGGCTCCTGAGCCCCACAGGGGTGCTGCAGAAAGAATGTACCGGTAGTTGGTCGAGGGAGCCGTGGACCCAAAAAGGTTGAAAGCCTCTGACCTACACTATAGTAATTGCTCAAACTATGCTTAAGAGAGCCAGTGTGGTGTAGTGGTTAGAGTGTTGGATCAGGGAGACCAGGGTTCAAATCTACTTAGCCGTGAAACTCCCTAGGTGACTTTGCTTTAGTCATTGCCTCTCAGCCTAACCTACCTCACAGAGGTGTTGTGGGAATTATACAAGGAGGGGGTGAACAGTGTACACTGCCGTGAGCTCATTGGACGAAAATATATAAATGTAATAAATAACAAACTTTTGTAAATAGATGGTTTCAAAGACAATAGATGTTTCCAGTGTTGCATTATTGAAAGGAAGGGGCTGCTCCAAACTTTCCATAGTTTGGGAAAGGACGAACACACAGAACAATAGATTATTCCCTAATGCTATTTAATTATGCTGTACCTAAGGATATATATCGGAAAGGAAAGAGGCTTAGAAAGTGTTGCTCAACCCTGGAGGGTAAAAAGGTATTCTACCAACTTAGAGAGCTGTTGACATGAAGCATTTGATAATAATAGATTTCATCATTTCCTTCCTTAAACTGTTCTTTAAGGTTGCTGTGCAGCCGAGAATCTTTGCAAAAGCAATGCAGGGTGGGTGGGGGCGAGTATGAATAATATTTGCTGTGTTTTACAATGAATCCCACTGAATGAATTCATAGGGTGGCCCAGTTCAGATGCCATGAGAAGACTATGCTTTGGCCCTTTGGAACATGCTATGGACACAGGTCCTCCTTTCTCTCGTTTTCTCAGCTTATTCTCCCCTCTTCCTGGTTTCTCCAAACCATAGTAATAATAATAATAATAACAATAATAATAATAATACCGCTTCAAACCATTTCCCCCAATTATGATTTGAAGGCAAACTATGGTACAGTCCGTAACAATACTTGCCCAGTTTGGACACCAAGGTAAACTATGATGACTGCAAATCAAAAAGGAGAATCAGTGTATGGGAGGAGAGAAGGGGAGAGAGCACATGACCCCTGCAGTTCATTTCTAACTATGTTTTGACCACGATGTTGAAACTGAGTTTGAGAATCAGAACCTACCGGTATCAGCACAGCAACACCATAAAGATATATCTTTCAGGACAGCACTGCCATGCTGAGACCTATGGATAAAGGACGATATACAAAATTAATAAATAATAATAAAAGTACACAGGCAAGCTGGTTGAGCTCCAGCCAGGGTCACACTGAGATTTTTATTCAACAGAACACACAATCAAGCCTGACCATCCAGAATCTACTTTGCATGCCTGTGGTTAACTCACCAGTAAGCAGAGGTTCATCCTGCACAAGTTCTGACCAGTTGCACCTCCAGCCTCTCAGAGGACTCAATGAACGTTGTTTTGGTCATGCTTGACACTGCAATAAAACAGGAGGGAAGTACCTGTCAGGCTATGATACATGGCTGGTGGATGAGACTTGGCTTGGCAAGCCACAAGTTACGCAAGTCTGGTTTAAGGCTGTGCACACATTATTTTTTAGTCCACTGCCAGTGTTTGCTCATGACATTAGCCACACTCCCTATGTATCCTGAAGTGCCAGGAGCTGAGAAGGTCAGCAATAAAATACCCAGTGTCAGTGAAGTTAACTATTTATTTGAATAAACCAAAGTAGCACAGGCCTAGTGATCACAGTAACTCTTCGCAGGTGGTCTTGCTCCAATGAGGTAGTTGCAAGGAATTTCCTGCCTTCCTACAGCTTCCTAATTCTCCTTCCCCATCAACCTGAGGCTCCTTCACCTTGTCTCTCTTTGCTCCACCCTCTTCATTCCTCATTTGGTTCTGGGAGACCAAGGGGAGGGGAGCTGGTTGTAGCAGGAGGGGATGATTGTCTGGCTTCTTCACCAGCCTGTTTCCACTGTGCATCTTGCCTCTGTTCCTCTCTAAACCTTGTTCTTCAGTTTGTACCTTTCCAACCACATCCATCCTAACAGACCTTTCCAGAAAATCCTACAAGTCTCTTCTTTCCCTGCTGTCACCATTGTCCCCAAATATTTGTTTTCTCTTTGTGGTGAATGCTGGCATCACACTCCCAGGTACAGTGCGATCATACAAAGCTGTTCATGCTCAAGCATGTGCAGATGAGCAGTGCTCTTGCGGAACCACATCAGCAGGGATGTACGACAGGCAGTGGCAAGACAAGGGCAGGGCTAGGGCAATGAGCCCCATAATTTAATCAGTGACAAATTTAAACTCTTCCTTTGTTAAACCACGTTACACCAGTCAGCAGCTGGCGTAGCCCCCAAGATGAAAATCAGTGTTGGAAGAAACTCTTATTGGCTGCATACTGTATCATTAAAGGCTTGCCTACTTTGCAACAGTAGTAATTTTTTAATTCCAGAAAAAGCAGACGAGCTTGCATCACTGTCAAGCGAGCTCGGTCAGGGTATGGTGGTTCAGCGCAGCATCATTATCTTCTTGCCTGTGGTTTTGTTTGACATTGCCATGTAACGCACTTTGTTTTTACCCAGCTTTTGCACAGGAAGTTCATTCAGTCACGTATGCATTTGCAGATACCTTCTGCTCGTTCCCCAATGTATTTCCTATCAATTAAAAAAAATGGGTGTGGCACGAGCAAGTTTTTATTCTGAAGGTTTGGCCCAGAGAATGAAGTTTTAGAACTACTAGGTCAGAGCACACAACAATATGAAGCGGCCCTACCTTCACACAGAAAAGCTAGACGCAGAATAAGAGTTGTGAGAAAGCATTGGCAGATCCACTGGCAGAAATTATAATTCTTCTGAGGCAAGAGATTTAAGGCTCCCTGGGCTTCTCAAGAGTTAGCGATGGCATCAGAAATGCATACCACTGCTCAGCTCTGAATAATGAGGTTTGTTCACCTGTATGTTGTGGGTTCTGGGCCACTGGTTTCTGGTAGGCGACATCTTTCATACTGTGGCCAACTCATCTGGGGGAGACAAATATACGCAAACTGTAAATGCCAGTGTGAAACTTTTCCACTGCTTAGCTAGGGAGCTATTTAAAAAACAAAAACAAAAAACAGAGCAGGAAAACACAACCTCAATATGGCCAAATGGATCTGGTTAGAAAGCTGCCAAAAGTACAAGCTGTCTGGAGGCCATTCCGTCAGCACACAACAAATAATTTGGAATGCTGCCTTCACCGACATCCAGCTCAGCAGCCAGGAAGTGTGTGGGATCCTGTTTCACTATCAGACACCTAAGGGACTTCATAGCTCTGCTCTGGTACAAAGCAATTGGGGACAAAAATACCTTAGCACCATCAACAAGAGCTTTTTCACCCACCCTCTGAAGTGGATATTTTGCCTACGGAGTGTTACAAAGATTCACTGGCACCGACATTTCTTTTAAATTATAATTTGTTTTATGGGTGATCTCAATTTACTGGCATAATTTCGCTTTTACATTTAAAACAATCAGCCCATCAACACATAAACAACTAGCAGCCTTGTACGTGGCATTACTTAGGAATTGTAAGAAACCAAAAAATGGATGCATATTTTAAATCAGTGGTTAAAATCACTGCAGTTTTGAAAGGTTCGGTCTGCCATCTTGATTCAAAATGGCAGCATCCCACTATTTCTAAACGTAGACAGAAACCTGCTCTTTGATCTCAGGAACCATTATGCAAAATTTGGTCATGGTATTTTGAGAAAGATGTCCAAATGCATAGTAGGATGACTTTCCATAATATATAGTGGTATAAGGAGTTCAATATGGTATAACGCTTTCCCCACCAACTGCATTATCACAATAACCCTGTTCAGACTAACTTTCTCTCAGCCTAACTGGCCCGAGGTCACCCAGTGAACTTCACGGCTCAATATGGTGCTGAACCTGGTTCTCCCTGCTATTACCCTCAGCTCCAACCACTTCACCATACTAGTATACTTGGCTAATGCAATAATGTGCAGAATATGTGTACTTGATAGACACACATGTGACTATTTCCCCTCTACGTGCTTCTGAAATTCAGTGAAACTTTTTTTTAAAATAAAAAACCTACTTGTTACTGTTTGTTTTTTTAATCCCAGTGGATTACATAACCAATGTCTTTTTTTAAAAAATAGAGATGCATGCGTATTAACCTCAAGAGACGAGTAGTCAAATGGGGACAAAGTTACAAATAGGCAGTGACTTTGCCAAGACCGAACTTCACACAGTGAAACTGAACCATCGCCAGACCTTATATGCGGGGATAAACTAGAGATTGCTTTGTTTGAAAAGGAGAAAAGTGGGAGGCAAAATTAGATTTCTCTGGAACTTTCTACAGTGTGAATTTAAAGCACATTCAATTTAATGCACATTTTCGACATGGCACAAAGGCATAGTTTAGCATTATGTCAGGGGGGGGGGAAACCTTAGGTCCAGGTGTCAAATGTGGCCCTCTAGGCATCTTTACTTGGCCCCTGCGATGATCCCCAGGTCACGCCCTCCTTAACTGCTTTTGCCCAACTGGAATGTATTTGAACTATAGTGATGGTTCTTGTATGCCTGGAAGGGGTGTGTGTGGTATTTGTAGAAACTTGTAGCTTCTGCATGGCTGTAATGTAAGATAAGTGTCACACCATTGCTCCACCTGCTTTTGCTTCTGGCCCAGCCCTCCACTGGTGGGGGTCCTGAAAGGAAATGTGACCCTCAGGCTGAAAAAGCTTCCCAGACTGCTGTTTTCCTTTGGTGCGCAGCTCTACCTACCTAGAAGAACAGGAAGCCTTTCTGAAATGTATCCTTGGAGGACATGCATTGTTAGAAAAGTCATTTAAATAACGCAGGCGACATCCAGAGAGAAAATAAATCCTGGTACTTTACTGAGTAAACTGAACAAAAAACACCCAGCGTATAATCTGAGGAGAAATAAACAGAGAGATTTTGTCTTTCTTACTTCATGCCTTGTTCTTAGCAGGGACACATTCAAGCAAATATACAGACAAAAACTCCTTCAGAACTACACAGCCAATCAGAGCCCTTGCCTCTCTGGGGAGAGCATCCCACAATCGGGGAGCTACCACACAAAATGAACTACCTCCATGGTTGGAGGCAGTATGCCTGTAAAAACCAGTTTCTGGGAATTACAACTCAGATCCTGAACCAGTTGGGCGTTTGGCCTGAGGTAGCAGGTCTTCTGTTCTTCCTAGTCTATGTTTCCAAGCCGTTCCACATAGGAATGATTTTTTCCTTCCAAGTGCTGGGTTTCCTCACCTGCGTACCTCTTGGCTTCTTCATGTCTCTCAGTGAAAAGATAGAAACAGCCAGAAACACACGCTCTCAATTTCAGGCCACGGTTACCATTCAGCTGTTTCGTTTGTATTTTACATTTTGTCACGTCATTCTGATTCGTGAGCCTACAGCCTGGCAGTTATACAAATTCCAGCCAGGAAGCTTCTCTGTTTAAGTGACAGGAGAGGAGAACGGATGTACCACTGAGCGAACCAAGCTGACGCTTCAAATAAGCCAACAGGCCCTCCGTGATCCTGCAACCTGATACGCGAAAGCCTCACAATTCAACCGCTTAAGTGTTTTGATTCCATTTTAAAAATATCCCTGGGCTGGATGTGTTGTGTTCCCCCCCCCCCTCGGGTCGCCTGAAGAAAGGAAACATTCCATTTTTAGCCAAGGTGCATGTTCTCCTAATAAGAAAAGCAGAACTGTAGAGATTGTGTAACATTTGTTCACCACAGTACGAATGGGGTTGCTTAGCAACCAGCAGGAACTGCGTTGGAGAATTAGACAGGCCTCAGATAAAGGAAAGCCTCTTTAGGGTGAGGGAGAGAACGAGAACCCTGGCCACAAAATGCATTCCTCATGCCCATGTATGAAACTTTCTGCCTGCTCTATAGTCTCTCATTGCTGTGGGCAGGAGCTGTGCTTCCTGTTGAAGCTGCCTGCTTATCAGAGTGCCATTTTATGGAATGCATACCCAACATTTCTCCGATGAAAATAGGGACATCCCATTCCACAATGATAATTTTACTATTTATAAACCACCCCACCCCCCAATCTTACTGGGTTGCCCCAGCCACTCTGGGCAGCTTCCAACATATATAAAAACATTAAACATTTTTTTTTTTTTAAACAACCTTCCCTGTACAGGATTGCCTTCAGATGGCTCGGGGGTCAGCTAACTCCATACCCTCCAACATTTCTCCATTGAAAATAGGGACATGCTAAGGAAAAGTGGGACATTCTGGGATCAAATCAGAAACCGGGATGGCTTCTCTAAATTTGAGACATCCCTGGAAAATAGGGACACTTGGAGGGTCTTGGAATGTAGTAAGGTAAAGGTAAAGGTACCCCTGATCATTAGGTCCAGTCGTGTCCGACTCTGGGGTTGCGGTGCTCATCTCACTTTATTGGCCTAGAGCCAGCGTACAGCTTCCGGGTCATGTGGCCAGCATGACAATGCCGCTTCTGGCGAACCAGAGCAGCGCACGGAAACGCCGTTTACCTTCCCGCCAGAGCGGTTCCTATTTATCTACTTGCACTTTTTGACGTACTTTCGAACTGCTAGGTGGGCAGGAGCTGGGACCGAGCAACGGGAGCTCACCCCATCGCAGGGATTCGAACCGCCGACCTTCTGATCAGCAAGCCCTAGGCTCTGTGGTTTAACCCACAGCGCCACCTGCGTCCCTTGGAATGTAGTAGTTAACATTTATTTAGGGGAAATGTTTTGGGATGGAGAGAGTCCTAGGCTCCCTGTGATTTTGCAGGAGTTCCAACCATGGAGGCTTCTTTTGAATGCATAGAAAATGAATTAAAAAGTTGTGAAACTCTGGCTTAAGCAAATTAGATCTTCAGCCAGACCTGCTAAACAGATTGGGAAGAGAGCAGCAGAGTGCCTGCATAGCACTTAAGATTCTATCCCTGGTATCTCTAGTTAAAAGGATCAAGTTGTGGGGTCAATGATACAATCCTGGCCTAGATGGACAAAATAGTTTGATCTGATGTGAGGCAGCACCCTGTCCTCAGAGATCCAGCAAGTTCTAAACTCATCAAAATGAAGTTTACTTTAACCACAACACCACTCACCTCCTTAGAAAACATAGCTTTCAAAATAACGTATGTGGTTTTACATACTCCTTAAGATAATTTAAGCTACAGGCCAAAAGCAAATGTCCCATTCTTGGGGAAGGTGTTCAAGTGAGTGGTTGTCAACCACATCTTGGTTCTGCTGGATGAAACCAAGATCTGATTAGGTTCAGGCTTGGTTTTGGCACAGATATCACCTTGTCTGTAGGAGTAAAAAAAAGGGTGTAATGCTTATCTGAACACTTGCATATCACAAGTTCTTTAGGATGACCTATAGACACAGGGGAAGTGTGACATTGCAGGTTCTCCTTGATCTCTCAGCTAATGTAGGCACCATTATGGTATTTTTTCTGGGACAGCTGTTGGAGCTAGGGTGGAGGGCGGCACTTTGCGGTTCTGCTGCTACTTGGATACCTGGTCTCAAAAGGTTGCCTAGTCCCATGGACCCTCTAAATCTGGGGTTCCACATGGCTCTGTCTTATTCTCCATGAAAATATACATGAAGCCACGGAGTGGGATCATCCTGTTCTGCCCCTTAGCATATCAGGGAACTAACGGCAACCTTTCAACAGTATGCCAATGATACCCAGCTCTATTTTGCTGTAACATTTGGATCAGAAGAGGCTATGCATGCCCTGGACCAGTGCCTAGACTCAGTGATGGACTGGATGAGGGCCAAGAAGCAGACTCCAAACCCTGGCAAGATCATCATCATCATCATCATGTTATTATTTATACCCCGCCCATCTGGCTGGGTTTCTCCAGCCACTCTGGGCGCCTTCCAACAAAACATTAAAATACAATAATTCATCAGATATTAAAAGCTTTCCTAAACAGGGCTGACTTCAGATGTCTTCTAAAAGTCGGATAGTTGTTCTCTTTGACATCTGATGGGTGTTCCACAGGGCGGGTGCTACTACCGAGAAGGCCCTCTGCCTGATTCCCTGTAACTTTGCTTCTCGCAGTGAGGGAACCACCAGAAGGCCCTCAGAGCTGGACCTCAGTGTCCGGGCAGAACGATGGGGGTGAGCAGTTTCTGAGTCCAGATAATTGGTCAATTGCTTGCTTTGGATAGGGTTTTTTTTCCCTTGAAGGCACAGGCTCATAGTCTAGGCCAGTGATGGCTAACCTTGACACTCCAGATGTTTTGGGACTACAACTCCCATCACCCCTGACCACTGATCCTGTTAGCTAGGGATGATGGGAGTTGTAGTTCCAAAACATCTGGGGTGTCAAGGTTAGCCATCACTGGTCTAGGCAGTGCTCCTGGATCTATGTGTCACTAGAGACCCAGCTTTGTCTGGTGAGACAGCTACAGCCATCTCTGGACCAGGATTTAACCTGACAACCATTGTCCATCCAGGATGGATTGCCATAATGTAGAATTTGCCATAATGTAGAATTGCCCCTTAGGTGGGTCTGGAAGCTGTGGCTAGTGCAAAATGCAGCAGCTTGAGTGCTTACCGCACAGGCCATTGCCACGTGATGTTACACAACTGCTGAAAGAAATACACTGGCAGGGAATGGGCTGTGTACCAAAGTATACAAGGTATACAAAGCCCTACACCAGGGGTCAGCAACCTTTTTCAGCCATGGGCCGGTCCACCGTCCCTCAGACCATGTGGTGGGCTGGACTATATTTTGGAAAAAGAAATAAATGAATGAATTCCTATGCCCCATAAATAACCCAGAGATGCATTTTAAATAAAAGCAAACATTCTACTCATGTAAAAACACCAGGCAGGTCCCACAAATAACCCAGAGATGCTTTTAAAATAAAAGGGCACATTCTACTCATGTTAAAACACGCTGATTTCTGGACCATCCACAGGCCAGATTGAGAAGGCGATTGGGCCGCATCTGGCCCATGGGCCTTAGGTTGCCTACCCCTGCCCTACATACTTTGGGAGTAGGGTACCTAAAAATATACTCGACCAATCACAATGCTCTGAAGCAGAGGGCGTCTTGTAGATACCATCTGTACAAGGTAGGACTCAGGCCTTTAGTGTGAAAACAGCCCCTCTTTGGAACTTCCTCCCTTAATATATCAGATATATTGTCTTTTTAGACTGATGAATGTCTTCGTTTTCCAACAAGGTTTTTAATTAGAGATCTTTATCCCAGTTTGTACTGGATTTGACACTGTGTTTATTTATGGAATGTTTCAGTTTTGTCGGTGAAGTCATTTTTCATATTGCCGTTTTATTGTTAACCGCTTTGAGATCTTTCATAGGAAGTGATTCATAAATGGAACTGAATAAAGGATATTTTTTCCACTGTTGATACGGCATCGGTGCCATTAATTCCAGTCAGGTGTTCTTTTGTTTCACATATCTAAGCACTACAGCAGTTATTTGAATATAAGCCCCCGTGATGTGCTTCGTCCCTGCGGTGATATTGTGAAGAAAAACTTGACTTTAGCACTGTGTCCTCAAGCTTTGCCAATGAAACGATTAGCATTTGGTGCAGTGTGTATTATTCCCCAGTCCCTATTCTTTCCAAGGTTTAGGAGTTTAATCTCACAGTGAACTTGTACAATAAAAAAAAAATGGTGCTGAAAACCACACTTCTACCTACCATAAATAACAGGGCTTAAATCACTGTTGATGACACTTCACTTGAGGGGGGAAAATAGGGCATGATGAACTCACCTACTTTTCCGCTGCCTCATTGTGAAAGAAGGCTTGCTTCCAGGTAAACACAGATAGGACCTGGCTGCAAAGCCCGAAACTATAAAAAGCACCTTGCAGTGAAACTGGATTATGAGAAGTTCCAGAGAAGTGTCTGCATTAAGTGTGCCACAGCAAATACAAGCAAGAAGCCCACAGCACCTGGAAAGGCTCTAATAAACTCCAGCATAAATGTTCATATAGTAGAGCCTATTTCATCAAATACACAAACTCATGTCTTAAGTGGGTAGGTATATATACTCCAGAGAAGAAAAACAAACTCAAAAAGGTCTAGCGATGCAAAGCAGGAATAGGTGTGCCACAGTACTAGGCAGTGTGCCAGTGAATCAAGACTCTGATCACAGGATACTGTAAACAAACACTCTAAAGGCGGGCAAATTACTTTCTGCGGTGATCCAGCCATTTGCAGGATTTGCTGAGATCAAGCTCCACTTTGCTAAATAATCCTTTGCATTGCTTGACCCTTTGGACTCCCTTTGCTTAAATAATAATCTCCCCCTTTGTTACTCAGGTGCCTGCTCTGGCTGGCATCCCAGAGCAAGAGCTCTGAGTGTATGCTAATGCTCAACTCGGCACTTGATCTGTTTGCAAGGTGCTGGCTTCCAGGACAAGCATGCACCTCCATTTGGCCATGAAATTTCCAGCTCTGGTTGGTTCAACGAAATGCAGCCACTTTTGTACTCCATGCTCTGGGAACTTCCAGACTGGATGATTGCAACATGCTCTATGGAGAGCTGTACTTGAAGACAACTCAAAAACATCAATTGGTTTAATGCAGTGGCCAGATTATTGGATGGGTTCCATTTAGAGCTCACATAACCTGTCTGAAAACAGGTTCAGGGTGCTCATGCTAGTGTTTAAAGCCCTAAATCGCTCAGCTTTGACAACTCAGGCTCCAAATAGCTGAAATACTGCCTCCTTCCTTACAGACATCCTTGGGTGTTAAGATCAGCAGAAGGGTCCCCTCTTGGTTGTTCTACTGCCTTCAGAAGTGGAGGGTGTGGTGTCCTGGAAAAAGGCCTTCTCTGTGGCAGCCCCAAAGTTGCAGAATTTCTTCCCCACAGAGGTGTGTCTGGCACCTTCACAAAAACATTTCACTGAATGCTGAAGACATACATCTTTAGCCTGGCATTTGACATTAGAGATATGAGTGTAAGACAACAGAGATTTTTGTGAGTGTAAGTTGTTTTAAACAGATTTTAACATTGTGTCTTAGTTGTTGTGGGACCTAAGGGTGACAGGCAGGTTACTGATATTAATAAAGTCTTCCTCAATTAGTATTGTCCCTACCAGTCAGTAGTTGTTTGCATCACTTAAGGATGGATTCACACTCAAGGCCTTTCAGCCATTTGATTTGTGTCTCAGCTGTCAGGTGCCTTCTCCTCTCAGAAGCCCAAGTTATTTTAAGTGCTTGTCCACGAAGGACCATGCCGTTCAGCCTTCCTGGGATCTCTCTCCTAAGACAGAAAGCTCCAAATGTCACTAGTTTCCCTCCCCTACCTGTTCCCTTGCCTCCTATCTGTTTTTTCCTCGCACTAGCCAGAGATGCTTGAGAGAATATGAAGGCATGCATTGTCCCCTTAAATCAATTTTCTATTCTAGGAACTGTACTTGGAAGGTCCTGAAAAGAACCATTCAGTGATTAAGATGACCTACAAAGGCATACTTACCGTTGGCCACTCACAATTGACATTTTCCTGGATAAACCAGACTGATTTTCAGTACCTGCAGCCTATGGCTTGTGTTCAGCCACTATAATAGCTGAAGATACTAATACTAATATAGTATCTGAAGAAGTGTGCATGCACACGAAAGCTCATACCAAGAACAAACTTAGTTGGTCTCTAAGGTGCTACTGGAAGGATTTTTTTTATTTTTTATTTTGTTTCGACTACGGCAGACCAACACAGCTACCTACCTGTAACTATAATAGCCTTGGTATCCAGTCTTAGTCCTTGACCCCTTGGACACAGCGAAAGTTTCTCCTATTCTCCTTGGTACAGGAGTTTCAATCCTTCTGTTTTTGTCATTTCTTCCCTTGGGTGGTTCAATTCCCTACCATTTACATTTGAACTTTCCCTGGAATACATAAAGGTAAAGGGACCCCTGACCATTAGGTCCAGTCGCGTCCGACTCTGGGGTTGCGGCGCTCATCTCGCTTTATTGGCCGAGAGCCGGTGTACAGCTTCCAGGTAATGTGGCCAGCATGACAAAGCTGCTTCTGGCGAACCAGAGCAGCGCATGGAAACGCCGTTTACCTTTCCGCCGGAGCGGTACCTATTTATCTACTTGCACTTTGACGTGCTTTCGAACTGCTAGGTGGGCAGGAGCTGGGACCGAGTAATGGGAGCTCACCCCATCACAGGGATTCGAACCGCCGACCTTCTGATCAGCAAGCTGGTTTAACCCACAGCGCCACCTGTATGTATGTATGTATGTATGTATGTATGTATGTATGTATGTAATACATAGGCCTCATTTATTACAGCCTGGGAGATCCCTCTTACTAGTTCCCATTCCTTATACAGAAACAGTAATATTCCTTATCTCTACCTAGATTTGTCCCTATCATAGAAACTAGTAGAGTAGAAGATGCTAGACCCAGGGAGGGTGGAGCATTGAAGGCTGTGCACACATTTTACTTGAACTAACCATTTTAATCTCTGCAACTATGTCGCTCTAGCAATTTAACTACACAACTATTTCAGTCTTTGACCCCAATTTGGACATCTGTAACAAAAGAAAATAAAAACAGAGGGCTGAGAAAAGAAGTGTCTTTCACATGTCAGGGTGTTAGGCTTTCTGCCTCACTTCTCTGAACTATGGTGACAATAATGCTCTCACTTAGGCATTCCTTCAAATGATGCTTCAAGGCATGGGTGAAGTATTTTCCCCAGTACTGTATTAAATGTTTTCCCCTTCTCCCATTCATATGAGCTCCATTAGAAAAGAAGGAAAAAGTAGCCACGGGTGTTAAGAAACTTTGCATTCATATAAAACAAGTCACATTTACACTGTTGCACCAATGGAAGAATGAGCAGCACAAAATATAGATGTTTCTTTCAATGGGTGTCAGAGGCTCAGCTAAATATCTAATATTACCATTAAAGGCAGGGTGCTAACGTTGTACTTTAAACCTCCTTCCATTGAAAGCAGCATGCCAGACATGGCAAAACATATTTCCAACAAAGAAATACAAAGTATTTGAGAAAAGGTTGGTAGAAACATTACAATTAAAAACACACACCACATTTTATATTTTAAAATCTATCTGTTCCTATACATTAATTGAGCAGATATCCCCCTTAGCTGGTGTATTAACTAATTAAATGCAATAAATGGATAACAGAGTTTATAATTTTTTTAAAAAATAAACCAGGAAGTTAATTTTATTAAGATCCAAAGACAACAGTGTCTTTCACTCACAGTAATATCAAGTATGCTACAACATTACAGAAAGTCTAGAAGAATGTTACTCATCAGTTTTTCTGCAATTTTCGCTCAAAGTATGTGCAAATCTTCCTCATGGGAACAGAAGTAGCTACGATCTGTGAGGGGGGAAAAAGACAGAGTTACCGGTATGTATCAGGTCAGACACACTTATACACATTGGGTATGTATTTTCTTTTTGAAAATGTTATCCCCTCTAAAGCCATTCTAGTTCAGAAATTCAAATCCTAAAAATGAACTTCCTCAGGATCCTCATGTAGCCAAAACAGCACCATTAATGCTGAGGCATCAGCATTCTCTGGGGAACCCCAAGGTTTGCAGAAGTACCAAAAGGAATTTTATTTTATAATACTTTTGTCTCATTCCTCTCCCCACCACAAACTGGCACAATATGGTTGTCCCCCATCGCAGACAACATAGTTGTGCACGGATTTGAACCCAGACGCTATCAAGCATCACGTCAAGTCTTACACCTTACTGGCTCTTGAGAAGACAACAAACCGCAGAATGCAAGCCTTGCAGTCCATAAGTATCAAATTGATGCTGCTGCGCAAGGGCAGAACCCCCTTCTTATCTCAAGGAAAGGGCAGCCCTGAGTTACTCATTCATCATCTGAGTGAGGTAGTATCATCCTCACTGCAGCTCTCAGATTGCAGGATCTGCACTATGAAGTACTACTGCCTTCCAGAAAACATAATCAGAGAAATTAAGCAAGGTGAAGTTAGCTACCCATGGAGCAAGAGAGCCCCAATTCTGTCCCGGTCTCCAAAAAATGGCAAATACGTTTCCCATAACCCCAATGCACAGTGCCCTTCCTATCACGGAACGGAATGCAGCGGTCTTGTTATAAATGTTTCCATCCCCATTATACAGCTAAGCTCCACTCCCTTGTATCTATTGCTGCAGCTTTGCCTGCTGTGACAGAGCAGGAAAAGAAACTCAGATAACAATGGATGATTTGCTTCCCGGTGCTGTTTCCCGCTGTCAGCAACAACCCTCATCAAAGCCTTTAAATGGGATTGAAGGGAAGGCAGAAAACACTTAAAAATGCTCAAGCCACTCTGAGCAATAGAACAGGGTGGGGTAAACATTCACATAAATGGGCTGCCCTACTTCGTCTATGCCTGGCATGCCCTACCTGCTCCCATTTCCCTTACTTTTGCCAGCCACATCCCTTTAACCTGCCCCCATAGCACCCTCTGCATCACCCCCATCATTTCAATGCCGCACCACTTGCCCATAGAAAGGGGAGGATATCAAGCCTTAGAATTTGAAGCGAGGGGGGATCCAAATCAAAGCACAATTCAAAGTGTTGGTGCTGACCTTTAAAGCCCTTGGCCTGGCTGGGCTTTTTTTTCAGCCGGAACTCAGTTCCTGCACTTCCCAGATGGGTGCCATTGGCATTAGAAAAGAACAAGAGAGGTGTTCACGGTGCGTCCTGGCACCTATTTTTCTAGAAAAATAGCACTGCTGCCTGGTATACCTGAAGGAGCGTCTCTACCATTGTTCAGTTCGGACACTGAGATCCAGCTCCGAGGACCTTCTAGCAGCTCCCTCACTGTGAGAAGTGAAGCTACAGGGAACCAGGCACAGGGCCTTCTTGGCAGTGGTGCCTGCCCTGTGGAACGCCCTCCCGTCAGATGTCAAGGAAATAAACAACTATTTGACTTTTAGAAGGCATCTGAAGGCAGCGCTGTGCAGAGACGTTTTTAATGTTTGATGTTTTATTGTGTTTTCAATATTTTGTTGGAAGCTACCTACAGTGTCTTGGGCAACCCAGTCATATGGGTAGCATGTAAACAACAGTTTAAGTGAAATCAGAGCAATGTCTTAACAATTCTGGAATTGGTGCTCTTTGGGTTCAGAATCCACACAGTACTGTTTGTGCGACAATGATGTCAGCTTTGTTCAGTGGTAGCATCTTCCCTTTGGGGAATGGAAAGGGAAAAGATGGGGACAGCTGGAGACCGGCATTTCCCCATCAGCCATCCCAGCAACTGCCAAATTCTTTTGAAAGGGGGAAACCTCCAAAAATAGAACACGCACACATAAATTAAACATTGGGAGTGGCATGTAACAAGTGGAATATCTGAGGGACTGCAGGGTCCCCTCAGGCACCACACACTGGGAACCCCAGAAATAATCTCAAACATCAAAGATGTTGTAGCCGCGTTAAATGTACTTACAGGCCCTGGTGACACAATTCCTGTCCCAGCTTCCTGTCGCCTCGTGCTCAGATTCCGCAACGACTGGGAGCTGCAGCCAGACCCATTTGGACAAGGAGGCTTGCTATTCCGTAGCTTGTCCCCTAAAGCAGACAGCCAGTTTCTTTTGTCTGGAGAACCGTTCTCCTTGTCAGCCATTTTCCCACAAAGGGCCTTGAGAGGAAGCGAAAGGTTTGAGAAGCTTGCAGGGGAACAAGGGTTTCCAGGTGGGAAAGGCCCTTCCAGGCTTTCAGCAGCCTGAGCTCGACCACTGAGGGTCAGGCAGCCTTCCCCTTCCAAGTCTGCTTCCGAAGTGTCCTGCTGTGGCCTGGATTTTTTAGACACCGGGTGAACATCAGTCACACAGTTGCAGGTTCTTAGGCACTTGGCAGGTCCTTCCTTGCTGGAGTCTAGCCTCCTCTTGGCTCGCGTCTCAAGCCTCAGACGTGGTGATTCAGAAGTGGCATTGACCTGAGGAATCTCTGCTGGGGCTTTTGGTCCCTTCACATGGCAAGATACATTTGGAGTCTTGGTAACCCACTGCTGAATGGACATAACTGAAGGAGGAGCTGGTTTGGGCACCATGCCTGTAGCAGTTTCCTTCTGCCTTGATGGAATGTAGGCCGGTGGGGCTGGAGGTTTGACCGATGACGATGTTGGTGTGTTGGAGGGAAGAGGAAGATCTCCGGTGTAAGCTGGAGCGCACGCTGCAGGCTGCGGCGAAGAAATAGGGGGGCTGCCCGTCAGAGAGGCTTTAGCAGGAGTCCCCTGGCTGCTGCTTTGAGTTCCTGAAGGTAAAACACAAAGCCCAGATGAGGACAAAGCATCCCAAGTGTGAAGAAAGCAAGGGCACAATCAGGACATACTAGCATTCCACATAGTCAAAGGGTCTCTCATTGCAAACTTCTTAGGATTGCAGCCTAAAATTATGGACGTGCGTGCAAGTAAAACAAACACTGAAGCAAGACTCGTCTTCTTGAAGGATTCAAAGACTTGTACAGCGCCCTGCCTCCCAGCTTATAGCTCTGAAGTGAGAGGGGGGGGAAAGCTTGCTCTATATTGCAGTCAGTTTAAAAGTCTTTGCACAACTGCAGCTTGTGCCACCCACTAGCTGGATGCACGTTTTATTAAAATAAATCAGAGTGCAAATAACTATTGTGTGCACATAGCATGTTTGGTGTTCAAAAAGCCAAGGTATGTAGGAAGTCTGTTTATGTCTGCATGATCCTTGCACTTCCTTTCCCATTCCTGAGCTGAATAAAGAATACTGTAAGGTATAACATTTTTTTCCTAACAAGAGCCAACTTTTTGACTTTAAATATCCAGCATGGACATCACTTGTAGTTTTCAAGCTGGGAGATTTAACAACTACTTCTGTATCAATAGGAAGTTTTTTTAAAAAAAAAAGTAGGTTCCCTAAGAGGACAATGACGTATGTGTGTGTACACGAGATACACACAGCACGAAAGAACTGGCACATACCCTCCTATTGTTCTGCAAGTTTCCTGCGAGTGAATTCTATGTTGGCAAAACAATCCCTTTCTTCCATTTCTCTGGGTTGAAAGAAGCCATTTGTGAAGGTGAAAAAATCAGCCCCCAGGTCAAAAGCAGTATCTGGGATACCCTCTCTTGTGGGTCTGGCACAGGGGTTCTTACATACATTTTGGGTTTGTTAGGGGTTTTTTTAGACAAACTCCTGGTCCCCAAGATCAAGATATTAGGTCTGGTGCCAATAATTTGCTAAACAGCTGCAGACCCATACAAAATTGCTTTAGTACATCAACTGGACCTTCATGAATCATAGTGGTTATTAATAGTTTGAGGTTCTAGCTCATTTACTTGTAAAACTAAGCTGAACAGAAAGGCAAGGACTGCATGGCCTCTCAATTCAGATAGAAACAGCAGCAACTGCAATTATTCAGGGCAAATCCCTACAAGCTCCCTGCTCTTTTCCATACCTCCAACTTGCTATTCTGAACCTAGGGCAGGCTAATGTCCTCTTTTATCCTCTCCACTAATGCCCCTTTTTTCTGCAAATAAGAACAAGTTAGGAAGAAGAACACTGTCCTGAATAATTTGCCACACTATTTCTATTTGCTCTGAATGGACTGCAGGGCAGGAAAAGTCAAGTCATAATTTAGTGGCCTGGACTGAATGCATATCCTTCCTGTTACCTCCATCTTCCCTCTGTTGCCTCCACAGGGTAGGGATCTGTCTTGCTATCACCCTGTTAAGTGCCAAACACACTGACAACAGTACAATAAATAGCGTAAACCTGCCTGGTAATTCTGTTCACAGTAGGATTTCTGGATTTGAGATTACAGTTTAGCAACTACGATTGTATCTGCCACTGCAGTCCCATGGATGGGCAGGATACAACCCAAGGAGGTGCTTAGGGCTGCGGACAAAGCCCAGGAGTACTGATTTCACTCAGGAAACTTTTGGGGTGGGGATGGAGGTTGTATAAACCTTAGCTCTGAACCACTAGTTCAGCACTACATAACTAGAATTCCTCTTAATCCAAATATTTGTATGCCCTACCCAGAGGATTTAGATAAAGATGGTTTTATTATTATTTATACAAGCCAGGTTGAACCAGGAAACTCTATTTGTTTACATTCCTCATGCTGCATTGTCCTAGAACAGTAATAGACACATGCACACCCCTTCCCAAACATAGCCTGGCCAGGTAAATGAGCTGTAAAGATAACTGTAAACATGCAGTTGCTGCTGCTGCTGCTGCCACGATTGCATCTCACGGCTGCCCAGAATTTGATGGCTTCCAGATGTTGAACTCCAATTCCCATCAATCCCAGCCAGCATGGCCAATGATCAGGACGATGTGAGTTCAGCAACATCTGGAGGGCCACAAGTTCCCCACCACTGCTGTGAAAAATAGCACTGCCATGAAGAATAGGAGCTCTTTAACTTTTAACCATTTCATTAGCTTTGTAAGGTGGTGGTTCCCAATTAGCTAAGTACTGCAGACCCCCTGTTTTTTCAAAAGCTAAGCCATGGACCCCCTACTTTTGAAAAAGTTGATATCTCTGTGGTAGTTTTTGTTATGTGAATTGTGCTACCGTACCCTCCATGTCCCAGCACAAAACTGGGCTGCACTCCTGCACGAGTCATGTGACCCACACAAGAGCACAGTCCCCCAAATGGGATGTCCCAGACAGCTGTTGGTTATGTGCCACGGACCCCCCTGGGAGGGTTACACAGATCCCCAATTGGGAACCACTGCTGTAAGACATTTGCTCCCCAGCAGGGCATATTTCCCACAATTCAGCAATGCATGCTTGCTTACTTATTTATTTAACTTTACTTTTTCATTAAACAAAAACCAAACACTACTTTTCCTTCAGAGCAGGTACCTCTTTCAGGAATTTTTTATTTATGAGTTGCTAAGAGGACTCTAGCCAGCTCCTTCTGTTTCCTGTCTGTAGATATCATTAATCTTTTTAGCAACTGGGAAAACTACTCCAAAAGCTTTTATTTTTATGTGGTGGTATAGAGGGGAAGAGCTCTTCCTGCCCTCTGGGTAAGAATACAACACAAAAGCAGCCCAGCTGGATTAGACAAAGTGTCCACCTAGCCTGGCATTATTTTGCTCAGAGATATGGGTCCAAAGAAGACTTCACAGGGCATGGACATGAGGGTTTCACCCCCCCATCCCTATTTATGTTCCCAGCACCTGACATTCCGAGGTATACTGCTTCCAGACATCAGGCTCCATTAGGGCTTATGGTTAATAGCCATGGCCAAAGCTCCTCCAGCCCATTTTAAAGTCCTCTAATCTAGTGGCCATTATGCTTTGTGGCAGTGAATTACACACGGTAATCACGCATTTCTAGTCTCTCTTCTGAGCCTAGAGCCCATCAATTTCATCAGCTGACCTGGGAGTTCTCATTTTATGGAGGCAGAAACTTTCCCCCTTATTGACTCATTCCATTCCTCATTATGCACATGCAGCTTCCAGGTCGCCTCCCCCACTGCAAACACTAGCCTTTCCTCAAAGAAAAGGTGCCTCATCCCTTTGGCAATCTGGGCTGCCCCCTTTTCAGTGATATCCACAGAGTGAGCATGCATGTGATAGGTGCACTTCACTCTACAGTATGCTGTTGAATTTCTGGTATTTTTGTTTATTGACGTCTATTATACAACTAGTGGTTTTTAGCCCGTTAAATTAACGGGCGCTAGAACATATGTGGTCAAACATTTGTAAAAACAGACTTGTTCCAATACAAAAAACTCTTGCTGAGTTGAACACTCTTCTGAATGTTGTGAGCCCTATATATTCCATCTCTCTCTCTCTCTCTCTCTCTCTCTCTCTCTCTCACACACACACACACACACACACACACCTATCTCCCCCACTTCCCACATTTCCACACATAGTTCGCCTCTCTCTCTCTCTCTCACACACACACACCTATCTCCCCCCTACTTCCCACATTTCCACAAATAGTTCGCCTCTCACTCTCTCTCTCTCCCCCCCACCTATCTCCCCCCCACCTATCTCCCCCCTACTTCCCACATTTCCACAAATAGTTCGCCTCTCTCTCTCTCTCTCTCTCACACACACACACCTATCTCCCCCCTACTTCCCACATTTCCACAAATAGTTCGCCTCTCACTCTCTCTCTCTCTCTCTCTCTCTCTCACACACACACACACCTATCTCCCCCCCACCTATCTCCCCCCCTACTTCCAACATTTCCACAAATAGTTCGCCTCTCTCTCTCTCTCTCTCACACACACACCTCTATCTCCCCCCACACCTATCTCCCCCCCCCACTTCCCACATTTCCACACATAGTTTGCCTCTCTCTCTCTCACGATCAACCTGAAGAGGGACAGCTCCAACTCCTTTGGCCAGACCCCCCAACTTCAGTTCTGCGCCGGGCCAGTTCTTCAGCGCCCTGCTTGCGCCGGCCCCCTTGGATCGCGGCGCACCTGCTGGGTGGGGACCCCACCCACCCAGCTCCCAGTGCGCGCCCCTCCCCCCCAAAAAACCACCACCCAAGCCCAGCTCCGTCCTCCTCCCGTCAGGCGCCGATCCCTGGCTGCAGCCGGGGGAGGAATACCGCGAGAGTTGCAAGCAGCTTCCCTCGGCCCGGCTGCGAAGGTAGGGAGAGGGGGGGAAGCGCGCACGGGGGGTGGGGGCTTGGTTGTGGTTTTGTGTGTGTGTGCGCAAGTGTGTGAGTGTGCGGGCGACGTGGCGGCGGCGGGTGTGCGGCGACCCTCTTCGGCCTCCGGAGCACCGGCGCTCCGCGAGGCGGGTCGATTCAGGCCGCTGGGGGGTGGAGAGGGGCTCCCTCCCCCTTCTTTTTTTTCCGGGGGCAGCTGCAGAGGCGGCGGTAGCGGCGGCGGGGATGGGGCGGCCCTCCTTGGCCTCCGGAGCACCGGCGCTCCGCTGGATGGGCCGTCCCAGGCCGCTAGGCCTCAGAGCCCCCCGTTCTGCCCGGCCCCGGACGGCTCTCTTTGTGCATTGTGGGCCCGCGGGGAGGCCGGCGGCCTCCCGGTCACCTTCCCCAGCAGCCTGTGCTGTTTGCGCGGCGGCAGCGGCTTGAAAGCCGGTCAGGCAGCGCTGGGCGCCCTCAGGGTGGCCTGAGGAGGAGGAGGCGGACACGGCAATGGCGGCGCGCCCGGCCGCTCGAAGTGTCTCTGCGTCGTCCAATCCCTGCGTCCGTGTGGGACATGCGCAGTAGCGCAATTCCACTGACACACGGACTGGACGCAGGGACACAGGGACTTTATTATATAGGATTCTTATGGAATTAGAGTGTGTGGCTATCTTAGCTACAAGATGGCCACTAAGTCTCTCCTCGGGATGAAAAGCTCTCTAACTACACACTGGGAACAGAGAAAGAATGATCCGAACACCATGAAGAGATCAGCAGCACAGGATGCTGCAACTAGATCTGAACTGAAGGAAGGAGAATGTCCTGGCACATCTCAAGGGACCTGAACTTTTGCTTTTGTTTCAGTTTATTGACTTGACTTTCTTTGCTTAAAATAGACTGTGTGTGAATGGACTGTGTGTGCTTGTAACATGGTTGCAAATGAGGCTATGGAGAACATGTTATGAGAGAGGCTTTATGCCTCGAGCAGAAAGACACCCTGTTTCCCTATTACTGTGAAATCCCAGGGAGCACGATCCAGAGAGTATTGGTGTTTTAAACTGTACCATAGGATCAGTCTATCGCCAATAATAAATGTTGTGCTAGCAGTGGTCTATGCCACTGTCTTATGCCTTAGCATGTAAGTGTGAATTGTGTGATTCAATCACAATCCTATAATTTTACCACGTTGGTGGTTCTTTTTCTTCTTTGTTATTGAGTTGTGGGAAGAAAGGGATAGGGGAAAGGGGTGGGAGGAAGAGTGTTTCCATGAGAATGCTTCAGCAATTGTGAAGTGACAGATTATTGAATTTTCCACATGATCACAAAACAATAAAACTGTATTTTTTGGAAGAATATTAAATAATCTAGAACCAATTGTTTGTGGGATAACATGCTTAAGTCTATAATTAAAACACGAAGGGGTTAAAACCATAGAGCAATGATGGCTAAACTTGGCCCTCCAGCTGTTTTCGGACTACAATTCCCATCATCCCTAACCACTGGTCCTGTTAGCTAGGTGGGAAGGAAGGCTGCCTGATTATGACTGGCGAGCTTCAGTAATTTTCAGTTGTCTCAAGTGGGCCCTGGGAGCACAATGTCTGAGAACCTCTGGACTACACAATACAACCAATCGTAACTTTTCTTTATTTGCATAATTCACAGAGAATCCTTAAAAGATAGATAAGAAAAATTATCCTTGATTTCAGGGCCAACATAATCAGCTTCAGGTGACCAGCTTACTGCATTAACTTGCAGAGCTGTTTGAATGCTTCCAGTTCTTACAAATATGTGGAAAGATTGGGTCTTACCATGCCTTTAAATGCTGTGTTAAGTTGGTACTCACTGAGCCACAATTTTGCCACATGTCTGCAGTGCTTTTTGACATTCAACCTGTTACTTTGCATGCACACACGTTCATATTCTGTGGCAGCTGTATCCTCTCAGCTGCACATTAAACTGATTACCTGAATCAGTCTTATGTACTTTTAATTACTAGTCTTCCATGACCTATGCAGAGGGGTGGAAAAAATCATATTCCGGCTACACAGGTATTTCACACACTGACAGACGTCAGTTTCATATAGCTGTTGCGAAAACCGTTCTCGAACCTAATTTATGACACACCTCTGCTTTATTAAATAAATTGCCCCCAGGCTACAAATCTACTGCACGGGAGAGAACATTTGTCAGCGTCTTGGAAGTTCTTACCTGCTCTACTTTGTTCTCCCACTGTCTTCTGGCAGGCCCAACCCACTGAGCTGCTTTTGTCTAGACAGTTCTCTTCTTCGGTTCCTCGCTTTAAGCGCCAAATCTTGACGGTGTTGTCATCTGAACACGTGGAAATCTGCAAAAGAGCACAGGGAGTCGGCTGAGAAATGCCGCACTTCACAAACGAGGGAAGATGTTGACTCTCTAACAAACAGTGGAAGAGTGGCGAGTTTTGGGAGTGGTAAATGTGTCAGAGAAGGGACTTGCAGCTATCCTGCTACATTGAGAACCTCAGGCTCTCTATTTATTAGCTGAATTTTAAGGAATGTAATGCTATGTTATTTTAGATTAGAGCCTGGTAGAATTATGAGTAATTTTTTTTTATAAAAAATTACTCATAATTGAAGCAAATGAAAAGAAATCATATTTAGGCTTTTGTTAGTGGAGTTTCTTCCAAAAGGGCAGGCATAAGGGGAGACTCTGAAAACGCAGAAGCAAACCTTAGTGAAGTCAGATGGACACCAGGCAACAGAGGTGACCTCCTGCAAGTGGCCAATGAGCATCGTGGGAGGAAGTTGGGGCTCAGATACCTATAGAAAGGAAGAATTGCAGAGAAAGTCAGAAAAGCAAAGACTAAGGAGCATCAAAACATCTAGCTGTCAGAAGGACAAACATCAGTCTGGGATATTTTCCAGCCTGGTGCTCTCTGAATGTTTTGTACTACAACTCCCGTCAGCCCCAGCCAGCACAGCTGGGGTTGATGGGAGTTGTAGTACAAAACATGTGGAGGACGCCAGGTGAGCAAAATCTGCTCTGTAATCCACAATGACCAAACAGTGCTGCCTTTCAAATAGAGCAAGTTTAAAAGGAAATTGAGAAACCAGTGGCATGCTGAGGAAATGTGTGTGCACACGCACAAAATGTTAAGAGCCATCCAAATTCTGCATCTAAAGAAGCTGTACAAATCATGCACATCTGCAAGGCCTCTCGTATTTTGCTCAGTTTGCACCAATTGTCTCACTTGTAGCGAGGGGCAAAGAACGATGCAGGACACAACCTTCGCTTCCCAACCACTGGAAATGTAACTCAGCTGCCACATCAATTCCTGGCTTCAGAGATATCAGCTGTTGGCTGCACACTTTCAAGCATATCTTATTATAGAATCATAGAATTGTAGAGTTGGAAGGGGTCATCTAGTCTAAACCCCCCCCCTGCAATGCAGGAATCTTTCACGCAATGTGGGGTTCGAACCCACAACCCTGGGATTAAGAGTCTCATGCTCTACCGACTGAGATATCTTGTCAGCCATAAATCCCATGAGCTTCTTTTAAAAATGGGAGCCAACATTATATATATTCCCCACCCCACCCCGCAACCTCGTCTGTGTTTTATTAAGTGACATGAATTTAAAACAAACAAATAAGGCTGTCAGAAGTCTAAATTTTGCACTCAGAACCACCATTCCTGCTTTTTCCTTCCCCTAGGACAGATATAGGGAAACCTGTGGCTTTCCAGATGTTGTTGGACTATGACTCCCTTATCCCCGACCTTTGGCCATTCTGGCAGGGGGGCTGGAGGGAGTTGGAGTCCGACAACATCTGGAGTGCCATAAATTCCACATCCTTGCTCTAGAATCACAGCACACACAAAGCTGGGCACATACAGAACAGGCATCATAAGCCCTAACACATCAGCGGCACTTACAAAATCTCCATTTCTTAACACCTTAGAGTTATATTTTGCAGACAGCCTTGGTATGAATGACGTCTTTCAAAAAAAGACAAGCATTTTTAACCCAGGAAAAGTAATAGGGAATAAATTTAAGTGTGCAGGTACGGAAAGCTAGAAATCCATACATATGTTGGGCACATCCTGTATTACATCAGCCAGGGCTGGGGAACCTGCGGTCCTCCAAATATTGCTGGACTCCCAACTCTTATCAGCTCCAACCAACTTGGGAAATGCTCAGGGACGATGGGGGAGTTGGAGGCCAGCAATATTTGAAGGATCACAGCTTCTCTGATGCTGGCATAAAGCCAAAATCCTGTACCCTGTCAAGAACCTGCAAAATTAACAGCTATGTATGAGTCACTTCAAGTGCAATCTTTTCCATTCTCAAATACTGTAATGCAGAATATTTTGGAAATGCCTGGAGTGGCAACAAAGTTTATGAGACAGATGGGGTGGGGAGCAGGGGAGAGAAAATAGAAGTACAGATTTTTTTCAGTCACCCTTGCACAGCCTGCTGTAACTCCAAAAAGCTCAGAGCAGCTTACCTCTGGTTCCCAGGCAGGCTCATACCCAGAGAGCTTATAGGGACAGATCTGCTTAGCTTCAGCAGCATAGCATGTGCCTTCAGACTATCCTCTGGCCCATGTAGGGCACAGCACAAAAACCCCCACCACCTCCCAAACACACACAACTCCAGCATTCCTGCTTTTCCGTTTGAGACTCCTCGGTTGATTTCCCAGGACACTTTCAAACGCTTCTGCAAATCCACAAGGCAAAGTAATTTGCTCTGATGAATTAGGCTGAAGTCCTTCGGAAGCCCGATTCTGTGTTAGATTGCCTGTTGCAGGGTGCAGACAGAACGTCCATATAGGAGCTATCTGTAAATCAGAATTCTTTTCTTGAAAGGTCAAGGCAACACCCTTCTGCTTCTCAAACAGAAACAGCCGGTTCTGTTTGACTGCAATGCATTCAGAAATCTCAGTAGGCCTTGTTGCTAGATTTGCTTGCTGTGACTGTACAAGTCATAGAAAACAATATCTATTTTGTGTGACGGAACAGAAAATGACAGCGTTCAGTTGACAGGGCTAGTACATCATTAGTCAAAGGCGACTATGGGGTTGCGGTGCTCATCTCGTTTTCAGGCCAAGGGAACTGGCATTTGTCCACAGACAGCTTTCTGGGTCATGTGGCCAGCATGGCTAAACTGCTTCTGGCACAACGGAACACTGTGACAGAAGCCAGAGCACCCGGAAACGCCGTTTACCTTCCTGTAGCAGCAGTACTTATTTAGCTACTTGCACTGGCGTGCTTTCGAACTGCTAGGTTGGCAGAAGCTGGGTCAGAGCAATGGGAGCTCACCCTGACACACGGATTTGAACCGCCAACCTTCTGATCGACAAGCCCAAGAGGCTCAGTGGTTTAGACCACAGCGACACCAGCAGAAAGCTGGCAATGAACTTTCTTTTAGTGCAGTGTTTCTCAGTAGGCCATGATCCACTTTCAGGGGGGCTGAGTGCCACAGCCTACCCAGGGCCTCTTCACTTGCCTGATCCACCTCTTAGCTATGCCACGGGCCTTTTGACAGGACCAATGTCATGACCTTGCACTCTGTGTGGCAGAGGAGCTTGGGGTGTGTGTGTGTGTGTGTGTGTGTGTGTGTGAGAGAGAGAGAGAGAGAGAGAGAGAGAGAGAGAGAGGAGAGAAGGAAGGCTCCCTTCTCAGAGGGGAAAGGGCCAGAGGAGATGTTGAAGAGTATCAGAAAGCAAGATAAAAGGTTAGTGTATTATTTATTATTATAAATAATATAAATTATTTATTATAAATAATAAACCACAGAGCCTAGGGCTTGCTGATCAGAAGGTCGGCAGTTCGAATCCCTGCGACGGGGTGAGCTCCCATTGCTCGGTCCCAGCTCCTGCCCACCTAGCAGTTCGAAAGCACGTCAAACTGCAAGTAGATAAATAGGAACCGCTCTGGCGGGAAGGTAAACGGCGTTTCCGTGTGTTGCTCTGGTTCGCCAGAAGCGGCTTAGTTATGCTGGCCACGTGACCTGGAAGCTGTACGCCGGCTCTCAGCCAATAAAGCGAGATGAGCGCCGCAACCCCAGAGTCGGACACGACTGGACCAAATGGTCAGGGGTCCCTTTACCTTTAAATAATAATAAAAAAAAAACCTGGGGATATGAAGGAAGGAGATAGGAAATAGGAAAGCTATTACAAAGAGGAAGACGTGAATATAAAGGGGCAAGGGAGCATGGATAAAAAGGAACAAGAAACTGGGGAGACCTCAGTATGAAAGGAGAATGGAAGAAGTTAGAGGGATAAAAATAGTTTGAGAGGCATATGGGGGTGGGAAGGGAAAAATATAAAAAAGAATGTCTTCTCTGGCACAGCAAATACCGCCTAAAATGGGAGACCTAAGTTGTACTTTGGACATGGGTGGCGCTGTGGGTTAAACCACAGAGCCTAGGGCTTGCTGATCAGAAGGTCGGCAGTTCGAATCCCCGTGACAGGGCCAGCTCCCGTTGCTCGGTCCCTGCTCCTGCCAACCTAGCAGTTCAAAAGCACGTCAAAGTGCAAGTAGATAAATAGGTACCGCTCTGGCGGGAAGGTAAACAGCGTTTCCATGCGCTGCTGTGGTTCGCCAGAAGCAGCTTAGTCATGCTGGCCACATGACCCGGAAGCTGTACGCCGGCTCCCTTGGCCAGTAAAGCGAGATGAGCGCCGCAACCCCAGAGTCGTCCGTGACTGGACCTAATGGTCAGGGGTCCCTTTACCTTTAAGTTGTACTTGGGTTGAGGAAAGTCAAGCTTTGGAACTCCTTGCCACAAGAAAAACACTGTGGCATTCTAGCTATTTGCAAAGATGGATTAGATAAATCAGTAGAAGCTGTCAGTAATTGCCAGCTGGTTATGATGAACTCTGCCTCCACCTGCTGTCATTTTGTGACTGGCATGGACCCCGATCACTGTTTTGCGACTGGTGGGACTCAGTAATTTCCAGCTGCCTCAACTGGTCCCTGGGGAGTGGACAGTTTGAGGACCCCTGTTCTACAGCTTCTTTCTGGAGAGACACCAAGAAGGACATAGGCGACATGGCATGGGATCTCCACTTTCTGGACCTTGCATGCCCACCCCATCCTGAAAGTGCCTTAGGCGTAAAAAATCTTTCAGCACAGTCCTCTATGCATAACTCCTGCTGGCTATCTGTACTGACCGAGGCAGAAAACCTAGAAGCAGCTCCTAGCAATGCCGCAGGTGAGGGCGCAATTGGGAGAAAATGCCACACCACCTACTCTGACTCATTAGGCCACTAATGAATAAGGAGTAACCTAAGCTAACCTAAAGCTGCAGCAGATTCTCAGATGCTTGATTCTATTTTTCAGCCACTCTCCTTCCCAAAGCTGTGAGTCACTGTCAGCAATGTGATATTTGACAGGGATTTGCACTGATGACTAAGCGAACTTTATTAAAATCTTCACCATGTGGGTAAATGAAGCTTTGCAAGGATGTATGAAAAGCAAAAAAAGGATGCTCCACTTTTTCTGATCTAGTTCCTTTTTATTGTTCTAGCAGCTTGAAAAGCTATCTATAAAGTTCTTAAGTAGAATACTGAGGATTGGGTAAACCCAATCCTCAGTATTCTACTTAAGAACTTTATAGATAGCTTTTATCTATAGTCAGGTTGGCTCATTTTAAAGGGTTTTTTGTCCCCTCTGAGTTTAGGTCAGCTTCTTGCCTATATATTTAGAAAATGCCCTGTTCAAAACCCATCCTCTTTGCCAAAGGAGGCAGCAACATGGAAACCGGAGCCCTTTTAAGGAGAACAGCTAAAGCTCTTGGTAGGGAGAGTATCTGTGTTTACATTTAGCCATTTCCCCCTTCCACGGTGTGTAGCAAATGTCTCACAATCCCTTATTAATGAGAGCAGGCCGAAAAAAGACATACTTCTTGCTGGGTCTAGATTCAACATTCTTAAGGAATAATAATAAAAAGCCCTAAGCAGCTGGTCCCAGTCCTAGGGATTGCATTGAGGGGTAACTGACACCTTTGAGCACATCCTTCCTTGCAAATGCTCATCTTTAGAGTTATAATCAATGCACGATGGAGCAATAAATGGAAAAGCCCAGCTTTGGCTTAGCTCTACTATAGTCAGAAAACATTACCCACCCCCTGCCATAAAGCTTGTTAAATTGCAACTACCCGGACTTTCTGTGGCCCATAAGTTCGAAAACTGTTTTATGATTTTGAATTCCCTGAATACCCATTTTATTTGTTTTTAATGCTTTTATACTCCTGCTTCATGATGCACTTCTGTTTTGATGAAAATGGTTATTTTATGTTGCGCAGCGCCAAGAGATTTACAAAACTTTAAGCAGCTTATAAATGCTCTTAAACCAAATAAACGAACAGACAATCCCAAATGCCAGCCTACAATTCAAGCCTGGCATGCTGGCAAGACGCTCCTGCCCAGAACAGCCAATATCTGCATGGAAACAAATCTGCACTAACGGCAGAGCCAATTCATGTGCAGAAAAGGCAGAGTGGTGGCAGGCCCCACAGCAAATACCCAGCCCCTGCATTAGACCTGGATAGGGAACGTGCAGCACTTCAGATCTGGACTACAATTGCTGCCGCCTCTGGCCACTAGCTGATGCGAGTTGGAGTTCAACTTCTGGCGGGCCAAAGTTCTTTGTCCCTCGTCTAAGACATGACCAATGCTTTCACCTCCAATGGCTGCCTTCTCCCCTACCAGCTCCTGATAAGCACTCAGGCTTCTTACAATTAATCACATTTGAAGCGGTGCTGCATGTGGGGTGCCTATAGTGGCCCATAAGGACAATAGATATTCTGCAGCCGCCTCTTGCCCTGGCAAGAGAAAGCCATAGTTTTCAGCCACAAGTTGTGTACACAACAAAAGAAACTACCAGGATACTTTTTGTGGAGTACCGCCTAGAGGTATCCCAAATGCTGAGGTAACAATAAAGCTTGCTCTTTATTACTAATGCACCTCCTTTCCTTACAGCATATTGATTACACTGCTTCCAGAGAAGGTTATGGCACCAAGGGAACTTTACCTCAGGCCACTAGGTTGGAGCTGGAAGCAATGAACTCCAGTGTGCTCAATGAAGTGACAGGCGTCTTAATAAATTTCCCTCCTATTGGACAACCAGGTTGCGGGACAAGGAGTTGGAGGGTTGGGCCAGGCAGCCATGTAATACCAAGGAGGACGGCAGGAACGTCTCTTGAGAAGTTAAGCCCATGGGTTCAGCATGCAGTGCAGACAAAAAGTGAGGCAAGTTCACCCACGGAGTGATGGTTATTATCTCCATGCAGTCTTACACCTGATAGGCCACAATGAAGAACGACTTGTTAGTGTCGCAACTGGCTGCTTTGTTTGTGTGAACCAGCCCCAACTCCAAGACTTAGCTCAGAGAAATAGCCAATGGCTCAGTGGTGGAATGCATGTTTTGCGTGCGCAAGATCCCAGGTCTAATTCCTAGACTGTTCAGGTAGGTTTGAGGAAAATCCCTAACCTAAAGAGCCACTGCCAGCCTGTGTTGACAGTACCAAGCAACATGGACCACCGTTAAGACTTGGTAAGAGGTGGCCCCCTATGCTCCTTTGAAGGTGGAAGAGGTTATTGCTTTGTGCAGAGACAACAGCTAATGAATAATGGTTTTGCAGTACCTAACAAGCAAGGCAACGTATAGTACATAACTTAAGATTAATAGAACACAAAACTGTATCTGCAAGATAATAATCTAAACATACATATACTTGAGATAAAGTAAGGAGGAAGGACATAAGGGAAGGACAATTAAAGGACACCAGTTAAAATCTCTGTGGAACAGAGAAGGCTGGTAGATAACTGAGTATTTCAACTTTCAAAAAGGCTTTGACAGAAGTCTCTCAACCAAAGGTTCCTAAGGAAACTCTGCACTCACGGGGTAAAAGGATAAATCCTCTTATGGGCAGAAACTGGATAAAAAACAGGAAGCGGAGAACAGAAATAAAATGACAACTCTCACAATGGAGGGATGCAAGAAGGGAGGGAGATTCCCCTAAGGATCTCTGTTGGAACTGCTGCTTTTTAACTTGCCGAGAGAGAGAGAAACAGAAAAAGTATAAGACAAGAGATCTATTGTTTGGTCCAGCTAAGGATCTGGAATCAGGAGGCATATAAAGAGGGATTAAAGAAGACAGACAGGAGCAACAGAGCACACACATTTTTTAAACAACAACAACAACACTGGAACTTTACAGTGAACTGAAGAGAAAGGGAGCCAGAGCAGAGACAGAAGACAAGGAGAAATGTGGTCACATTTATGAAAAGCTGCAGAGTGGGTCTCTTCCAACTCAGAAGCTGACAACTTAAGGGCTGGACAGATTCTGTATTGAAAATACAGAAGATATACATGTTTCTGCTGTTGCTTTGCAGCAAAAGGCTTGGCTCTCTTTTTTGGGTGGGGTGGGGTGGGGTCTCTTGAGCTACCTGCCTTTCTGTAGCGCACCTGATCTCTGCATATGGCACAGCGACTTGGAATGCAGTGGGGAAAGGGAGGCACTGGAAGGCAGAGGATCATTCTTTGGGGCAAGGGGTTTTTTTTGGGTGAGGGGGATATATAGCCTTCTGTTCTTTCCAATGCTATGATTTTGGCTTCTCTGCTCAAAATAAGAAAAGGAATCATCTAGATGTCAGTATGGCGTGATTCAATTTCATGCTTTGTTCCTCTCTCAGGATCTGACGTGTTCCTGGTGTGGAACAGTGTGGTGGGAAGGAACTTGTTTCCAATTTTTGATAGCCAAGAGATGAATGAATCTGAGCACTAACATTCCAGAATTTAGGACAGAAGATCAAGAATCACACATGAGGAAAGACCGCCCATTACACAGTTTAAAAGTGCAACCACAGATTTGTACCTGCTGTGTCCAAAGTCAACCCAAGTTGACAGGGGAAGAAGTGGCCACTCTAGATTCTTATTCTGGACAGGGACAGCCTAACTTACGTTGTCTATGCTGTGGTAATCTCTAGGTTAGATTACTGCAATGTGTTCTACACAGGGCTGCCTCTGAAGACTGTTCTGAAACTTCAGCTAGTGCAAAATTTGGTGGCCAGGTTGCTCACCAGGGCAAGATGGTTTGAGCATAAAAGACTGATGCAACGGCACTGGCTGCCAGTTAGCTTCTGGGCCCAATTCAAAGTGCAGGTGTTCACCTGTAAAGCCTTAAACAGCTGAAGACCGCAATACCTCAAGAACCACCTCTTTCCATATGAATCTACCTGGACCCTGAGATCATCATCCTAGGCCCTTTTTTGTGTGCCTACTCCATGAGAGGTGCGGAAGGTGGCAACAAAAGAACAAGCCCTTTCTGCAGTGGCTTCCCACTTGTGGAATGCTCTACCCAGGAAGGTTTGCTGGCGCCTTCACTATACACCTTCAGGCACCTGGCAAAAATGTTCCTCTTTAACCAGGACTTTGGCTGATTGACACACAATGGCCTATTAAATGTTTTGTGGGAGCGGGGCGGGGGGGGGCGTTATTGCCTTGTTCTTGTTCTTATTTTTATTATGTATTTTGTGTTTTTTTTACTTTGCAATTTTATGTTGTGAACTGCCCTGAGATCTATGGACAAAGGGCAGTATTGAATATTTAATAAATAAAATTTAGCAGAAGGCATCTCTTACTGAGGTTGTTTTACACTGGATGGGGTAGACAAAAAAAAAAAAAAAAAAGCCTACATAAGTAAGTGCCTTTGGGTGGAGAAATAATAATACAAAAGCCGTTTGCATTCCTCCTCACATCATCTCAGTGTGCCAGCTAAGCTTCTCAGCTGCTAGCCGGTGCTCGGGAATTTTGCTGAAAGCTCTGGCTCAGCCACCCTAATAATGCAGAGGCCTTAAACTCCTGAATACTAAGCAGCTAGGAAGGTGAAAGGTGGAGCAGGAGGAGAGGAAGAAGAGAGACAAACCTGATGAAAGAGCTTGTAAAGTGCTAGGGGAGGAGAAAAAAAAGAATCAAAACAATTAAACCATTAGACTCTGTTAAATATGAAGCAAGAACTTTCAGCTTGTCATAGCTGGCTGAGTAAACAGGACCAAAAGAGATTTTTTAAATGCCTATTAAAACCAGATTAAGATCAGCAACTTGAAATAAGCAGGAGCCAGGAGCCACAAGAGAAAGTTAGCTGTTTTCTGTCAGCGCTTGCATTTGGGCTTGACAGTTGTATACTCTTGGCACAGTGGAGCAGCTCCCCCCCCCCGAATGATCCTGTCCTTGCCTCCTCTCCGTGTTCACTGGGTGTGGAAGAGACCAGCCGCAGGGCTTGGGGCTGCTTACCTTCCAGATGTAGGCATTCTGGTCACTTGAGCCGCTAATCAAGAACTGGTCATCTGGGCTGATGCTGGATTTGACATAGAAACTGGAATTTTGATGCCCACTGAAAATGGAGCCTGAGATTCAACAAAGAAAACCAAACTTTCAGGATTAGTCAGTAGTTATAGACGCACAGACCAATAGTGCGTCCATTTCCTGCCAGTTCACATACACTGAGGATCAGGGCCCCTTCCGCACTACGCATTTAAAGCAGTATCATACCACTTTTAAACAGTCATGGCTTCCACCGAATAATCCTAGGTACTGTCGTTTGTTAAGGTTGCCAAGAGTTGTTAGGAGACCCTTATTCCCCTCCCAGAGCTACAGTTGGCAGAGTGGTTTAACAACCAGTCCCGTTTCCCAGGGAACTCTGGGGAATTGTAGCCCTGGATCTGAAGCTCTAGCCATCCCTGACTATTGGCCATGCTGGCTGGGGCTGATGGGAGTTCAACATCTGGAGGGCACCAGGTTGGGGAGGCTGCTAGATCCTCTTGTCCGCTGAAGAAGCATCCCTTTACATTAAAATACGAACAACAATATATATGAGAGGTCAAATAATATTCCCAGCAGTCCTTCGTCAACCCTTCATAATACTTCACAGCATTTAGTAAAATTGGAACAGCCAACTTCAGAAGCGACAGTATTAGGAGCTGGGCTTGTTTGGAAACAGCTGCACCCAGTTAAGCAACAAGTGAAATGGTTGGGAAACTTGCTTCGTTTGACACAAACCCTACATGGAAGAGCAAAGTGGAAGTTCAGCCCAAAGCTTTTCAGAAGTCATCTTCAAAAGGTTTCGTTTCAGGCTGGGAGGGCCTTGGCTTACAGAGGGCAGGGGTGGACACACAATTAAGGGAAAGCTCACACAGTCAACAGAAGCACACTCTGCCCCAAGGAAACACACAATGAATGCTGGTGGTAACTAAATGTTGATGTATATATGCTGGATTCTGCCTGTAAGCTCAGGCGTCCCATCTTATGGTCTACATGCTGATCAAACAGGAATCATGCTGTCAGGGTGGATAAAAATCAATGATTTTAAAAAAAAAAAAATCGGATTTTTTTAATTTAAATTGGATTTTTAAAATAAAATGCTTTTGGAGGAAAAGTCTTTCTAAATATAGTCTTCTATTTAAGTTACATTGTAGTCCAAAGGCTATTCATCAGGAAATAAGGATTTGTTTTAAGTTTATCAAGTGTGCTAAAACTCAGTCTAAGTGTTTTTAAAAAAATGTTTAACCACATCAGTTAACAAACATGGATACATACATATGCTATCATGTTATTGTTTTAGTTAAATAAATTGTTTAAATGGTTATTAAGGAAATGATTATTTTTCTCCTTCCAATAAAGTACAGCAGAAAAGTTGTCCCAAATATAAACAGTTAACTTATTAAACCTCACCATAATTTCATAATTATCTGTCTATGTATTTCTAGTAGTATAACCAAATCAGTAATTTTTGATATAACTGTAAAAACTACTCTGAAAATTTATTATTCCAAAGATGAAACCTTCATATGGTTGTAAATATTAAGATTATACCAGCAAGAATGAGTCTTTCTGTAAAAAAAATATTTAAATCAAGTCTTACTGACTAGTGATTTAAATCAAGTCTTACTGACTAGTGATTTAAATCGTGATTTAAATCAATTTGATTTAAATCAAATCCACCCTGCATGCTGTAATGTGAACGTGTGTCTACATGGCAAAAGGTGGGCAAGCTTCAGACTTGTCAGATCCACTTTGCCTTTTACTAGCACACTCACACACCCCGCCCCAACTTCTACCAAGTAGAAGAGCCAGGTGCAAAAAAAAAAAAAAAAAAAAAAAAAAGAAGTCGCAAGAATTTTAAAAAGAGTGTCTCTGAGCACATTCTGAGTTTAGGGACTTATTTCCAAAACTGAACCTTTCACACAAAAGTCCCCACGCCCTGGATGGCTTTCTTTATTTTTAGGAGGCTTATTTAGGTGGGAAAGGTTGTTTCGTTATTGCTACTACTGCTGAACAATCGGGAGTCAGAAACCTGGGCCTGTCTGCAGCTCATGACCCAGAGATCGAGCATTGGATCCTGGTCTGCCTTCTGCTCAACCCTGCTGTACAGCCCAGGAGGCTCTTACTGTAGTCTGGCATTCCAAAACTGACAGGATTTCACCAGCAGTTTATGATAAAACAAAATTATTTTGGAAAGTGATTTATACCCTCCTTTTCAAAAGGTTCCTGATTTGGCTTACGAAAAGATTGCAATAAAACAAATCTGACCCGCTCTTCCCTTCGCCCCTGTCAGTTACCCTATGTACTCCTTGCAGTGCAGTTTTGCTCTGCTTCTCGGTCTTCAAAGCCCCCGGTGATGGCAGCTTCCTTAAACCTCTTTGCATTCAGCACTTCTTGGATTGAGAATGAAGCTCAAGCATCTGTCAGGGAAGCTGCTCCTCTCTCTCACTTTCTGCCTCTGGTATCCTATTTCTCAAGGAGGATATGCACCGGCTCGGTGACACGGGTCAGTGGGCTATTTTTAAGGGCTCCGTAACAGCTCACCTGATCAATTACACCTTGGAACTACTGCCCCAAATAGCTGTGACTCTTGGCATGTCAAGAACTGGAAGTGGCTGTCACTAATGGGGAGAGTTATGTGCAGATGCCAAGAGCTCTGGGTTGACTGTGAAGGGGGAAAGGGCGCATTCCTAGCCTTAGCACAGAACGTTACCGAGGCCTCCCTCAGTCCTGAAAGAGAAGCTCGTTGCGGCACCCATCATATAGACAGCAATACCACAACCTGCAGCGATAACTGACTTCAGAACAGTTAAAGTGGTAGGAGTTTCTTTGGTATGTGGATTTGACATATTGGGCTATTTGCTTCATAACATTAAGGGAAAACATACACTTGCAGTCCCCTTCCTTTAAGTACACCCAACTGCCAGCAGCCTCTATGTTTTTCTTATACTGCTATCTCCCACCCCAGTTCCCTGCCAATAAATAAATAAAAATCCAGGTGCCACTTACTACAGCCAGAAATATATACGTTTGCACAATTGCTTAATTAAAAAAAATAAAGTATTTGACTATAAATGCAGGGCTCGGGATAAGGTGTTTAAAATTGCCTTTGGTGAAGTCACCTAACACACCCAAACAAGTTCATTGGCCCTAGCCAATTTTTATTAAAATTGTACAAAATAAAATTACAGGATATAGTATGAGCTCAGATGCTTGGAATGTAGACAGACGTCCATGAAAAGTTTCTCTCAGACCACATTTCCTCCAAAAGGGGATGGGTGGAGAAGAAAGTTTAAGTAATTATGCTCTATAAACTCTATAGCGAAGAGACTTGAATTAGAGGAAGTACAAAAGGGAAAGCGAGCAGCACCTGCTCTTTTCCAGGCTTTCAGTATTTGCTGCTCTCTGGTGGCCTAAGAACAGATTTTGAAGAGAAGCCACTGGCTAAAGTGGCAGAGTGAAAAAAGAACAACTTCTCTCCATTATAATAGGATATGGAACTGAGCATGGTAACAATTCACAACTATATTTCATGGGTATTTAATCATATATACCCCATTATAAGCAGATCCTCTATGGATGTGTATAGGGTGCATTATAATAATCAAGCAGATATTTTGATTTTATGAATACAGTGGCCCTACTTCTCGGTAAATATAGGTGGAGATAACCGTGCAGCTGTGCCAACTTGGTGCCCCCAGATGTTTTAGACTAAAATTCCCATTTGCCCCAGTCAGCAAGGAGCAGGGCTCATTGAACACTGCAGAGGTTCTCTTCCAGGAAATACACATAGGATTTGAGGATTTACACACACATGCCATATTCACCTAAGCTTCATGAACACCTAGGTTTAAGGATAATCTAGCGTGCGACTTTAATCATTCTTACCTGGAGTGGTCTTTGTAGTTGACATACTGAACATGTATATATTGTCATCAGTGCAATTAGCGAATAGGCTGGTACCACTCGAGTCCAAAACAAGACTAGAATAACCTAGAAGAGAAAAAGCTCTATGTCAAATGTACTGCTTCAGAAATCTATAGAGGGAATAAATAGAAACTGCAGCAAAATGGTGCAGTGTGGAATGCACCCATCTGGAGTCCCACCCAGCTAGCTCTCTCTTTTCCATTCTAGGGTCATAGCAATACTGCAAACTTCTATTCAGCAGGCTGATCATTACCAACCCACACAAGCCACCCACCAGCAGTTCCTCCACCTTCTCTGGATTGAGTTCCAGTTAGTTAGCATTCATGCAGCCCTTCTAAACTGAATGATGTGTTAAAGTGGTGGAGTTTGTTGATATCACCCTCTGTAGTCCCAGATGACCCCACTCAAGAGCCTTCATGTTGATGTTGAAAAGCATGGGGGGGGCAGCAATATAGATGCTACGGGGCCAAGCAGCAGTCCCCAGACACCATCTACTGGAATCGGTCCTCCAGTAGGAACAGAACCACCAAAGTTCTGTGCCCTTCAACCCTAATCCATAAAGCCTATCCAGAAGGACACCATGGTCAATAGCATTGAAGGCAACTAGAAGATCCAGGAAAATTAGGACCGCACTCCCCACCCTTCTCCTGGAACAGTTCATCAAAGCTGAAGCCAGATTGACAGATCTATATAATGTGTCTCACCATAAAGTGAGAAAGCAAAAGAAGACCTGCTGTTTTGTTTTTAAGGGACTCTGGTTCCCTTCAGTTCTTCAGCACAATGCTAAGACATACCAAGCTTACGAGTGCTGGTCCCAGGGTAGCTGAAAGACCTGGATGGCACTGGATCCTGTCGATACGTGGTGTAGTTCTTGCGCAGGTCCCATACCTTGATTACGCTAAAATTCAAGAGACAGGCCCTCTCAGAACTCCACAGTTCTTTCTCATTTGTAACACACATACCAAGGGGAATGGAATGTTGCAGGAGGGCGCGAGACCTGTGTCAAGATAAGGCATTCCACGCTCCATTGCCTCCACCTCCCCCATCAATGACTGCATGGGTGGATATTTGCTTTAAAATGTGATCAGCTTATATGGGCACTCGCAACTGTATAGGGCAATATGCTGATCCATAGTTTGCTGTAAGTATGTATGTACGTATGTATGTATGTATGCACCCATTCCAGGACAAGGGTACGAATCAGCTCAACCGTATGCACGTAACCAAGAGCCACCACCTATTTCCTCCCCATCTCCTTTTATCTCATTAAGTAATTTTTTTCTTTCCTGGTAAAAAAATTAATTTGTTGTAAAATGCATTCCCACAGGGAAATGAGGGAGTTATATAGCAAAGGAACAGTGTTTATTCCAAATTGGCTTTGCATCTTTGCCCTTTGCCTGTAAAATATAGCTATATTTCTTACTTGTTTTTGTTGTTTTAGTACCAGCTTGATGGGGGACAGGAGCTAAGGAGGGTTTATTAAAGAATTGCAGCAATTGCTTCCTTACCCATCAACTGCACCAGCTGAGATTAAGGTGTGTTCATCTTGAAGTAGCACCACTGTCACACTCTGCTGAAAATCCTAGGGAGAAGGAAGAAATTCTGTCTGAAAACCACAGAAAAGTTATGCGAGGTAGTTTCAGCCTTGATTTACCCTAAACATTCCCTGTAAACGGCTTCATTAAGCAGCTTCTCCCTGCTCCCCAATTGCTGCCCTAATACTAACTGAAGGTGGAAACCAAAGCGATGAAGTGGCATAGATGGAATATGCGTTCATGCCCTGAAGCCAGTGATATTCCTACTTATTAACTGCAAGGACTAAGTTTAAGATAGGCTGCAGAGAAGCAAGAGAAAAGAAAAGGAAGGCTATTACAACATCTCGGCTGAAAAAGCAGCTGTCTTTGGCACTCCTCAATTGCCACTTAGCAGCAGCCATTCCATCAGGCTAGCTGAACTGTTCCAACCTAGCTGGTTGTTATAAGAACTGTAAGAACCTGTGTTTGCTTATTGCCCCTCCTCCCTCCACATTCCTTTTTCCTTATGCATCGTATCATTTTGACTGCAAGCCACAGGGCAGTGACTGTATTACTACTTATCGCTGGAAGTGTTTTCTGCTAAAGAGCAACGGAAAGGTAGGGTAAAAGCAGAATGAAAATTAATGTGTGGCAATGGACTGCAGCTCAGTGGTAGAGCATTTGCTTTAAATGCAGACTGTTCGCTCCCTGGGATCGCCAGTTACGAAGGACCAGATACCTGGTGATGTAAAAGACCCCTCTCCAATGGAGATTCTGGAGAGCTGCTGCCAGCCAGAGTTGGCAATGCCAGTCTGGACAAACAAGTAGTCTGACCTGGCATAATGCACGTTCCTAGTAGGTGCCTCTTCCTCTTCCTCTTCCCCCAGACCTTTGGCTGATTAAACAACCTTTTAAAACTGTGTCTGTGGGGAGGGGGTATTGTTTTGTTATTTCTGTTTTGATATTGTAAACCGCCCTGCGATCCCCAGATGAAGGGTAGCGAAGAAATTTACTAAATAAATAAATAGCAGAGGGGAGAGTGCTACAAATTCAATATATACGTATGCATATTGTCAGATTCACTTAATGGTTGCTCATGAGTAAAGACCGAGTCCGTCTTGTCTTTCAGCTATTTTATTGTGCAAAGTATGTACAGTGCGGAGCTATCCTAAAACATGACCATCTAGTCGCTAGCAGAATCCGGAAGTGCCCCCCTCCTGCTGCGGCGCCAACACCAGAGTCTCGGCACCCTAAAGTGCCGCCTTTCTCCCCTGACCCTTCTGCGTAAAGCAGGCGCCGGAAACGGTGTCTCCCCCTCGGAGTGGGTCTGCTGAGCGGTGCTAGGTCTCTCTACATCATCCTGGAGACCCCTTCCCACCTGGCTCCTCCCTGGCGACTCCTCCTCCCCAGGGGAGGAGCTGGCAGACTCACTGGGAGGCATGTCCGTCGACAGCAGAGGCTGAGGCTGCCGGTACCCACTCAGTGCCGGACTGGCAGGGGAGGGCATGTCCCTGAAACATATGTATACAAGTGGTGCGTGATACTGCCTGCGGGTGAATGTTCTGTAAGGTATACATGTGAGAGAAAGCACTAATACACATGGGAAATATGAACAGAGAAAAGTTTGTACACCAAACTGTGTGGGCACTAATTTGGAGAAAAGCCTAACAGAATAGTCTGGTGGATTTTTGTTTTTTATCTCTTGCTGGAAGCAAGGCTAGCTATTGATAGAGGTTCACGCGGACCTATTCCATTCAATTTGCTGCCTTACTGCCCCTACTCTCCAGTATTTACAATGTCCACAGTTTATTTTCAAGCCAAGGCAAAGCTCAACCTTATGCAGCAGAACATTCTATAAAGCTAGTCTCTTTTCTTTGCACAAGCAGACGCTGAATGGCCTTCAGCTTCTAAATCCTTACCACTGAGGGAGCGAGTCCTCTCACATTCTGCTTTTTCTTCTTTAGTTTGGATGGAGTCTGCTTGTCTACTATGTTGTGGGCCCCACTTATTTGCTTCACCTGCCTGTAAAATCCATCTGAAAGGTAATTTCAAGAAACAATATTAAAAGGACCTCTGCTGCATGGCAGTTCCACACAGAGAATGAGCTCGTAAATAAACTAAATTGGAAGGCTACTATCACACCGCTACAAAGGGAGGGAAAAAGTTAGCAATCATTATGAATGCTGCATACCTCAGCCCATATTAAGTGAACAGCACTGGAATTATAATAGGATGTACCTTTCTTATTGCACCGTGTGTCCCAAACCATGATGTTTCCATCCCTTCCTCCAGTACAGAACACAGCTGTGGAATATACAGTGCAAAATTATTAATAATAATTATATTTCTATTCTGCCCTTCATTCAAGGATCACAAGGCAGCTGTACATATACAAAAATATGTAACATAGTAACAAGCAAAAAACAATTATCTCCCTCCCCCTGTTTAAAAGACCATTTTTACCAGGCACCTAAAGTTATGTAACAAAGGCATCAGGCAAGGCTCCCTGGGTAGGGCATTCTACAAGCGAGGAGCCACTGCAGAAAAGGCCCATTCTCGTGTTGCCACCCTCCAGACCTCTCACAGGCATACGAAGACGAGCCTCAAATGATGATTGTGGGGGTCCAGGTTGTTTAATTTGGAGAGAGACAGTCCTTGAGGTATGACAGCCCTGAGCCATTTAATACTCTCAGAGTACAAAATAGTACTCTCAGTTTGAAATACTGAAACATTTTTCATATGCAATCCTGCAATTTAATTTAAACTCGGTAATTATTTAGGAGGTATTCTGCATAACAACTTGAGGTTTAAGAAACTTGCTGTTACAAGGAATCTCTAATTCTTTTAACATCAGGTTTTGGCTCTGGACTCTATGACATCTCTATTTTCTATCTGTTTCTTCACCTGCACCAAGCACTGGGTAGTAGGAGTCCTGTTTAGATGGCTGAGAAAGACTAAGAAAACACCTTGAGGAGCTAAGCTAGAATCACTGCCTTTTCACCCACCAAAGCTCTGAAAAGGACACAATATCACCACAGAAGCTAAGGCATCAAAGGCTGCCAACATACCTAGATGTACCAACATGAGACTTCTACCCCATTTATGCAGGACTAGCCACATTTACGTCTATTCAAAGGAAAGCCAAGGATTTCCAAACTTTCCTGGTAACACTGGAGCAGCTTTTATAAACCTGTGATAAATCTATAGAAAGACTGTAACTCAGTGGCAGAAAGCAAGCTTTGCATGAAGCAAGTCTCAGGCTCATTTCCTGGCATTTCCAGTTAACAGGGTCAATTAGCAGATGACCTCAAAAGTGGTGAGATATACTGAAAAATAAAATAGGAATATTTACCACTTTCAAATTTAGAGAAAGCAACCGACTTGAGGCTGCACTGATGCCCTTTGCAGACTCCTAGTAGCTCACTAGTCCGTACATCCCAGACTTTTGCAGTTTGGTCTCCTGAAGCGGTAACCTTAAAAGATAAAGAAGTTAGCTAATCATTGTAGCATATATATATATATATATATATATATATATATATATATATATATATATATATATAAAGGCAGAGTCCTGTTGCCCTCCAAGACTATAGCTTGTATTGGCATGAGCTTGTGAAGGTAAAACATGTTTCCATTCAGCATAAAATACACTCTCGGTGCAAACCTATGGGTTTTTACTCCAGCAAGTTCAAAGGGATTTACTCCCAAGTCTCCATATGACTGCAGCCTTAGAAGGTGGCAGCAGCAATATGACTCAGATATGGAAGTGTAAGTTTCAAAGGTAACAGAACCACAAATAACCAGGCCCCAATTTTTGGAGTTGTAGCCAACTAAAGATCCATTGCAATTACTAGACCTAAGTTAGTTATGTAAATTTCAGCGAGTCTACTCTGAATGGTACTGAATGCACGGTGCAAAACATACATACATTATAAGTTGTAAATTTTATATGCAGCTGCTGGGTCAAAGAATGGGATCTAAACTACTACTGTAAAGGCATTCTGTAAACAGAGAATCAATCATGAATTTTAGGCAAACCGCAAGATACAGAATCGGATTCATTCATGAATACTACCCCTTTACAATTTTTTTAAAGAATGGCTAACAAAGTCAGCAGATATCCAAAAGGTTAAAAATGCCCCTTACTAATGGCCACCTTCTGTACATCTCCATCTTTAAGAATCCACTTGTGGACAATTCTTTAATAGATAGATTGCCTCCTTTGGCCTATGAAACAACAGAACACAATGATTTACCTGCATATCAGGAAAACCAACTTTTGAAAGTATGAGTGAGGTTACTGGGTCTACTAGTGATTTTATCATAGAAGAGACGGAAAGAACACTGGAATTTGTGACAGCACATATAATGGGCCAAACAAGGAAGGGATAGTTTTAGCTTACTCACAATTTTATGTTCTCCAGGCACCCAAGCAAGATCAAAAACAGCGTTTGAGTGAGCCTGCCACTCTATTGGAAAATAAAAGCCTGTGTTAGTTCCAAAAAACAGCTGTTGAAAAACAATGAAACAACTACAATTTACTGCCTTTATCAAATAATTCAGCTCATAGTTCCCATCAAGGTTTCCCTTTTACCTCTAAAAATCCCATTGTTCCTTTTTTGTGTATGGGTATCGTAGAGCCTAACAAATCCTTCTTCATTTGCAACGGCAAGTACATGCTGCACATCTGGAGCTGGAAAACAAAGCAGTATTTGTACAATTGAAAACATTTTTTAAAGTGCTTTGGATAACACTCCACTAAAGAGGGTGCAATTTACCGGCATAAAATGTCAGGATAAAAATGTTAAGTAATAACAGAACTAAAGTAAAGTAAGAACATATATAAAATAATGTATCACAGCCCTGTTATTTTATTATATGGCAGCATAGATATACTTCTATAAATAATCCATCATAAAGATTGGTGTACATCTGTACTGGAATTGTTATAAACATGTTTTTATTGCTAGTTGTTTTACCACCTTGGGTTCATATGGGAGGTAGAATGGGATATACAGTAAGTTTAATAATAAATAAAACCCCCTGCAGGTTTCTATGAAAGGCCCAAACATTATAGCCTTTCTTCACAGAGGAGTTGCTCCAGACCCTTGATCATTTCGGTTGCCCTTTTCTGCCACATTGCAATGCTTACAGATAAAATTCCCCCATACCTGTTGAAAAGGTGCAGCCAAATGGAGGAACTGGCATTCCTGTTTCTCCATATGAAGCATGTTCATCTCCTTTAGTACACTGATAGCACTCCAAAAGGTGGTTTAAGGAAAACCTGGGTGGGAGACCTGGGAAAAAATGATTTTTGGAAAGATAAGCAGTGTTAGAAACTCAGATATACGGTCCAAGGTAGGAGCCAAATGGCTCCTTAAACCAGGGTTACAGTCATCAAAGCGGAATGCCTCGTTACCATTTTTGGGGCCAGGCGGCTTGAAAATTGTATTTTTCAATACAATTTTTTGGTTCCTGAAATTAATTCTGATAAAATACATGAAAACACCTAAAACAAACAAATGACAAGCACATTTAAAAGGCTACAGATTGTTTAATTAGCCAAAGGCCTAGGAGAAAATGAATGCTTTCGCCTGGTGCCTAAAGATGTGAAGGCACCGGGCAAACGTCCCTGGGGAGAGCATTCCACAAACGGGGAGCCACCACAGAAAAGGCCCATTCTCGTGTTGCCACCCTCAGATCCTCTCACAGAGGAGGCACCCAAATGATTGTAGGGTCCTGGTCGGTTCATATGGAGAGAGGCGGACCCTGAGGACTTGCAGTCCTGAGGCTTTAGAGTTCAAAATCCGCACCTTGAACTGGGCCCAAAAACTGGCACCCAGTTGCTGTCGGCACAGGATTTGTGTAATTTGCTCCAGTTGTCTTGCCCTGGTGAGCAACCTGGCCTTGAACTCGGCACCAACTGAAGTTTCCCAACCGTCTTCAAGAGGCAGCCCCAATTAAAAGGGGGGCTCAAGGCAGCACTCGAATTAAAAAGGGGCCTGACCCGCTTTCTGCAAAGGGGAAGCGCGTGGTTCGGTCACAATTGGGGTGAGGGGGGAAGAGGGGGGCTGTATCTCCCTCCCCCTCCGCCATGACTCGAGCGCTGGTGAAGCGGCGCAGAGGGAGACGTTGCCTCGGATACTCACCCTGCGGCCCAGCCTGGCAGCGGCGAACGAGAGAACGGCACAGCATGGTAACGACGGCCGCAGCGCACACTCCTGCCCTTTCCCCGCGCAACGACCACCGGGAGCAAATGAGCGGCCGGCCCCCTGCTTCGCGACGCTATCTCCCGCCAGCCCGAAGTACGCGCCAAAGTCGCCTCGCGCGTAGCCATTGGATAGCGCAGAGGAATAGACCCCGCCTCCTGCTCGCTATTGGCTTCTCCTTTCCCACCGGCAAGGGTGAGGCCACGCCTCCCGCCGGCTATGAAATTGTAATAGGCCAGCCTCTTCCACCAACACGCACGCGTAACAGCGTCCCGCAAACTCTCATTCGACGGCTAAGGGAGCGCGACTACGACACGCATGCGCACTAGAATAGCGGCGGGGAGGTTCCACCGCGCAGGCGCAGCTGACAGTCCGGCGTCTGCACATGCGCAGTGAATGGCCGTTAAACACTAGTGGAAAGAGGGAAGACAAGCGCGTGTGCGCGTCTGTGTGGTGGATAAGTGCCCTCCTCCCCGCCCCCTCCGGGCCTTGGCTGTCATGGCCTCTGCTTCCAAATCCTTCCTCGCCGATGCCGGCTACGGGGAGCAGGAGTTGGACGCCAACTCCGCCCTCATGGAGCTGGATAAAGGTAAGCCGAGGAGCGGCGTCGCCGCCAAGCGAGATATGCGCATGCGTCGATAGCGTCGCGTGGAGGTCCCGCCCCTTTTGATGGACGGTGGGAAGTTCGAAGGCGGGTTTAGGTTGTGTTTAGATGGTGTCACAAGCCATTCATGGGGATCTGTGAGACGATAAAAGGAACAGAGAGGCTTGTTGCTCTCCGTTTAACAATGTCATCCTATCCACGCCTGTGCAGAAGTAAGGCCCGTGGAGTTCAGTGGATCAGGCTAGGGCAGTGGTTGCTAACCTTGGCACTCCAGATGTTTTGGAACCACAACTCCCATCATCCCTAGCTAACAGGACCAGTGGTCAGGGATGATGGGAGTTGTAGTCCCAAAACATCTGGCGTGCTAAGGTTCGCCACCACTGGGCTAGGGGATGTGTGCGATTGCGGTTTTGTATTGTGGCACCTTAAGCTATAACAGCAACAGTTTTATTATAACGTATTTTATGGTAGCCTGTTACGTGTGGTATAATCAACCTTGGTGCACTCCATGGCAAAATTTTACACAGAATTAGATGTGTAGCGGTTGTTTAAGCGGGGCTGCCGCCCGCATGGTGACAAGTGGATTTCAGCCACTTAGCCATCTACAGATAAGGCACCTGAGACTAATTATCTGAACCGAATCTTGTATTTCTTCATCCCAGCTAATGCAGTGTGTCCACATGCCATGAACGAGATGCCTCCTTCTTCCATGGCTGCAGAGCTCCATTTCACAGATAACACAGTCGCCCAGTGGAATTTGTTGTTGTACTATGTGTATGACAGCTGTTACGTCTGCACAGGCACACCGGTGTGCCAGATGGAATGATACCTTCCTCCCCCTGCTCTGTTCTGTGGGTTTCCCAGCACCCTCCTGAGCCAATATGGGGCGGGGGGGGGAGGGGTGGTGGTGGGGGGGGAAAGCTCTGTTGCTTAAGTGGAAACCCTTGCTCGGGGCTCTTCACTGACAATGTTTGTTCAGTGAATCCTGCCCCCCCCAAAGTACTTCACATGGTGGATTGTTAATCTACAGAATTCACATCCACACAGTATGTTTATGGCCAGCATCTTAGATGGCTTTAAAAGCAGATTAGACAAATATATGGGGGGTACAGTTTTCAGTGGCTACTATGCTCTGTTAGGAGGTATGGTAGAATATAAATAAATTTAATTAAGAAGCCATTTTGAATGCTTCTTCAAGCTTAAGAGGAAGTTGTGGAACATGAGAGCAGTATTGGAGGGCAGTATCGGGCCTGTTTCTTGCTAGTAGGCTTCCAATAAGTATCTGGTTGGACACTTTGGGAACACGATGCTGGACTAGGTGGGTACTTTGGTTCAGTCTATGAAAGCTGCATTTATATTGCATGTCAGTTTGCTTCAGTTGTTAAAATCCAGAGTTTTTAACTGCTATGGTGGTATTCTTATTTGTCACAGGTCTCCGATCTGGCAAACTGGGGGAGCAGTGTGAGGCAGTTGTACGTTTTCCCAGACTCTTTCAGAAATACCCATTCCCAATTCTAATTAACTCAGCATTTTTAAAGCTAGCTGATGTTTTCAGAGTGGGGTAAGTAAAATTAGTTTGTTCCCGATTCTTAGTGTTCAAGAAACTGGTGTTTTTAATTCAAAGTACTGGCAGTGACTCTTTAAAGCCCTTTTATGGTTTGGTGCTAAGATACCTGAATTACCTCTATCTCCCATATGAATGTTGCTTGCTCAGTAAGGGGATCCTCCTGCATGTCTCAAAGATGCCTGCAGTGGATTTGGTGTTCTTTTCCCATGTTTCTTGATCTTCTTTCATGTTTCCTGCTTTATTTTGCCTCTTTTGGACCTTTATCACTGCCTTTAAATGTTATATTGTAAATATTTGATATTGTTAGATGGTTCATATTTATGAACTGCAAACTACCTTAGACCTTTCAAAGAAAGGAAGGATACAAATGTTGTCGGTAAATAAATAAAATTTGCTTTAAAACAGAAACAACTTCCTGCGGCTGTGTGTTCTGAAAGTTACTCAGCAGAGTGAGAAGCATTTGGAAAAAATCCTGAATGTGGATGAGTTTGTGAAAAGAGTTTTCTCGGTTATTCACAGCAATGATCCAGTTGCTCGAGCGATCACACTCAGGTATGCATGTTTAATGAGCAAGAATCTGCCCAAATGCTATATTCTTCAGAGTACTGTCAATGCAGTAACTGCAGCGCTAATGTACATAGGAAGCTGCCTTATACCGAGTGAGGATATTTGTTTGTGTAGCCCAGTACTATTTATTCTGGCTGCTAAAATATCTTTAGGGGTTTTTTCCATCTCTGCTAGGGAGTGAACTAGGGACTTCCTTCACAGATGTGTTCTTTCACTGAGTTCTATCTGCCCAAGTCTTGAATTTATCTCGTTTGTCATGCATAGAATGGAATGTTCACATTTTCTTTCATCTTTACAAAACACTACCTGGATGACTGCAGATTTATCTTATAGGTGTCCTCCTCCTTTATAGCAGGTTCAGTCCCTCTGTTTTATTTTCCAGGATGTTAGGCAGCATGGCATCCATAATCCCAGAAAGGAAGAATGCACATCACAGTATTCGTCAGAGCTTGGACTCACATGACAATGTAGAGGTTGAAGCTGCTATCTTTGCTGCAGCTAATTTTTCTGCCCAGTCCAAGTAAGTGAAACATCTGGTGTACTTCCATCTTTCCTGAATGTTCAGGCAGTACTTTTTAATTGGATAATGCTTTGCCTGCATTATCTTAGTAATCCTTACAGCAGTCCTATCAGGTAGGTCAGTATTATTTCCCCCATCTTGTAGCTGTGAGGGCAGCTGCGCCTGCCTCAGATCACCAGTTTAGTGATTTATACATTTTCATGGTTTTAAAATATTTTTATTTCACTGTCAATCACCCTGAGAGCTAAGATGATGGAGAGGGGTATATATTAAGAAAATTAATAAATAGTGAGTTCTGGAAGGGGCCAAGATATAAACTAGGGGCCTCCTGGTTTGTAGCTCAGGCTGCAATTCTGTGGACATGTAGCTGGAAGCAATCCCTACTGAACTCAGTATAACTTGTATGTGCTGTATAGGTTTGTGCTGCATACGCTTATGCTGTTAGTTTCTCAGCCATTGTGCAACTCTAGCTTTCACCTGCAACTTCTCTGTGTGTGTACATTTCACATTCATTTTGCTCACCCAGATGTGTGAGTTTGTTTCTATAGTATGTTCAGTTTGTATGACTGATTTATTCTGCTTCCCCTTTTTGTTCTTGACAGAGATTTTGCTGGCGGGATTTGTAACAAAATCAGTGAAATGATTCAAGGTGTGTACATTTTATCCAACAAATAATGAAAAGCAAAAAATAAAATAATTTTTTTTTTGTTAAAGGCTATTGTATCTTAAGTAACTATTCTTTTGAACTAACCATTCTTTTCTTTTAAAGAAGTGAGTCTTTTTAGTTGTTGGAAGTTGCCCCTGAATACAGTTGCCACTGAATTTGATGCTCAATCTAAAGACTTGGTGTTAAGAATGCTTTTTCTGTCTTCTTTCCATAGGATTGAATTTTATTTTGATCTGACATGCAGTGTTTTTAATGTTGTCTGTTGGAAGCATAGTACAGTACTTTATTTTAGAAGATGGTGCTATATGTACAATTGAAACTTTCTTTGACATTTTCATATATTTTTCAAATGTTGGTTATATGATGTGGGTAAGCAGCAAGATGCTGAGCTGATTTGGACTTGAATACAACTAGCATTGGATTTGTCTTTTTTAAATTGACTAGATGAGTCTAATATTTAATTTCACACTTAAGTATTGTTTGTTAGTGCTATATGAAGTGATATCTGTGTCCATGGTGTGTGGTAGAGCGCCATAAGCAAAAACAACAGGTCTGTACTTTGAGGAACTTATAGTTTAAATTTCAAGTGGCGTGGAAGGGATTTTTTTTAAAAACCAATCCAGCTGCATGGTTCTTGTTCTGTGACTCTAGTACTGAAATTAGTCATATTATTTTTATTTGCCCCCAGAGCTCTCAATATTCATATTTTATCATAGGCACAACAAGTGATGTTACCATGAAAGTTATTTTTCTTTTCATGTACTAGGTTTAGCCACTCCTGTAGACTTGAAGCTGAAGTTGATCCCCATCCTGCAGCATATGCATCATGATGCCAGCCTGGCCTCCAGTGCCCGTCAGTTACTCCAGCAGCTGGTGACATCCTACCCTTCTACCAAGATGGTCATTGTTACTTTACACACCTTTACCTTGCTCGCTGCCTCCTCTTTGGTTGACATTCCCAAGCAGGTAACAGCTACATTTCTGCTGAATATTTTCTTTAAAGTGCTTAGTGTACTCAAGTAAAATTGTCATGGTTCAGTTGAAGGGATCTTATTCAGCAAGACTTCATAGGCTTCATCAAGCCTTTCCCAAATATTTCAAGCCTATATTGGAAGTTGTAAGAACTGGCAAATTGTGTTTGTATTTTTTTAATTTTTAGAAATACATATATATAAACTAAGATTTTTAGGTAACCCAAGGTCTGTATCACATTTTGTGTCCATACTTCATTTGTGCAAGATTGCAAAATATCCAGATCCTGTCTGCTTAGATGGTATCATGGTGAGTTAAATCTACAGAGCCATCGAAAGCTGTACGTAATTAAGAATTTTGATTGCTTGTTGAAGTTTCTTAAAGCTTTAAGGTTATCTCCAAATGTGCCCATGATAGAAAGCTATTTGATCCAGCGGAGGCTTCCGTTGGTGGAAAAGTGGAGGTGATTTTCATTTATTTACCCTTCTTTCCTTTGCTCTCCCTTGCTTATGCAAGGCATCTTTTGGAACAATATGTTGGTGGTGCAAGGGGAGGGGAAATTTATGAAAAATATCCTCTTCCTTTTGGCTCATTGAAGCCTCTGCTGAATCAAGGAGCTTTCTGTCAGTGGAGAGACTCAGAATCAACCCTTCATGTTCAGGCTTCTCTTTTTATTTGCTTGTACTCACATGCATGTTGAGAAATACAAGAAAGTAGTCAAAAGTAGTTTCATCTAAAACTTGCTTTCTTACAGATACAGCTCTTATTGCAATACTTGAAGAATGACCCAAGAGAGGCTGTGAAGAGGCTTGCTATTCAAGATCTAAAGTTACTTGCAAATAAAACCCCACATACATGGAACAGAGACAATATTCAGGTATTGTAAATGCCACCATGCTTGTTTTGGAACTGAACCACTAGGCCTTCTTTCAGATAACACCTGTTGAACTCTTTGTTGTTGACTTCCAAGTAGATCTGCTTAGCATCACGCTCCAGATGTAGGTCTCTGTTCATCATTTTAGAGATGTAACTTTTTGTTTAAGAGCTGATTTACCCACCATGTTTTATAAATAATAGAAGAAGCTTCTAACATTCTGCTTGGAGAAACCTCCCACCACTGCTCCTATGCCCTGTAGCATCTCTCATAAAGTGGTGACTCTTCATCACACTCCTCAGTACTAAAGATTGAGGAACAAGGTGATGAGGTTTCCAAATGTTGCTGGCCTATGGCTCTCATCACCCCTGACCATGTTGAGTGGGACTGTTTTGAACCCAAAATAAACAAATTCCTTCCAGTAGCACCTTAGAGACCAATTATGTTTGTTATTGGTATGAGCTTTTGTGTGCATGCACACTTCTTCAGTTTTGAACCTAGTAACATCTGGAGGGCCACATTCACCAAGATCACTTCACTAAGGTCGTTTTTCAAGCACGTAATAGACCAATCTTCTGTAACAATAAATTGAGTTTACGTTACGCTCCAGTTTTTTAAATGTATGGTTTTTATTGTATTGTATTTTGGTATTTGCTTCTCTGTCTGTTGCTTTGTGAGTCATTCAGAGAGCTCCTGTTATGGGGCAGTTATATAAAAGGGGCCAATAAATAATAAATAAAAATAATAAACCAATCATTAGCAATTGGTAGGCAGTCTAGAGTAAGGCACCCACCCACTTGCCACTCAGTCAACTGCACCCTTATAGCAGGTTAAAAACAGCCTTTTAACCTTAGCCAGCCATAACTGGTTTCAGGAGTACAAGTGTTACCAGAAATGCTTTGGTGTTAATTTGTGTCCTGCCTTTTGAAGGGAGTCCCCACAAGCAGCCCACGGCATTAGTAAAATACAAGTGGAAGACGTGTGCTTTGGTGTCTTTGCCCTGCTTCTGTCCCTCTTTGTATGTTGATTAGCCGTACGTGCCAAAAATATGAACAAGGATGGCCAGTTAGCAGTAATAGGAAGAGTAGAGAGATGCAGAAACTTGCTAGGATGGAACTTTTTGGAAAACCATTTCTGCGGGGAAAGGTTTACTTGGAAGAAATGAAATGATAATTTGTGAGGATTCTGATGATTGGTTGCTTGGACTACAGGTATAGGGAACTCCAAGCTTGCTTTGTCTTAGGAATCCAGGGCTCCTTTGCATTGTGTGTGTGAGGCAGGGGGTGGAGGCTAAAATCTCCAGGCTATTCATTCTTGTTCAGTTTTGCATCCTTGCCTGCTCTCTGGATCCCTGCCTTCCTTGATACCTTGCCCTTCCTAGAGTGCTGGAACCCAGGACATCAGTGTATTTTCCTGGAGTATCATTCTATAAAGATTGCAAGCTTTCCTTGGGAGCACCAGCCTGTTTGTGTTGTTTGGAGAAAACCTTTGATTCTAGGGCTGGGGCCTGCCAACATGCTCTTGACAGAACTGAATTCTGCAAGATAGAGAAGTGCTTTAAAAACGCTTCCCTGGGGCAGTGTCAGAGCCTTCTGATGCGTATTGCTCACACTGAGTCATTAAGACATTATGTTTCTTAACATTTGCAGGGCTTGTACAGAAAGTGGGCAGGGCAATATGATTTGTGGCGTGTCTGTGCTTGGAATACTATGTGTGGTTCTGGCCGCCTCACCTCAAAAAGTGGTACAATTGGGAAAGGTTCAGAAAAGGACAACCAAGATGATCAGGAGGATAACTCCCTTCTTAGGAAAGGTTGAAGCATTTAGAGAAATGATGATTAAGAAGCGACATGATAGACTTTGAGCAAGGCATGGAGAAAGTGGGCAGAGAAAAGTTTCGCTCCTAAAAGAAGTAGTGACAGCTTTAGACGAATTCATGGAGGACAAGACTATCAATGACTACTAGCTTCAGTTATGATCTACCTCCACTGTCAGAGGCAGTATGCTTCTGAATACCAGTTGCTGGGAATTGCATGTGGGGGAGAGGGCAGTTGCATTTGGGTCCTTCTTGCAGGCTTCTCATGTGCATCTGCTAGGCAACTATGAAAACTGAGGGGTAGATGGGCCCTTGACCTGATCCAACAGAGCTCCTCTTCATTTTGGTGCAGATTGGCTTTGCCCAGTGGTCTCCCATACTATATCCCAGAGTTGCATCACAGTGCAATGCAGCCAGACACCTTCTCTTCCCTGGACTTACGCATTCATGGGTGCATCGCTGAATTTGTCACAGGAAAGCTATTGAGCCATTTATTTTTCTCAGAATGGAATTTTCACCCTGCTCTTAACAAATTCACCTTGTCAGTTTCTGTGTAAGTTCTGGTTCCGCCTTTATTCTGATCAGATCTTTAATAAAGAGTTTTGATGGATTGTCTAGTTAACAATTTTTTTTCAAATGCAGCTTTTGATTAAATTTTTACTCCAGATTGACTTTTTCTTATTTGGTAAATTAATGAAAAATGCAGTGAGCCATGCAAAAACATGCCAGCAGCTTCAGATGGCTTGGCATCATAAATGATAGTGGGGCTTAGGCAATTTGAAGAGAGTTTAGTTGTTGTCCAAATTATCCTTTACGTGCAGCCAGCTAGAAGTGGCTGTTTCCCATTTACTTGTCTGTGAGCTGCCCCCCCCCCCAAAAAAACCTATCTGCTGAGCTGCTGTATTGTCACAGCATGTTCACAACTATTCAGGAAAAAGCTGGAGCTTTGGAGCATCTTCTGTGAAGGAAGTAAAAGGTCAATTTGGCTAGAAAAATCCCACTTGGAGCTTAGAGACAGAAGGTGTTAAGTGTGTGTTTTGGGGGAAGGGAGAGACTGAGACATGGGTGCTGGCAAGCAGGAGGGCTTGGAAATTGTCTGAAAAGGGCCAAGGACCTGCAGAACAGAGAGTTCAGAGGGAGAGTTACAGGTAGGTAGCCATGTTGGTCTGCCATAGTTGAAACAAAATTAACAAATTCCTTCCAGTAGCACCTTAGAGACCAACTAAGTTTGTTCTTGGTATGAGCTTTCGTACCAAACTTAGTTGGTCTCTAAGGTGCTACTGGAAGGAATTTGTTTATTTTGTTCAGAGGGAGAGTAGCTAAAGCAAGGGCAGAATAAGAAGTGAGCTGACAAGTAGTGTGGGACCTACAGATGAAGGAGGCCAAGTCTGAAGTTAAATTAAGAGGGAAATGAAGAAAGGGGACGCTTAACCTAGGAATCTGCCTTATGCTGAGTCAGGCCATTGGTCCATCTAGCTCAGTATTGTCCATACTGACTGGCAGCAACACTTCAGGGTTTCAAGGCAGGGGTCTCTCTTAGCTTGGAAATGCCACGCATTGGACTTGGGCCCTTCTGCAACCCAAGCAGATGTTGTACTACTGAGCTACCACCCTTCTCCTTCAGCTGGAGGCAAACCTTACACAGGACCCAAGGACAAGGAGAGCTTTGTGGTGTTTGCATGAAAGGAATTTGGAAACCAAGGGGGTCACGGCCAGGGATCTGCACAGCAAGTTCAAGAGCTGGAGTGTGCGTTTGAAGTAACCGCCCAAGTCTCTAGCTGTAGGCCTCTCATCTTGTAAACATTAGAGCATTTGTTGGGACAGACTACCTGTTTAGATGAGCACTGTTTTCATTTTGCTCTATTCTTCCATGGGTAATGATGTGAAACAAAGGTACATGTCGGCTGCAATGTTCTTTAATATGGTTTTCTTCCTTTCAGCCATGCTCAGTGATGCGTTGAAACGTTCTAGCAAGAGGTGTTATGATACAGACAGATGGTGGTATTTTAAATCTCGGCTATTTTCAGTCTAAAGTCAAAGGCTGGAGAGAGAAATAATTGGTGATGCACCTTCTGCTGACAACCCTGTTTTGCTCTCCCTTACTCCTTGCAGTATTGAATTCTGTCAGGTGCTCCTGCTCTATTCTGCAGAACATTTTGATGGCTCCTGATCCCATGATCAGGACACAGTATAGTGTGACTTGGCTCTTGTTTCAGTTGTCATTGATCAGAAGTGTTCTGCTAATACTGTTTTGCATGTATGCCATACTAATTCTACTCAAGATCTGTCCAGAAGAATGAGGTGGGGAACAACTTTTAGCACTTCGTAGAACTGTATTTGTTTGTTTAAATTTATATCTTGTTCCTTGGTCTCTGTGGTAACTTCTGTCTCTTACCTCATGGATGTTGGCAAATAGGATTTTAAAAAAGCAAAATAATATTAGAATTGGAGCTATCAGCAATGCACAAGGGAAACTGTTTGAGCGCTCTGGAACTTGACAAAGTCTTTTATATTATGGATGTATGTTCTGTATTACAGTATTTTATTAATACTATTGCCTAATACGAGTTTTTCCTGGCCTTTGATTGGAACAATAAGCTTAAGAAAGGAACTGATTGCAAATACTGATGCAAGTCTTGGGAAGCTGGATTTTCATTTTATTTTGGTTAATATGAAGAGTTAACAAGGAAAGGATCATGAGAAAATGAAAACATACGGGCTGAAAATATGGGATATGACATGCTTTATTATTTGAATGTGCTGCTGAGTACTGAATTTGAGCTAGGGTTCAAAGCTGAGCAAATATAACCAGCTCACATAGCTATGGGAAGAAGGTAGGGCCTGGGCAATTTTATTTTGTTTCTATGACACCAAAAGAGGGATTTCTGCCTTTGGTCACTATTCTGAAGATTTACTAAAGATTTATACCACTCTTGCAAAATGTCAATAATGTGGTTTCCTGATAGAAAACTAGAGGAAGTGGTGGGAAAATGTGAAAGATGACTGCAAGTCTTTAACTTTCCCATAAGTTGTATTCTGACTGCTGGGATCAATGTAGTATGGTATTACCTGTTTTAGAAGACAATGGCAAACTGAGTGATTTATTTAGTTTTAAACACTCTAGGGTCACAATCAAATTTCGCTTTTGTTTTCTCTGTAATTTCTGGTTGTGCATGAATGGAACTCCTTTTCTTTGTGCATGGAAGTTCCAAACGGCTAGCAGAATATTGGGGGTTTTTTCCTGTCCAACATTTGATGGAAGGAACAAATGTTTAGAGAGTTCTGTTAAGCACTGGAGCATCATGTAACACTATTCATTAATGAATTGGAGGGGTTCTATTGATGGGTGTAACATACACAGTTCCATTTAAAACAAAAACAAACCTGGTCTTTCCCCCTTGCCTTAGTTGGACACTTGACACTTTCTTTGTTTACTGCATAATGAAAATCTGTCTTCAGAATTCTATTTTGTTCTTAAAGCTTTCCTTTCTCACGGAGGTGGGTGTAACTTTGAGATACACAGGCGCTATCTGCTGAAAAGCCAAAATTAGAACAGATTTGTCTGTGACTTCTTTTGGCCTGCATAGTTTCTTCTCCTTCCCCACACATCTGTCTGTTCCATTAATCTTGCCACTTCCTCCTTCTGCCCTATTTTCCCTTTCTTCCATATCCAATCTCTACTCAAGCACAATTAATTCTGTAAAAATCCAAAAATGACAGCTAGAATGGATTATTCTAATCTGATGCTGAAAAAGATGCTTTGCATGCTTTATTCCATGCATATGCTGTCTTATCTAGCTGCCATTCCCCCCCCCCTTTTATACAGAGGGGAGAAGGTCCTTCCGCCATGTCTTGCGTCCCCTTTTATTAGGCCACTAGTAAAAAGACCATTTTCCAGAACAAATAAACAAGTCAGTATTTAGTAAGGACTGTTGCTCTAAAAGGAAACTATTTTTTTCTATGCCTGTGAAAGTTTGCAATCAGGAAAATAACTTTTGTTGCATATCAGCAGCTGATACTAGTTAAGTTATTTTTGAGGCTTCTATTTTCCTTGGTTGTGTGGGCTACCAAGACATGTCAGAGACTTTCTCCCTCCTTTCACTTTTTTACCCCAGAAGGTGTGTTGCTTAAGTGAGAAGCGTTTTGCCTAGAACAGTGTTTTTCAACCTCCTTGGGGCAACGGCACACCTGCCCCACGAAAAAAATCTTGCGGCACACCACCACCACATGCACCCCGACCCCCCGCCCCGGGGGGTGGGGTGTCCGCGTGCCCTGGCGGGAGGGAGGGGAAGGACCCAGGCGGGCGAAAATGGAGCGGGAGATCGGCGGGCCAGGCGCCCGCCCCCCCTCCCGCGCCCAGCCCCCCGGCAGCACCTCCACCTGGCCCCAAGCGAGCCCGGTGGCACCGGCACCTCCCGCCCAGGGTGGCACAGCAGCCGGTGTCTTCCCGCGGCACAGGAGCCGGTGTCTTGCGGCACACTCCTGTGCCGCGGCACACCGGTTGGGAAACGCTGGCCTAGAAGGCGGCAGGGGCTATAAATGCATTCAGTTCTACCTGAACCTTAAATGATGATGCCATGTTAGTGAATGTTGTGCATAGGATTTTTTTCCTGCCTCCTGCAGCAGCACAAAGAAAGCTACCAGTGTACTTCATGGTGACATTTAATCTTTCCCAGTTGAGAGACATATACTTGCATGGAATGACAGTTCCTTTCCTGGTGTGAATGAATGGGAAATATCAGGCTGGTAATTCAGCTCAAAAATCCTTGACTTAGTGAAGTGCATAGCACACTGATTCTCATGACCGACCTCAGCTTCTATGACTGATTTCATACTGGCATGCTCATCACCCATGACTCCAGTAACAAATGTTGACTTGCATGTTTGAGGCAGCCATCACATGTGAGAAAGACCACAGGTAAAGCTTTCCTGTCACCTCACATAACCACAAACAGGACCTGGCATGGTGTAGTGACTAAGAGCTATTGAGCTGTGAGCCTGGAAGCCTGAAATTCCAGGGTGTTATTCAGCACACTCACTCCATCAGCTCAAGGACTTTTGGCTGCACAGTGTCACTACCTCACTCCAGGCACCCCATAAATCTGTTCTGGGTTTCCCCCCCACCACCACCACCTTCAAGAGTGGATTTGGAGAGGGTGGAGGCACATGCTGGGAGAGGAGGGGGAGGCAGTTCTGTTGTGCAAAAAGAAATCATTGAGCTAATGGAATGTGCATATTGGATACCTCCCCAAGTCTCATAGTGTAGAATCATAGAATTTAGAGCTGAAATGGCCCTTGGTGGTTATCCGTTACAAGAGAAGACATTGTTCCTCTGCCTAAATTGCTCCAGAAAATGAGAGCTGGCCACCTCCTGAAACAGCTCTTTGCATTAGGAAGTGTTTTTTCCTATGATGTTTAGCTGAAATTATGTTCCTTGTCATTTCAAAACCCATTAGTTTAGGTCCTGCCCACTGGAGCAACGGAGAACAAATCTGCCTTCTCCTCATTGGGCAGCCTTAGGCAAGATGCTTTCTCTCTTTCTCAGCTCCCCAACCTACAATATGTGGATAATATTGAACAGCTTTATAGGGTTATTATAAGGACTGCTGAGATAATGTGTGTGAAGAATTTTGAATACCCAGGCCTTATACAATTGCCAAGTATTTACAGTTACTAATATTTTTTTCCCAATGGAGGCACTTTGCATCATCAACCAGGAATCATCAAGTTATTATTTACTATTATTATATATTACATTTCTGTTATATTAAAATTATGTATGTGTGTGAATCAACTGTGATGAACACATGTTAATAATTTTTAATTCATTTTCCTTCCTTGTACTAAAATTATCCCATCTCCTGGCTTTTAGGCACTATGTGAATGTGCTCTTCAAACTCCTTATGACAGCATAAAACTAGGCATGCTATCTGTACTTTCCACACTGTCGGGGACAATAGCCATCAAACAGTACTTCAGCATTGCTCCAGGTATGAATAGATTAGATCAGCCAAATTTTGGCACACTTTCAAAAAAAATTCGGTCTTTTTGCAGATATTAGTATAAGTGGTGCTTTTCAGTCTTTTGAACACTATAAATAATGTTGAAAAGTGTGTTTCCTTGGAAGGCACTGAAGCAATTCAAAAACTGCAGAGCTAATTTTAATCACATTGTAAGACTATGATAATGACTAAAATTATAAACCAAGAAACTAGTCCTGCGCTACAGTTGCCTTCCACATTAGTATTCTCTGACACCTTTCTTCTCTGCATATGATCATTTTAAAACCTGCACTTCTCTAACATGAATTAATATGTTAGACAATAAGATAGGCTCCATTATTTACCTTTTAAAGTTGCTTGAGTTGCCTGGTTTGCTGCTTTCGCTACACACAGCATTGCATGAACTGATTGGCACATCTGATTTAAACCATCCTCCGCTCTCCAGCTATGTCTCAGGATGGTCTCTAAGTTAATCAGATTGTTGATGCATTCTGTGTTTTGAGTCCTGATTTGGTTTATGTGAAGGCCTATTGATTTTGGAGGAGTTTAAACCCACTTATCTTTGGTAGCTCTTTGAATCTGAATGAATGATTTGTTGTCTTCATATTCCGCTCCTTCTCCAATGAACTTGGAACAGCCTTTCAACCTTGAAACAAGCCCCCTGAAGCAAGGTAGACTGAGAAACGATGAGGATCCCAAAGCCACCCTGCAGACTATTTTTCTGCAAGGGTGTGGAGTATCTACCATTTCACTTAAAAATAAATAAATGGAGGGGCTGATGGAATCTAGGGTATATTGTAGTGATTGGAACTTGCATAAATTTGAGATAAGATGGATGTGGATAGTGGCCAGCTGACTTGTTTTCTGTTTTGGAAGAACAGTACAGTTCTGCGCAGGTTCTACAATGTTGGCTTAAGAGCCAACATTATTTGTAGTCATCTTTGGGCCCTCCCTTCTCCTGTGCATGCTGTTTCTGAAAAAATGCTCACGATAAAGCAAAAACTCAGCTCTTGGGCCCCCAACCCCCAGGACCTCTGTCATGAGCAAATCACTTGGGTGGGAGGGACAGAGTCATATTTCACCCTGTGTGAGGCATTGAAGAAGCTGAAAAATGACAGCAGCATCCCCTTCCCCAATGCCTCTAGAGGTGCTGAGAATAAGGAAGTTTAGAGAGGGACTCGTGCTGCTGCTTCCATTTCTGGAAGCTTTGCAGCTTGCTCAAATGGACGCACTACACCAGTCTTATTTCTTATTAGAAGACATCTGAAGGCAGGCCTGTATAGGGAGTTTTTAATGTTTGATGTCTTACTGTGTTTTAATTTGTTGGAAGCCTCCCAGAGTCGCTGGGGTAACTCAGTCCGATGGGTGGCATATTATTAACAACAACAATAATAAATAAAGACCCCTTTATGCTTATAGCCGGACCATCTTCCTATTTTTCCCTTGCTCTTAAACTGTGGAAAAGAAAATACTGCATGTAATGAACAAGGCTTCGCTGTTTAGAAGTATCCCACTATTTCTCCCTTAGGAGCAACAGCTACTACAACAAGATCATCTGATCTAGTCAAACTAGCACAGGAATGCTGTTACCATAATAACCAGGGGATTGCGGCTCATGGAGTCCGAGTTTTGACAAACATAGCTGCTTCATGCCAGGAAAAAGGTAATTCTAAAAGGGTGTGTGTGTGTCATAGTATATCTCCCCATTTTTTATGTAATGTGCTGTGTTTTCCTTTAGAAACAAGTTGAACTCCTGTGGACATTTACCTTTGATGCTAAACTTGAGAGCTCAAATAATTGCTGTTAATTTTCACTATTTTTCCATTGCTTATGCAGTATTATGTTGGAATGAGAGCTAAGCATGGCCATCCTAATGTAAATCAGTGCACTGCTCTTAAGTTGACTGGGTGTGAACTGCAGACATCCTGCTCATTTTTCTACCAATGTAATGAAAGAGCAATTTTACGATGGTGTTGCTGCCTTACAGTTTATAGCCAGATCTAATGGTCATGTGGTTTGTTTTGTTTTTCATTTCACCATTGTCTTTCCCTAACAACAAGAAATGCATGCAAGCTAGAACTGACAGCATTTCAGTTCTTGGTGTTTTAAAACTGATGGAATTTATTTGAAACTCATTTGGCTGTGCTGTATTAATGCATCAAGGCATTTCTAGATCCCAGATTTCCAAATTATGTTAAAGGGGAAATGTTTGGTTCTCTTTCACGGCCATGAGGACCACAGTGGCTAGTATTAAAACAGTAAGGAATTAAAGTTTAAATATTTGTCCTAGATCTTTTGCCGTTGGAGCAGGATGCTGTCTTTGGCCTTGAATCCCTCCTTGTTCTTTGTAGTCAAGACAGCAGTCCAGGTACTCAAGCAACCTTAAAGGTAAATAATAAATATACCTCCCCCCCCCCCAGTTGTCTTCCATATTAATTTATGTAAGAGCAATGCAGGTAGTTTTAGTGGGGCCGCTTTTTCTGGTCTGGTTAACTACTTAAAGTAGAAATAAATGCCCAAGCACTACAGAATGCACACAGATCAAGGGCAGGACTCACTAAGTTAGCAAGTCCGGAGTAGCCCAACATTTGCCTCACTGTGCTCTTGTGAACTGGCCACCCCATATAACCAAAGAGTGAGGACTGACATGCAAATGAATTAATGCCCTTTGTGGAGCAGGTGGTTAGGAAAAATACTTGGGATAGGTGAATGTGTAGTCTCATTGTCGTTCCATACAATAAGTAGTAATATATGTGTTGATTGTATATAGCATGAGTCTCATCTATGTAAAAACAGAACGGAGATGGGACTTAGAGTGCTATCCTATGTTTAAACCACATAAACCACAGTTTGATCCTGGCTTCCTCCAATGAATCATAGTTTAAGCTAAATACAGTTTACCCTTTTTAGGCAGGATATAATCAGCCCAGCTTAGTTTTAAGTTTAGAAGGAGCTGATGATTCCCAAAGGAGGAAGGATCTGCTGTACAGAAGCTTAAGGGCAGTATCCAACAAAGCATTTCCATTAGTGCAAGGACTTCTGGCTCTGCAGTGTAACTTCCATTCCCTCTCCTCTCTCTGTGCACTTCCTAAATCTGAATCCTCCCTGCATGTTCTTTAGTTTATAGGGTTTGGTGGTTTATACTTTATTTTGCATCTTCATGGTTACATGAATGTTGTGACCAAAAATGAGTAGCGTTTGACAGATTTGCGATGAATGCTGAACAAGTTCCCCCCCCCCAATGCAGATAGCACTCACTTGCATGGTGAAGCTGGCCAAGTGCCGCCCCCACCTGAGCCAGTCCATTGTGGAGTCCTTGTTGACACAGCTGCACAGTGCTCAAGATGCTGCCAGGATTCTCATGTGCCACTGCTTAGCAGCCATTGCCATGCAGTTACCGGTCTTGGGAGACGGAATGCTGGGGGACCTGATGGATCTCTATAAAGTGATTGGACAATCTGCATCTGATAAACAGCAAGAGCTTTTGGTAAGCAACATTGATTCCAGATATAGCAAACTGGACCTGGGTACCATTGGATTGAATAATCATTTTGTAAACATCTAGTATTACATGTTGTATAACAGTCAACTTGCCTCATTGCAGTGGAAACCATGATGCATTTACAACATTGCTATGTTTTTTGCTATCTCTTCTCATCATGGGGTTTCTTTCTCTTTTTTTGTATCCTTGTATCCTTTACCATGTTTCTTCTGTCCCATTCTTTCAGGGTGTTAGCATTCACGTTTAAAAGACTTGTTACTTCTCTTTTCATTTTTGGTTATCAAACCTATTGTAGAGAAATGCATAGTGGTTTTGGATAACAATTTTACATGAAAGGGTTTCATTGCTTCTCATTTCCTACCTGTGGTACTGGAGGAATGTGTCCATGAACTTGTGAGAGAGTGAAAGCACATTATGACAAACCATTGCGTCCAACAAGTTTGAAAGCATATATCTGGGCAGACATATCCTTCATCTAACCTATGGTTGCCACTAGTCACGATGCTTAAAAAAAACCCTTTATTTTCAAAGCCAACATGCTTCTGTCTAACAAATGAGGGATTAGCATCAGAGCACTGATATTACAGTTTTAGATATCAACTGACTGTTCAGTCAGTAGAGAAGCTTGTTTGGCTACTAGATGAGGTGCTAGATAGACAGTTGGTTTTTTTAATTAAATAATGATGTCACTGAACACCTTGGATTTTCATGAAGTCAATGTGATTACTGAAAGGGGTGTGTGTGTGTGTGTGTGTGTGTGTGTATAGAGAGAGCGAGGAAGAGAGTGCCCTATATACTAGACATTTTACAATCGGGGTGTGTGTGTGTGCGAGAGAGAGACAGACAGACAGACAGTTGGAAAGCCCTTGCCTGAAGGTGTGCAATATAAGAATCATATAAAGAGGCTGCTGGATCAGGCCAGTGACCTATCTAGTCCACTGTTCTCACAGTGGCCAACCAGATGCCTGAAGGAAACCTGCAAGCAGGACCTGAGCACAGGAGCCCTTTCCCCTCTTGCAGTTTCCAGCAACTGGTATTCAGAAGCACACTGCCTCTGTCTGTTGAGGCAGAGTATAGCCTCCAATTATGGCTGGTAACCCTTGATAGGCTTATCCTCCATGAATTTGCATCATCCTTTTTTAAAGCCATCCAAATTGATGGTTATCACTGTCTCGTGCAGGAGTGAGTCCCTTGGTTTAACTGTATTTTATTTAATCCGTCCATAATCCTATGTACGATAGATAACCTTCATAAAGAGAAATTGGAATGGTATGCAGTTAAAAGTTATAAGAACAGATCAGCAATACAGGAAGATCAGTATAGGAAAGCATGAGTGAATTACTGTTGGAAGTTTTTTGCACACCAGAAAAGAAAGAGCAGGAGTAGAAAGGCAATGCCAGAGATCCCAACAGATAACCAAGAAAGGAAAAGTAGAAAACAGAAGATGTGAAAGAAGCATGTGGATGGAACGAGTTTAAAATGAGATCATTTTTAATACTGTAAATGGGGGGAAAACCCCAATGAACTTGATAGTACAGAGGAGTGGCATATTAAGTAAGCATCAAACAGATGTTTGTATTTTTCAGTCAGTAAAGGAAACTTAAAAGTCTGCATCCCAAACCTGAAACACATCCATTTAGTAGTATATCTGCAGTCTTATTAATCTTAATCCTCCATCAGTCCAGTAGGTGGCACTTGTTTTACATGGGTGGTCAGCTTGGCCTGGAAAGGACAGCACCACTGTAAAAAGTCTTACCCATTTCCACCATGGCTGTAGACACAGGACAGCTCAAAGTGGATTTGATGTATCCCATGTCTGCATGGATTTTGTATTGCCCACCTTATCCAAGTGGCAGCCCTTACGCACACCCCATTTGATTTGAATCTTCCCCAGTCCACAGATAATGTGGGTTGGGGACCAACTTTACTCAGCTGTGGAGGTGTTGAAGCGCATTGTGTGGGTGCGGTTGTTTTATACGTGCGGTGATGTTTTGCTGGGTGCCATAATCACCCCTTCCCCTGCTTCCGTTGGTAAGGCACTCTTTGATGGGCTCAGGCAACACAAATGAACATATAATTAAACCTGCTTTGTGAAAGTCTTGTGTATCGGAAAACATGTATCGAGAGAGAGAGAGAGGCATTGCATGCACAAGTGAACAGATATTTGCCCACAACAGAGCTCAGGTTTCTGGACCTCAGGGAGGGTGTGCAGGTATCAGTTGAGGGCAGCAGGCAACAACTCAGCGTTTAAACACATCGCCATCAAGCACCACCCACTAGTGTGGGCAGGAAACATTGAGATAATTCAATTGAAAGTGCTTGTGTGTGGACAAGCATGCACAAACTGCCTGCCCAATGCTAGCCAAGGCAGAGAGGACATTCCCTCAGCTCTCTTGCTGATGCTCAGGGAACAGGCCCAGGGAAGTGGCAGGCTTTGGGAAGAACCAGGGGCGTTCCGTGCCTCTCGGCTACCCGGGGCGGGAAGCCGAGAGGCACCCCCCCGGGGGCGGGGCGTCGTGGCGTGTACGTGCGTCATGACGTCATGACGCACGTGCACAGCGCGATGCCCCGCCCCCGGGGATGCCAGGCGGCGGCTTTGGGACTCTCCTGAAGCCGCTGCTCGGCACCTGTTGGTGCGGCAGCTGCTCGTGCCGCCGCTCCAAGCGGGTGCCGGGCGGGCAGCGGCTTCGGGACTCCCGAAGCCGCTGCCGGCACCCCCTTGCAGCGCCGGCACGAGCGCCGCTGCTCCAAGCGGGTGCCGGGCGGGCAGCGGCATGCAGGAGAGGGGCGGGCCAGCAGCCAGGGGGGTGTCACCCTCGTGGCTCTGGTCCGCCCCTCTCCTGCATGCCGGGGCTCCGCCCAGGGAGCCCAGCCAGCGGCGGAAAAAGCCGCTGAACGGGGGAAAGGAAGACAAAGCAGGCGCTTGAAAGCGCCTGCTTTGTTTTCCTTTTTCGCCCCCTTTCAGCGGTTTTTTTTTGCCGCTAGCTGGGCTCCCAGGGCGCAGGCTCGGAGCCCCGGCATGCAGGAGAGGGGCGGACCAGAGCCACGAGGGTGACACCCCCCTGGCTGCTGGCCCGCCCCTCTCCTGCATGCCGCGGCGCCGCAAGCCAGCCAGCAACGGGGAGGAGCCCGAGGCTATTTTCGGCGCTGCGCTGCCGGGGCGGAGCTGCAGGGGCGGCCAGTGAAGGGGGGTGACACCGCTCCTCGCTGGCCGCCCCTGCGGCACCACCCCAGCAGTGCCAAAAATAGCCTTAAAATTTTTTTTTTAAAAAAAATTTTAATTTTTAATTTTTTTTTTTTTTTGCGGATTTTGTCACCCCCTGCTGGGTGGTGCCCGGGGCGGCCCGCCCCCCTTGCTACGCCCCTGGGAAGAACTGCCTGATCCCACACACTGCTGTGTGTGAAACTGATAAAGGTGTTTCAGATATAATGGGCAGAGGCCTGAAACAGCCTGTTGTTTGCTATACGCTATTTTCATGCAATTTTGTTCCAGTTATTTATTGTGACTGTGTTGTTGAATGTATTTCTACTTTTTAATATCTTTATAAGCCTCAAAAGCGTAACAAATGGGAAAGTGTAGGAAAGGACCACCAAAATGAAGGGGTTAGAATGCCTTCCGTACCAGAAAAGGCTTTTTTGTTTAGGAAAGAACGTATCTAAACGCTGGACATGGTAGAGGCTCGTGAAATTATGTATGGTGTGGAGAAAGCAGGTTTTTTGCCCTCTCATATAAGACTAGAAATTGGAAGATGGCGACTGTCCGTGATTAGGCTTTTGGAATCAGAGTGTCAAGGGGCAAGGCGATCTTATGGTGATGAAATATGGACTTAAATCCACACAGAGACATTGTTTGCTTTGATCTATCTTGCTTGTTGGAATACATCAGAGGCTGTGAAAATATCGGAAGGGTGAAAAGCAATGGATAATAGTTGATTAGATACCTCCTGCGTTTGAAGCATGGGAAGCCGTTAAAAAAAATTAAATAATAATTTGGCAGAATTGGGATTTTTCTTTTTTTATTGATAATTGTATAAATAATTTGGAATGTTTCAATGTGATTTTGTTGTATTGAAAACTTTAATAAAAATGATTTGGCAAAAAAGAAAGAAAAAAATTGGATCAGTCGATGAAATTGATTAGCAGTAGATGCAGGACAGACGAGAAGAAGCACTTCAGATAGCACATATTTTATGGAATTATACTCATAAGATGTGAAGGTGACATTAGCTTAGATGGCTTTAAAGGGGGGATTAAGCAAATTCTCACATCAGTTATTAGCCATGAGGCAATGCTGAATGCAAGTTGCAAAGCAATAATGCAGAGCTGTTGTTTTAATGCCCTTCTGGTGATACCTGACTGATCACAGGTGCTGGATTCGTAGTTTGATTTAACAGGGCTTTTAACAAGAGCATAAAGCCATTTCACTACCGTTGGTTGTATCTAGCTAAGTTGTTCTCAGAGTAGACCAGTTGAAATCAGTGACCTACACATTAATTTCAGTGATCCAGTTGTATATAACCCCATGTTTACTTGCCAAAGCTTGCAATCCTTTTCAGACAGACCCACTTGCAAGCAATTTCCACTGAAATCCATGATACTTTACTGGAGATAAATGTATCCAAGCTCAAGAATGTTCGACTGGGTCCTAAGCTCTATTGGAAGTGTGTTTGGTATTAGAGTGGTTATTAACCTTTCAAAGAAAGTAACAGAAAACTATTCAAATGTAGCACTAAACCGTGGTTTAAGGAGTATGAACCTTGGACTCTGTCTTCCCCTTCTATATTCCTCCTGTTGTGGTGGTCAGAGATTGAATAAAGTACTTTCCACTCCTGGTTTAGCAGCAATATTGTTTTGTCTAAACCTAATAAACTATGGTTTGTGTAACCCCCAGTTTCCCCACAAACCACGATTGCATTACAGTTTGATCCTAATTTGTCATTGTGATTCTGATTAGAAGACAAATTTACTAGTTTTTTACTAGTGAACCAGGAACATAACTACAGTCGTACCTTGGAAGTTGAACAGAATCCATTCCAGAAGTCTGTTCGACTTCCAAAACATTTGGAGACCAAGGCGTGGCTTCCGATTGGCTGCAGGGTTCCAAAGAACGTTCACAAACTGGAACACTCACTTCCGGGTTTGTGGCGTTTTGGAGCCAAAACGTTTGACTCGCAAGGCGTTCGGGATCCAAGGTACGACTGTATTCATTGTACAAGTGGGGGGTGGACCTGATGAGACCAAAGCTCATGCTGGTGATGGCAGACTATGATTCCACATTATTTGTGGCTAGGGTCTGTGTGATTTATTTTTTCATTCAGCTTTGCACTATTCCTTCCTTGTTAGGTATCTCTTGCTACTGTGATATTTGTTGCCAGCCAGAAAACTTTATCCTCTGAAGTGAAAACTGTTATCAAACAACAGCTTGAAAATGTCTCCAATGGATGGACAGCTTACAGGATAGCCAGACAAGCTTCCAGAATGGTATGTGTGATCCATAATTTATAATTCAGGTTTCCCCAATAAGCAAGGCTAATTGACAGTTGAAAGTAACTATTTGTACTCCTTAAATTCCCCATGAAGACTGTAAGCTTTGGGGGAGATAATTGCCCCACCTACATGATATAAAGTGGCTGTGTCTGGTTTTTTTTGCTGTACTAGGGTCTTTTTTAAAAGAATAAGGAGTAGAATTAAAATATGTAAAAGCATGCTAAATTAAAACAATTCTACCTGCCATATTCCAGCTATCGATGGACCAATTCCCCTCAGCTAATTTTACAACAACAACAAAAGCCAGCTGATTTCATTGGAGACATGGTAGGGTCCGGATACCATTTTGTAGAGTCCCATTTTGGCAGCTGTTAATTGGAGCACTCATCTTGAGCAGGGGCACTATTTTAGATTTCATTGGGAAAGACTAAGGCCTTTCAGTGGGGAGAGCAAGATTTTCAGCAAAGTTCCACTTGTGGGATATATTCAAGTTTTAAATGGCAAGAACGACTTTGAAATGTTTTTGACGATTTCATATTATTCTGATCCTGTTTTATCATTTGGTTTAAGTGCAGAGGTTTTTGTTTTGTTTTGTTTTCGTTCTGTAAATCTCTCTCTTGTTGCCCTGCATAGGGTAACCATGGCATGGCCAGAGAGCTGTATCAAAGCTTGCTGACTCAGGTGGCTTCAGAACACTTCTACTTCTGGCTAAACAGCTTGAAGGAGTTCTCCCATGCAGAGCAGTGCCTGACAGGGCTGCAAAAGGATGATTATAGTTCAGCACTTTCCTGTATTGCTGAGTCACTGAAATCTTACCACAAAGGAATAGCATCCTTAACGGTCAGTGTGAATTCCTCCCCCCCCCCTTTACTTGTTGCAGAACTGTAGGTTAAAGCAAGTGTCCTTTTTCACTACCGTTTCTAACTAGACTCTTCTTCAAATGTCTTGGAAGAACAAATGTTGCGCTTACACCTAGTTTCTTAAGCAGCAGTAGCTTATTCCAGCAAGAACTTTAGCGTTTAAGATCTTCACCTTCTTTCTGTCTACATGGCCATCTGAGTGGATTGGTCGCTACCGAATTGGCATGTTGGCAGTGCAAGACTCCAGCAATAATTTCATCAGTAAGGTAGCTTACTCCTCTAATAATTAAACCAGTAAACTACTGCTGTTTGACAGAGTAGGTATGAGGCCACTGCTTTCATGCTCACATTAACATTTATCATCACATGAGTGCACAGGAGGCAGAGATTGGACAATAGCAGTCTTGGCTGCAGTATGAACGATCTCGGATTCCTTGTGCAATCAGCCAAGAGTCACCAGAGTTCTCTTCCGTAAAACGAAGACCTTTCCTCCCTCTTTTGTTTACCTTCGGTTGCATTTGCTGGAATGGAACTGTGTTCTGCATTCTTGAAATGCTTAGCCAGGGAGAGGGACTTGCCCTGCTGCACTGGAAATATATTAGCAGTAGAGAAACAGCAACTAATTTGTATTTTGGTTACATGAACAACAACATCATTTGTGAATTATTTGCATTAATGTGTTGGAGCCTCGGCTTGACCTTATTATGGACCGTGTTGCATAAGCTTACACTGACATTAATAACAAATCCAAGAAATTCTGGATCTACCACTTAAAATGGGTGTGGGAAACGTGAGACGTGGCCAAGTAATGAATATGCATTTTTAAGCTTCTTCATTTTCAAAGCTGTGCTCAGTTCAGTGTGTTGTTGTGGTTAGAACATTGGACTGAATTCAGGCAGGCAGAGATCAATCCAGCCTCACCCCAAAGGTCCATAAGTGAACTTGACTTGGTCTCTCCTTAATCTACCTCGCAGGTTTGTAGTGAGGATAGGAATGGCCCTATATCCTCTGTTCTGATTTTCCATTTCCATGGCTATTCAAAGAGCCAGAAAAGCCGTTTTCTCCTCAGGGAAGGGGGAGAGCCTGCAGAAAAGCACCTTGAGGGGGATACATGTGGTGAGACACAGTTTGTCCAAACTTGATCTCAAAAATTACAGGATATAAATACATTGTCTTCAAAGTGAGTCCCTTGATGTGGTAGGAAGAAGACAGGCACAAGGCTTATTTAACTTGCCAGTTCTATTGAATTGCTGCAGTCCTGTGTTGCACAACGTGTGCGTGAACATTTCTGACTCCAGAAGAAGGCAATTTGTCAGCTCAGGCAAGCAGAAATAAGATAGAGCTTGGTTTATATGGAGCAGAAAATGTATTTAATTGCTTATCGTGACAAAAATAGTGCCCATTTCAATAGAAGAACCACAGTATGAGAAAATTGATGTTTTAGGTTGCCTTTGCAATGTATGTGCCCTAGTTTGAGCCTTTTATTAACCTAGTAATTGTTTCTTATGAAGCTTTAAAAAGGCAGCTAAGTAGTTTGTTAATCTCTCTGGGCAAATACTGATTTGGTTGTTTCATGTGTCTTTTATTGTGCCCTTTGTATATGGAAATCACAGAGCTTTGTTTATTAGCTTGGACATCCGCAGAACTCTGACAAATATGTTAATTCAGAAAGTATTGCTGCTGAATGCATACAAGCTGTGTGTCTACATGCCATTTACAAATGTCCTCTTTGTGCATATGCTCTGTCCTTTTCTTTCTCTTCTATCTCCCTTTACCTCTTTGGCCCTTAACTTGGGTTCTCAAGCGAATCTAGGCTCAGAATATCATCCTTCACAAAGGCTGGACAAATACATATCCTTATCCTTCCTTAGAAATCTGCTGTATTCTGGCTGTTCATTTTTAAAATTGGCACTGGAAAACACAGCTGCTTCTCCTTTTTCTTCAGCTGTGACCACACATTATCCTGATGCTTGCGTGATGATAAATTCTTGAAGGTGCCTAGTGCAGAGAGAAAGGAGGTATTGGAATGGGGTGGAGGGGTGGGGTGGGGTCATTGGTTCTAGCAGGGTTACAGATAGACCATCTCTGGACTCCCCAATCCTGGGTCTTTTGCGTATGAAGCTGCTCATCTGCCGGACCTTCTGATTTAATTGTGGATGAGGGAACTGACCTGGCATGCATCTCCATGAGCTGGGTGAGCTAATTGGGTGGAGTGGATCTGAAGACTGACTTAGAAGGCCTGAGACACTGACAGGTTGGGGATTCTGCTGTTTTTTGCATCGGACTTGGTAATTCTTGCTGTACTTGTAAAAAACAAAGTAGATCTCACAGGCCTGAACTCTACCTACTCCTAATCTAAATTATGTTTGCTTATTAATCTAAATCTTGTAAAAGTCTAACCCCCTGCTCCAAGCAGCAGTAGCAGCTTCTGAATACAGTATCTGTGGGAGCTGTCATCCATAAAGTTCACCCGTGGAATGTTCTTCTGAAAACTAATAGATAATCCCACAAATATCCCACATTATCTAAACAAAGTGTTCTTCTAGGGAAATGATTTCTAAAATTGAAAGGGCATTCTTCAATGGCTTTTGACTTGGGTCACCAGTCTCAAAGTTCTGATTCTGTGTTTTGTTTGTCTTTCAGGCTGCCAGCACACCCCTTAACCCTTTGAGCTTTCAGTGTGGGTTTGTCAAACTCCGGATTGACCTCCTTCAGGCTTTCTCTCAGCTCATCTGCACTTGTAATAGCCTGAAGACTAGTCCTCCACCTGCCATTGCCACAACAATTGTCATGACCTCAGGCAGTGACCTTCAGCGGTGTGGACGCATTTCCAACCAGGCATGTGCTCCAGTTTGTCCCTGTTATGAATGTGCAATTATATTTTTGCTTGGCGTGGCCTGTTTCCAGGAGCTATGAACTCCCATAATCCCTGACCACAGGTCACACTGGCAGGGAATTATGGGAGCTGGAGTCCAACAACATTTAGAGGCCTACATGTTCCCTATCTCTGATTTGGCATAGTAAGATCTGTTTCATGATGCCCTGCTAAAGGTTCCACCTTATATGGAGGCCAGAAACATAGCTTTTTCAGTGAAAGGTGCTCCCAGTGGAAGTACTTAGTCTCCCCTCCTTGCTTGTCTTCTGGGGCATGTTAACACTTCCACTTCACAGAATTAATATGGAGGTTGATTTGTTAAGATGTTCCTGCCCTGCTTCAGTCTTGCTTGCACCAGAGTTAATCTCTTACAGTGAATGCTCCAATCTTGTCCCCTTTGCTCCTCTCTCCTAGTGCACAGAGGAAACTAAACACAATCTCTGGCTTAGAAGAATGCCAGAACTGGGGATGGTGGTTTTTTTCAGTTCAACAAACCATTATAAGTAAGCCAAAAACAAACTTCAGTGTGCATAAGATCAGATATACATTGACCCAGTTCAGTCATCACATCAAGCCATGGTTAGGGGTATTCACAATGACTCATTATGTGGGCTATTTTGACCCATTCCCCAACATACAAACACACACCTCATAAGGGAGGGGGAAATATACCAACTGTGGAGCTTGTTTTCCCTCTATCAGCCCCCTTGACCTTCTATTTGGGCTGGTATGAGACTGGAAAGGTTTTGGATTCTCCCTACCCCACTGAATTGCATTGTCCCATAAATGAGTACCCTGCATTTAGGCACACAAGGAGCCTCCAAAATTTCCACAAAATATACTTTGAAAATTCATAAAGCAAACTAGAGCAAATTAATAATACTAAAAAAAAAAACACTCTAGTATCAGAGATTTCAACCTCCAGATTCCAAAAGTCTGGCAGAGTGCTGTGATTTTCATTTGCCTCTTAAAAGCGAGAATTGGTTTAGCCAGGCAGGTATTGCAGAAGAGAATATTCCACAATAGAAAAGGCCCTGCTCCTAATAGATCCTAACCTAATTTAGATGGGCTGGGTGGGGGAAAGGCAGGAATTGGATTGTGAAGCAGGATCAGGGAGAAATCTGAAGAGCTAATTGGCAGGCAGGAAGGAATTGGACGGTGCAAGAAGTGAGGCAAAGGCAACTTGCAACAGGGCAAAGAGAGAACTGATACGTTTGAGGTGCAAGTTGTAATTGGATTCTGAGCAGCTTGCCAATAGTCACCTGCTGGTTCTATATGTTAGGGGCTGCTAATGGGAGCCAAAGAAAGCAGGGAAGCTCAGTTGGCTTCAGGCAAGCCTGCGTCCCAAGACAGGATGGAGAGAAGGTACAGTCTTGCCAGTTGAGCCAGTGATACGAAGGCTCAGTGCAGGGGTTCTGTGGTGTATTTGTTTGACCTTTTCAGTTTATGACCTAATGGAAACAAATGAGAAAAGTAAGCATAGCACAAGGATATACAAAGAAATAAAAATATTAGTTCAGTTCAGTGCAATCATTCATGAGTAGTGCTTTGCTTTTGTCCCCACCCCTTTTGCTGCTGCAGATGAAACTCTCCATGGAAGAATTCAGGAACCTAGCTGCAAGATACGGAGATCTCTATCAATCATCCTTTGATGCAGACTCAGCAACTTTGAGGAATGTGGAGCTGTATCCTACTTTTCAAAGCACAGGGCTTGGTTATTTTTCTCTAAGGATATGCCTTGTAAATATGACTCTTAAGAATTTATTACTGGAGTTTAGGACATGGGGCGAACATAACTTTCTCACAAATTCAGCATGCCAGTTTCCTTTTAAAGCCAACACCAAACACTGAAGTTTGTTAGCCAGAATTTGGCACTTGATATCATTGTTTCAGACCATCACCCAGCTATCAAACATCATACCTAGAAGGCTGTTCTTCAGGGCCTTCTGGAAAATAGAATAGAATAGAATATATTTATTGTCATTGTCCCCTTCGGGAACAACGAAATTACTTGGCTGCTCCATCCACCCAGATAGGGCACTCCACGCAAAGACAAAACAACTGCAAAAACACTGATTAAAACCATACACACTGATTAAAACAATGACAAACAATGCAATGTAGAGATTTGGCACAGGTTCAGTGGGAGGGAGCTCTGTAGCTATGATGCCACCATGGGCAAGGGTCTCTTCCCTCATGGTCACTCATCTTGCTCACCTGAGGGTTGGGCACAGAAGGTGAGTTTCCGAAACAGGGCGGTGTTGGCAGATTAGTATGGGTGCAGGCAAACCAGTAAAACCAGCTTGGGTCCAAACGTTTCAAATCTCCTGTTCATGACCAAAACAGGGCGGGGGGGGGGGGTGGAGTACATGAACCTGACTCCTCCCTAGGCACGTTTGCATAGGGTTAAACTCTGGTTCAGCATTGTATCCAAACCAGGTGTATGTGTGAAGTGGTCTGTGGAATCAAGTTGCTTAAATTCATGTTGTATTATGATCTCCCCAGAAATGAAGGCCATACTGATTCTAGTAACTTACGGCCATTATTTTAATGAACCATGTAATATTAATTTGATTTTGCCAATTTCATTTGTTCACCTTTAACATCACGTCAGACAGCAGCAAGGTTGCTTATTGATATCGCATGCGATCGAGGCCCTGATTTTAGATCCTGAATCTGCAAGGTAAATATGACGCAGACTTAACTTTCTTCAGCCTCTCGTCACCCAGTCTTGCCATTATTTTCTAATTTAAGTAGCCATTAAGCAAGCCAAAAATGTCTAACAGTAGTTTAGCCAGGGCTCCTGTGAAATAAAGCTGCACAAAGTTAAACATTTTGAGTATATGGAAGAATCCATTCAAATTTACCTTTAGTTTATTTGTTCATCTGAAAGAAACTTCAGCTGCATTTCACTGAAATGCAGTGTTTCATGGGAAGCAATTCATTAACTAAATAAATAATGTAGTGCATGCTTATTGTCATTCAGAAAGTATTTTTTAAAAACCATATTAGTTCTTTAGCAACTTTGCCTTTTTCCTTGGCTCCAAAATTAAAGCTAAACATATACTTTTTAAAATTTTCTGTATACTTTTTAAAATTTGACAGTGACTTCATACTTCAATTTTTTGATTTAAACAAAATTTTAATAGAAGTACCATATTAAAATAAAATAAACTGTCGGCACTGTACCATGCTGATAACGAGGTGCATGAACTAGCACATGAACTTGTCAAGTGGAAGAGTAGTAATGTATAATTCAGCATCTTATTGTTTATACTGATAGGCACCAGGACAGCAAAAATTAGAAATCTTTTGAAGGGAGTCCTGATTTCCTTAAAGTGGGTTGATGATTGGGCTAAATCAGGGATGGGGGGAACCTATAGCCCTCTAGCTGTTGTTGGACTACAATTCCTATCAACACTGACCATTCGCCATGCTGACTGCGGCTGATAGGAGTGTGAAGTCAACAGCTAAATGAAGCTGGCTGGGAGTAGCAGAAAATATTTAGAAAAAATACAGATTCAAGTAATATGGTTATAATATTTTAGCTAGGCAATCCTTCCTTTAAAAACTCTCAGGGCTGTATCCAACTAACATGTCCCATCAGTGTAAAGATTTCAGCTTGCACAACGGGACTTCCTCTTCTCCCTCCACCCTCTCCCAGTCTGCTCTGGATGGATGGAGAAACCCACAGAACAGATTTAGGGTGTGTGCAGGGGAGGGAGGCAGGAGGTCCTGTTGCACAAATGGAAATTATTGTGTTGTTTGGAGACATATTACTGCTACTTTGGATACAACCCTTAGTGATTTTTTTCTCTAGGAATGAAAGCATTGCAGACATTGCACCTTGCTGAAACTGAGATTCCATAGTTTAGTGCTTTTCAGTCTTCCTTCTAGGAAGGATTTTCACATTGACATCTCCTGAGGAAACCTTGCATGTCTGCCATGGAACCCCTAATGTTACAGATGATGTTTTACAGTATTATAACAATAGTAATAATACTTACTTATTTGCCACCGTTTCCCCAAGGCAGCTTACAGGTAAAACAGAGAAAGCAAAAAAGCATAGAAAAGAGAGGCATTAAATTACACATTCAGTTCCCTGGCTTGGGCCTCCTCATTGACCCATGTGAACTTAAAGCACAGATAAGAGCATGCATCAGCTCATTGCAGTGGAAGATCACTAGTGTTGCATGAGCCATCTTTTAGGAGAGCTTGTCTGTCATTTCTGTTCTCACTGAGAAGCCTCCGTTAAGCTTTAAGAGAACCCTGGCATTCTTAGAAATAGTTCAAGATGAGATGCCACAAGCTCTTGTTGAAGTTAAAAATAAAATAAATGACAAATACTTCTTCCTTGTATTGCTTTATTTGATGTAAGCACTAATAATTTCAATGGAACTAAATTCCAAATAAGTTTGCTTTAAAAGCCAGGGCTTCCCCACCCCCATACCATTGGGCTCTCTTGAATAGTCCCTGTTTTCCTCCTTAGCTTTTGAAATCCCCTAAATTAACCAGATAATTAATCTCTGGTGTAATGCCATTGACTTTGATGAAGTTTCTCGAGGGACAAAGATAGCCATGTAAGCCTTCTTGGTGCTTGTAAAAGGTCTCCCTTTGGGCTGACTCTGATTTCTGTTGATAGAACGTAAGTTGATCAGATCCCGTGAGACTGGAAATCGGAAAGAATTGCTCAGAAGTAGTAATGGCTCATTTAAACATGGGAATTACAGGAGATCTTAATCCACATAGACAGTACACACTTTTTTAAACAATGGCCTGATTCAGATGTAACGCTAAAATTGTTGTGCACAGCTTTTGGCTCCTGCATTTTTCACTTTCCTCTTCACTGCTGCTGAACAGAAATGATTGGAAGCTGTCACTTCTGTTTTCTATTAGCTGCAGTTTATCATTACATCCAAACCTGAAACATTACCCAAGCAAAAAAGGTTTTCAAGCCCTGCTCTGCCCTTTGTCGTCCTGACAATCGGGGCTTCTGAGCGCAGCATCACCTGGCGATAGTGATGCCAGGCGATTAGCAGGCAGTATCTTCACCCACATGTCAGATTTGGTCCAGAGGAGAAGGAAAAGAAGGATCCAGCCCACTGACCAGAAAAGGTTCCCTGCCCCGATGCAGAAGGTTTTAAGTTGATTGGCAGAACGTCTAAACCACGTTTGCCAAACACAACAACCACCAATCATCGTTTTGGTAAACCAGGGTAGAGCATGCATTGCTTGAAGGTGGCTTCCATGTGTCAGCGCAGGCTGCTTCAAAATTGAGCCGTCTGCCTTTTCAGTTCAGAGGATACTTCCTGTGTATTCAATTCGGCATTGAATGTACAAGCAACTGTTTTGCAGATGTGTCACAAATTTATTCCAATGTTTATTTTTTCATTGAGTAAGGAAGAAATGTTTAAGTGAATTGAAGATGTTCAGATTAAGTGTGAAATGCCTGTAAAGATGGGGAGGGTATCCCATGTACAGCATTTACAAGGACAAAGGAATCTGTCAGAGAGGCTGTACTATTTCCAGGAAATTACTTGTTTTCCCATGAATGGTTAAGTATATATATAGACAAGATGATGGTTTTATAGAATCTTTATCCCACCTTCTTATCCAGCCTAGAGTCCCAAAGCACTGTGTAAAAATACCCAAGACTCTTTGGAAAGGTTAGGAAAAGGCACACATTGGGCATCACCGGAATGAATTTCTTTTCTAGCTTACAGGAATATGGCTCTGCTGGAGTGGCACATGCCACAAGTGAATATGAAAGGAGAATGATGTCTGTGTTCAGTCATGTGCTGGAAGAAGTGGAATCACTGAACAGAAAATATGCACCCGTGTCTTACATGGCAAGTAATAGCCACTTTGTCATAGAGACTTTTAAAATAGCAGTTCTTTACATTCCTTTGAAACAAGAAGTCCAAAGATAGTTGACCCCAGGTTTTGTATTGGTCACAAATAGCATATAACCAGAGAGATGGAATAAAATAGGTTTCTACCATAGAGCAACATTGGAGATTCGTTTTATGCTTTAGAGGGCATAATTTTTAATGACTCACAGTGCCAGTTTTGTATTTCTGAGGAGATGTGTATAGGATTGTACTGTTCAGTGGTCAAGGTGGAAGTGACAAGTCAAGACTCGGCTTCCGTCTGTAATTTATTAACTAAAGCTATAGGAATGGTGGAAGCAGCATTGATATTTAGGTATAATGAATTAACCAATACAAACATAGGTATAATCCAGAGATTATCATGCATATTTAAAAACTTGCAGAGTAAAAAAATATTATTTGTTTGTAATAAATCTTCACTCATTCTCAAAATACATTTTGACCAGCTATAGCCAAACTTGCCATGCTTTTTAATGAGTAGTGTGTTTCTTTATCCACAGCTGTTTAGATTTTGGCCCTTTCCCCTCTCCTAAACTTGAGAATGGAAAGCTTCAACTTGAAAAGCATTATATACATCTTCGGTATACATCAGTAGCAACAGACGGAAATATTTGTAATTTGATATAAAGGGATGAAGCTTGTAGTGACATGCGGAGCTAAATCATTGTTCTTTGGACTGCTTATAATTTTACTCAGTTTTCTAGGAGCTGTGTTATTTAATACCTTTCTGATTCTGACGCTGTGATGGCTGTCATGCAGAAAGTTCATGTGTGGAACATCCTAGAGGCCACCTGTCATTGCTCCACCTTGGCTTTATTCATTGAAGCTGATTCTGTTTCAGTACAACTTTTCACTGGTGCACAGTTTCTCTTATCAGGTCAGGTCATCCGAGAACACAAGCGCTAGCTGATGTAACTCCAAACACAAGGCAGAGAACAGTTCTAAATGAGCTTAATCTATCGACTGGAACCAGGGTTTCAGATACTGACTTTAGGATATCTCTGATCTCTTTGAGAGCAAGCAATCTGCTGTCCTTCCATGTGTGTTGAGCAGTATATTATATATGGACATGCATTTTTATATGAATAAAAATATACGCAGAGTCACATATGAAAACTAAAGCAATTATTCAAATAGCAACAGCGGGGCAGCTATTGCCCTAATTTCTTGCTTGTGGGTTTCCCAGAATCATCTCGTTGGCCACTGTGAGAAGCGAGATAGATAGAGCTTTGGCCTGATCCAGCAGGACTCCTCATATGTTAATTTCTTGCCACATTTTTGCTATCGTTTTATTGCAGAAATCACTGTGGGACCAGAATAGAGAACAAGTCATTCTTTGTAAGGCTTCAGAATTTCCCCATATTTAATCTCCAGATCAATTCATGGCTTTCCTTTCTTTGTTGTAGGGACTCTCCACTGCTACCTAGTTTCTCTCAAGCCAGTACTCCCTTGCCCTGCCTTGCCACGTTTGGCTGCATTCTTCCTCCTGGTGGCCTCTGGTCTCCAGGAAGCCCCTGCCTTGAGATCTAATGTGCCAGGCTGCATTGGCCACCATTTTTTCTTCCAAAATATTCTTGATCACATGATGCACTTAGGAATAGGGGATGTTGGGGAAAACAACAGCTTTCCCCCAAATTCCTTTAGAGCTGCTACAGAGCTATTTTCGGAGCTATTCAATGCCTCTCTTGTCTTGATACAGAAAGGAAACTGTATTTGTTTCTACCATCTCTATAGGCTATTCCAGCCTGGTGCCCATCAGACGTTTTGGACTACAAATCTCATCAGGTCATAGAGTTGTAGTCTAAAAGGCCTGGAGCCCCCCAGGCTGGTGAGGGCTGCGCTCTTCCATATTCTTGATGATGCATTGTCTTGGCCTCCTAATAAGTGCTAGTGACTGCAACGCTAATGCACAAAGTACATTCTGTTTCCGATCCCTGCTGTAAAAAGGATTAGTTCTGATCTGGCTTGGCATTGTTTTGTTCCAGCACACGGCTTGTCTATGCAACGCAGTCATTGCCTTGCTGAAAGTTCCCTTGTCATTCCAGAGGTATTTTTTCCAGAAGCTGCAGTCGACTAGCATTAAGGTAAGCTTACAGTGTCACCGAATTTTAACTGCAGTTAGTGCAGAGAAATGTCTACAATCCCTTCACCGTCAGGCAGAGAAAGGGGAAGGAAGATGGCTGCTGGTCCAGCTCTCAAATTTCTCACTGTTTGTAGTTTAAAATGTAATTGGATTTGGATCTGCTGTGATATTTTAATTATTGCTATTTTTCAGTGGGAGATTCTGTTCAGATCTCTCACTGCATTCTGTTTGGCCCTGGCTCTTCTATAAACAGGAGAGAGAATGGGAGCCGTTAGTGATTGTATGGCACCCAATACAGCAGTTATTGTTTCCAAAGCTTTTATTATTTGTTTGTTTATTTAAACAATGCCTACAAGCAACTCCCCATTTACACACAATCTATTTGCATGAGTGTCCTTCTGGCTTGCAAGAAGACCCTCCCCAGAGCCTGAAGAGGACAGAGGCATGAGCTTCAGATACCCCCCCCCCCCAAAAAAAAACCAATTCCTTTCAGTAGCACCTTAAAGGTAAAGGTACCCCTGACTGTTAGGTCCAGTCGCGGATGACTCTGGGGTTGCCTGTTATTTCCCTGCTTCGTTTTAATGGTTCAATTTATTGACCATTCATTTGGTGTAATATGGCTTCTGATGCTGTTACGCCATTAAGCTCACATCCTGTTTATAAAATGATTAAGCTCCTGAAGGAATATACAAATATTCAGTATGGCTGAAGCATATCAATATTGACCACCCAGAAACAGTGCCGTTCAAAGAAAATTTAGCCTCTTGATTATCCAAAGTAGTGTACATGTTTTAAAGAGGTCGGCACATATATGCTCCCCACATGTGGCATAGATATTTTACTCGTCTGGTACCTTCGTCACAGGGACAGCACATATTCCACACAGTTATAATAACTCTTAGTTACTGTGTTAGTTTTTGCAGTAAGGAAAGACCATAGCCCAGTGGTAGAGCACATGATTTGCATGCAGAAAGTAACCCTGCCAGAGATCTAAAGAACTGCTGCCCGTCAGAGTAGGCAAAACAGAGTTAAGATGGGGACATGGTCTTGCATGTGAGTAAGGCAGCTTTGTATGCCCTGACTACTGGTTCATGTAATTTCATTTTCTAAGACTTGTACCCTGGCATCTGAAATCATAACATTTGAGATTTTTAGGCCAGTGGCAAGTTACAGATATTTTTCAATTAAGTAAATAATAGTAAAAACAGTAGTGAGATTTATAAAGCTTGTAATTACAATATCAAGCAACAAACAAATTTGCCACAAAGTTTTACACGCACACACACAAACACACACACACACACACACACACACACACACAGAGAGAGAGAGAGAGAGAGAGAGAGAGAGAGAGAGAGAGAGATCCAGGATTGCTCCCCAAAGAGCACATACTTTGCCGGAAAGGAAGGTCTTTGCTAGCTTTCTGAAACTCACCAAGAAGCCTGCCAGAAGTACCTCTCTAGAAGGGATCTCTGCAGCACAGTTACATGTGCTAAGGTTTCTCTTTACAGCAGACCCATGGAACTTACTTCAGGACTCCTTCCTCTAATCAGTTGCCTGTGTCAATAGCAGTCAACTTAATGTCTATTTGGAGTTGTTTAGAGTATGTGTACTTAAGATTGTCAGAGTCAAAAGCCAAGGGCTCTTAACAAGCAAAAAAGCTTACTTGAAAGATTATCAAATGTTGCAGAATCCATGCCCCAGAGCATAAATCGTTTCTCTGGTTGGGGTAACAGGGCTCTTTAGAATATAAAAACACAAAAATGCATAACATGGCAACAAACAGAAACAATACCCTTCTCACAGTTCAAAAGACCATAGATTGTTTAATTATCCAAAGGCTGATTTCCTGCTTGGTTTCAAACACAGTTTTTAGGCCGTCATCCAGCCTTCCAGCTACTGCCCAAAGTGGAGCAAAAGTTTTACAGCTTGATTGTACTGAAATATTAAAGCTGCCCTAATATGGAGCTATTAAGGACAGCATCTTCATTGTGCAAAATAACGTTCTAACAGAAAAGTTAGCTGCAATTCAGTTTAGAGAAAATGCATTTCAAGTTTGGAATGCTTGAAGACGTGTATTTTTTTCTGACAGTGCACTACTCATGCAATGAATGCACTGATCATAAATTGTGTTGATTATATCTTGAGCACTGTAATATCCCTCGCCATCTTCCATGTGCTTCTTGTTTCAGTTGCTTTGTTTTTCTTCCCCTTAATAAATACAAACCTTTTTTATTTTATCTGTACTTCAGCTTGCCCTGTCACCATCCCCACGCAACCCTGCTGAGCCCATTGTCGTTCAGAATAACCAGCAAATGGCATTGAAGGTAGAAGGAGTGGTTCAGCATGGCTCCAAACCAGGCCTTTTCCGCAAAATTCAGTCGATCTGTCTAAATGTATCTTCAACACTGCAGACCAAATCTGGGCAAGAGTACAAGGTAAGATAACGTATAGAGTTGTATACTGTCAGCGTTTGACAGTGTCTGAAACCTATGAAGAATTTAAATGGAGATTTCATTTTCTGCTGTTGGGTGGTGAGGATTTTAATCTCAACGAGCTGTGTGTGTGTGTGTGTGTGTGTGTGTGTGTGCAGGCATTTCTGGCAGGTTCTTTGAAGATAAAACCTGTAAGTAAGATCTTGTGGTGGTGTTGTGTTCATATCCCCATGGGAAAAAGCCTGCGTCTTGTGTATATGCATCTCGGTGGGAAGGGGAAGGTGGAACAGATAATCCTTTTCCACACTTGCTGTCTTGGCAGTAGCACTGAAAAGTCCTAACATTACAATCGACTAAGAACACACAGCTGTCTGGCAGCAGGAAGCAAATCTGCTCAAGTAAGAGAATGCTGATCGCTTGGGATGGCTAATCACTTAGAGGTTCCCAAGCCCTGCTATGAACAGCTGAGCAGTTTGCAATAGCTTTAGCAGAGAGCGCTAAATGGCTTCTTACGTTTTGCTTAGACATGCTGAACGAAAGCAAAGGACATCAGTTCTGATGTTGTCTTCCATGAGCCAAACCTTTGCTTGTAAGACAGAAATGAAGCATTGGACACCCCCTTAGAGAAGCTGTGGAAAATGCCATTCCTACCCCTGTTTTCTTTCCCAGATGCCCATTGACAGCCTGACAAATGAGATGGAGCAGATGGTTGAGCCTCACAACGATTACTTCAGCACACAGTTCCTCTTGAACTTTATTATTGTTGGCACCCACAGCATCACAGTGGAGTCTTCTGTTAGAGATCTCAATGGTATCATATGGAAGACGGGGCCCAAAACCACTCTGTTGATTAAGTCTCTTGAAGATCCATACTCCCAGCAAATTCGACTTCAGCAACAGCAAGGACAGCAGCCACCACAACAGCCGCAGCCACAGCAACGAACTGCCTATACCCGTTTTTAGCATTGTTCTTATCATTCATCAGCCCAAGTGAAAGGCATTCCATTTTATTTGGACGTTGTCATTTCCCCCATCTGTTTCCCATGACGCCTGCCTTCCTTCCTTCCTTCCTTCCTTCCTTCCTTCCTTCCTTCCTTCCTTCCTTCGCAACTTCAATGATCACACCTAGAAAATGCAGCTCGGCCACTAAAACCCAACCTTCTTGAGGCGCTCCATGTAACAAGCTGGTTGAATGAAGTGGTTCTGCTCATAGTTCCAGCTCAGATGTTCCCAAACTAAGGCCCGCGGACCGGATATGGCCCACGGGACTTAATTATCTGGCCCCCGCTACCGCCGCCCGCTCTTACCAGCGCAGCGCGGCTGCCCACTTCCGGGTCGGCGGAGCACCGGAAATAGCATTTGCGCATGTGCACGTGTCATTTCCGGTGCACTTCCGGGGCGGTGGAGGCAGTGCGCATGCGCACAAGCTATTTCCGGCGCTCCGCCGACCCGGAAGTGCGCCGGAAATAGCGTGTGCGCACGCATATGGGCACGCCCTCCCCCGCCCTCTGGCCCGCCGCACGAGGAACTGGAGGAACTGGCCCGAGGCCCGGTGAGTTTGCCGACCCCTGTTCCAGCTGTTTCCACCATGCCACTGAAATTGCTCTAGCAGTGGAGTGCAGAAATTTGCTAAAGCAGAACAAAGCCTTGGTTATGTACTTTACTTTTTTCAGGTTCTTATGGCCCTGTTCATGTGATGTGGATCACTAAGGGTCTGAGGGGGCTGCATCCTTTTTTAATGGCTTCATCACATACCCAGCTCTTCTTGCCATCATTTAGCACAGATTTTAGGATGGTGTGATGAACTGAAATCTGGCCCCATTACATGATCCATCCAATCACTGTTTTATTGTGCTTTCAGTGTGTCTTGTAACCTGCGTTCCACCACACACAATAGAAAAGCCACTTTAATGCCTCAGATAAGTTGGTTTCCCGTTGCATCGTTGTTGACAGCTTCCAATTGGAAGATAGTGAGCAGTGAAAGGTCTGCAACAGTTTCCTGGATTGCATCCCAACATATTGGCTGTTTGAGTAATCCAGTTGCCACTTCCTGAGGAGCATGACTTTTGATTCTACATTTAGTCTTTCAAATCGCATTGGGTTTTTATGTATGCAAAACTGTGTTCCTCTGTGTTATTCAGTACATCTACAAATGCGAAAAGTTTCAACAAACGTCCAGACATTCTGGATGGTTATATGTAAATAATCATTTTGAATGCTGCTAAGTTAGAAAGGATATCATCCCCAATATCTGGGTGGTGTTCTATAATGCCTCTGAATCTTGCAGCTGCTCATATTTGTTGCTTCTCTATATAATAATGCTTGAGCTATGCCATTGTGGGGAAAGGGAGATGGTCTTGCTTTATAGGAGAAGGCATTTCAGTTTGGTTGGGATCCTGCCCCCCCAACACAAAATCCCCTAGAAAGAAATATATTCATCTTTGAAAGGTTAGAAAGTTGAAAGATCAGAAAGGGTTGTGTTCTAACGTTCTTCTTTTAACGACAATGTGAAGGAAATGTGCATTGAAACTACGTGAGTACTTTTTAAGAGGGTTTTTTTGTTTTTTGTTTTGGAAGAGGCAACTCCTTCTAAAGCAAAATGCTCCTTGAAGTGTAACACATGACCAGGCCCTGTACCCTATAACCTAAAAAGGGTATGTTTTATATGGTATTATGAGTTACTTCAGGAGAGCAAGGAGACAAGTAAAGATGACCTTGGAGCCTGCTTCACATGGACTCTTGCCCCTACCACCTCCAGACCAGCTACCCAGTGGGAAGGGTCCTGATGACTATTTATAATGTATGTTTGCTTTTAAAAAAAAAAAGTATTTTAATGTTACCAGTAAGGTTTGGAAGCATTTGGTATCCTGAAAGGCAGAATAAAAATAATTTTAATACTAATAATTCCCTGCTTTATTCTGTACCAGAGTTGTGAATGGAGAGCCTTCCTCCGTTAAATACTCTGGTTGGTGGAGTGCATGCCATAGCTGTGCAGGAAGAAATTGACTTTGCATTCTCTTACTGAACTTGCGGTGTGTCCATTCCTCTTGCTTTCAGATGTCAGAAGTTCACTCAGCTCTTGATGATACAGGTATGCAGGTTGAGGGTTTCTTTCATTGTAAATACTGGGGGGTGGGTTTGGAGGTTACTTGCAACATGCTCCTTTTTTAGAAACTACTCAGATGTAGTTTCTTATTTCATCTTATATCAAGCAGATGCCTCCTTGTTATGTATAGAATATCCTAATAAACCATTTGTTTCCCATTTGTATCTGATCAGCAATAATAATAATAATAATAATAATAATAATAATAATAATAATAATTTATTATTTGTACCCCACCCATCTGGCCGGGTCTCCCCAGCCACTCTGGGCGGCTTCCAGTAAACATTAAAATACATCAACACATCACAGATTAAAAGCTTCCCTAGAGAGGGCTGCCTTCAGGTATTTTCTAAAGGTCATATAGTTATTGATCCCTTTCACCTCTGACGGGAGGGCGTTCCACAGGGCAGGCGCCACTACCGAGAAGGCCCTCTGCCTGGTTCCCTGTAGCTTTGCTTCTCGTAGTGAGGGAACCGCCAGAAGGCCCTCGGCGCTGGATCTCAGTGTCCGGGCTGAACGGTGGGGGTGGAGACGCTCCTTCAGGTATACAGGACCTCGGCCGTTTAGGGCTTTAAAGGTCAGCACCAACACTTTGAATTGTGCTCGGAAACCAGAACTTCTTGTGACAAAAAAAGACATTGGCATTCTTTAAACGCCAATACTTGATTCACTGGCTGCCTTGAGTGTCTCTCCAATTTAATGAAGAAACATTTCATCTCTTCTGTCCCCAGCATGTTGATTTTGCAAATTATGAACAATCTGCAGTGTTAGAAACTCAGATATATCAGCTAGGCGCCAAATGACTCCTTAAACCAGGGTTACAGTCGCCGAAACAGAATGCCTAGTTGCCATTTGGGGGCCAGACGACTTGAAAGTCATATTTTTCAATATGATTTTTTTGGTTCCTGAAATTCATTCTGAATGTGCAGATAAAAGATAATGGATAGAATTCTACAGGACGTTGTGTTAGCGTGTGAAAACAGTGCAGATCCAATGATCCCCAGGCATGCACCTCCAGATGGTGGAGATGTCAGGCGCCAATCCTGGCACCCAGGCGTCTTCACTTGGTCGCAAGTGGCCGATAGCCAGGTGCAAAATGAGCCTGGCGAATTTGAAACGGTGCCTCTGACAGCAAGCAGTGGGAAATGTGCTGCTTGACATACGTAGGTAGATGAGCTTCGTGTTGATCAGCTGGCTAGCTTCACAGTTAGTTTCCCCATTTTTATCTTTAAGCCACCTTAGTCTAGCACTGACTTCGATGAAGTCAAGCCTATGTAAACCCAACCCAAAGGCTTTTCACCCAAGTTACATAGAGGTCACTAGAGCCAGGTGTGCATACCATCAGCTGACCATGGGGAATCCCTGAATATTTCTACCTTGTGTTGAAAAATCCATTTTCTGTCTTCTATAAGCTGATTGAATAAGCTATTTCCCTTCAGCACTCCTCTTTCCCTAAATTTACTTAATTGAAAAAGAAGTTCTGTGCCTATAGATACTGGACTTGTTTAGAAGCCACTTACCCCACTGCTGGAATATTGAGCATCCCTTTGTTTCTACATGAGACCGCTAGGGGTGATTTGGAGTTGGATATCATCAACATGCTGATGATACTTAGCTGTCTCTCCTTTCCACCTGACTCTAGGAGGTCTTGGAAGTCTTTAATTGATCAGAAATCAGTAATGGAATTAATGTGGGCTAGCAAATTTTGGTTTAATCCCGACAATTCTGGGAATTGTAGCTCTGTGAGGGGAATAGGGATTGCCTAACAACTCTTAGCACCCATAACAAATTACAGTCCTCAGGAATCTTTGGGGAAATCCATGACTGTTTAAAGTGGTATAATTCTGCTTTATGGTGTAGTATATGGTGCCCAGTTGAAATGGTAGGTGAATGGTTTTGCATAATGTCTAACTTTGCTCAAGAAGAAAACTTGTCTGTTGTGTTATTAGCCATATATAGCAATCCAATTAATGCTCATTTATGACCCTGGAAAGCAGAAGAGGAAAGTGGGATACCGGGAGCAAAAAGAAGGAGCTGAAACATGGTTAGAAAATACTCTGATGTTGATTGGCCTTTAGGGACACTGGTGAAATAAACCTGGGAAGTAGGGGGAGCAGAGATGAAGCTAGAATTTCTGCATACCAGCACGGAGGTAAATTCTACAAGTTGGAATCATTGGAGGAAGAAAGGTATGGAGTGGTAAGCTTTTTTTAAAAAAAAAATACGTAATCCATTATGATGATTAGGCAGTTCCCACATACAGAATAATACAGATTTTCATGTTGGTTCCTTCCTCCGGTGCATCAGAAATAGCCATAGCTGGAGATGGGATTTCAAACAGGATGGACTGGCCCAAAGGCAATAGAATTCAAAGCAGGGAAGAAATTCAATATTTTTTCCTCATTTTTGTGTAGCTGCACTTTTAAAAAAGATACTTAATTCAGGGTTTTATGGGCCTTATGCAGCGTGTCTGAACTTCTGAGGCTGGTGAAAACGGAGCCGTCACCGACATCAGCATGGAGTCCTTGGAGTCATGGCCCCAGCCTCAAGCTTGAGCCAGATATCCTGATCAGAGGCAGCAATACTTCTGAATACAGCTGCCTCCACTGAAAAGCATAGTGATCTGGGTCATAGGATAATTCTTGCCTGAGTGTTTTTTTTTTTTTTTAATAATAATTTTTATTAAATTTTTCAGTTTTACATTTCAAAATAAACATTTTACAAACTGTAAAATAACCAATGACTGCCCTTCTTCTCCTTCATGTTACATATCATTCCCGCATATTTTCCATGCAAATCAGCATTCCACTTTTACAGCCATCAAAAATTATTTACTCTGTTGAAATTATCATAGTGCTGCTAGTGTTTTCAGCTTTATAGTTATCTTCCATATATTCATTCATTCATTCATTTATTTATTTTTTAAATTAAGGATATTCTTGATTTGTAAAGGAATATGCATTGTTTCTTTCTTGTTCTTTCCATGTAACATTTTTTTTTTTATAGCAGTTTCGTTTATTGAGACATTAGGGAGAGAAGGGAGAGGTGTGGGTAGGGTGGGGAGATGGGTAGGATGGGGTGACGGTATTTTTATTTTATTTAATATATGCAGAGTCGAGTGTCAGCGTCTTTCATGTAGGTTCTCTGTTGTTTGCTTGTGCTCTTTTAGTGGTGAGAGAGGTCAGGGTTGGTGTAGGGTGTGATTATTCAATTGTGGTAGGCTGTGGTGATCTTTGGTTTCCTGTGTGAGAGGGGTGGATGAGTGTTTTTGATTAGGTTAGCCAAATTGCTTTGTATGCTGCCGGTAGATTTCTGTCATTGTCTATTTGGGCTGTATGTGTGATGAAGGGGAGCCATACCGGGATGAAGGTGTCTTCTTCTGTTTGTCCCCGTGTCAGTTTCAGCTTGTTGGTTAGTTTTTCTAGAAGGGCTGTTTCCCATACTTCTTGATACCATTGGTCCATGTTTGCTCCTGACAGGTCTTTCCAGTGCCTAGTAATGATGTTTCTGGCTGCTGAGAGTAGATGGGTGATTAGTTCTTTGTGGTGTGAATGGGCGTTGTTGTCTTGGAAGATGTTTAGCAAGACCAATTCGGGGGTGATTTCTAGAACTTGTTTGGTTATTTTTGCTATTTCTTGCATGATTATAGTCCAGAATCGTTGAATTTCGGGGCATTCCCACCACATATGGAGGTATGTGCCAGTGGAGCTGCATCCTCTCCAACATTTTGGCGAGGTTCCTGGGCATATCAACGCTAATTTTCTTGGTGTCAGATACCATCTGTAGGTTAGTTTTAGGGCGAGTTCTTTTCTTTTCATTGATATGGATTTAAAGGGTGGTTTAAACCACATTCTGGTCCATTGGGTAGGGTTGATTTCATAGCCTATGTCGGCCTCCCATTGTTTTTTGATTGCTTCTAGGGAGTTTGTAGGATCTTTGCGCAGTATTTTATATATTGCAGATACCATTCCTTTACCTTGTCCCTTTGTCGTTAGGATGAGGTTTTCGAGGGCCATCAGAGGTCTAGTTGCTGCTGATTTTACTGCTGGATTGTTCAAGAAGGCATGTATTTGGTGTTGTGCTAACCAGGGCATTTGGGTGTCTTCTAATTTGTCCTGTATTCCCTGTATTGACAAGGGTTTGTTATTTTTGTAGAAGTCTGTTAAGCGATATAGGCCTTTTGTTTGCCAGGTTTTTATTTGGAGGTTCTGTGCTGCATGGTGGAATAATGGGTGATGGGTTAGGGGAATTAGTGGAGATGGGGTTGAGGGTAGTTTGCTTGTTTCTATTTTCCACGTTTTGAACATAGTTTGCGTGTACCTACTAAGTGTTGTGGGGATTTTTCTTAGTTTGTTTGGGAGGAGTGGGTATGCTGTAGTACAGATATTGTCAATTGTGTCCCTCTCCAAGTGTATCCACTGTTTTGTCTCATCTTCTAGTATGTAAGGTATTATATGGCGTATTTGGTTGGCATTGTAGTATGTTTCTATGTTGGGGATTCCCCATCCTCCTTCTGAGGTGGGGAGGTGAAGGTATTTGATGCTTATTCTTGGTTTTTTGTGTGAAAAGATAAAAGAATGTAGCCTTCTCTGCCACTTGCGGAGTTGGGTCGGGGGAATCCAGATTGGGAGGGTTTGAAAGAGATAGGTTAGTTTAGGAAGGGTGATCATTTTGATCATGGCTATTTTGTCCGAGAGAGTGAAGTTCATGTTATTCCATCTTTTTAAGTCTTTGTTTATTTGTTGCCACAGGGGCTTGTAGTTGTGGAGGTATAATTTATTGAGGTTTTTGGTTATTTGTACCCCTAGATATCTGAATTTAGTATGACACAGTTTTATCTTGGTGATGTTAGTGAGTTCTCTTTGAATATGAGGAGGGGTGTGGAAGCACATGGCTTCTGATTTTTCAAAATTTACTTGTAGTCCTGACACCGTTGCAAGTGTGTTGAGTTCTCTAATTAGAGAGGACGCTGTGCTTAAGGGATCAGGTGTCGTGATCATTAGATCATCTGCAAAAAGCCCTAATTTATAGGTTTTACCTTTTATTTCCACTCCTTTGATGCTTGTGGCTGCTCGAATTCGGATTGCTAGGGGTTCCAGAGCCAGGATAAATAAGAAAGGAGACAGTGGGCATCCTTGTTTCGTGCCTCTTTGGATTGCTATGGTATTTGAGTCCAGATTATTAATTCTGCATTTTGCTGAGGATTGGGAGTATATTTGTTTGAGGATTTGTAGAAAGTTGGGGCCAAATTTCATGCTGGTTAGTACTGCTAATAGATATTTCCACTCTAAGCAATCAAAAGCTTTGAGGATGTCTAGGGACATTATTGTCAATGGGAGCGGGACTTCCGGCGTGGTGCGCTTCGAGAACGGGTCAGGGGAGAAAGAGCTCCGCTCATCCCGTCGCGGTTTAGAGAGGAAAGGGGGGAGCGAGGACGACGCCACCCCCCAAAAAAGATTAGGGAAGTGTTCCTAATCGAACTGAACGCCCAGCGGCGCAAAAAGGGGTTTCCTGCTCCCGGTCAGAGGTGAACGGATAAGGAATATAAAAGGACAACCGGAGAAGACGGGAGAACCTCAGCGCAACGGGGTAGAACTCTCTGCCGCGAGACGTCCCAAGGACCCACGAAAGCAAGCACCAGGTACTCTTATTATTAAACCGACGCCGAAAAAGCTACCCGGAAAAGACAGACTTTGCTATTTAATTTAATTTAAGAAAAGGGTGGCAAGAACACTAACATATTAGAAAATACGGTTAAGATAATATAAAATACAGAGACTCACCCTGAGGAGACTTATTCAAGTTGCAACAAAGGAACTGTGCGTTGTAGAGAATGTGTTGGAAACGAAAGTGACTGTAATCCACCATTGAATGCCAAAGTAAGCTATACCCAAATTTACTGAAATATAAAAAGGAAGGAGAGGGGGAGTGCAACGAGGGAAGAGCAGGACGCCGAGGGGGAGCGATACGAGGAAAGGGGAGAGCGAAGGACGAGACAATATTGAGATCAGAAGCAGAGACAAACAAAGCCCTCGAACTGGGAAGAAAAGAACGGCAAAAAAGAAGGGAAGCAAAGAGGACATTGGAGCATAGAGAGAAAGAGGACGAGGAAGAAAGGCAACGGAGAACGCGGCGTCGGCAGATAAGCGAAAAAACGGAGTTAAGGACGATAGAATTTAATGGGACTCAGGTGCAAACAGGGGTACAGCGGGATAAAAGAATAAAGGGGAAATCTGTGGGGCAAAGGGAAGGTAATGACTATGACTCAGCAAAGAAGTAAATAAGCAGGGCCAGGGAACTTCCGGGGGAAGATTGGACAATAAGAAGAGAAGTGACGTTGGAAAGGGAAACAACTAACAGTGATACTGAAATAAAGCGCCATCTAGGGGAAGGGAGGGAGAAGGCATTCAAAAGTAGTGAAGCAAGGGAAGATTAGCGCCATCTAGGGGGAGCAGGGAAATAGAATATTATGGAAAGTGCAAACAGAGCCCACTCTCTGAACTGATTCCAACCCCACAACTGAGCTCTAAAGGAAACAGATTTAAGGGAAAGGGTGGGGGTGATTATTTTGACTTGTATTTTGACTTGTATTGTTCTATATGTATTAGTAGTGATGTAATGGATATTGTGTAATCCCACAGGGGCTCTCGCAAGAATAATTCGACTGCATCTTAATTTATTTGAGAAGGACATAATTAAAATAAGTAACGCAAGTGGATCCAAAAATACAACATTTGAAGAGATATTTCAATATACTAAGATACAACATGGCAGGCCAGAACAATGACAGTAGAATTCTAGCCAAAACAAGACAACAAACGTTAACTGCCTTAGCTCAGCCAAAAAGAAACTCAATTACGGAAGCAGACCCTTTAATGGATCTGAAAGAGATGATAACCAAAATGGGCCAAAATCTTGCAGATATGGACAAAAATATAAATGAGAAATTAGATGATATGGACAGAAAGTATGAACAGAATGCATCAGTGATTAAGGAACTTTCTGAACAGGTGAAGGACCTAACAGTGAAGCATAAAGATACCGAAAAAGCAGTTCAAGAAATGAAAACAAAAACTAACAGGCAGGAGGAGGTAACAAAGAAAGTTTTGAGTGAGAACAAAGAAATTAGGAAATTCCAAGAGGCAGCCAAGGAAGATATAAAGGAACTAAAAGATTTACAAGAGTCATTATTAGACCAGATAGCCCTCTTGGAAATGCATCAAAGGGAACTTATTCTGCGCTTCAGGGGGATACCTGAAACCTTAGATGAAAATATAGAGGAAAAAATTACAAAAGAACTGGCAGGTTGGCTAGGAGTGGAGCAGGAGGGGTTGTGGATGGACATAGATAAAATCTTTCGTATAAAATATGACAACACAAAATCATTTAATGGCCCAGGTGACTGCCTAGTCTTTTTTAATTCAAGATTATTAAAAGACAAAATATTGCTCAAAAGAAGACAGACAATTTTTAGGATAGATGGTAGAAATGTAAAGATTTTCAAAGAGATCCCAAGAAGATTCCTGAAAAAGAGACAACCGTACAAGGAATTAACAGATGCACTAAACAAGAATTCAATAAAATTTAGGTGGGAGTTCCCGGAGGGAATTACCTTTACGTACAAGAACAAAAAGAACACGGTCAGATCAGAGGAAGAAGTAATAAAATTCTGGCAAATAAATAAGAAAAAACTAGGAGGGAAAGCATCAGGAGGAGAGGAAGGAGAAGAACAATCAGCAGCTACAACTTAAAAGAAAGAAAGGAAATACAACGACGCTACTCGTCTCTTTTTTATTTAGTTTGTATTTTATTTTAAAATTAATTAAATAAAAGGTTGATTTGAGACTAAATTGAATTCTAGCCTGATTTATAAAAAAAAAAAAAAAAAAAAAAAAAAAAGCTAAAATGAGTTTGAAAATAATATCATGGAATGTGGACGGACTAAATGATAAGAATAAGAGAAACAGAGTAGAGCATTTGCTCAAGAAAAAGAAATGGGACATAGTCTGTCTTCAGGAAACACATATAGCAAGGAAACACGAGAGAGTACTTAAAAACAGAAGATTAGGTCAAGAATTTGTAACATCTGACAAAAAGAAGAAAAGAGGGGTAGTGCTATATGTTAATGAAGAGTTGGAGGCTGAATTAGTTTTCAAAGATGATGAAGGACGAATGCTAGGAATTAAAGTGACCAAGGGAAAAGATCAAATAGTAGTAGTAGGACTATATGCACCAAATGGAGACAAAACAGAATTTTTTAAAAAAGTAGAGGAAAACTTAACAGAACAGATTGAGAATGACATAATAATAATGGGAGATCTGAATGGGGTACCCTCGATAGAGATGGACAGGACAGAAAGGAGGACTAGGAATAGGAAAGGAAGGTTACCAACAAACTTTTTCAGGATGGTAGAGAATCTAAATCTAGTAGATATATGGAGACATAGAAACCCCTTGGATAAACAATATACTTATTTTTCAGCAGCCAAAAAATCAGCTGGAAGGATAGACTCAATCTGGATAACTAATAATCTAATATCGGAAGTTAAAAAAGTGGAAATACAAACTAAAACAATATCAGACCATAATCCAGTAACCCTGGAATTTGAGAAGAAACAAAAAGGAATAAGAAGATGGAGACTCAATGAAAATATATTAAATGACGAAAAGATACTCCAAAGGGGTAGAGAACTACTAAAAGATTTTTTTCAACTTAATAAAGTACAGGACACTAGCCCCAGAGTTATCTGGGACGCGAGTAAAGCTTTTATCAGGGGCTTCTATATACAACAATCAGCTAGAAAGAAAAGACTCCAGGAAAAGAATCTAGAGAAAATAAAACAAGAAATAGGGGAGAATGAAAAAGCACTAGCAAGAAACCCCAAAAATAAAGAGGTAGAGGAAAAAATTAACTTACTCAGGACACAATTAACATCAATTCTAAACACAGAGATACAAAACAAATTAAGATGGTTAAAACAAAGAATGTTTGAATGCGCAGACAGGCCGGGCAAATTTTTAGCCTGGCAACTTAAGAGAAAACAGAAAGAAAGTTCCATAGATCAAATAAAGGTAAGAGGGAAAGTAATCAACGACCCAATAAAAATACATGAAGCTTTTACCACCTTTTATGGGAAGTTATACCAAAAGGATAGTGAAACCAAAGAAGAAATTAACAAATATTTAATTGACAAAAACATACCTAAAATAAGTGAAGGAAAAGCTAAAAACTAAACGAGCCAGTGAGTATGCAAGAGATCCATGAAGCCATAATGAATGCAAAAATTGGGAAAGCGCCAGGTACGGACGGGCTCAGTGCCGTACATTACAAAAAGATGGAAGAAGTTATAGCCATACCACTAAAATATATAATAAATGACATATTGGAGGGAGGGAGGATTCCAGAGTCCTGGGAAACTGCCTCAATAACTTTGATCCCCAAACCAGATAAAGATAAAACAGATCTAAATAATTATAGGCCAATTTCATTACTTAATAATGATTATAAAATATTCGCAAACATACTGGCAAGAAGGTTAAAAACAGTACTAAATGAGGTCATTACGCAAAGCCAAACAGGCTTCCTGACTGGAAGGAAGATGAGAGACAATCTGAGAATGGTAGTAAACATGATAGAATACCTTGAATGGAAACCGGGGAAGAGGGCAGCCTTTGTCTTTGTAGATGCAGAAAAGGCTTTCGACAGAGTGTCATGGGAATTTATGAGAAGCATATTGGGAAGAATGGAACTGGGGGAAAGGATAACATCAGGCATTAAAGCAATTTACCAAAATCAAAAGGCCAATTTGATAATCAATGGGGAATTAACAGACTATTTTAAAATAGAGAGAGGTACAAGACAGGGCTGCCCTCTATCCCCGCTGCTATTTATCATGGTACTAGATGTTGTGATAAGAGTAATAAATGAAGAAAAGAACATCAAAGGAATAAAGTTGGGAAGATCAGAACACAAGTTAAGAGCGTTTGCGGATGACATGATTTTGATGACAGAGGAGCCAGGGGGAAGTATAATGAAAATGTTGGAGGTGATGGATGATTTTGGAAAAGTGGCCGGATTTAAATTAAACAGGGAAAAAACAAAAATAATGACAAAAAATATGAATGAAAAAGAAAAAGGAAAATTAGAATTAGATACGAAACTGGAATGCGTACAGAGAATAAAATATTTGGGGATAAATTTAACGATGAAAAATATTAACCTATATGAGGATAATTATAATAAAACTTGGAAAGTAATTAAAAAACAATTAGAAGGGTGGCAAAAACTGAATCTATCCATTCTGGGACGCATAGCGACAATAAAAATGAATGTATTACCTAAATTAATGTTCTTATTCCAAATGATCCCGATATGGATAAAGGGAGAATGCTTTAATACTTGGAAAAAAGACATTACCAAATTTATTTGGCAAAATAAAAAACCTAGAATTAAATATAAACTACTAACTGACATACCGCAAAGGGGAGGGCTGGGACTACCTGACCTAAGGCTCTACCACGATGCAGTATGCTTAGATTGGATTAAAGAATGGGTTGTGCTGAATAATCAGGAGATACTCGACCTAGAGGGGTGGAACAACTGTTATGGGTGGCACGCCTACCTGATTTATAACAAAGCGGCGTCACATAAAGAATTCCTGAACCACCCAATAAGGAACCCACTATATAAAACCTGGGAAAAATATAGATGGATTCTAGAGCCCAAAATTCCAAAATGGGCTTCCCCATTAGAAGCAATTACGATAAAAAAACTTAACATGCAAACAGCATGGCCTACATATAACGACTTAATAATAATAGAGGGGAGCAACGTAAAACTCAAAGAATACAACGATATCAAAAATGCATGCTCTACCTGGCTACAATATTATCAACTAGTACAGAGGTTTCATCAAGATAAAAAGGAGGGATTCGAACTAGGAATATCAAAAATGCAATCAGAACTAATAACACCAAGGAAAAAAAACAATCTCAAAAATGTATAATTTGTTGTTAAGATGGGAGTTATTTGACGAATCAACAAAAGAAGTAATGATAAAATGGGCCATCGAATTAGGGCAAACAATTGAATTTGAGAAATGGGAAAAGCTCTGGAAAGTTGAGATGAATTTTACAGCATGCACTACAATAAAGGAAAATATGATAAAAATGTTTTACCGGTGGTACCTTACCCCACAAAAGCTATCTAAAATATACAAAAATAAATCAGACAAATGTTGGAAGTGTAAAACAGAGACAGGTACTTTCATGCATGTTTGGTGGGATTGTAAAGTTATAAAACCATTCTGGAACGAGGTACACGAACAAATAAAGAAACTAATAAAAATCTCTATTAATAAAGTACCAGATATATTTTTGCTGAGTATAATGCCTAAGAATATTCCAGTAAACAAGAAAAATATACTGTTATACGCATCAGCAGCAGCAAGACTGCTGATAGCGAGAAACTGGAAAGGCGAGAAAATTCCAACAATAGCGGAGTGGAGAGGAAAATTCTTGGAGTTTGTAGAGATGGCAAAAATAACTGCCAATATTAGAGGAAGATCAAATCAAGAATTAATAAAAGAATGGGAAGGAATAAATGAATACATGGGAAAGTTCGGTCTGGAAGCAGTAATATAATTAATTAGAAGAGGAAGACGCATAGGTAGTGGGGAAAAAAAAAAAAAAAAAAACGTTTGAAAGACAATAAGAACTTATGAGAATGTAATGCAACTGAAACGAAATGAAATAGGTAACTGAAGATAACTTATAAGGTTAATCAGAGGTGAGGGGAAGCATGGGGGGGAGGGAGTAGGGAGGGGGTAGAGGATGAATTTTGGAATTGATGTAACTGATGTAATATAAAGATATATATAAGCAAACAGATACCATACTAAATTCTTTGTTAAATAATTCTTTTATTTATGTGTATTATTATATGTATTATTGGTTTGTTGTACATGATTAATGATCCACTGTAAATAATGAAGTTAATAAAGTCTAAAAAAAAAAAAAAAAAAAAAAAAATATTGTCAATGGGAGCTTAGTTGTCTTACTGTGTTCGATTAAGTTCAGTAGTTTCCTGATGGGGTCTGTTATATTACGGCCAGGGACGAAGCCAGTTTGATCTGGGTCAATTAATTTGGACAAGAATATTTTCAGGCGGTTGGCCAAGATTGATGTGAATATCTTATAGTCCTGGTTTATTAATGAGATCGGACGGTATGATTCTACTTTGAGACCATCCTTTAGTGGTTTCGGGATGCAGACTATTTTGGAGAGGGTCCAGGTTTCGGGAATGGGCCCTCCTTTCATGATGTCATTGAATAGACGTGTCATGTAGGGTATCAGGGGTTCTTTGAACTTCTTGTAGAATTCTGCTGTAAAGCCGTCTGGTCCTGGGGCTTTGTGTGGTTTCAAGTTTTTGAGGACCGTGTCTATTTCTTCTGGGGTGATAGGACTGTCCATAAATTCCCGTTCCTCATCAGTCAGCGTAGGCATGGTCAGTCCTGTTAGGAATTCTCTGATGTCCTTTTCAGGTGGATTGCGGGAGGTGTATAGGTTGGAATAGAAATCTGCAAATTCTGAAGAAATTTCCTTGGGGAAGAATGTCATGCTGCCATCTTTTTTGGTGATGCAGTGCACTCTTGCTTTGAGTGCCTTCTTCCTACATCTATTTGCCAATAGTCTGGAGTTTTTCCCTCCGTATTCATAGAAACGCTGTTTAGAGTATAAAATGTTGATCATTGTTTTGTTGATTTCTAGGGAGTCTATTTCTCTTCTTTTTTGTTCCATGAGTTGAAGGAGTTTTTTAGATCCTGTTTGTTTGTAACGTGACGAGAGGGCGGTGATGTCTTGTTCTAACTCATTAATTTTGGAGGAGGTTTGTTTTTTAAGGAGTGTTTTCTCTTTTATGCATGCTCCTCTGGTAACCGCTTTCATTGCGTCCCATAAAAGGGGGGTTATAATATTGTCTACGTCGTTTTCTTTGAAATAGTTTTGGAGAGTTTTGGTGAGACTTTCTCTAATTTGTTTATTAGTAGTTAAGATGGGACTGAAGGACCATGATGGGGTGGTTTGTGTTCTTACTCCAAATTTAATTGTGACTTCTACTGGGGCGTGGTCTGTGATTTTGATGTTGCCTATATTTGTTGATTTTACTAAAGGGATCAGACCCTGTGTGAGCAAAATGCTGTCCAGTCTGGATACCGTGCCGTGACGTGCAGATTGGAATGTATGGCTGGTATCTCTTGGATTTTGCTCACTCCAAATATCATAGAGACCCCTGTTTTTTAGCATCTTCAGTAGCTTGTAAGAATCCCTAGTTGTTGGGGGTTTCTTTTTGAGGAAGGTTACCCCTGAGGTTGTAGGGTGGATGTTTTTCAGGGATATGCCTTTCATATTTAGGTTGAGATCACCTCCTAGGATTACTTCCCCTTCAGAGAAGGCGAGGAACTTGTTTAGTGTCTTCTGAAAGAATTCTAGCTGTTTTGAGTTTGGGGCATATATAGAGCCGATTGTCAGTTTGGTTCTGCCATCTAGTGTTCCTTTAACGAACATGAATCTGCCTTTTTTATCTTTTAAGACTGTTGTGGCTTCGAAGTTCAAGTCTCTACTAAGTATCACGGCTACCCCTCGGGCTTTTCCTGAGCCGTTTGCCACCCATTGTTGATTGAAGTGGGGGTCACTTAAGAGTTTTCTCTCTTTGGGTGGATTATGTATTTCTTGTAGGAAGGTGATGTGTGGTTTCATTTTATGTATGTAAGAGGTGATGCGTTTTCTTTTGATGGGGTTTCCCAACCCTCTCACATTTAGTGTAATTGCTTTTAAGTCAGCCATCATGCTTCCCTATTGTATAAGAAGCTTCCTTACCAACCCGACCGGGCTGTCCTGTATCTCTCACTTTGTGTTGTTTAGTGAACCAGTGGAATTGCGCTGACCTAGGGTGTGGTGGGTAGGGGGCTAGTGATGGGGTTGGAGTTAAATTTGGGTTAAAAATTGGGGGGTAGGTTTTGAAGGATTTCCCATATATAATTATATGGGCGTTAATTTGGGTTATTTTGGACCCCTTGGCAGTTAGCCATTTGGTCCTGGGTCTCAGCTGGTGTAAAGGGCCATGCTTAGAGGCAGGCCTTTCCCCTTGTCGTTTGTGATAGGGGGTGTCCAGTGAGACGGTATGATGCGTCTTTGTGATACTAATGTCATTTATAACGTTAAGAAGCAATGTTGCCAATGTAAGTAGCAACATCGTTGGTGTGTTTGAGTGAGTGTATATTTGGTACGCTCTGGTGCCACCATTGTGTTGGTTAGCTATCATATTTTAGCCTGATTGTGGGTATTGTTATGAAGGTTGAGGAGATTGTTGTCTTGTAGTGTGAAGTGAAGGGGGGTGTTGAAGATGCGGGTTGCTGGGTTTTGGGAAACGAGGTTGATGTTGTCTAGACTGGTGTTGGGTTGGGGGATTTTGTGGGGGTGTGGTGTTTGGGGGGATGTTATTGATGTTAGCTACTCTTATGGCTTAAGGGGAGGAGGGATAGGGGGAGGGAGGAGGGTTACCAGTCCTGCAGTTTGGGATGTTTTCCGGCTGCTTCATTCAGTCGTGGTTGCTGTTGTAGAGTCGTTCCTCTGTGAAGCGTTGACTCGGTTGCTCTTGGACTGGATCCTCGTGCTGGTTCTTCGGTAGGATGATTCTGTGCGAGCCGGTAGTTGGTTGTATCGGTAGTCGTTGGTGTGCCGCTTCTGTTTTCCCTCTTTCCTTTGCACTGTTGTCCAGCCGTCAGTTGTTTCACCGTCGTGGCCTTGGCTGTCGCTTGGTGTATCTTTCTGTTGCCATTCCAGTGGACAGTCGAGTCCGAGGTCTTCCAGTAGTTGTTGGGCTTCAGGTATGTTGGTAGCCATGTGTTGTGTTGTTTTGGTTGTCACGATGAGGCGGAAGGGGAAGCCCCATCGGTAATTGATCTGTGCTTGTTGGAGACGCTGGGTGCATGGGCGTAGACTTTTCCTTCGATTTAAGGTGTCTTGGGATAAATCCTGTAAGGCCAAGACTTGATTGCTTTTGTACCGAAGATTGGTGGAGTTTCTGAGGATGTTCCATATCTCTTCCTTCTTTTTGTAGCGTGCGAAGCACACAATGATGTCCCTGGGGGGGGCGTCGGGTTTCGGCTTAGCTCTCAGGGCTCTGTGAGCCCTCTCCAGGTCGTCTGTCTCGAGTGTCAGGTTTGGGATTGTATTTTTCAGCCAGTTTACAATTAGATCTGCTGGACTTTTCTCCTCTGCGTTTTCAGGGAAATTGCGGAAGCGGATGTTGCAGCGTCTGCTTCGATCTTCGAGGTCTGCTTGTTTGATTTTCGTTTCTGTGATTTCAGTTTCCAAGCATTTAGTTAGTTTCTCCATTTCCTTGTTTATGCGTGTGTTTTCCTCTCGGTATTGTTCTATGATTTTTTGTTGCGTATGATTCTTTTGTTCTAGAGCTACTACTCTGGTGGTTAGATCGTTGAGTAGTACCTTAAGGGGAGTCACTGCGGACTCCACTGCAGACTCCACTGTCGTCTCTAGTGCTGCTTTCAGTCTCGCTTCTATTTCCAGCATATCTCGTACTGTTAGTGGACGGTCGATATCTTGGGGGGGGGTTGATGGTTTCGGCTAGTTCTGACATTTCCTTGGTAGGTATCGTCTCCGTCCCCTTGTTGATCTTGGTTTGAGGTCTGCTTGGCGTCCTTTCGGGGTATGATGTGTTGCGATTTTGAATTGTGGCGTTGGTGGTTCTTGGGTGTAGTTGAGTTGGTCAGGCGTTGTTAATTGGTGGCTTTAACAGAGCAAGCGGTTTAAGCGGCCATTTGCGTCGTTTCTTGGTTATGTTTTACGAATACCCCTCAGCAGGTTTTCGTTTTCGTCTCGGCAGTGACGTCAGTTTAGGAAGCAGGAAAATGGGTAGATGAGTAGACCCACAGACAGACAGTTTACAGAGGGGTGGGGTGGGGTTTCGATAGGCAGGGATGTAGGGGGTAGAGACGGGGCTAGAAAACAGATATGGGGTTGGGAGAAAGAACTAGGGGGAAGAGGAGAGGGGGAGGGGAAAGAGAGGAGAGGGAGGAAGAAATGAAATGGTCTTTTAGTTGAAGGGAAAGGGGAGAGAGGGGGCAACTAAACCAACAGGCAATAAGAGCAAAGATGAGATGGGGGGGAATTGAAGAGATACTCAAATTAAAATAATAATAATAAAAATAAATAAATAAATAAATAAATAAAATTAAAGATTAATAAAAATAATAGTATATAAAAAAAAATATTGTATTTAAAATAGAAGGGGAATATGGAAAATATATAGAAAATAAAGAAGAAGGGAAAAAAATATTGTATTTAAAATAGAAGGGGAATATAGAAAATATATAGAAAATAAAGAAGAAGGGGGGAAAAAAAATTAAACCAGCAAATAGACAAGCAAAAATTTAAGGAGAAGAGGGGCGAGGAGGGGGAGGGGGGAAAGGGGAGTTAAAAGGGGGGGGAGATAAAATAAATATATATATATATATTAATTAAAAAAAATTAAATTAAAATAATAATAATAAAAAAAAGAAAATTTGAGGAAGGAAAAACTGGAGGGCCTCTCTGGATTTGGGCTTCTTTTTCCTTTCCTTTTATTTATTTATTTATTTATTTATTTATTTATTTATTTATAGTGTTTGGGAGGTAGGCTCAGGCAGGGCCTGAGTTTCTTTGAGTCCTTCTGCCTACCTCCCTTATTTCTTTGATGTTGCCGGGTCGGGGCTTCTCCTTCCCCGGGTCTGTGACGGCGCGGCGGCGGCAGAAGGTTGGGGGCGCTGGGGGCGGGAAGGGGTTCCCTCCTCCTCTCCTTTCTCCCCGGGGGGCGGCCGCAGCGGCGGCGGGTACCAGGCGGCCCTCTTCGGCCTCCGGAGCACCGGCACTCCGCGAGGCAGATCCTCTCAGGCCGCTGGGGGGGGGTGGAGAGGGGCTCTCTACCCCTTTTTCCTCCTCCCCGGGGGCTGCAGTAGCGGCGGTAGCGGCGGCGATGGGGACGGGGCGGCCCTCTCTGGACTCCGGAGCTCCGGCGCTCCGCTGGGTGGGCCGTCCCAGGCCGCTAGGCCTCGGAGGTCCCCTGTGTTGCCCACCCCCGGGTGGCTTTCTTCGGGCGTTGTGGGCCTGCCTTGCCTGAGTGTTTTATCTGCAGTTATGACCCACACCTTATGATGAGGGACGGGAAATCTCTTTCATCCCACAATCTGTGTTCCTTCGTGGGTAACCTTCTAGGGACAAGACTTTAGGTAAGCACATACGTGATCATGAATTAAAGCTTTGTATGCAAGTTAGGACTTTTCTTTTACCAAATTCTGTCATATTTATTTCATTTGTTCGCTCAGGAACAGTCAAGTCTGGGGGAAGCAATTGCACATAAGCTGTACTGGATTTTAAGGACCTACTGGAAATGTTTCTTTGCTTCATATTCCAAGCGCCTTGAAGAACTGTACTGCATAAAATCAGAATTTTACAGAATCTTAGAATTGTGATTTTATTATATAATGCATTTTGAAGGTTATCTTCACAACACTGAAATGAGGTTGCATATTAAAAGAGGCTTGCAAAAATATTTCCCAGTAAGCAGCCATTCAGAATGCAAATGCTGATTGTCCAAAAGACGAACACATAAAAGGGAACATTCGGCATAGAGCAGCTTTCCATTTGCATAGAGAAAAAGGCAAATTATATATAGCCTACTCTGAATCTCTTTTATATCAGTGCTAGAGATTCTCTTCTTCGAGATTACTAATGCCACCACTTCTGTAGCACATCTCATATGAATATATATTATTTCAGTAATTTTCACAATAGCTCTGTAATGTTGGTGAATGTTACCTCCATCTTTCCAGTGGGGTAGGGGCAAGACTGAGAACTTATTGCCTGTAATTGTCTAGCAAGTTTGTGGCAAAGGAGAGACTCTGAAAGATTTCCTGCTCATACCTATAGCCACCATATTCTACAACAGCTTTACAATAGATCGTGGATGGGAGTGGACCAAGGGTGGGAAATAAGTATCCCTCCAGTATCGTGATGCTATCAGTATTGCGATGCTATCTGTCCAGAGGGAAGAATTAACTTTTTATTGTCAAAAGTACACTTACAAGTTAGGGGAAGGCATGTCCATCAGTCCTACGTCTCTCAGCTACTCCCAGGTGTGCACCCAATGAGGCAGTTGCCACAACAGAGAGCTCCCAACCTTGGCTTATGTATCTCCCCTACCCAAGCTGTGTGCAAGCAAGAGAAGACTCTGCCTGCATGTAACCACCTGCTCCTCCCACTTCAGTCCTCTCCTGGTCCTGGGAGACAGAGGAGCAGGAGGAGGTGTGGAAGCCCTTGACTCTCCACCCAAAAATATATTCTTGTTCAGAAATATATTCTTATACACTGTAATAAGAGCCCATTAAAGTACAGGGGTACCTTGGTAGTCAAACGCCTTAGTTGTCGAACAAATCGGCTCCCGAACGTCGCAAACCCAGAAGTGAGTGTTCCAGTTTGTGAACGTTTCTCAGAAGCCAAACATCCAACTCGGCTTCCGCTTGAGTGCAGGAAGCTCCTGCAGCCAATCGGAAGCCACGCCTTGGTTTTTGAACCATTTCAGGAGTCGAACGGACTCCCAGAACGGATTCAATTTGAGAACCAAGGTACGACTGTAACTGCTAAAAGGAACTGAAGTTTACCTTGTATTTCCTAATGCGCTTAAATTACAGCATTCTTGCAAAAAAAAAAAAAAATGCTGCAAAAATGAGACCTACTGAAAAAAGAATAAGAGGGTGGTATTGCCGTTCTCAAGGTCACCCCAAGGTTTGCAGAAGACACTCCCCCCCCCAACATGGATTTCACATTTATGCAGACTGTGCCTGTTAGCTTGAAGAAAGCTGAGCCGTGGAACTCCTAAGCATGAGGAAAATGCTGTGGCAAATAATTTAGCAATTTCCAAAGATGGTTTAGATACTGGTAGAAAAATGATGTTGGTAATTACCAGCCGATTGCCGAATTCTGCCTCCATCTGCCACCCTTTTGTGACTGGTGGGCCTCAGCAATAATCTCAAGTGGGACTGAAAGTCTGAGCACCTCTGCCATACAGGAAAGACTTATTAATGAGCAATTGGCAAAGCCTGGATTTCTTCAGTAATAAATTTCCTCTCCCTGCTCCCGCCCCCCAATGGATAACCATGCATACATTTGCTAAATTTTCCTAATTTATTTCTGGTAGCAGAACCTGTGTGCTTGCATAATAAGAAATCCTCTTACATGACGCAGACCAGCAAGGAGGCAAGAGCCAGGAAGACGGAAAGCCAGTTCTCAAGGTGGTAAGAAGGTCGCTCAGTCTGGAAAAGCTACCTTCCAAACTTCACTCTGTTTGCCTGACTTGGGAAGGAACAGGCTTGATGCTTGGTGAGTTATTTTATAGCTGGGGGGTGGTCCTTAGGGGCAGATTGTTGACCCCACCCATCAGTGTCCCTTGACTTTCTCCCGTGTTAATGAGGGCCATTCCCGCTCCTCCCCCAAATGAGGAAACATTCATAGGGAAAATACTGAGTAACCTGACTCTCATAGTTAGAAATCCCCTCAATTCTGAGCAAAGTGTATTGGACCTTGCAGGCAGCCCATCGGTTGCGATGACAATCTTGCCTCTCTCTACGGTAAATGAAACCAGTTTCCCGACATTCTGTCACAGCTGTAGTGCAGAGATCGCCAAAGAGTTGTCCTCTTGTTGTTGGGCGCCAACTCCCATCAGCCTCAACCAAAATGGCCTGTGGTCAGGGATGGTGGCATAGCTGTCAACCCTCCCCTTTTTTGGCGGGAAACTCCCTTATTCCAATGCCGTTTCCTGCTGCTATCCCGGATTGTTGATATCCCTTAAATTTCCCGGATTTCAAAGGAAGCAGCTCCTCTCCCTCCCTGCCGGCCAGGGAGGCTCCTCAGCTGCGTTGCTCGGCTGCCAATAAGGAGTCTGAGACCGACTGGGGGCGGAGCTTGCATGCCTTGTGCAGCCAGACCCTCACACCCAGCCAGCCAGCCAGCCTGCCTGCTGTCTATGCGCTCGCTCTTTCGCTCACCCGTTCACGCGCAGCCTCTGGAGCGCAGGGTGGCAAGGCTACTTGGTGCCATTGCACCGCCCTCGCGGTATCCCTTATTTTCAAATCCGAAAGTTGACAGCTATGGGCCTGTGGTCGGGGCAGACGGAAGTTTTAGTTGAACAGCACAAAGCACGCAGCGTGTTGTCTGTTGTTGTTTATGACGTTTATTTGTCGCTTACAGAAATATCGCATAGATAAAAGGAGCATTCATTGCCTAAATGTGCCCATCCTTCAAAAACATAAAAAGAACAAATCTTGCCCCATCCTACCATTATGGACTTGGGTGTATCATACCTTATGGTTCCCAATTAAAAGCCAAATTCCAGGGTGAGCAGGAATGTCTTTTCCTGGCTAAGAAGTTGTTCATATGATGGCACCAGGCACCTTTATCGGAGGAGAGCAAGCCGCAATTGGGGAGCCACTACTGAAAAGGCCCGTTCTCGTGTTGCCACCCTCCAAATCTCTCTCAGAAGAGGGACAAAAAGAAGGGCCTCGGGTGACAGATGCAGTCTGGCATAAGCAAGATATGGAACCGGGGCCAGGGTTACACCAGGCAGGGGCGGACGTAATCCTTGGTGGATCCCCTTCTAAAATATTGCCCGTTGGTGAGAGCAAGACCTCCCTGGATTGGAGGGAGAGGAGAACCTCAATAGAGAGGCATTCATGCAGGGGGTTGGATCTTTCCTTGGACAGTGAGTTCAGTGGTAGAGAACATGGTTTGCATGCAGAAGGACCCTAGTTCGATCCCTGGCATCTATAGTTAAAAGATCAATGTAGTAATATTATTATTTATTAAATCTATATACCGCCCTATACCCGCAGGTCTCAAGGCAGTTTACAGAATAAAATCAAAATATAAAACTATAATGTCCATATTCAAAATAAAAACAACAACCCAATAACACTCTCCTAAAAAAAAAACATTTTAAAAGGGCATAGGATGTTGAATCAAATCAACCAAAGGCCTCGTTAAAAAGGAACGTTTTGGCCCGACGCCTAAAGGTGTATAATGAAGGCACCAGTCAAGCTTCCCTGGGGAGAGCATTCCACAGATGGGGAGCCACTGCAGAGAAGGCCGGTTCTTGTGTTGCGGTCCTGAGCCATTTAATGTACGTAGCTGGTAATGAGGCCGACAAAACAGGTCTGGCACAAGCCATTTTGCTGCCTGAGGCAAAGCATCAAATGGCAACCCTCGAGTCATAGTACCCAAGATCAACCAAGATATTTTGACATCTGGGGCAGGATATCCCACAAATGGTTCTTTCCCCTTCTAGGCAGCAGACGTACATTAAATGATAATAATAATTTGCTGCCCTTTCATGAGGCTTAAATCAGTTGCCTGAGGCAGCCATGTCCTAATAGTTAGGACCAGTCCTGCTAGATTTCTGCATTGTTTGAACCAACTCTTGATTTTGGGCCATATGGGGAAAGTCCCAGGTTCTGTAGTATCTGTAGTTAGAAAAAGGATCATGTGATGGGAAAGGCCTGTGTGCCTGAGACCCCGTAAAGCAGGTCTAAATCTGCGGTAGCAGTGCTACTCCAAGGCACCTTCCTCTCTCTATTCCTTTTGCCACTCAGCCTGTCGGAATGAGCGTTGGCTTTTCAACGCTGCAGGTCAGAAACCTATTCCATCAGAGGGCGAGAGAGCCGTGGTTTTGGCGTTGCTGCATCTGCCAAGTCCCAAATGACTTCCTTGTGGCGTGTCACAATGGCTTCTTGATCCTAGTTAGTGCCATTATGTCTCCACCTCTGAAAAAGGATGCCAACTGTCATTCTCCATTTATTTTGCTTTGAGTGCTTGTTATCACTGGCATATTTCCCCATGCATTCTGCTAGCTGCATTTCCCAAAAGGAGACACTGAAATTGTACCTTTTTGGGGAACCAGCAAATTCCTTTGATTTTTTTTTATTTGCCGTTTTTTTAAAAATAAGTTTCAGACCTTCTGTGACTTGGAGGGTGATGGAGGCACAGTTTAGCACGATCATTTCCACTCTCCATGCTTACATGTAGGTTAAACACATAAGCAGAGAGCCCAAATAGTGTTTCTGATGTATATTGATAGCTTTAAAACACTGCTTTTTAGCACCATATTTTGGATTGTACAGTTTTATTGGTTTTTAAAAATTATATACTGTACATTTCCCAGAGAATATCGGTTATTGGATGACTAAAAATGCAATAAATTAGATATATTTACATTTATCTGTAAATATTAATATTAACCATTTATTTATTTCATAAAATGTATACACCACTTGATTGTAAAAAAAACCCACAACCCTAAAGCGGGCTACAAAAGACAAAACAGTGAAATCGAAAGAAATCTCAACTATACTTTAAAACACAAAAAAAGTTAAAATACTAAAACAGATTAAAATTACCTCAGCGTTCTGATTTTCATGTATTTAATCAAATATTGTTTATTTTCTTTTTTGGGCCGAGCCTTTGGCTGTTCTGGGGTGGGAAGGAGAAGTTAAGTCTCCAAGCTGATTCAGTTAAATCCTCAACTTTTCTGAGGTTGAGGATTTGAGGATAAAAATACATACATACAGGCACTCAGTTCGATTGCAGAGTGCAGGGAATAATCATGTGTGGAAATGCATTTCCTTACCACAGTGCCACTGAGTGCCCTTCCCACAACCTCTGCTCAGCTCAAATGCAGGCCTACAACATGTCCCTATGTATGTCAACCGCTGCAAACAATTTCCTGTGCGAAAAGCTGATTTAATTTGCAAGGATGGGTTTGTCCGAGCTTAATGCCAGTCACTACCAAGCTGAACTTGATTTAACCAGCAGCTGGCTATCGGTGCAGGAGCACTGGAAATTCAGTTTGCACAGTTCAAGTCGCAGCTTTTTGGAGAACGGAAAATGTTACCTCCTGAATTTAACCGTATTAAATTTATGGAGTCGTGCATCCGCCTTAATCCCATGGTTGGCTGTTGTAATTGCCATGTGATGGCGAAGCTGGCCTGTCCTTGTACCCTTCCTGCAGCTGCCTCTGTCCATTTTGCCTGCCACAAGAATTGCGTATCGGGCAAGCCTGCTCTCTGTGACCTTTCCCCTCCCTTTTAGTACCTCTGATCAACATCATCTATAAATGCAAAAGCGCTTCAAAGAGAATCTGGCTACTTTAATAGGTTTGCACCTTAATTTTGTTCCAGTCTAACATGCATCCAGTCTGAATGTTAATTGCATTCACACAATGGGAATAACCTCCAGCTTAGGCCTGAGCATAACCCAACATACAAGTCTCTTTGTGTGCTGTTACTCTGGAGATCCAGTCAAGGTCAGCACAGGCCATGCCAAAGCCAGGCCAACACACTTGCAGCCATTGGATTCCAGTCGAGGTTAGATTTTGCTCAGTAGCAACCTGGGCAAACAGGGAGGAAAGCTTACAGTCCAAGAAAAACCACAGACAATTGCATGTGACTGAAACAAATTACACGGTTAATATTTATTTTTAATAAAAAATATTTATATACAGTTAAAATATATTGCAGCGGTTTAGGTTTCAAAAAAGAAAGTAAAGGGCCCCTGGATGGTTAAGTCCAGTCAAAGGTGACTATGGAGTTGCAGCGCTCATCTCGCTTTTCAGGCCGAGGGAGCCGGCGTTTGTCCACAGAGAGCTTTTCCGGGTCATACGGCCAGCATGACTAAACCGCTTCTGGCACAACGGCACACCGTGACAAGTGCCAGAGCACACAAACGCCGTTTATCTTCCCACGACAGTGCTACCTATTTATCTACTTGCACTGGTGTGCTTTCAAACTGCTAGGTTGGCAGGAGCTGGGACAGAGCAACGGGAGCTCACCCTGTCATGCGGATTCGAACCACCGACCTTCCAATCAGCAAGCCCAAGAGGCTCAGTGGTTTAGAGCACAGTGCCACCTGTGTCCCAACAATACAACAACAACAACAACAACAACAACAATAGAAAAGCATAAAGTATATACAAAGCTTAATAGATATGGAAAATGACACTGATGTGAAATAGAATTGTGAATGATATAGAATGTGTACAGAAAATGGAAAATATAATATATAAAAAGCAATACAAAATCAGGTAGATTATTAGCTATTGGATATGATTTGCATAAGGATTACCAAATGGCAAGCATTGACAAAGCAATCAATCAAAGTGAATCATGCTTTACAGCCACAGCAGTGACCATAGGAGGAATGACTGCTGGGAGAAGCACACAGAGAAGAAACACCATGGTGCATCTGCAGCAGCACAACCAGACACTTTCATCTTCCCTAGATGCCACAAAACATGTCTCTTCCATATCAGTCTTTACAGCCACAGCAGGCTCTATAACTCTCCAATGGTTTGACTTCACCCCCAAAGACGCACTCCTCCATTGTCTCCCGAGATACCAACCAACCAAGGTGACATTTAGTGCACAAAGCAGCTGTTAGTTATGGTTTTATTAGCCTCCCTCCCCCATCAAGTGATATCAAATTTGGAAATGGTAGAAATGTTAAGGGCGAAATGTTGATGGACCTTGGATAGCTCAGTCGGTAGAGCACGAGACTCTTGATCTCAGGGTCGTGGGTTTGAGCCCCACATTGGGCAAAAGATTCCTGCCTGGCAGGCGGTTGGCCTAGATGACCCTTGTGGTGCCTTACAATTCTATGATTAAGATAAGATAAGATAATTTATTGTCATTGCACAAGTACAAGCACAACGCTATACAAGTGCAACGAAATTGCATGCCCCCCCGTAAAAACAGAAAGAAAAAACAAAACAAAAAGCAGCACAAAACACACACACACCAAAGAAAGCCACACATACACACACATACACCCATCACAGCTCTCCAAGGTCATATTATCTGGTTACAGCGTTTAAGATGGTTATAGCTCTTGGGTAGAAACTGTTCTTCAATCTATTTGTTCTTGATCTAATTGTTCTATATCTTCTACCCGAAGGCAGTGGTGCAAAGAGGCTATGTCCTGGATGAGATGGATTCTAGAGAAGATTGACCACCTCAAGAAAAGAACTAAAGCAATCTCTAAGCACAGACCTATAGCAGAAACGTTCAAAAGAGACCACAATCTGTGGTGGCTGGCTCATTCTACATTTTTAGTCTTTGTCTATTTTTTAGTAAGTCACTGCTAACTTTGGGTCAAGATGAAACCCCAGTGGGCAGAGAAGTAATTGTACCTGGAAATTGACCTAACTGAATATGTTTGAGCCTCTAGGCAAGGAAATCCAGCCCTTTTCTCTGCAAAAGGTTCATGTGTGTACTTGTTAGCTGGTACGTTCAATCTTGTTGGCAAATGATCTGTCAAACTCAACAGCAAGAACAGATGCAAAGGAATGGGATTGGTGTCATATTTCTAGATAAGAGATAAATTTCCCTTTGCAGTGTTCAGATAGACAAATGATACGTCATGTTCCTGTGTTTTTCGCCACGGTGGCAATAATGGCACGATGCATTCTGAAACTGGGCTTCTTTGTTTCACTTCAAAATTCCTCAAAACCAAGTACATAATTTATGCCCCAAGGAAGGAGCAGGCTGGGCTTTGAGTCGTGACTCATTTGTACCACGTTGCAATATTAAAGCCTGCAAGAGACATCAATGACAAACCTGGTGTACAGGTTACAGGAACCTGAGACACTCAATAGCAATACGGTCACCGAATCAGTGCCTCCTGAAACCAGATAGGAAACGGTATACAGCAATCAAATAACAGCAACACAATCTGAGCGCAAGCAGGCGACCGTTCTGTTAAACATCCAACTATCCTGGCATCTCCTGGTAGGACAGGGCATGTCTCCTGTCTGAAAATTTGAGAGCCGTTGGTTCACATGTCATGGTAAGCCAAACTATGACTCAGCATGAACAAGCAAGAGTGCTGATGCAGAACTGCTTTGTTATTCCACTGCTCCTGGGCTACAAGAAACTAAGTAATGGTTTCATTTTTGTGGGTTGTCTCATTCCAAACAAACAATGAGCTGTAATCAAGGTTAGTTATTGGCGTATCACTTATGGTTTGTTTGGGAGGAGACAAACCATGATCCTGGGTTGAATCTAACACTATTGGCCTTGTCTGTTCAATTCACCGCAGTCTATCTTCACATGCAGGGGAAATCCGTAACTCACCAGGGGTTTGAGAGACATCAGCTAAAAGCCGTTTCCAAGGGTGTGGCTTCTGTTGCATGCTGACAGCTTCTAGGAGCCACAGGGTGAGAGCTGAGTGCAGGATGGGGACCAAACTACCCCAGAAAGAGCACAACTTGTCCCCCACCAGTGATAATACCTCTCCCCTAGCACCCAACTTGTGGATAAGGAACTGGTTAAGTAACAGGAAGTGGACGGTAGGAATTTATGGACAATTCTCCCAGTGGAGGGATGTAGAGAATGGAATCCCCTATTAGGACCATGCTTGTTAACATATTCACAAATGAGCTAGAGTTCAAACTCTAGCTCATTCATGAACCAGTTAGCAAGCACAGTCAGGGGAACAGTGAGGCAGCCAAGTTGACAGATGATACTAAATTGTACACCTCTGGTCACCTCATGTCCTGAACCGGCAGGACTACAGGGAGGAGAAAGAAGCTTCCAGAGGGGTGTAGCCGGCACTGGGGCACACCAGGGCAAGCAGGGGATGGGGAAGGAGATGTTGGTGTAGGAAGCACTTAAAGGGTGACGGAAGGGATGGGGGTTGATGCGCAGGAGCCGGAGCAGCAGGACCTATCCCCAAAGCCAGAGGGGCCCCTGTCTGATGCAGGCTTTGATGCGCAGGGAACAGCGAGTGGGGCGCTCCAAGAGGCAGAGGCAGGCAAGGGCCCACAGCCCAACTTACTAGCGGGCCAGGTTGGGCTCACTAGTTCTGGGAGGAGGTAAGTGATTCCCAGCTGCAGTAGGCTGGGAGCAGGTGAGGGTCACATGCCTCCTCAAGCCCAGATGCTAAAATCAGCAGGCATAGTATAAAAGGGCAGCAGAGCTAAGGTGCTGTGCCTGTTCAACTGCACTTCGACTTGGGTACTCCTGGACTTCCACGGGACTGAACTTCGGGTTTGACGCTGGACTGTATCCTGACTTCAGACTTGGATTGGCCCTGAACCTCGTTTCCTGACCTTCAGCCTTTGGATTTCAGACTTTGCCGGTGCTGATCTTGGCTTTTGAACTTGTGTTTGGTACACTTGAGTGGCTGCCAGGTAGGTCAGGGGATCAGGACACCAAACCTCAAAAAGGATAGAGTTGGGAAAGGTTTCTAAAAAGGCAACCAAAATGATGAAGAGGATGGAGCAGCTCCCAATGTGGATAGGGTACAAAATTCGGGCTTTTTGGTTTAGAGAAAAGGCGAGTCAGAGGTGACATGATAGAAGTGTGTAAAACTATACGAGACATGGAGAAAGTGAATGGACACTGGTTTTTCTTCCCTCTCCCATAGTGCTAGAACTCATGGGCATCTCATGAAGCCAAATGTTGGATGGTTCAGTACAGACAATAGAAAATACTTCTTCACATAGTGCATAAACTGAGGAACTTGCTCTTGCAGGAGGATATGAGGGTCCCCAACTTTAAAAGAGGACTAGACAGTCAGAGGCTGAATGCTTCTGGATAGTAGTTGCTTGAAACTGTGTGATGGGGGTTCCTCTAAGTCACTGGTTGGCCACTGAGAGAATAGGATGCTGGGTTGCTCCAGCAGATTCTTCTTCAGCCTCTTATGAGGGGGATAGTGGAGTGCATGGGCTAATAGCTTACAGTGGACCCTCGACTTACGAATGTAATCCGTTCCGAATGGCCATTCGTAGGTCGGAAAAAATCGTAAGTCGAGTCCCCATAGGAATGCATTGGGAGAAAAATATCCGAAAAAATTCGTAAGTCGAAAAAAAACGCATCTAAACTTCGTAGGTCGAGGAAACCGCATCTAAAACGGCAACGATTTCCATTCAGAGGTCGAAAAACTCGTAACTCGAAAAATACAGAAGTCGGGTCATTCGTAAGTCGAGGGACCACTGTATTTTCATTTTGGACTTGCCCATGCAAATGCAGGGAAGAGGATTCTGTCATGGGGAGAGGATACAGGTCAGTGACCTTGCACGCCTTGCATGCAAAAGGTCTCAGGTTCAATGCCTGTCGTCTTCACTTAGGGCTGAGAAAGACTCCTGTCCGAGCTGGAGAGCAGCTGCCAGATAGTGTAGACAACATTAAGCTAGCTAGATCACTTGTGTAAGGCAGATTCCTATATTCCTGTTACCAAAACAAACATCCCTTTTATTGGAGCAGCGGCAGCAGCATGTCTTAATTGGGTCTTTAGGCAGGAATTGTGTTTCCTGTGGGTGCAGCAGTGTTACACTGGTGGTTCCTTGGAAACGCATGAGGTGTAATTGGCAGGTGTGTCTCCAAGTGTGAGAGCCCTGGTTATCATTCGGCTTCCCCCAAATAACAATTCTTGCCCCGAACAGCTTACAATACACATTTCAACATGGGGTGGAGGAGGAAAGGAAATGACAAGGACGACAAGGGATGGATGTGAGGAAAGGACACATCCCATCTTGATAACCGCTCTTTTCCAGCTGTTCTGTATCATTTATTTTTCTATCCTGCAGGATGGCTGAGACATAGAGTCAGCCTCTGTGGATCAGAGTGCACTCCTTGTTTAACCCTCCAGCAGCGAGTGCCGCAACTGAAGGCATCACAACTCATTGCCTCATCATTTTCCAATGCAGGTATTTGTTTCAAGAAGGAAGCGACTCAAAGCTGCGTGACCCTATAGGACAGGGGTGGGGAAGATCCTTCTTATGGCCCACATGCCGGTGACGGGCAGGGCAAACAGACCAGGGCGATGATTTCCGCTGTACAGTAATCTCCGCTGCACCCACACAAAAGTCTTGAGGTTTCTACACCCACACACTTGCAAACAACACTTCTCCATTCAGGCAAGGCAAGCAAGAGATGTGATCACTGTTCGTCAAGGACTCCAGCCAACCAAAAACAACTGAGAGAGCAGGAGCAAGGACTGGTTAGAGGGGCCTGGAGGACGGCATTCAGGTTGAGCTTCTCCACCGCTGCACTATTTTCGGTCTGAGCATAGCCAAAAGGTTTCGGGCAGTATTCTACTAATTTCTCCTCCAAGCACAAGGATGACCGCAAGTGCAGTGGGACTTTCCCCCTTCTCCGTCCCTGCATGCCCTGTACCTTCCAGAGGTTTCAGGGGAACCCCTAGAACAGATTTAAGGGGTGCGCAGGGAAAATAGAGGGGGGAGTCCCATTGCACTAGCCGTAATCCTTGCACTGACGGGACCCCGACGTGCTGCTACGTGGCTTTGAGTCTGAAGCCACCTGAACAAAATGAAACAAGCCTACAGGGCATGAAGGCAATGCCCATTCCCGAGTTTTGATAAGCCTTGCACCTGGCATTCAGAGATATGCTGTCCCCAGTACTGGAGGCTCAACTGGCCCAGTGGAGGCCCTTCTGCCCTGGTCCCTTCTTTCCTCTTCTCAATTTTCTACACTTTAGTCTACTCTGAAGGCTGGCTCTACCATTAGGCAGTGAAGTGGCAGCCCTAAGAGGCCATTTTGGGGTGTCTTGAAAGGCTGGAAAGTGTTAGTTATTTAATGCATTATTATTTAATGCATTGCTATTGTATTTTGGGGACCCAGGTGGCGCTTTGGGTTAAACCACAGAGCCTAGGGCTTGCTGATCAGAAGGTCGGCGGTTCGAATCCCTGCGACGGGGTGAGCTCCTGTTGCTCGGTCCCAGCTCCTGCCCACCTAGCAGTTCGAAAGCACGTCAAAGTGCAAGCAGATAAATAGGAACCGCTCTGGCGGGAAGGTAAACGGTGTTTCTGTGCGCTGCTCTGGTTCGCCAGAAGCAGCTTAGTCATGCTGGCCACATGACCCGGAAGCTGTACGCCGGCTCCCTCGGCCAATAAAGCGAGATGAGCACAGCAACCCCAGAGTCGGACACGACTGGACCTAAAGGTCAGGGGTCCCTTTACCTTTATTGTATTTTTAGCACAAGGAAAGGTGAGGGACACTTGTGAGACTTTCTGCCTCAAGTGTCAAAGTAACTTTAACCTGGATTTTTCTTTAAAACCTGCTTGTTTGTTTTTAGAAGCCTGTTGCCAGATTATCTCAACGACTAGTTTACAGTTTTAAGCTCTGATCTGGAAGCAGCCTTGGTCATTGTTTTAATTATTTGTTTTCAATTTTTGTTGTTGTTTTATACCTCATTAGCCACCTGAGCAACCTGTTTTGGAGGAGAAAAGCAGGATGCAAACAAATACTAGTGTACCATTTGCTAGCATCCCATATTGCGTATGATGTGTGGAAACAAGGCTGTGGTTCATCGAGCTTTCCAGATGAACAGATTAGAATTTCTTCCAAGTATGCCAAACTAAATCTGTATACAGTATTTAAGAAGCCCAGTTGCTGGGTGAGGCCTTTGTGATTTATAATAATTGCAAATAATTGTAGCATCGTGGCATAGCTATTTCCTAGATGCTGACACCACTCTTCTCCCAGAGATCCTGCTAAAGAGGAGAAATCAGCAGTGTTGCTTTTGAACAAGATGCTTCCTCTGTTTGCTGCAGTTCAGAGCTGGCAGTGAGGTGACCACCTTAAGCAGTAGATGCTGACTGTGTGGAGAGCCACGACGAAGTGTGAAATGGCAAGAGGAGAGTTGCTAGGTTATAACCCAGAGATGCATTGGAGGGCTTGATAAAGTAGGAAAGTCGACACAGTGTTATTGTACGGTCACTTTAAAAAAGCAACAACAGGTGGATCAGGGCCTCAGTAGCATCAAAGTGTTAAAGTGCCCTCTCCCCACACCATGACCTTGAGCCAACTCCCCCCACAACCTCCCCCCCCCACCCACTACAATCACAACACACAAGGCTAATTTGATACCAATGACATCATGTCTAGTTTGGTCTTTTCAGGAGTGGCCCCTTCTACAGGGAGGGTTGCCTGGCACTGATCTATTTTTGGCACCAGGCAAAGGCATTTCTCTTATCCCAGGCATTTGAATGCCCGCCCCCCCCTTCCCAGCACCTGGTCGTGGTGGGTACCACCAGCTGCTGGAAAGAAAAAAATGAACATTCAAATACCTGGGAGAAGAGAAATGCCTTTGCCTGGTGCCCCAAAGACTGTGATGGTTAGACCTATGTAAGTGGATGTAGGGACTGTTTATATGGTTTGATTACCTGGTATTGTGTCGAAACAAAATAAAAAATAAAAAAATTCCTTCCAGTAGCATCTTGGAGACCAACTAAGTTTGTTCTTGGTATGAGCTTTCCTGTGCATGCACACTTCTTCAGATGTATTGTGTGTCATTTTAAATCGCCGTGCTTTTAAAGGTTGCATACTGTATTTTTACTATTATTTGTAAGTCACTTTGAGATGCTTCTGTCAAGAGACTACGAAGCCTCATAAATAATAAACAAGGTGCTAAATGTGTCATTAGAAACTATAAGCACTTCCGGACACAAGGCTTGATATTACAAATGGGTCGTTCAGGTATCGCAAGTGGGTCATTGGCGCTTTTAAAAAACTTTCTGGATTTCAGTGGCATAGCGTGAGGGGGCACAGGGGTGGTTGCCCCGGGTGCAACATGGTTAGGGGCACAAAATTTTGCCTCAGTACAGCTGTGTGCTTCCGTCGCTGAGCTCCAATGAGAACAGCTTTTCCATGTGAACCAGGAAGTGGCCTCTCCAGACAACAGGACAACTCTACTTTTCTTATCTCTGTGTCTGCAATCTCCTGGGTGATGCAGACGCCATCAGGCAGTTGAATGTCTGTCAGTTTCCATCCCTCCCACCTCGCCCACCCTCTGGCCCTGGGCACAGGCAACCCAGACTATGCCACTGCTGAAAAGAGTAGATCTGGACTGAAGGGGGTGGGGATACAGGCTGTCATTTTGATGACAATACCATTTCTTTTCTCCTTCGCATTTGCATTGGTTGCTGGAAAAAACACAACCTGGCATGTCTGAGCAACATCGATCCCACAATAAATACTGCCTGGAATTGTCCTATGTTAAGTGGTGGTGTTTTAAAGCCAGTTGGGGTGGGGTTAATCAGGACAGCAGCATTCACAGATAACAATATTTGATCCTTGCTTTCCCAGTTGCGCCCACCAATAATTGCCCCATGCAGTGCTATTTGCCTAAGGAATAAATATCCCATTGCTGCCCATGGGAGCTTTGCTCCCTAAGGCTGACAGCAACGCATGGGAAATTTTAATCAGGATTGAGGCAGAGAATGGAACGGTTAAATCTCCCCCCTCTCGTGGTCCCAATGAAAATTTCTCCTCCCATCTCCAATGCCTATTATTACAATTTATAAACCTAACGTAGTTTCTAATGATCCATTTAGCATCACATGTACTTCGGCTCTCTGAGTGCGCACACACTAATGGCTTAAAAAGCAGCAAGGTTGTTTTCCACCGCAGCGTTTCAAGCCACATTTGCACAGTGTTGTGCACATCAATGAGGGAGCAGGGATGTACAGTACTCACCCAATGCGCATGTTCTTTCTTGTTTCCCTGCCCCTGCAACTCCCCTAGAACTCCAATTAACAAAGCTTTTGTCTGTGCATGCACACTCATCTGCACATGTGCAGTGACTGTCTCAAATATACGCACCGGGCTTAAGCACAAAGTGAATGCAGCTTAGGTTTTCTAGCTGGATTTAAGCTGGTTTGAGGGGGACAGAAAATGCATCAAACTGTGGTATTTGTGTAGAACTGATACAGATTGTGGCTAATGTCACAGGCACACAGCTTCAAAAACTAGCCATGGGAGCACCTTGGATGCAGAGTAAGTGGAAGCCAAATGCCTTTCAAAATGTTCTTCAGAAATCAGATATGCATTATCCAGTCCCCATCAGCAAACGATGTTGTGGTGTATTCTGGTGTTAAATCAGACCATTCATAGACTGTCTTGGGCACCGTGCTGCTGAGAATTAATCACTTGGGGCAGTGGCTCTGTGCCAGCAAGTGGCACAACCGATGATATCACCTTCTCCAAAGTTCTGAATGTGGGCCAAGACCCAACACCTGGAACGCTGCCATTCCAACTTCCCACACCGGAGATTAGCAAAGTCGATGGCTGTTTACAGAGACCTAGAAGGAGTGTGGGCAACGCCAAGATTTGCAAGAAGCCATTCATGAAAATGTCAAGAGATGGTTGTCAGCATTCTGTAGTAAAATGAAGCTGTCCATGCTGGCGATGGAACCAGGGCTTTTTTTCAGTTGGAACTCGCAGTTCCAGCAGCTCTCAGGTGGGTGCCATTGTCATTATAAGTGAACAATGAGGCGTTCGTGGTGAGTTCCGGCACCTCTTTTTCTAGAAATATAGCACTGCACGGAACCCTCAGAGTTTTCTGCTGTACTTCAATAATACGACAAATGTTTGTGAGATTCCCAGGACAATGATTATTTAGCGGACCCTCAGGCCATGATGACATTCTTCTATTAGGGAACAAAGAATGAACTCAAGACTGGGATGGGGGATCTGTGATCATCTGGATGACCTTGGACTACGGCTCCCAATACCTCTGACTGCTGGCCATGCTGCCTGGGGCTAATGGGAGTTGTAGTCCAATGTTATCTGTATGGACACAGATGCCCATTGCTGTCTTAGAAAATGTTGTGAAAGTTTGACAGGTCAGTCCCAATGTGTGGTATGATCACATAAATGCCTAGAATGGGACACCAATGCCCCCAGAATTAAAATATTGTGTTAGCTAGTCTTGAACAGTGTTGTGTTCAGAGGAATTATTGGAAGTATGAATCTGGATGCACATTTAGCTTAATGAATTAAGGCTGCAATCCTATGCACACTTATCTGGAACTAAGTCCCACTGAACGCAAAGGGACTTAGACCTACTTCTGAGTAGATATGCATAGGATTGCAGTGTAAGGGTTTTTTAATTGCTGGCTTTTAAATACGTTGACCTTTGATCTTTTTACCAGTGGAACTTCAAATCATTTTTAGCATTGTTAATTATCGTTGCATATTGATTTGTTGTAAGCTGCTTTGGGAGCCTTGTCTGTACTGTAATACTGAGATCCGTTAGCATGTGAACAAGTAACAAACTGAAAAATTGTGCCAAGGTTAATATTTTAATAACTTAAAATAACATCAGCAAATAATTAACTGACTTGCGATGAGTCCTGCTGACCCATTTTGCCTCGAACTTAACAGGCCACTACAGTTCAGCAGATAAGTAGAAGCTAGATTAGTCATAAAGCAGTTTGTCCATGGGAGTTCCACAACATGTGGGTGAGTTTTAGATCTAATCTGCATGCAGATGAACTACTTCAGTTCTTTTTCCTCAAGCTCTTTTCTCTTTCTGCTTTTTAAAATAGATTAGCAAGCTGGAACTTGTCCTTCAGCAGCTGAACAATTAACTTGCAGTAAACACAGCTGATAATTGCTTTGTACTTGTGTCTTGGTACCTGCACACAATTGATTGCGTCCTGAATGCTGTGTCAACTTTGATTAAAAAAAACCCTCATTGATAATCAGCCAGAGACTTCCCTATCATAATCTGCGAGTTTGAATACACATATCTGATGAGTCTGTTGATGACCTTCTAATTGTGGATCGATCCATGTACTCATACGCTTACAGATTTATTTATTTTTTAAGTCTCATCTTCTCATCTTTATATTTTTCTCTCACACCACCCCTGCGAGGTAGGTCACCAAGAGACAAGCTATGCTACCCAAAACATGGAGCAGCAGTTGATGAAAACAGCAGCCTCATGTCAAGTTCCCCTCTTCTGCCCAACAGGATGTTGTAATTAAACTCAAGACATACCATTGCCAGATGATGTGCTCTCCTGCCTCCCCAGCTCAAGTTGATGACATGAAGGGATGCCATGATGAAGGGATGCCATGCATTCATTACTGAAATACCACATCCTTCCCAACATGCCCTCTTGGGTGTTAAGATCAGCAGAGGGAGCCCTCTTAGTAGTTCTCCTGCCCTCATACGTTCAGGGTGTTCGCAGGGTGCTGGAGATGGCATTCTCTGTGGCAGCTCCTAGGCTGTGGAATTCCCTCTTCACAGAGGCGGGTCTGGCATCTTCAATATATACCGTATTTTCCACTATATGCTGAAGACCCACCTCTTTATCCTGGGCTTTTGAAACTCAAGACATGTGTTTTCAGGGCCTTCCCCATTCCTGTGAGGCAATTTGTTTTACACTGTTTTTTACACTGAATTTTAACTTCTTGTAACCCACCTGCTGGGGGAAGGGCAGGTAACAAATAAATAAGAACAAGAACAGCTTTGGGAGCAGGATGCAAAAAAGGGCCCAGGTGTTGTGTATTGATTCAGAGTGTTATCATATCTGTATTACTATTGTCTGTAATCACATTAGGGTAAAGTAGCTGCCTTCCTGTCCCAGAAGGAACAGTTACTATTGGTGCATTCAAGTTGCTGCATTTGGATCCTCTGTCTTATTGGTTCCCACCAAAAAGCAGCTGTGTGATTGCTTGAGATTGTTCCCTCCAAAATGTATCTTTTCCTAGTCAGTCTTCTGTCCCTATAAATGTAGCTTCCCTACCCTCAGTTCCCCCAGTCTTGTTTGCCTGAATAAAGAGTTGTTACATGAAGAAGTTGTTTCCTGCCTGCTATGTCAGAAAGCTGAAATCACTTGCTGAAATCATTAACTCACGCTACAACACCAGGAACCGGACTGCGACAAAGGGGCATGTCTGGAAACTGGGTTGCGGCAATGGTTGGGAAGCAGGGTTCCCCTTCCTGTCTGGGGCCTGGAAATTTCGCCAGCTCTTCAGTTTTGCACTTCTCCTTATGGCCATGCAGTTGATGTGTGCAGTTGACTGCTGCCTCTCTGGCACACGTTGGCTGTATGCTTAGAAATGTGCATTAGGAGAAGGGCTGCAGCTCAGTGGTTGAGAACATGCTTTGCATGCAAAAGGTTCTAGGTTCAATCCAAGGTCTCCTGGTAGTTTCATGGCCCTCAGACATTCATGGGCTGGCAGCCCGGGAGAGGGCATTTTTTCCTGGCAGCCCTTAAGTTGTGGAATTTCCTCTCCACAGATGTACATCTGGCACCTTCATGATTGAAGATGCACCTCTTTCCCTGGCTTTTGACACATGGGAGATATAGATAGAGAGAAAGACAGAAGGACAGACTCTATTCTTTAGATTGCAATTTTAACTGATTTTAATCATCTATTTTCAAATTGCTGTAACCTACCCTGCAATATTATGGTGAAGAGCAGGTAAAAAAGGAACTTAAAAATAAACAGTAATAATTTCTGCATGTTATATGGGAGAGGAAAGGGAACTTGGTAAGTGTTGTGGGTAACGTTTGCTTCTCATTTGCAGATAGGGAGAGAAAGCATGACGTGTCCCCCACCCACCCACGATAGGAACTACCCCTCCCCTAACACCCCATACATATGTAACTGTTTGTTTTTTTTGTAATATTTGGTTTGTCTGTTGTTGCATCAGTTTTTTGTTCACCACTTTTATAATCAAACTAGTTAGTCTAGAGAAGACTTGGGAAGGTGGTGGCAGCGATAGTATCCTTCAAATATGATGGGCTGTCACACAGAATAGGGCAAAGATTTGTCTCTTGCTACCCCGAGCAGAGGCGTAGGAAGGTCAGGTGGTACCCAGTGTGGAAAATTTCTTGTCACCCCCCCCCACACACACATTGATTTTTTTTTTTTGCCTGCAAAAATGCTTTTACGTTATTTCATATTTTCTTACAAAGGGATAATAATAAGTAAAAATAAACTTTTATTTATATCCTGCCCTCCCCAGCCGAAGTCGGGCTCAGGGCAGCTAACATCAGATACATAACATTGATATAAAATCAAACAATAATTAAATTACCTCCTAAAAACATGTCAAAATCAAATTAAAGTCTAATTAGATGGCTTTCCGCAGGGTTAGGGTTGGGAACAGTAAGTGCTCCACTGAATTTAAATTTCAGCCTTCACGACATAGGAAAACAGCCAAGTAAACAGCTATTTTCGTGGAGGAGGGTCAAGATATTAACTGATATGCATGAAATTTCATATATAGCTATATAATCCCTAGTGTAGCAAGATCAGACCTTTGGAGCAGGCATTTTCAAACAAACAAAAAAAGTTTTTTATGAACCACCCTAGTAGGGCAGTAATTGTTCCTTGATAATTTGTCACCCCCTCCATGATGGAACCTGGGGCGGCCCGCTCCGCCCCCCCGCCCCCCACTTCCTACGCCCCTGCCCAAAGCACCTTGAGCCAGAGTGTGAAGTCAAATGGGTCTTAGAAAGCACTGCTAATAACAAGGCCAGTGGAAATGATGATATTCCAGCTGAACTATTTAAAATTTTAAAAGATGATGCTGTTAAGGTGGTACACTCAATATGCCAGCAAGTTTGGAAAACTCAGCAGTGGCCAAAGGATTGGAGAAGATCAGTCTACATCCCAATCCCAAAGAAGGGCAGTGCTAAAGAATGCTCCAACTACCGCGCAATTGCGTTCATTTCACACGCTAGCAAGGCTATGCTTAAAATTCTACAAGGCAGGCTTAAGCAGTATGTGGACCGAGAACTCCCAGAAGTGCAAGCTGGATTGTGGTGCTGGAGGAGACTCTTGAGAGTCCTGTGGACTGCAAGAAGATCAAACCTATCCATTCTTAAGAAAATCAGCCCTGAGTGCTCACTGGAAGGACAGATCCTGAAGCTGAGGCTCCAATACTTTGGCCACCTCATGAGAAGAGAAGACTCCCTGGAAAAGACCCTGATGTTGCGAAAGATTGAGGGCACAAGGAGAAGGGGACGACAGAGGACGAGATGGTTGGACAGTGTTCTCGAAGCTACCAATATGAGTCTGACCAAACAGCGGGAGGCAGTGGAAGACAGGAGTGCCTGGTGTGCTCTGGTCCATGAGGTCACAAAAAGTCGGACACGACTAAACAACTAAACAACAACAACCCCAGAGGACAGGATTTGATTTAATGGGCTTAAATTACAGAAGGGAAGATCATAGTTCGACTTTAGGAAAAAGACCTTGATTATGGCTGCCTAATCTCTGGCCCTCCAGAGGTTGTTGGACTCCAGCTCACATCTGCCCCAGCCAGCAGGGACTATGGTCAGGGATGATGAGGGTTATAGCCTGACAACATCCAAAGGACCACAGATTTGTCATCCCTGTTTGCCGAACAGAAGCTGGGCATCTGTTGTGGATGCTTGTTAGTTGTACTATTAAATGGTGCACTCATGCCACTTCCAGCACTATGATCTTTAGACTAATCTCTTTAAAAATTTGGTTGCATTCTCTCTCTCTCTTTTTAAAAGAATCTGTAACTCCACAGTAAATAGCTAGGTATTGCAAGTTAAGTTTCTTCCTTTCCTCATCACTGCCACAGCGGTATTCAGTATTGCTGTGATGCGACAGCTTGATCTTTTATTATAATCAAGTGCTCTACCTAAGGTTTTGGCAAGCACTATGTGCTAATGAGCAGACTTCAATATCATGTCTGTTTTAATGCATCTGTAACATGACCATCTGGATTGGATAGTGCTGCAGCCTTTGTAAGCATGTGGTAAACAGAGCATGACAAAATGCGCAATTGTTAAGTTTTGACGACATTTAATTGGGCATATTTAATGTTTGTTAATAATTTATGTCTTTTCCGTGTTTATATGTTTGTGGAGATTATTCACTATGCAATTTAAACTCCTGGTATATATCACCTTTTGAAACTTCTTGGATAAATGATAGGTAAATATATATATGTCAATTTGCAAATAAAAAGGTTTTGTTTTGTTTTTAAAAAAAGATAAATTTAATATCCCAAAAGACCTAAATAATTCAACAACCGCTACTAGTATGTGAAAAATGTGACACAAGATACAGTAGATGCTTTCTGAAAATGATGGGTGTCTTCAGCTGCTCCGGCTGTTCTGACACAGGAAGAGGAAGAACACTTTGAAGGGTGCTTTATTACTTCACAAATCAAAGTCTTTGTGTAGTTTACACTGGCATCTGTGAACTGCTCTGATTTTGTATGAAGAGTTGTATATCAATGGAAATATGTGGCAAAAGACAATCAGCAGTTCACTGCTTCTACAGCTGGCTAGATCCTGAAGTAAGTGTTTGTATCTGGGTATCCTGTATCAGCAGCCTCCAGCCAGCTCCGCAAAGTAGCCATATTACAGTGCACTGTCTAATAATGAGACTTCCTGCCAGGTAACTGCGTGCAGAATTGCAACCTAAGGCACACACCTGAAAGAAAGCCCCAGTGAATAGACATGTACAGTGCAGTGTCTCACAGCACAGACGACAACAGAAGTCTCATATTGTACCTTTAACAAATGAACAGTAACTTGAAGTTCTGTAGCCAAGATCCTACCTCATGAATCACTGTGCACAATGGATTACTTTTCACAGCTGGCAGTCAAGTGACTCACAGTTGGGACACCGATACAGAACAGCTCTAAAGCTTCAGTTCTATTACACTAACCTTGAATTCAATGGGAATTATTTTTGAGCGAAGTGGCATGCATAGGCTAGTGCCGTGAGTTTGGGAGGGTCAAAATAGCACTATTACGGTAGGCGGAAAATGGTATGCATTCAGCTGTGTCATTGTTGAGGAGTGCATTAACACCGTCCATGCCTGTGGCTTCATAGACATAATGCTGCTGTTTTTTTCTGTGACAGGAACAGATTACGTTACTATATATGGAGGCACACCACTGGTCCAGCTCTGAGGGCCTTCTGGCGGTTCCCTCACTGCGAGTAGTGAATTACAGCAAGTCAGGCACAGGGACTTCTTGGTAGTGGCACCTGCCCTGTGGAACATCCTCCTGGCAGATGTTCTAACTTTTAGAATACATCTGAAGGCAGCCCTGCATAAATAAGTTTTTTAATGTTGATGTTTTATTGTGCTTTTATATCTGTTGGAAACCACCCTGAGTGGCTGGGGCAACCCAGTCAGATGGGCGGGATATTATTATCATTATTCAAGCTCAATATTGGCCAGCAGCTCTCTAAGGTATCAAATGGGAGTCTTTCCCACCCCTGGAAGTGCCAGGGATTTAGCAGCTTGCATGTAAAGCATGTCTATGGTAATGAGCTGTAGCCCTTCCCCAGATTACAGTGGTTCAAGATGACAAGACAACCTCAAGAAATTCATGTTTCAGATGCAATTTGCATCAGAGTATTAGTTGTTGAGGGAGTGACAATGGGAGAATGTGATTGCCTTCATGTCCCGCTTGTGGACTTCATTCTGGGCCTTCAGCAGTGTGGCAGCCATTTTGTTTTCTTCTTTCATTGTACAGATAGATTTTTAACACACTTATCTTTTCCACTGCCAGATCTTTATGTTAATTGCTCTGCAAAGCAGTGTTCTTGGCCAATTTCAGAGCCTGAGGAGGAGAGCTCATGTCTCAGACTAGCATGACAACCAACGTTTCTTCCCAAGACTACATGGAATTGAAATGTAAATTCTTATCTAATATTTAGGGTTACCATGAGTCCTCTTTTTCAGAGGTAAAATTTGAGACAAATTGCATCTATTTGCTTTGAATGGCCGTCATAGCGTCCTCTTTTTTGCTCTTCAAAATATGGCAACCCTAATCGGAAGCATTCCCTAAAACAAAATGCACATATGCAAGATCAGTTAAACAGAGAATTTGTGTATTGTTTTTTGTAATTTGAAAGAATAAATAAAATTTATAAAAAATAAAAAATAGAGATTAAGTGTTCCTTCTATTTCTGATGAGCGCTGTTGCTTATGTGACCAAACACCACAGTTCACACACTAGACAGAGATATCAGCATATTAGGTGAAACCCCCTAGGTTTGCAGAGGTACAAACAAAACCCCTAAGTAAGTGGGATCTCAAGCACACTCAGCGTCAAGGAAACGTTTTTGGGGGGGGAATCGAAAACTGGGTGGGAAGGGGAATAGAATAGGCTACTGTGGAGGCATTGCTGTGTCAATAATCAACGTGCTGAGAGACCTACAATCTTGGCTGTAAGTCCTTGAAGAACTGTTTCCTGCCTTGCATGCCTTTTCCCACTTGGCCTGGGAGAGCTGAGCCCTGACTCCAGCTACAAAAACTGAGGCTACTGGGCTGGGGTATTTTTGGGGTGGGGTGGGGTGCTGGATGTTGCTGCAGTTGCTGTTATTGATATTAATTTTTGTACCTTTATTTTATAATTTATTTTTATGAGGAAATCGTTTCAATTTACTTGTGTACTATCTTGATGTTTTGATAGAATCACAAAACTGTCCAGTTGGAAGGGACTCTTGAGGGTCCAAACCCCTACAATGTTCGAATCCCCGCGACGGGGTGAGCTCCCGTTGCTCGGTCTCCTGCCCACCTAGCAGTTCGAAAGCACATCAAAGTGCAAGTAGATAAATGGGTACCGCTCCGGTGGGAAGGTAAACGCGCTGGTTTTGCCAGGAGCGGCTTAGTCATGCTGGCCACATGACCCGGAAAAACTCTGCGGAAAAACGTCGGCTCCCTCGGCCAGTAAAGCGAGATGAGCGCCGCAACCCCAGAGTTATTCGCGACTGGACTTAACTGTCAGGGGTCCTTTACCTTTTTATGTCTGTATGTGATTTTATTTCATGTTGTAAGCTGCCTGGAGCATAGTTTTAATAAAATGATTTATGTATTTATGTACACACACGGTCAAACATTTTGAAAGCTGCATTTCCGAATTAACACGTGGTTTTCAGACCCACTTTCCGGCCCTCCCACATCCAACAATGTCTTTGCTCCTTAAACCTTGAGCGAGCAAGCTTCTCCCCCGCTTGCACCCGGACCCTCGCAGCGCATACATCTGCAGGCCCTTATGTGTGAGGCATAGCCCCCGACTCCCCCAACCCAAAACCCATTGCCCGTGCCTCGAGTGCCCGCCTCCTCTCTGCCCATCTTTCCCCGCTCCCCGTTAGGCACGGGCATGCACACGAGTCATGTGCCCGTGTTCTTCGTGCCCGCTGCCCGCGTCGAGCCCTTCCACGCGACATTTTCCAAGCCAGGGGTCGCTGGTTAATGACAATGTAAGAGGTGGGGGGAAGAGAGAAGGGCGGTGTGGGGTCTTGCATCCATCCAATCCAGTAGCTTTCTCGCTTTGCTCAAGCTCAATAAGAGGAGGAGGCAGGAGGAAGTGTGTGGGGTGGGCTCCTATTGTGTCCCCCCCCCTATATAGCAGCATATGTATTTATAATACAGTATTGCATTTCCTCCTTCTGAGTGAGAGAGAGAAGGGGAACCCCCACCCCACCCCGACATAGGAACCTTCCCCCTACTTTCCCCTCCGAGGAACGGGCGACGCCGAGCGCGCGTTTCCCTTCCGGGCGCGGGGCGGGGGTCGAGCGAAGGAGGCGGCCTGCCGAGGCCCTGCCCGCCGCCGGGGGGATTCTCGGCTCGGCCGTCTGAGCCTGCCAGCTTCCCGAGGCTCGTTAGAGGGAGCTGTCGGCCGGAGGGAGCGGCGCTTGCTGCAGTGAGGGGCCCGCTCCTGCCTCGCTCGCTGCCGCCGCTTCCACCACCACAAGCACCGCCGCCTCCTCCTCGGAAGCCGGAAAGGGAGCGAGCGAGAGGGGACCCTTCCGAGCGCCTAGAGGCGAAGAGGCGGCGGCGACGGGCCGTCGCGGCGGAGCCTCTTCCCGGCACGAGAGGTGGGCGAGGGCTGGCCGGGCCCTGTGGCGGCCGCCGGCCCGCCGCTATGCATCCCGCGAGCTCCTGGGAGCCGGCCTGGGGAAGGCAGCCGGCCGGCCGGAGGTACGGAAACACCCCCGTGTCGTCCTCGCGTACCCGAGAATAAATGGGGCGCTGGTTGGGGGGTGGCGGGAAAAGGGACAGCAGAAGCGGCGCGCGCGTGCGTGTGGAGGGGGGGGGCAGTCGCCGTTCATCCGCCTGCTGGGGCTTTTGGAGAGGCAGCTCCCTCCGGAGGAGAAGCGGAGGACAGGTTCCCGCGCCCCTTGGCGCCCTTGAGAGGGTCCCCGCTCCACAGCCACCGCGCGGGCCGGGAGGAGGCTCCTGGTGGCGCTTTCCCGGGGTCCTTCCTCTTCTTCTAGGGGAGGAGGAGGAGGGTCTCCCCCTGTCGCCCCTGAGATGGATCCCCCCTCAGGCTGAAAGGGTATGGGGTCTTACTGCCCCCTTCCTCGCTGCTGCTTTTCTACGTCCATTTTAGGAGAGGGGGGCGAACATGCCACCTCCTCGGGCAGATTAAATACGGACATTGGTCCCTCTGAATTCTGATTGGGGGGGCGGGGGGCTGTCACCCCAATAGTGCCCTTGAGAGGCCAGCCCTCTCTAGGCAGGAGGGAAAGGGCTTCTCACGAGGGGGTGTCCTTAAGATCCTCTTTCCCGACAACCGGGAAACTCGCCCCACTGACGCCCTTGCGAGGATCCCTTTACACGGAGTGTATGGCAGTGGTAGTCATTGCCCTATGGATGCTCTTTTGGAAGTCCCCTTATTTCGGGTGCCCTTGAGACAATTCCCCGCATGGTGGCGGCGGGAGAGAAGGGAATGGGCAGTTTCAGGCTCTGGAAAAGGTCACTTCCTAAAACTGATAGCTCAAGGCGGGAGTACAAGGGAAGGACTGGACTACTTCTCGGGGGCAGCCTGACCTCATCCCAGCTTCTTTTGGTTGTATGGTGGGGAGACTGAGAGCCCACCTTACTGAGGAGCAGAATGGCACCGTTTCTGCCCTTGAGAGGACCTTCCATCCCGAGTGGCTCATCCCGAGGACCCCCCGCCCCTATTCCCAGTGGGTGAATAGTCGACATGTGGGTCACGCCTGGTGCTCTGATCAGAGCCTGGATGTTCCCCAGCATTGCCTGGCATCTGCCTCTTGTCGCCCCTGCGACAACCTATGGGACAGGTTGAGGTGGGGCAGCGGATTAATAACAACAGTAATAATAATAATAATCGAAGCTATCCGGCGTGCAACTCCGAGACTCCTTCCGAGAGCTGCCGAGCCCCTCCCTCCCCTCTGTGGGGCGCATGCAGGAAGAGCACCGCGGAGTTCTTCCTACTTCTCCATATTTGAATGGGGCGCAGAGGCGTCCCTTTCCCCCGGCTTTTCAGAGGGTGCCCCCCCACCTTCTTCCCCCAAATACGGTGCAGGAGGAGAAAGGTAACGGGGCGCGGAGTTCCCGAGACCTCCTCTATCCTCCCCTTCCTCGCAGCGCCTCTGTACCCCAACAGGTGTCGCGCATGCTTCCTCCTCGTCCTCCGCCCTCTTGCCCTGCCCTCTTGCACCCCACCCACCTCGGTGGGAGATTCGGGGGACACCCACCCACCCACCCGCGGGGCTGCTGGCCGCCAAGCTTAGCCTAGGAGAGCCGGGCGCGATAGGCCCTGAAAGCCGCGGACGTGGAGGAGGAGGCGGCGGCGGCGGATTTAGCCGCAACCCCGGGACAAATCCTCTTGCCGGCGACCTCCCTCGCCGGGCTGGCAGCCCCCGGCGTTGGCGCCGCTTCTCTCTTCCCTCTCCCGTTCGCTCGCTCACTCCGCGCCTTTCTTCCCCCCCCGCACTCAGGGAGCTGCAGACGGAATAGGGAGCCGGCTCCCAGCCCGTTACTTTGGGGCCAGGCCAGCCACCTCCGTGTCCATGAGCCCGCCGCCCTCCTGTCAGAGCTGCTGCCGCCGCCGCCGCCGCCTCCTTCACCAGCAGCCACTGCCAACTAGGGCGCACATTGCTGCCGCCGCCGCCGCCGGGCCCAGTTCGCTCGGCCCTGCCATCTCCTTCCCTCTGCGCTGCAGAAGGTGAGTGATGATCCGCGGAGTCCCGTTGGTTGGCTTGGCGTTGTGGTTGCTCACTATCCCTTTCCTGCCTTCCACAGGCTGCTGGCGTCCCCTCCCCTTCCTAGTCCTCTTTAGTCTTCTCTCTCCACCCCACCCCACCCATTCCTGCTTTCCATTTGCAGCCTGGGATTCTCTGCCACCTCTGCCCTTCCCTCTCCTATTTATCTCTGCTTTTACCTACTGACTGCCCCCTAATAGGTTTGGATGTCCACTCTTTCCTGACTAACTTGAAGGCTAGAGAGGCCATTTCAGGTATTCTAATGTCTGGCTTCAATGCTTATTGGTTGTAACTGCTAAAAGGTCCTCTCAGTGCAGCTGGTGGTTGCCTGTTTTCCCCTCAGCTACCTCCCCTTGTTAACTAAAGGGGAGTTATCTCCCTGCTTTTAGTGTAACCCATAATAATTTTCCACTTTGTTGGACTGCCCCTTAGTGTACAGTTACTGCATTTGATTGTCTTCTTGCAGCATGGAATGTATGAATGTGCGTTTCCTTTTCATCCGTGCTATAACTTCACAATACTGAATTATGATGATGCAGTCCATTTACAGTTTATTTATGTGATTATACTCATATGTGAAACCCTAGGTCCACGGGGAAGGGTTTTGTGAGATTTCTTTACAACCTCCAAAAACATAGTTTAACAACTAACACAAGTGATCCTTTTGTAGCATGGTAGATTTTTGTGTGTCAGTTTTTAAAAGTAAGCTTGGGTATATGCATTCTGTGCGGTAGACCCAAGTAAAAATCCTCAGCTCCTTATCAGGATGGAAAGATAGTTATGACTCAATAGATGATGTGTGTGCAAACAGGCCAATTAGTGGGGGAAATCTTTGCTGTGGTGACTCAATATATACAAAGCACATAACTGTTTCTTTGAAACAAGGCCTTGTTGGACATTGGTAAGCAGGAAGTTGTCTTCTTCGTGTTGAGTAATTTCTCTCTTTCTTATTCTGTAGGAAACGACTACAGACTCCCGTGTGAAGAGAATGGCTGTGACTTTAGAACAGGCCCGAAGGGCGGCCTATATATTTCTGAAAGCACTCTTAAGATTTGGCTTCATGGTTGCCAATAACCTTGTCGCTATTCCGTCCTACATTCTGTATTTAATAGTACTGCAACCTCTCCGATTGTTGGATAGTAAACGGTTCTGGTATATTGAAGGAGTATTATTTAAATGGCTTTTAGCTATGGTGGCTTCCTGGGGCTGGTGTGCAGGATATACAGGTAAGAACAACTTACTACTTGAAATTGATTATGCATGTATACAGAAGTAAACCTATATGTGGAAGCCTCCTAAAGTCTTTTAATGTGTTAATAGATATGTATATTCAATACTTGTTGAATAGCAGAATTTTGGCTCAAAGACACACTTAGCCAAAGGGAGGAGGGGCGGGACAGGTTGGCTTCTCTGGGGAAGGAGGAAGCCCTTTTGAAATAAGTGAGATACAAACATAATATATACTCATAAGGTTTCCAGAATAGTAGGACACTTCGTGCCCTTCTATGGGATTTATATTGGTGAGAACTCCTTAACTCCATCATCAGGAGTGGTGGGTGCATTTTGCCCCCACTTCAACACTGGTCCCAAGTGCAGTACTTTGCTGTTTTCCATATGGCTTAATAGTAAACGTTTGCAGGTTTTATTCTTCCTGAGCTCTATCCCAGATTGTGTCTTATGATTGTGATAAAGTGTGACAGAATATTGGGAGCTGGCTTTTTTATGTGCATGAATTATATGTGCACATGTGAGTGAATGATATTAAATGTTCAAACTGGAAAACACGGACATTCAGTTATGAATGCTGACGGCTCTAGATACATTTTGTGAATATTTATGTACATATTTCTGTGACCCTTACCATTTACCAGATTTTGGACAATCAAAATTTGTGGATATGCCAGTGAACAACAATCACTTGTCTGCGTTTGTAAAAGGGAAAATAATACATACGTTATAAATAGTTTGACTAGTCAGGTTTGCTTTTTCTGAAATTCTTAATAAGTGACTTCCATTTTACTAATGGCTTCCTGAACTATAAAGATCCATGAGGACTGTTCTTGGCTTGCTTTTGTTTGTTAGAACAGTGTGTAATAGTAGCTTTTGGATATTGATATGCTCACAGTTTGAAAAAAGAGGTAGATAACTCAGTATCTACAGAAAGTCCCAAGCCACTATGCTGCAAAATGTTCTCTTATCTACTGATACCGTATATATTTTTTCTTTTTATAGAGCTTAGACATGATCATAGTGCCTCGCAGCAGTAACAGAAACTAATACTGTAAGACTTAAAGAACCTGAGCAGGCAACAACTGCTTTAGGCGTGTCTGAATGACATGCGAACGATCACATATGATGCTGAACCCAGAAGTGACCCCCCCCAATGTTATAAAGACGTTACGAAAAGGGACGGGGTAGGCTTATGCTTCCACTGATGTGTTCGGTGTCCAAAACATAACCCTCATGCGAAAAGAGGATTGCCTGTATGTTTAGTGGGGGAAAGTTCCAGTAGTTCCTAATCAGTATATTTTAATTAGAGTCCTTGTCAGTATAGCACTAGAATCTAGAAAGAACTTCCTCACTTCTCTGCAAAGTAGACTTCAAAAACAGCTGTCCTTTTTAATAATATGCCATGTTCTACTCTATCATGGGCTTTTCTGAGTAAAACCTTTTTAAAAAACCAGATGCTTTAAGATGAGGTTTTGTTGGTAGTTATCCAATGATTTCAGCTCTTGTTCATATTTCAGAATGTTCTCACTAAAGTTTTAATTGGCCCATAATATGAATGTGATTGCGGTGCAAGTTTGTATTTTTGTTAGTCTTCTGTCATTCACAAGCGGCATTCACAAAAGCCACAAAGAGCTGAAGTGTGGCTCAAAGGTGCTTTTAAGGCCCCTACGTTGGAAAGCCCCCCACATATTGGGGGCTTCTTGAGTATCGCAATGCTTCAGAAGTGCTCTCCTCTGTTATAGAGGTTATTCAGATACTCTTTTCATGCTGTAGATTTTAAAGATATCTATTCAGAAACAGTCTACATAGTATTCACGGTGGAAAGTTTCCATCTGAGGCCTTCACTCACACATTGAAGAAAAATTATTCCAGCAAGGAAAGAGGATTTTGATGCTGTACTATGTTAGGTATGTGAAGTTTACTGTAAAAATGATGAGGTTAAAGATCCCTGTTATTATCCTGAGGATGTAATATGACAATTTTAGTTAAAATTCAGGCCAATTGTTCTATGATATTAGATGATGTTAGTGGTTCTATGATATTAGATGATGTTAGTGGTTCTTAGTCCATTTCTTCTGACAGCAGGAGAAAGTTTTTTCTTCTGCCTGTTGCACGAAAGGCATTATTGGCATGAGGTATATTCATAATCTGCCATTGAAATTATGACAGACCTATTAGCTCTTTTTTCCTTTACAAACTTAAGAACTGTATAGGTTTGTTTAGGATCCATATATGGTCCTTGTTAGCATATCACGCAAATAATGCACACCATGACTTAACCACTTTGCTTCTGCAGTTGGTTCTGCTGTTCTGCTGATTTAAACCATGGTTTGGCTTAGCATGTCATCCATACCTGAGCTCAAGGTTTAGCGCTCTCTAGACAAACCACAAGCTGTAAACCATAGGACAAACTTTGATTACAGCTCCTTACAAGCATGGGTTCAGACAACACATTATGCCAACCATGGCTATAGCAGCAGAATGACCAGAGGAGAAGAAAAGTAGTTGTAATCACCTGTTTGGGAGCCCACATATTGTTTGTTCACCCTAATGTTTTGGCTCATGCAAACTATACCATTGTCAGCAAAGTGGTGATATCCTTCTCTTTATGCTATACATGAAGAAATTAGTTGAACATATGAAATTGTAGGAGCCAGTGCATTTTTTCCTGTAGATGTTTGTGTTAAGAAAGAAGTACATTTCTTATTCCCTGTTTCCTTCCCTCCCCAATTATCATTACCTCAGGCATTCCATATACCTATAATACTTGTGAATATGTACGTACTTAAAAGACTTGATGTGCTCCTTAGTGTTTAGAAGGTAAGTGCCAGTGCTTATTTGGGTGTAACCTTTGACGCCTCCCTTTCCATGGAGGCGCAGGTTACAGCCACAGCAAAGGTGGCATTTTTCCATCTTCAACGTATCAAGCAGTTGGTCCCTTACCTTTCTCGCCCTGATCTGGCCACAGTGATCCATGCGACGGTCACCTCCAGGCTTGATTATTGTAACTCGCTCTACGCGGGGCTGCCCTTGAAGATGACCCAGAAACTCCAGCGGGTGCAGAATGCCGCGGCGAGGTTCCTTACGGGGTCCTTGCCGCGGGACCACATTCATCCAGTGCTTTACCAGCTGCACTGGCTCCCAGTGGAGTACAGGATCAGGTTTAAGGTGCTGGTTTTGACCTTTAAAGCCCTATGCGGCCTAGGACCCTTGTACCTACGGGACCACCTCTCCTGGTATGCCCCGCAGAGGACCTTAAAGTCCACAAATAACAACATTTTGGAGGTTGCGAGCCACAAGGTTGTTAGACTGGTATCAACTAGGGCCAGGGCCTTTTCAGTACTGGCCCCAACTTGGTGGAACTCTCTGTCACAAGAGACCAGGGCCCTGCGGATTTGACATCTTTCCGCAGGGCCTGCAAGACAGAGCTGTTCCGTCTGGCCTTCGGGTTGGACTCAATCTGATGTTTCCTCCCCTTATGGTTTTGATTATGGGCGATAAATGAAGCTGCATTTAAATTTTAAATTGTATTTTAACCTGTATTTTAATTAACGGTTTTGCTTTCTTTTATATTTTATTGTAATTTTTATTGGTGTTAGCCGCCCTGAGCCCGGTTTTGGCTGGGAAGGGCGGGGTATAAATAAAATTTATTATATTATTATTATTATTATTTGCATAATAATAGAAGATTTAGAAAGTGGCCCTAAAAAAGAAAAACTCTTTCAGTTCTTTCTTTACATTTGTACCATGTGCTTTACAGTTATGTCATCTGTTAGCGTTTGTTCAAGCATTTGTCTTTAACTCCGCAGGTGTCAACATTTATTTGCATTCTTGTGCTAAAACAGAGTGGAACTGTGATGCAGAGTTCAGATGACTGCTTCTTCACCTAAATTTTCTATTTATGGTGACAAAACTGGTTTTGCCACATGTGTAGAAAAAGCCCCAGAAATAGTTTTGTGGCCTAGTAATTAGCTGGCTTGTCTACTATTATAAGAGTACTTGAGACAGTTTATGCTTGGTTATATATTTCTGCTTTCAGCTGTTTCTAAATGTGTGCTCTTCAATAACACTCAAAAGAAAACACAAATCTCTTGTTAACAAATTGTTCTTTGTTTTCTGTTTTCAATATAAGGCTTCAATATTAAGGCCAAACTAGGCATGACAGTGCTTGTTCGCTGTGTCTGCACCCTTCACGAATAAACTGAAGGGTGGGTGTGTCTATTTTTTTTAACATCAGAAGAGGTGCACATGTGAGGAAAGCTGAACAGGTTCTCAGTATAGGCATTTTTATTTTGTCCTTGGTTACTTCTGGTGTTGGAGTTGGGTTTAGAGATAAAGGAATTTGGGCAACAGACTACATAAGAGTAAGGTAGGATGAAGTTCAACTGAGACTTCTTATTTTCTGTGACCAGTTCCTGGGAAGGATCTTCCCAGAAAACTATATATCAAAACTAACTATACTGTTTGCTTAGAGCTATTCTTAGTACTGTGGATGAAATCATAATAGGAATGGTATTATCGCATGTCCTCATCCACACATCACTGATTTGAACAGGTAGAACCATATGTCTGGATCTTTAACCAAGAGTCATGGTGTGCCATGGAAAATTGAGTCTCCAATTAACGGAATTGGTAATGAGATCAAGACTGAGAGATATAAAATGTCTATGTACATGGTTTATTACGAGAAAGGGAAAAAGGTTCACTGAATTACAAAGGCATCATTTAGATTGGGTGGCAGCTATGTGGTTAAATGTATAGAGAACATAAGAGATTGGGGCAGGTAGAATGAGAAGGAGGGATGTGCCGATGCTGAGAGAAGTTGGGAAAAGACACCCCAAATAAAGGAAGAGTGACTGGTGCCATGAAGATACAAAGGGATTCCTGTTGGAATAAGAAGGAGGAATTGGGAGGTAAATAACAGTTCATTTGGTGACAGAACTTGCTTGAGAGTTTCAAAAGGGGAGAAAGAAAGTAGAATTAGAGAAGGAAAACCCAAGCATAGATACTGAGCCCATTCACCCATCATAGCAAGCTCTAAACTATGACTTACTACGAACAAGCAGCACACTAGTGCATACCGTTGAATTGCTCCTGCTCTGTTCTACACTGCTGGGAGGTAGGACCAACAGAACTCAGTGTTGGCTTACTGTGAACTAGTGCTTTTGGTTTGTTTCTCTCCAAAGAAGCCACAGTTGGTAAGCCAAGAGTGTTTTGATGTTTGTTGGGAGGTCACACAAGAACTTGGGGTTTTCTGTTGTCCATTAATAGGTCATAATTTGTTCTCATTGCATTAGGTTACAGATAACTTGGTGTTTTGTGCATCCAAGAACCTGAGGCATAAAAGACCAGGCTGCTCTTTTTTCCATATAAACAGAGGGTCACAACTGGCTTGGCAAACATTCCAGCTGGAGAAGAGACTGAGAGACCAATGTAGGAGTGTGGGGACAAAGTGGAAGTGAATTCATAGACTCTGGTAACAGTATGTTCATAGGGAAAATAGTTCAAAGTTCAGTGCAACATGCAACTATAGTTTACAATTTTACCTCTATCTGGTTGTGGAACAGTGTTGACTGGGTTGTAGTAAAACACCCAAGAGTGAACTTTGTAATTGCCATGGAATAATGCAATATGAAAAACCTAATACAGTTGGGTTTCTTTTTTAGTCCTTGTTTCTGAGTGTTCAGTATATTTTCAAAACTGTCATGCGAGATGGAAACACTCATTTTCTTCAATAGATTAGATAGAATAGATTCTCAGGATTTTTAAGAACTATTTAAGCAATATAGCTAGCACAAGTGGCTTGGGGGAACATGATGACTGCCTCCGCTACTGAAGAGACCCAAAAGCAACTTTCCATTATTGACACCATGCATAGAAGATGGAGCTCAAGAACTGTTAACATGGGGAGGATGGTTTGACTATGCACACATGGTATACAGTTTTTCTTTTTGCAGTACTTTCCCTTCCTAGGCTGTACCTAGTTTCTGATAGATTAATTGTGGGTGGGAAATGACACAGTTGGAAAAAGTATAAATTAAGCATGGCTTTCTTTTTGTCTCTTTAAAACAATTTATAAAAGAAAGTGAATGCGTGTTACAGTTGTGGCCTAGGCAAAATAACTTGTGGTAATCTCTGCCTTTCACCCACATTTACCTTACCTTATTCATATTGTGTAAGATATGTGCCTTTGGGCTAGCTGGGAAAAAAGATCAGGAAAGAAATTTGCCTATTTATTTATTACAGTGCTTTTCTTATTCGTATTTAAAGCTAGAATCTTTTTTTAAAAAAAATTAGAATGTGTTGCAGTAAAATTACCAAAGAATAAATCATCAGAGGATTTTTCTTGCCTGTCTCTGGGATTATAATATTAAAGGGAATTCACGTCTAACAGATGTGATTATGTAATTGTCACTTGACAAAGTGTTGAGCTCCAGAGTAGGTGGGCTGTGCAACTCAGAAGGCTACTTTGGTCCCTGCTGAAATTCAGAAACAGCTCAGGTCTCTCCTGTAGTTTTGGAGGGAGGTTACCATAGCAATCCATACATTGTATTTGGCTCCTAGATTTCTAAGGGAAACTCCTTATTCTTTCAAACTTTGCTGGAGTTGTGGTGTAGGCAGGCTTCAGGTAGGCTTAGAGCCATGTAACCTATTCATTAGCAGAGAGGTGGCATATACACCTTTCATAAAGTTCTAGAGCTTTAATTGGTCTTAATGTATACAATTGTATTTTGATTATTTGCTTGGATTTTCCTCATTGTAAACTGCTTTGGAATCTGTTAACAATAAGTGATCTATAAATGGACAAAATAGATAATTATGGGCTATGGAACCCTGGCAAAATTCCGAGAACAAACATTTGAAAGTGGTAGACATGAATTAGATGAAGCACTGGAAAATGGAAGTGGAGTTGGGAAAGGCCTTCAGGAGGTGTCCCTGAATGGTTGGGGGTCACATGGATGAGGACTGCATTTGTCTTTAGGCACATCCATTTTTGGTTATACTAGAGCCACCTCACTTTGAGGCAAAATAAAATGAAAACCTGTTTTCTATGGAATATCTCATCTCCAAAGAGTAAGGCGTGTCCATACAGAGAAGGGTAAGTTTGCATTCGAACCATATTATCCACTGAGGATGTGGTACATCTAATTTCATGTGTTCTCAAAGGGGACACTGTTGCTGGGATTGTAGAAAGGTTAATACACAACAGATCACAACTGAGGTATTTGGTTACCGCACACAGAAAACTCTTAGCCAACAAGTTGATTCCCAAGGAGGAATATCAGGATTTCAGCTATTGATTTTGCTTTTTCTGGCAGGGACCTGCAACTTAAATTTGCTGGCATCCGCTTCAGTTTTTGTGTATGGATTATAGCCTAGGGGAGTTACAATTGAGTTGAATTGGTGAGAAGATAAAAGGGCTTCCACACAATGATAAGGATGATATCACTGCAATTCTGAAAGATGTTTAGCGCAGCATAATTTTGAAGGATTGTCCCTTGTTTCAGAAGCATCCGGTATCCTAGAGGTTGGGGTAGCTATATTTCAGAACGTTGGACTTTCACATTCTTTCCTAGAATGGATACCACACTCAAGGCTATGTGTGTAGCTGCCTTGAGTCCCACCAGGGAAAAAGGTGTGGGCAAGTTGTTGTCTCTCATCCTTAAATTTCCCCATTTGCAAAATAGGAATAATATTGAGCTTATTTTTTAGAGTATTTTCCCTTAAAAAAACAAACATGTTTAACCCGTGAGCTTCAGAATAGGGCAGAATAATAAAACAAAGCAATTGCTGTAGTTGAGGATGTGCATTACACAGAATCCGGAATGCACAACTTGCTTAATTGTTCTCTTCTCACCTGGATTGTAAGGGAACTGCATACCTGAGCCTGCTGTCTGCACCCAGATGGCTGTTTCCCCCCACCCTCCCCGCTGTCACTTGACTTGACCCCAGTGAGTCATACTACTGGTTTTGCTTAGAAGCCTGGGAGAAGAAAGAGAGAGAGAGAGATGGCTGGAATAGAAGGGAGCGAATTAGTTGGACATGTTTTCCCCTCTGTTTCTTCTTCCTCTTCTGCTGTCACTTGGCTCACCCAGGGCATGTGCGCACCCTATTTATTCTACTGGGGGGGGGGGCTAGCTCTGTACTCAAGAGAAAGATGAATGGTGACAGCACAAGCCTTAGGGAGTTCAAGTGACAACTGAGGAGGGTGGAACAGAAGGAAACACGCAGGCCAAATTAATCCACTCCCTTTCCCAGCCATGTCTACCTGTCTCCCCCAGAGTCAGTTGCAGGTTAAGAACACAAAGGATTAACTTTGTTTGACTAGATGATCTCTAGGCCCAAGCAGCTTTCTGTTCGTATCCAAAGGTGCTTTTGTGCAAATAGGCACTTCTGCAATTCCACCAGTTTTCCTCTATCTCGTTGCACATCATTCTAGAGGATCCTTGTCCCTCAAACAGACTTTCAGAGGCTTCAGGTGGGCTTCAGTAGAGAAGAGAGGTGGGAAACTCCTTTTGCATGTACAGAGGTCTGTTTTCACTTCTTTGGATCATACCCTTCAGGTTGATGCCATGGATGCAAGATCAGTACAGATTAAACAGCATGTAATAATAATATAGGGACATGGGTGGCGCTGTGGGTTAAACCACAGAGCCTAGGGCTTGCTGATCAGAAGGTCGGTGGTTCGAATCCCTACGACGGGGTGAGCTCCCGTTGCTTGGTCCCTGCTCCTGCCCACCTAGCAGTTTGAAAGAACGTCACAGTGCAAGTAGATAAATAGGTACCGCTCCGGCGGGAAGGTAAATGGCATTTCCGTGTGCTGCTCTGGTTCGCCAGAAGCGGCTTAGTCATGCTGACCACGTGACCTGGAAGCTGTACGCCTGCTCCCTCGGCCAATAAAGTGAGATGAGCGCCGCAATCCCAGAGTCGTCCGCGACTGGACCTAATGGTCAGGGGTCCATTTACCTTTAATAATAATATAAAATCAAATAGTTATCTAAATTGAATAGAATGTAATGTATGTGAACTTGTATTACTTGGTGTTTGTTTGCTTGCTTGCTCAGTGGCCTAATCCAGATCTCCCTCCACACATAGAAGTGGAGGGTCTGGATCCATGAAGGGCTAGCTGTTAGTGACAGCTACAAAGCAAAAGGATTTTTAGCACAAGAAATCCCCCCTTCCCCTTATCTTATTTTCACTGCTGTATACATCACCTTGAAACTCAACCACAGTTCTCCATTCTTCTGTTGGCTTACATTCCTAATGTCAAGCCTTCCCTTTCTGGCATTCTTTCCCTATCCTCAGCGACCACCTCATTCCTGGCTTTCCTTCCTACCATACCTTTTTTTTATAAGGGGAGTGGATGTTGTAGATTATTACTTGGGTTGCGTTGTTGATAGCATTTTTCAAGAACTGATCGCAAATATTAAGTTCAATTTAGGTTATGTGAGGCAGGTTGCTACAAGATGCGTATTGGAATGCATGTCGTGTTAAAAGCAATGCAGCGTGAATAGGCACCTTTCTCTCTTAGATGCATGGATGGTTATTCATCCAGTGTACACTACAGTTGTCAATCTAAGTGATGTATGCATGAAAGCCTGCTTCTGCGTGCAGATTGGGTATTTTTAAGCTAGAGCAGAACAGAAATCCAGAAAAGCATGGGGTCATAGCTGGCAGTCCTACTGTTGTTCTGCCTCGCTGCAGCTACAATACACCATGCCTGCCACAGGAAATGTAAGAGCAATGGTTCTAATGGGTTTTATGGGCACCAATTTAAAACCACAGCTTTTATAGACAGTTGGCAATAACTAAATTATGACTTGTTTGATTCTGTCAGGGTGCGTCCAGACTGGCAGATTTTTAGGATTCTCTTGCACAAACTGCATCTGTATTGTTTTTATGTCTCTCTTGCAGGGGATCCAATTAAATCTGTACTAAACAAAATGATGCGAGAGAATTCATACTGTGATACCAATTAAGCTGTGCTTTCTATAGTCCTGTGGTTAGATGAGCATTTCTTACTGGAAGCAAAGTGTTCTACCGTTGCCACTTCTTGCACTATTACCGGTATATGAATAAACAAGAAGTACTTCAGTTATGACAAGGATTATGATTTTCTCCCTTGTCAGGCAATTTGGACCAAACGATTTCTCATGTTATTAATAATGGATTTATTCAGTGCTATTTTTTTCTAGAGAAAAGAGGTGCTGGAACTCACCATGAACACCTCCCTTGCTCTCTTATAATGGCAATGGCGCCCACCTGAGAGGTGCCGGAACTGAGTTCTGGCTGAAAAATTGTAATTCAGCATGCTTTTTGGGATGGGAAGTATGTGAGAATGGAGACTAGAAACAACTGAAGGCACTTTTGCTTAAATGACACGAAATTAAAAAATGTGCAAATAAACCTTTTTATTATTTGCCTTTATGAGTAAAACACCAGGGTGTTTTTCCTGAGGAGACTCTATGAAGCATATATCTTGTACGCTCTTATCAGAATAATATGGACTGATAAAGTGCAGACTTGCTTAGCAAGCAGGATCACAGGACAGGATGGGTGTAGCAGAAATGTACTTGTAAAATTGTATGTTTTGATTGTAGTTTTTTTAAAAAAATCTATTGAATCCCATAGAACTTAATAGAATATTGGTTGTAGATTTAAATAACTAGATCAGCATGAAAGAGCTTCTCATATCCAAGAAAAGTGGAATGTTTTGTAACTTGCATAACATTATCATTTGCAGCACCATTGCTGACAGGAGTGAGGCCTTGTCAGCATGTAACACCAGTGGTCAGAGACCTGCGCCGGTTGCTAATATGCTACCAGGCCGGGTTCAAAGTACTACTGTTAGTATATAAAGCCCATAACAACTTAGGGCCAGTTTACCCATGAGATCGCCTTACCCTGAGTATGTCCACCCAACCACTTTGATCGGCGGAATTGGCACCACTACAGGTGCCACATAATACTTGTTCCGCATTTGTAAGGACTCGATTGTCAAGTGTGGCAGAGCCTACACTTTGGAACTCCTTGCCCCTTGAGTACTGTGCCTTCACAGGGCTCTTTTCTGTGCCTGCTAAAAACATACCTGTTTAGACAAGCCTATTTAGAGAGCCAGTGTGGTGTCATGGTTAAGAGCAGTGGACTCGTAATCTGGGGAACCGGGTTCGTGTCTCCGCTCCTCCACATGCAGCTGCTGGCTGACCCTGGGCTAGTCACACTTCTCTGAAGTCTCTCAGCCTCACTCACCTCACAGAGTGTTTTTTGTGGGGGAGAGAGGGAAAGGAGAATGTTAGCCGCTTTGAGACTCCTTAAGGGGAGTGATAAAGCAGGATATCAAATCCAAACTCTTCTTTTTCTACCCAGAAGTTTAGAGAGTTGGGGTAATTTTAATCCGTTTCAGTATTGTAACTTTTGCATGTTTTAGAGTAGGGTTGTGAATCTTTCTTGATTTTACTGTTATTTATTTTATTAAATAAATAAATAAATGTCTAACAGTTACAGATAGATGTGTTTTCTGCCTTATGGGTGTTATTCAACCAAGTCCCACTCAAAGTAGACCCATTGAAATTAATGAATATGACTAAGGTCTGTTGCTACTAACATGAGTTTGACCAAACTGCGGGAGGCAATGGAAGACAGGAGTGCCTGGTGTGCTCTGGTTTATGGGGTCACGAAGAGTTGGACACGACTAAACAACTAAACAACAACAAGGTCTGTTAATTTCAGTAGGTTTACTCTGAGTAAAACTTAGTTGAGTTCCACCCTGTAATTAAAGGTCAACCACTTTTAAGCGATTAATTATAGTGGTGCCTTCCTTCATTAGTCCCATACAGTGTATTAATTTAGTAATAACAGCATAGTAGTGAATGTTCTTCTTTGAACATTTTGCATTAGGGGCCTCCAATATTTGGCAGGTAAAATACTTGCTGTACTAATCTTGTAGGAGAACAACCAATGATGATACACTGGCAAACTTTTCATATATAATGAGGAATAACTTAGGTTTTCAATTTATTAACATGTCTGTTATTCTGTAGATTGTATTTATAACATTTCTGTGAAAATGGAACAGTTGACCACAAGCAGTAGAATATTATACAGCCTCAGGCTCTACCACATCACATCACAGAAGGCATAAAAATATTGTAAGAGGTCTAACAAGAACCTCATCATTTTTAGTGAGTGGTGTGGAGTTATGATCCCACTGCTATAAGGTATTGTATGTCATCTAGTCATAACTATTTTGCTCAGATTAGCAAATAATGAAAAAATATCGCAGTGGTTCTAAATATATGCTCAAGGCTTAGTTAGATGATGCCTTACTCTTTAGGCTCACTTTCATTTTACAGGAGAATTCCATTTTAAAGAATAAATTAGAGACACCAAATGCTTTACCATTATCTATTATGAACTCAGATTTTAATTTCCTCACCTGAAAGTGCTTACATTACAATTTCCTTATATAGTTAGTGAACTGTAACTATCAAAACCAATACGGGTTTTGATTGCCCAAATATATTTATACCTCAGTGATTTGTTGAGGCTTGGAGAACTTACATATGTGAAGGCATTCTCTTGCTACAGTATATATTCATAAAAATAACATTTGGTTGAAATCAGTATTGCAGATTATTATTATTATTTATTAAATTTGCAGGCAATCACAGCAATTGAGGGATTTAAGCTTGACTTAATTTACTTCTAGATTAAGTATTCTACTTCTGTCCAGATTCTCTGTAGTGGTCGTAGTAGTAGTAGTAGTAGTACCTAATAATAGGTGTTGATGCCAATTAAGCTTAGATCTTGAGCTTGATCCTAAAGAATCTTAAAATTTGGACAAAAGGTTTGTTGTCTGGATACTTAGTATGTTTGAACTTTCTATTCTGATACCCGTTGTAAACTATTTGCATGATAGTAAATCTTGAAATCCCTATTTTTTGTTCATTGCTACCATAACTAATTGCCGATATACTGTTTTGCTTTTTCAACTTTATTTCCATTATCCCTGGGACATTGAATGGTGGTGGCTTAGCTTCTGAAGGTGGCTGTTTGGGGTTTGTTTGTTTTTTTGCAGTAAACCTGGCACATTTTGAGGATTACCGGTACTTTGTTGTAGCAGTCTTCCAGCTATTAGACTTAGATAAAATAGAGAAGTGTGGGATGCGGGTGGCGCTGTGGTGTAAACCACTGAGCCTTGGGCTTGCTGATCAAAAGGTTGGCGGTTTGAATCCCTGCGACGGGGTGAGCTCCCATTGCTTGGTCCCAGCTCCTGTCAACCTAGCAGTTCGAAAGCATGCCCCCCCAAAAGTGCAAGTAGATAAATAGGTACTGCTCCGACGGGAAGGTAAATGGTGTTTCCGTGTGCTGCTCTGGTTTCGCCGGAAGCGGCTTAGTCATGCTGGCCACATGACCCAGAAAAACTGCGGACAAACGCCGTCTCCCTCGGCCTGTAAAGCGAGATGAGCGCTGCAACCCCAGAGTCGTTCGCAACTGGACTTTACCTTTAAAATAGATAAAATACACCTAATGCCTTTTAATATAGATACTTGTGATTGTCAGTTTATCCTTCCCCCCTGACTCAAGGGGGCTTACAGGATTGAAGGTAATTTCAATTACAGTGGTACCTCGGGTTACAAACACCTCGGGTTACAAACACTTCGGGTTACAGACTCTGCTAACCCGGAAGTAGTACCTCAGGTTAAGAACTTTACCTCAGGATGAGAACAGAATTCGAGCGGTGGCAGCAGGAGGCCCCATTAACTAAAGTGGTACCTTGGGTTAAGAACGGTTTCAGGTTAAGAACGGACCTCTGGAACAAATTAAGTTCGTAACCAGAGGTACCACTGTACATTTTAAAAGCAAGGATAACATTTTCAGGGGAGCTCTTACCAGGAAGACCTGGTCCTCAATAAATTTATTGAAATGCTGACGTGGATCATTGTGTTTAGAATAAATTGCTTACTTCTGGAAAGGTCAGGGCCGAAATGTGCTGTGGAATTAGTTTTGTATTTTGCTGCCTTTTTATAATAGATTGAACTCCTTTGCTGTTCCTCAATTTTGGTATGATGAGTACATGCCATGTGTTGAATGAAAACTGGAGATAACTTGAGGCAGTTGTAGAAAGAACATGGTTTAGGCTTGGAAGCTTCTTTTATGCAGTCACAATGTTAAAAAGTACATCTTGGATTTGAATGTTGAATGGGCTTATTTGATTTTTATCTCTTTGTTATTCCAATAGGCAGGTTATTTTAACGGTTACTGTATGAAAAAGTTTTTCTTCATCTTTGTTGTGGAAGTTGTCATCGCGTTCAGTGGTTTAGCATTTTGTTCAGTAGTGCTTTGTTATTTTTCTTTTTATCTTCATCTCTTGACTATTGGATGAATGGTTTACATTATTGTGATCCGGACCTGTTATCTCCTCTTGCTTGTTCTCTTCATATTACATTGAGAAAAAGACATAATCTCTTCTAGGCTGCCTCTTAAGCCCTTGGATCACACTGCAGTACAGGGCAAATATTACTTAACAGTGTTACATTGCAAATCTGAAAATAGCCCTGAATAATGATGGTCAGTAACCAAACTAGATGTGACAGTGGCAGAACCTTTTGTTTAAACCATCTCTGAACCCTGCGCTTGCTACTTAAATCTCTATAGTGATGAGGTAAGCTTTGAGTGATGGGTTTAGTCCCCTTTTCTCTAAAAATGTAATCTGGTCTCTGCTTTATATGTGATTGAGGCGGACTTGGGCTGTGAACCCACCATATATTTAAAGCACCCACCCCTGTGAATTCTGGGAACTGTAGTTTATTTCTCTCAGAATGACATTTCCCAGCACCTTCAACAAACTACATCCCCCCCCCCCCCGGTTGGAGGCATGCTTTAAATGTATGGTGTGGTTGCAGTCTTAGACTGAAACAAATTATTCTTCTGCTGCTTGCATCCAATCTGGCCATAGACTATAAAAAGTTTTTTAGCATGCTTCAAAAGCTGATCAAAAGTTGGTGCTTACCTTATTCCAGAGTGGAGGTGATTCCATAAACTGGGTGCCACAACTGAAAGGGTCATTTCCTGGTTGTTGCAAGATGGGATCTCAGCATGGTTTGACACAACCAGACGGGTCTCAATATACAGGCTGAGAGAAGGTGTTATCCCAGGTGTTCAGCTTCCAAGCTGTTTACAGCTTTGTAAGTTGACAAGAGAACCTTAAACATGTCTCAGCAGCAACTTGGTGCCCACTGCCCAGTTCAGTTCTTTCAGAAGTGGTGGAAAATGCTCACGGCAGGTAGCCCAATCAGCAGTTTAGCTGCTTTATTCTGCACTAGCTTCAGCTTAAGGGCAGCCCTACTTAGAGTGAATTCCAGTAGTCTGCATTCCAGTAGTCTAGTCTTGGAAGTTACCAATGTGTGGGTCACTGTGGCCAAAGTACCCAGGTAGACATAGCTGGGTCGGGTCAGGATCCCCCCATCCACATTTCGGTAATATACATCAGATCAGCCTCGTCATCCATAGTCAAATCATGGATGGGTCTTATTATGGACTGACTTGGGATGTGGCAGTGAAACCAGACAAATACAAAATTTAATGGTATCTACAGTTTCAGGGGGTTTTTTTGGTCTACTAATTGCAAATCAACCAAAGTTCTGCACCCTGGAAAGCCATATCCTGCAAATTACATATTATGTACGTTTTGCTGATTTGGTCTAACCAAATTCATCACACTATTTATCACTGAACAGAAATAGAAACAGCTTATTTAAGATACTGCCACCCACGCTAGGAGAGCTGATCTGCCCCATTTGCAAAGTAGAACATTAGGAGAGAGGAATGCCTGCATCAGGATAAGCCAACATGGTGCTCTTCTGATGTTGTAGGACTACAACTCCCATCATCCCTGGTGAGTGGCCATGCTTGCTGGAGCTAATGTGAGTTGGAGTACAACAAGATATGGAGGGTACCATGTAGGCTTCCCCTGGCCTATGCAGATGCGGAAGTGAAGAGAACTGTGTAAAGCAGATAGGAAGTGGCTGAAAAAGGAGATTATTTTTTTTAATGTCATTGCCCTCTCTTGCATTCCCAGTAACATGTATTTTGCTGCTTCTTTGAAATTTCATCGTTTACAGCTATATTCAATTAAAAGGCGAATGATTTTGGGAGACTAGAAACCTCTGACCTATTTCATTCAGGATTTTGTCGAGCAACCCAAGTGTTAATGAGCAGCCAGAACTTGGGCCATGCCAAAGGTTGGTATACCAATAGCAAGATGTGGTTAGAAGCAGTTCAAAGTCAAGGCTAAAGTAAACTTTGTTCTGCAACTAAGCTTTTAAATAACTAGCTGCTTGTATATCACTGAACTTTTCAATTGTTCAAGCCTTTTTTACATGGAACATCTTAATTAAAAAACAACAACATTTGGTAGACATCGTAGAACAACTTGGATTGAAGCATTTAAAAATATTCTGCTATAGATTGGGTATAATAAGGTGTACCAGACTGTTTTGATCCAGTTATGCCTACTTGACTTGCACCTTATGTACGGTAATTTATGATGTCAGGTGGGGACAGGTAAGGACAGGTTTTGGCCAAAAGGGGTTTGCAGGCACCATTATTCAGCTGTTTGGCAATGCCTGCAAAGCCCTGTGCACTAGACTCTGCAAGCGCTGATGATCAGATGATCATTGAGGCTTCCAAAGTGCTGTGTTTTTGCCTTTTTTGTTTGATTTCAACCAAAGCAGCAGACAGTATTTCTTTCAGAATTTATATACTATGTCTTTATTTTTATTTTTATTTAAAATGCTTTTCAGAACCATGGTCATACAGTGTTAAAATCCACAATGCGGTATTAAAAACAAAAATCTTGGGATAGAGTAGAATTTTGCTTGGTGTGTGTTTTTAAGTGAACTGATATAATTCACATTTCCCTCACTAATACATGAATTGGAACATAATTCTCCTTTAGATTTCATCTTCTCCAAATTTTGCAATGCAGCTCTCAGATCACATGTAGAGCAAGTCCAGGGAAGCAAAGTCTACTTGAATTAAGGAAATCTTCTCAATTCCTTTGTTTGTGTCGTACAAATGTGGACTGCATGGAGAAGTCGTGAAAGATCTGGTTCGGGTTTTTATTTTGTGTTCTGTATTTTCATTATGTTCTCATTTAGTGTATCTCCATCACAGTGACAAACGTAAACAATGACTTACCATTATTTTGCTCCTCCCCGTTCATGTTAGCTGGGCACTGGTAGAAAACAAGTCACGATCCCTTTGATGTCCACACCAAGGGATCATAATTATTCTGCTTCCAACAAATCATGGTTTCTAGCCAAAGTTTGTTCTAATAAATCACAATCAGTAATCCAAAAATGAAGCAAAACCACAATCTCTGGTTCAGATAGTTGTTTTTTTGTTTTTTTTAAAAATTGAATATGAAGAGAAGACAAATAGGCCAGATAGGTGCATACATAGTAAACTATTACCGGTAGCTAACTGCTTTGAGGCTTTTTTTTACAGTCGAGCAGTATATTAATTCTAGTTTAATGTGGAGTGCAAACTGGGTCAATTTGTATTATGTGCACTGTAATAGGTAGCATGCATTAAACTGATCCATTATTCAAACATGAATCCTTTTAAAAGTCAATATTTTTTTACATACTTCTAATTATATGCTGAATAAGTAATATAACCATTAGCCTTTAAGGTCCCACAAAAGTCTTCCTTGTTCATACAAAGAATTGTAACATATTTTACTTTCATGCTTTGGTTTTAAACATGTTGTGGCTTTCACTGAGCAGTCAGGGTTGTTAGTTAGCTAGGTTTTTTTTTAAAAAAAAAACCTTCATTGCAGTTGGATATGAACTTCTGCCTCCATAGCTTGTTCAAACTACTGGGCTTCTCTTTTTTAAAAAAAGGATTATAAACATTTGCTTGCTGCACAGTATAATTCTTTTCTCAGGACAAACTGACGAATAAGAGCACATTTAATAGAAGAAATTATTTGTCGAAACACATGGTTAAGCGAGGTTCCTCTTGGGAGCTTATTTTTCTGTGTGTACAGTAAATCAGACTCGAGAGCTAGGGAGCATTGTGGAAGTTGGCTGTAAGCTGTCTTCTTATTTCCTCTCTGCAACAGAGAAGAGACTAGAGATGTCATACGTTTCAAGGCAGGTGGGAATGAAAGACATTCCTCAAACTCTCAGCCTACATTTGTAATAAAATAGTAGGACTTTGACTTATGGAGCTTGAAGGTTGGTGGGAGGAAGAAAGTCAAACTAGGCAGAAATAGCACAAAAATTGCCCAAGGCAGAACCATTAACATTTATAACATGATGCAGGGAGGGAGGTTTCAGAAATAGTTACTGATAAAGGCTGGAGTTTGCCCTACCTGGAGTAGAGGGTTACAAATGAGTTGATTGAATAACTAATTTTTGACTGAGAACTTTAGAAAGATTAGTTTTCAAATGAGGCAAGATGGAGTAATTGTTCCAGGGTTGCTGCATGGAGAAAGGGGGATTGAATGCCCCCATTGCTATTTACATTACGGATCATAGAATCATAAAATTGTAGAGTTGGAAAGGATCCTGAGGATCATCTAGTCCAGCCCCCTGCACTGCAGGAATATGCAGCTGTCCCATATGGGGATCGAACCTGCAGCCTTTGCATTAACAGCACCATGCTTTAACCAACTGAGCTATAATGAGATGGGAGGGAGCACATATGTATATGCAGGGGGGAATAATTTTAAAGGTTGCTATCCTGCAGCTCCATTTCCCCACTCCAGGGCTAGCCCACCCGTGAGGCAACCACCTTGGGTGGCAGCATCCACAGGGGCAGAAGATCTGGTCTCTAGGGAATGTATCACCTGCCACTGCCTTGGCAGCAGTGGAGGCCAGCACCCCCCATGCCGCCTCTACAGCGGCCTCTTGGCAAATAGGAAGCAGTGGTGGTCTCCTCCCATCCTTGTTCCTAATCTTCACTCATCCCTTCTTCCCTGGTGGAAGGAAACACCATTTTGTGGTTTGCCTTAGGTGCCAAAATGTTTTGGGCCTGCCTCCCTGCTGCTTTGGGTTATTGGGGGGGGGGCGGACCATGGGAGATCTAATAATGGACCTCCAGTCTCATCAAGTTTAGCTCTCCACTTTGAGTGCAAGTAATAACCAAGAAATTGCAGGAGGGTGAGGAAGGTAGAAGCACCATTATTGCACCTGGCAAGGAATGAGAGCGGCCGTCCCCACTTTGCCTATCTGTATTTTAAATCATTAATATTTGAAAATGTTCTCATTTTCCTTTTTTGGTTCATGGATCTGTTTATATTACGCCTCTGTTGTGAGCCACCTGAACTCAGAGCTATAGTTGCCTGCCCTCAGGTCTATGGTTACAAATAAACACAAACAGAACTTTTTGACATTTCTCTCTCTCTTTGGTGTACTGTAATTTATTACTTGATTGTAGGCGCAGTCTTCAAATGTCCGGCAATAGGAACAATTTGTAATGGAAGTGCTTGTTCTTGTTCAGTAGCCCTTTAAACTGTTTACCTCTGAATGCTCCTTGGCCATTTCACAGGGGAGCACATCAATGCCTTCTTGTTTAGTTGCTGCACTCCTGGTGATGGATAGATTGAGGTTGTTTTTTTTTACGCCTTTATGCATGGGAAGAAGCACAAAAAACATCTCTCAAACTATGTTTGTTTTCCTTGCTCCAGCGGTCTGAAGGCTAAAGGGTCGCTTGCGAGCATGACATTGTGGAAGGGAGGGTTTGACCACAGAGCCATGACAAGTGGTGTCAGTAATTGCCAGCTGATTATGCCAAGCTCTGCCTCCACCTGCCACTGTTTTGTGACTGGCTTCTCCCCTGTATCTCCATTTTCTGTCTGGTGGGCCTCAGTAAGCATCTCAAGTGGCTTGAGGATAGAGCGTTTGAGTTTGAGAAGACCTCTCCTCCTTACAAAGGGGAGGAGTTGCGAGCGGGAGCCGTTTCCCGAGCTTTTAGGGGGGCATGTTCAGCCCCCTGCTTCAGCCCCTCCCCGCTGCCGCGCCAAGCCCCTCAGCCGGACGATAGGGCTAGCTGGGGGGCGGGGTTTGGCTGTATTTAAGCAGCCGCGGCAGTGCCATTCTTTCATTCGGCTTCCTGCTTGCATCGGATCTCCCTCCCTCCCTTTAGGTTTTGCTATGCTTTTGACCTTGCTGTGGACTTCAGTTGGTTGCCTTGTTTGCCCAATGGGCCTGGTAGGAGTTTTTTTATCCATTTGGCAAATTGGCACCGGCCTCTTGGTTTTTTCACCTACCTCGTAGCAATCGGTCACAACTTTTTGGTATTGGCGGTTAGGCATTGGATTATTTTAATATGTGATGTAATATATGTGTTGTGTGTTGGAGGGCAGGTTGTGGCCATCACCTACCTCCTTTGGGTATCCCGTTAAAGGGATCCGGTGGTCGTGGATCCTGTCCGATGCCCTGCTGGTGGCTAGGGCCATGGCACGACCCCCGGTGACGTCATGGGAAGCTTCCAGTTGTATTTGCATCAACAAGCTCCTCCCACTGGTTGTTAACCCTAAGTGACTCCCCACCGTGTGGGGTGGAGTCAAGTGTTGTGCTCTTGTCCAATGCCTAAGCCAATACTACTCTCATGCTGTAACCAATAAAGTTGTGGCCTTATTTTACCCATTAACCTAAAAACATGTGTCCTTGTGATTTATTTACCCCACGAGGGTGGCGGGTCATCGACTCGCAACCCCTGACCTGTCCCATCATCAATGTGTTGCCTTTTAAGGTGCCACAATAGTCTCTCTGGATTTTGCTGCAACACACACACAGCAACTTTCTGGTACTTGTTTTTGGTTTGTTTGTTAAACTACCATTTTTAGCCCATCTTTCTAAAACTGCTTAAGACAACTTTACAATCAAGGTTTAGGGAAACATCATATCTATAAACACAGAATTGCAGTGCAGCTGAAAAGTAGTCCAAGCTTTCCTACAGAGTAAAACTCAGGAGTGACTTTTTTTTAAAGCCATCAATTCCTCATGCCCTCAAGCTTTCCTAAATAAATGAGCTTTACATAACTGACAGAAAGCCGAAAGAGAGGTATACAATCAGAATTCCTGTTGGAGGTCATTCCACAGTCCCGAGTCACCACTGGGGGCCCTGCTCCGAACACCACATTCCTTTACTTCACTTAATCTGTTCCTTTGATAATGATGACAATAGGCAGATAGAAGTGCTCGCCAAGTTCCCAGGTTATGAAGTGTTCTCAAGTTTTTTGCAATATTGCTTAAACATGTTTTATCTGGCACAGCATTCTGGACTAGCTTTTCAGGCTAGTTTCAATGGCAGATATATGCAGAACTTATTGCAGTACCATAAACCCACAACTAGTGATGTTAAATTATCGAGAATAATCTTTTGGAGAATATTCTCGATGAATGAGAATATTAGAGAATTTTCATTTAAAATAGGAGAATTTTCATTTTAATGCATTGAAAATTATATAATTTTAATGCATTGAAAATTATATAATTTTAATGCATTGAAAATTATATAATTTTAATGCATTGAAAATTATATAATTTTAATGCATTGAAAATTATATAATTTTAATGCATTGAAAATTATATAATTTTAATGCATTGAAAATTATATAATTAGTTAATATACATGTTTATTCATGGGTAAACTTGTTCAGATGGCAACCAAAAACTGTAATAGGCTATCTTGTGCTTCTAATAGCTCCAACACTTAATAACTGTTTTGGTGACTAAAACACAGCTTGATAAACAAAGCTATATGCATATATATATAAAAAAGAAGCCATTAACATTAAATATATTACCATTATATGATAATATATTTCGGTATGTCATTCTCTGGTAAATGGCACCTTTTATCATTGAATGGCCCTGCAAAAACCAGTTACTGGCACTAAATAAAAATATAGAAACGTCAACTGTTTAAATCAAGGCCACCTCACATGCTGTTACACATAATTGTATAGGCCTAGGTACTTTAGTGTATAAAGCATTAAAGCTACTTTGTGTAAAAAAATCACACTGTATGGCCAAGGGTATAGAATTGCTAAGAATAAGGTCACACCAAAATAGAAAAAAGGCTATTACCTATAGTTGAAATACATACGAATTCAAATGTTCATCAAATTAAATGAATAGCATTTTTAAAACTAAAAAAAAAAAAAAAAAAAAAATTTCTGTAGCTCACAATTCAGAATTGCCAATGGTGAATGACACAATGCCCAGTAATGTAACTGGATCAAAAAAATAATTATTCATTAGAATTTACAGTTTGTGGAGAATATTCTCCGGACAATTTTCTCACCTCATATCACTACCCACAACCTATGCGGGAGTTGCCTTCTGAGAATAGTGCCTAAAACCAAATTCATGTATGGTCAAAACCATTGGGTTCAGTGGTGGGTGAGATTGTCAAAGTCTTTTTTCACGGATGCCCGTCCCCTTTCTGCCCCACCTCCTTATTTAAATTTATTATTTTTTGCCAAGCACATAATGCTGAATGTGCACAATTTAAAGGAGCATAAGTTGTGGGCTTACTGTATTTTGTTGGTTTACAGTACTTTAATACTAAATAGATCATTATGATTAAAAAAGAATGGTGGGGTCCCACCTTTCCAAGAAGTGAGCTCAGCCTGTGCATTAGATGTAGCTGATAAATGATTTGTAATTGCTACTGCTGTCTTGTCCCCAAGAAGTGTGGGGATTCTACTATTGAGAGCCCCCCCCCCGCCTGCATTAATACGGTAGTTCCTTGGGGGGGGGACCTTTTACCTGCTGCCCTTTGCTTCTCTGGCATGATTGCAGTGAGCTGCTGATTTCCATTAACCACATCCAACACAGCATCCAAACTCTTAAACCAGGACTGGGAAACTTGTGGCCTTCCAGATGTTGCAAGACTACAACTTCCATCACTTCTGTCCCTTGGCCACACTGGCTGGAGTGATGGGAGTTGGAGGCCAACAACATCTGGAGAATCATTGTTTACCCACCTCTGCCTTAAACTATGGTTAACATTAACCACAGTTTGTTTGAACAAACTAGCTTCATAATCCATGGTTTGAAGTTGACTTGTTTTAAACCAAACATACTTTACAATAACAAGTAAAAACAGAAGTAAAAAGCTTCTGAACTAGTCCACTTTAGAGGAAGAGAGGGGAGTCTACAAGGTCAAGGGTCACTGTGATTTGTTATCCTCGTGCAACACTAGGCAATGCCTGGTATCCTTTCTGCTATCTAGTCGCAGTGTTTCCCAACCTTGGGTCTACAGCTGTTTTTGGACTACAATTCCCATCATCCCTGAACACTGGTCTTGCTAGCTAGGGAAGATGGGAGTTGTATTTTTAAAACAGCTGTGCATTTAAAATCTTCAGGTGTCAGAATACAGATTCCTGTTTCTGAATTGACACATTTAAAGTGCCTGTTTCAATTTTGTAATGATTCTCTCCCCCCCTTAAAGATAGTATGCTCTGTAACCAATATTGTCATCCTTACTTAATTACCAGTGTATTGATTTGTTAATGTGTTCTTCCTGATGTTTAATTTGGGAACTGCAATTCAGTTTTATCTTACTGCTGCAGATTTTTGGTTTTTTTACAGTTCTTCTAAGTTTATAAATTAACATGGTCTGCTAGAATGCCTTTTGAATGAAATTGACTGGTTCTTTTGTGCTGAAGAAAATAATTTTGCTTAACTCATATATATATATATATATATATATATATATATATATATATACACACACACACACATCAGTTTAACTGGGCTTGTAACGGCATTTTAAAAGAATTTTAAACTTTTAGAAATATGTGATTTTAAATAAGTTTTTTCTTTCCCTTTTTTCAAAATAGTCATAGAATGGGGAGATGATATCAAAACCATCTCAGAAGATGAAGCTGTGATGTTGGTGAACCATCAAGCAACAGGAGACATTTGCACCCTAATGATGTGCCTTCAGGACAAAGGCACGGTATGCTATTTTTGTATTCACCGCTGTTTCATACTGGGTAGGCGATATTGAGAATATGCTCTGAATCATAGCACTGGAGACCACTGCCAAGTCTGGTACCTAGTCCTGAGACTCAAATTAACATCCATTTAATGGATCTAGCTGCCCTTCTTCCCCTACAGAGTGGCCCAGATCCTCCAGATGGCTGTGCTATAGAAGCAGGACATACAAACACCAAAGTTGTTTGCAGGGCAGGAATCATTTAGCAATCCAAGTGGCCCAGGAAAGCAGATCAAACTAAGCGACTGAGGAAAGGCACAAAGTAAGAGATGCTTCCCCATGTCCACTTCTGGAGAGGAAAGGAGTTGAAGTTGCATAGTGAATGTTACCCAGGAATGGAAAGCAAAGCAGGGGGCATTCAAGGATAGCAAACATCCTTTTAATTTTGCCTTCATGTACTGTAGACAATGCTTGCTGAATAAGAACGCACTGCACTGCATTAGTCTTTCATGATAAAATGCTCATAAACCTTGACTGCTATGTTCAGGTGATAAAATGGGAATTCTGCATTTCCCATTATCTTCAGTTCTGAAAATGGGATATGGCCTGCAAACAATATTTGTTTATGAATATTTATGGTCTTTACTTCAAGATGGTTGAAATGGGAAGCATTTGATTTAGTGTTTTATTTCTAGTTGCCGCAAGGCTATAAAAGTGAATACATGCCATCTATCTGTTGTTGGTTTTTTTATCAAATGAATGTGGGTTGAAATAAATTGTTCTGAACATCAGTCCAAAAATGAAATTGCTTCCAGAAGTGTGTGTGTGTGTGTGTGTGTGTGTGTGTGTGTGTAATTGTGATGATACCAGAATTCTTAATTAGTCAGTTCAAATGGTAAACCTAGCAGGTTTATAATTCCTGTTTGCATAATGAACCCTGGCTTGGAGCCAGTGAAATTTATTACAAGCTAAAGTCTCTTTTCTGTCAAAACAAAATAAAAAAATTCCTTCCAGTAGCACCTTAGAGACCAACTAAGTTTGTTCTTGGTATGAGCTTTCGTGTGCATGCACACTTCTTCAGATACCTTTTCTTCAGATATCTGTTTTCTGTGCCTCTGTCATCTGCGTGGAACATCTTTTAGCAAGCTCAGATGTTGCCTATTGTAACCCTTTAGTTACCAAAGGAGATAAAAATATCCCATGTTGCACATGTTCAGAGAAATTTTCCTTTTACCACTTTGGTTCTTTTCACAAAGTGTGGCAAAGCAGTTTAAAAGTTTGGATCTGAAACTATACAACCATCAATCACTTTGGAGAATCAGACATGTTGATTTGCACAATTTATTTCTTGCTCGTGGTTGGGCATTCTTTTCTCCTCCAGCTAGTTACATTACTACTGATCTCTTCCCCCCACCCCCCGGTATCAAATATAAAGTTTCTTTTTCTTTTTTTGGTAAGTAAAGTATGACTTGGCTTGGGTTCTGGGTGGCACTGTGAAGGAGATGAGAAAGGCAATGCATTCTCTGTATGTTCAGCCTTTTGCAGTACTTGCATATATTCCTGCCTGTTGTCCTCCCCAACACCATCTCCACACAAAATTATAGCATGCGGAATTCAGTTCAGTCTGCATCAAATGCTAGCTAGGAAGCAAACCTGGTAGCCCAATGACCCCAGGACAGTGGAACTCAATAATTTCACGGGGTTAGATGAGATGACCCTCGTGGTCCCTTCCAACTCTACAGTTCTATGGTCTATGTGGCTTATAGAGTTAATCAGCATGGGAGTGAACCATTTTCTCTTCTTGATAAGCTGTATTTTGGAGCATTTATCCATCACTGTGTCCCTCAAGAGAAGTTGTCTGGAAGGAACTACTTTTCGAACACAGCAGTTTTTGCCCTTTCAGCTGCTGTTACAAGATGCTCTCAGTACAAACTTTGAAGATGGCATTGGTGGGACTGTACATCTCACCATAGATATTTGCAATAGCTAATGAGTACAAGACTACAGTGGGACCTCGACTTACGACGATAATGCGTTCCGACGCAATTTTCGTAAGTCGAAAACATTCGTAAGTCGAATCCCCATAGGAATGCATTGAGCGAAAAAAATTCGAAAATTCGTAAGTCGAAATTTGTAAGTCGAAAAAATCCTATTAAAAGCGGCCGTGACTTCCATTCGTAAGTCGAAAAATTCGGTTGCGGTGGCCATTTTGTTTCTCCCGGAAGTCATTCGTAAGTCGAAAAACACGTAAGTCGAATCGCTCGTAAGTCGAGGTCCCACTGTACATGTCGGTTACTACTCATTGGTTTACACTTGCAGATATGGGCAGTCTGGTGAGACAACAGGTGGTTCTAAACATACCTGGATTTGGCTGTGTACATGCTGCTGTCAATGTTGCATGCAAACTGACAGCAATCATTCAGTTGAGTGCTGATTCCCCAGCCTGAATTTCAAAGCAGACTGTGCAACAAACATTATGAAGACACAGTATGATGGTAGGATCCAACATATCTCACTGCTAAAACATGGTTTTGAAGGGCAGACCACACATAAAACTGCAAGGAGTATTAGTGATTAATTCAAGCAAGCTCTATCTTCACAAACAAGACTGAAAGATTGAGACCACCACAACAACTTTCCACTGTGCTGCCTAGTGTAGGGTGTCCCTGAAAGTTGGAACAGTAGCATTGTACCTCTGCAAACAACCCAAATCAATGGTGGGTTTTTGTTTTTTACAACTTGCACTTCATTCCTAGGCAATAGGAAAAATTAAAAACCTTTCTCACAAGCAGCCTTCGGACCAATAGGCATATCAAGGCAGTTAAGGGGGAGATTATCTGGTGGACTGCTGGTTACCTTACTCCAAGATTCGTTAACTATTTAAGAAGGAAGGTCCTGTTTAAAAGAAGTTAGGTAGGATGAATGAGTATCTGGTGGGAGAAACTGTGGTGGCTTGTCTTGAAATGCACTAGATGTTTATAAGGTACAGCATAAAGTATCTGATGCACTCAGTAGCAAATTTTCAAAGGTTACAGAACAAATCTCAGCAACATCCAGAGACACTGAGATTGATCCCTCGTTTGTCTTGCAGAAGTCCCAGGTGGATTGTCTGGGACTCGTAAATGAAAATGATTCTTCACCTTATACCAGACATGAAGCTGCAGCAGCAACAGGGCAGGAACTTGTGAGGGGGAGGATGTGCCAGAATTTAACAAAGCCCTAAGGACCTATATGCTTTATCAGGAACACAAGTGGCATTTGCAGCGCTCAGCACATACTGTTTCTTTGGGCTCCCTTGCTAGCCCTCCCACCAGTATCCACTCTGAGAGTCTGTTCAGCACAGCTGGAAGGATTGTAACAGGCAGCAGAAATAATCTGACAACAGAGAATGTTCATATTTGAACCAGTCACGGATACCAAAAGGTGTAGCCAGCGGACCCTTAAAAACTCAGTTGGGGCTTCCCAGCACACATATCATACAGCAACAGCAGAAGCAGCAGACGTGGAGCAGGAAGATGAGAAGAAGGAGAAAGGACGAAACCTTCATCAAAGAGCCATTTTTAAAGAAGTCCTCATTGAAGTCAATAATGAACCCACAGTGCAATATTCATACCATCATGTTAGTTTACTGCACAATAAAGTAAAGCTGGTTATCTACAGAAACAGTGTTTATTATTTTTGATAATTGCTTAAACATGATATTTTTTATATTTCCTGACTTTAAATTATTTTAAGTACAAAAAGGCAGGAAAGGGAAGTATAACAAAAACCAAATAAACCTATAATAATGAAGCAAAAATTGATTATTTCTGTCTTAAATTTGCTTAATTAGGCACTCTTAGAGTTTTTAAAAATAAATAATACATTGGATGAGAATAAAACTTTCCATCCATCCCATTGTCATTGTTATTATTTTAAATAATAAAAACAAGTGAAGGAGTCTAGCACTTCTGCAGTTAACCGTCCCACCCCCCCCCCCCAAAAGAAATAAGTACACTTACCTTCTGGAATTGGGAACAACAACTGGCAGAAGCAGTCTCCACATTGACGAAAGCAGCATACTGAGTCTTGCAACAAATAGGAATGGGCATTGTCGCTGCTTCTTCTTGTTTGGCTTGTTCCATAGTTGCTGTCTCTGCCTGTGGTTCCATGTTGATCTACTCATTATTGTAAACGAAGCCCACATGAGAAGGATGCCTTGTGATTCATAGGGTGGAAAAAGAATGCCAAATTCACACTTTTGTTTCCAAGATCTGCTTTGGTGACGTGCACACGCAAAAATTCAGAGATGCTTCAGAAGATTGTAACACAGGAAAGAGTTTGCCTGAATTTATAACCCTGGACTGGTAACCTGGCTGCCGGATTGTTAATTATAATGGATCAATTCGCCCATCTGTAGCTATTAATATAACTAATATAATATACTGGTATGGCAAAGTTTAAACCAAAAGAGATGAACCCATCCCTTGATTAAATACTAGCCATTCACTCAATACCAATAAAGCATATAGGGTTAGGACCTTTTGTTTCTCTGGCCCACTGGTCTTTGGCTGCTAGTTTGGGACCCACTTGTGCGTTGCGACCTGACATAAAGTGGGTCACAGCAGCAACACTAACACCTTACAGATATATAGTGTCCTATTAAGTGGGTCCCTGAATGTACATTTGAGTGAAAGATGTGTCCTTGGTATGAAAAGGTTCCGGAATATAGACTTGCCCAAAGTTGTCTGCTCTGATTGCCAGCATTCCAGATTAATTTGAGACTGAATGGTTGGATGTTTGCTGGGTAACTGGATTAAGGGGGAACCTGAATTTTCTATCCAGAAGGTTTACAGTCTGAGAACTATGTAAACACTACAAATTTCCTAGATAGAAGCTGCCTACATAAAAAGTATAGGAAGAAGTGTGAAAAGTTCCTGAATGCATCTGTTTTCACTGCATATTTTTATGTTGAGAAGCTGGTGTTCCCTACAATTCCCCACACTTAACATGTGCAGACAAATAGATGAATGTGATTAACACATACAACTTACATGGTCTTCATGGCTTTTCTTCTCTTGACTGTGCTTTCTGTGCAGGAAATTTGTAATGTTCAAAGTATGGTGGACAGAATGTATACATAACACTGTTTGAGGTAATATGATGGAAGGAAAAATTAGGAAAAATTAGATTATTTTTTGCCAGTGTCTTCATATTTCAAAACTCCCTTACCTCATTGTACACCTGCACAGATCTTTTAAAATTAAATAGTGTATATATTCTTCTTCTGAAACAGAACAATATAAAGAATACAATAGATAATTCATTGAATAGGTGCTGTTCTTGTATAGCTTATCATGGAAAGTGCATATGAAAGTCATTGTAAAAGCTTGTTAATACAGATTAATTGGAAGTGACTGATCTTTTTTTCCCAAGAATCAAATGATTTACCCAAGATGTTTAACAAATAGAGATCAAATCTGTTTTTCCCCCCTCTGTAAAATGAAAACAGTGAAGATACTGGATTGAGTGGGAGTAGAATTCTGGGAGGTTATGTTTTTGCAAATAAGACTTTGTTGAAAGGTAATAGTCTTTTAGTGGTTACATCTGTACAGAGATATTCTCGATGATGGCATTTATATTCAGACTTCTTAGTAAGGAAAATGGTTTTCTGCTGGCTAATGTGTTCTGAAGGGTTACCAGGTTTTACTTTGTGCATTGGCTTGTTTATTTGTTGTGTTACTTTGGAGTGCACTGACAGGTTCTTGTCTGAACTTCCCCAGGTTGTTCGTAAGATGATGTGGCTGATGGATTATATTTTTAAATATACAAACTTTGGAATTGTATCTCTAATTCATGGAGACTTCTTTATAAGACAGGTAATGGTTTTTTGTTTTAAAACTTTATCATTAGCATAATCTGCTTTCAATGTGGTCACCCGTTTCATCAACTGTGCTAGGTAGTCATAGTTTATAAGAACATTTCCACAGTGTACCTTGGCACAAAACCAACTGTTTATCCCCAAATTAATGTTTCAAAGATAATATATTATTTAGGAGTATTTTTATCCTACTTGTTCCCAAAAATTCTTCAGGTGGCTAAAAGTGAACTGGGGAGGGCAGAAGAGAGAATGCAGGAAACACATGGCGATACCTAAGTATATAGTAGTTGAAATGGAATGTAAAGAAATGTCTTCAGGGCAATTGAGCCTGCCTTTTCATTCCTGGAAACTAGTCAGTACTTTCTATAGAGCAGATGTGGGAAACCTGTGACCCTCCACATAGTGGACTCAACTCCCATCCGCCCCAGTCAGCATGGCTAGTGATCAGGGATAATGTGGGTTGGCGTCCAATGACATGTAGAAGGCCACAGGTTCCCTATCTATGCTATAGTCTCTCTGGGGCTATTTAGGCATGGTATGAGCAGGCATAAGTCTAGCGCTTCCTCCTCAGGTGCAATATTCTTTCAGGCCTAATTGCACCTAATTTGGTGGGGGTATTACTGATACGTAGGACCTTTTGACTGACATAAGCTACAAGTCAGTAAAATTCAGCTGCTTGATCTAGCCATTTGACTAGAATTGCTGGGAGTGTTGCATAGCTGGTGAAGAGGGAAGTATGAAGCAAAAGGTTGTGTTGCTTGTGGGATATTGTGGGATACATGTCTGTAAGAAATGGCTAGCGTTGACCTCATCATCATCCTCTGAGATGTGATATGAATAAACAAACTTCATCAATGAAGTCCTGATGAGAGGTGAATGGATACAAAAACTTATGGATTACGCAGAAATTGTGAAACTTATCAGTTTGAATAAGAAATCAAGATGACTTTTTTTAAATAAAAGAATGGAAATGGTTTATTGAATATCTAACAAACAAATTATAAACAGATAAAGACATGGGCAGGATTATTATAATAACCTGCAGTTTATATATTCTTTTAAAGTAGATGAATAAAAGAATAAGTTAATTTAGAATATGCAGGAAATGATAAAATAAATTGAAGGAACCGCAGGAAGAGGAGGAAGGAAGTCGAGATTTGAAATGTTAGAACTAATGTTAAACTACTGAAATGTATATACTGGTAAATGAAAACTATAAATAATTTTTTTTTTTAAAAAAAAAAAAACATCAACGCTATATCATGTTTCTCTATATGTTTGCATTTCAATGAAGAAACAACCCTGCAGTTGTGAGTTGGGCAGCCTGAGGGCTCTAGACCAGGCATCCCCAAATTTCGGCCCTCCAGATGTTTTGGACTACAATTCCCATCATCCCTGACCACTGGTCCTGTTAGCTAGGGATCATGGGAGTTGTAGGCCAAAACATCTGGAGGGCCACAGTTTGGGGATGCCTGCTCTAGACCACGCTTCTCCAACCTGGTGTCTTCTGGACATCCAAAATATCTGGAGGGTACCTCGTTGGTGAAGACTGTCACAGACTATGTGGAGGGGATCACATTATCTTTCTGATAGTATGTGACAAGAGTATTTACATGGAAATAGGGGTAGGTAAGAATTCTCTCCCAACTCTAAATTCAGCCAAGTGAGATAATTTGTTTTGGGATTATTATTTCTTTAAGTAGACAATAGCATTATGAAAATAAACTTTCTTAGAAAGTTGTACTTACGTGTCCCTATTTATCATTTGCATTTTAGGGAAAAGCTTATCGTGACCAGCAGCTTTTGCTTCTCCAAGAACATCTAGAAAAACATTATAGGAGCCGCGATCGGAAGTGGATTGTATTGTTTCCAGAAGGTGGTTTTCTTAGAAAAAGAAGAGAGACCAGTCAGGCATTTGCCAAGAAAAACAATTTGCCATTTCTTACACACGTTACACTGCCAAGACTGGGGGCCACACAAGTTATATTGAAAAACCTGATAGCTCAGCAAGAAAATGGAACTCTGGCAGGTGGCGATGCTCCAGAAGCAGGTATGGATCATTTTAACTTTTTAAAGAACCAGTTGCCAGCTGATTGGGATCTCAGAATCAGCATCAAGTCAAAATGAGTGTCAGGTTTTATATTTTACATAAAAATATTTTTAATGTAACATAAAAAAAAGAATTGGAATTTTGGACCACCCAAAAATATATAGCACTTCCAAGCTATAGCAAATTCAAGTCATCCCAGAATTAACAAATGCTTATTTTTTCCTTTTTTAAAAAAATCTTGTGCTCCTTGGATTATCTAACCACATACATTTAACTGTTCTGGGATCATAAGAGTGCTGTATACACCTATTAGTGTAGGAGGGGAAGTTGTGAGCGTGTTAGAGACTGAAGTGCAAATTACTACTTCTATATTGTTGACTTTTCCCCTGTTGTGCGTCTATTATAAGTCTGAGTGCCGGAAGGAGAATATATAGCTCTCACCTGCAGTGTTGCAGAATTAAAAGTTCTTTGCTGTAGGCTGCATTTAAAACACTTATACTGCAGTCCTTTCCTCCTACCTTACAGGAGTGATCTCCACCATGGAGCCTGTGGGCTAGAAAATGAAAAGCACCAACTTTATCTCATGGAAACAACTTCTTTAAAAATAAGTTTCCGTTACTCCCCTAAAAAGAGAAATTTCTTTTCCATTGGCTATCAGTTTAATAACACTGTCTGGGCATCTTTGTATGAACAAATTAATTCTGGGCCGGGGTGAAGAAGAAACATGGGCTGAAGGAAAGTTATTTTGTCCCTCCCAATTGCAAAGCAACACCCCACCAGCCCACTTTGCAGCCAGGCTTCTCTGGATGCAACACATCCATTAATTAACTTTGCGTCTTTAATTATTGTTGCTGTTTCTCGCCCCAGCTGCTTTACAGTGTTATGAACAAAGGAAGCCTTTTGGGTGTGTTTCTTTGCCACCTCTATTTCATCACCTAGTGCATCTAAAGGGCTGCCACCTTCTCTTAGATGGGTTCTTCATGAACTGGGCCCTTTAGGTTGTGTTGATGCTGTAGTAGAATGTTCTTCCCTAGAGAGGCCTGTGTAGTGTCAGCAGCTGATGAAAACTTGGCTCTTTAAAGAAGTATTTGGGGAAAATGGAACTGATAATCTGTTGTGTTTGCTGATTCCATTATTATGATATTTTATCATGCTGTTTGATATTGCCTAGATTATTTGTACCTTTGTGCTGCTTCTTATTTTGAATTTCCAGAAGAAAACGGGGGTAGAAATTTAATAAACATATGATATATTTCTCTCTTGCTATGCTTGTACATTATTTGAGTTACAACTAACCACATACTGGCAACGTCCAACTTTCCTTTTTCCACCAATTGAGCATATAATGATTGTGTTTTGGCAATTCCTGTACAGCACATTATAGTAATGTAGCCTGGATGTTAATTGTGTGTGGCCTTGTCATCGGAAGAAGAATTTCCACATTTTTTCCCTACATTACTTGTTTTAGAGTGAAGGTGTGTTGAATTTGTAGCATTGTTTTTATGGGGCTTTAGAGGTATGCTTTCCAAAATTCAGCTGTGTTCAAAATTAATATGAGAAACTGTGGGAGCTTTCTCTGTATTTTGCTTTGCAAACAGTCTCTGACGTTTTGGAGATACAGCAGAATTTAACAAGCAATTTATGTTCACCATGTAAGTGAAATTACTTATTTAAGAGCTGAGACTCAGCTGAATTTGGGTATCTGTAGGAATGTGAGTTTACAAGGAAAAAGGCATATGCAATCATTTGTGTGCAGTTCTTTGTTACCTGGCCAGCTTCTGGCACACCAAATGTGATTTCTTTTCTCTTGAGACCTTGACATTGACAGTTGGTCTTTCTCAGTATTTGATGAAGCATATTGTAGTTCAGTGATGGCTAACCTTGACACTCCATATGTTTTGGGACTACAACTCCCATCATCCCTGACCACTGGTCCTGTTAGCTAGGGATGATGGGAGTTGTAGTTCCAAAACATCTGGAGTGTCAAGGTTAGCCATCACTGTTGTAGTTGCTTGGCAGTTTCATTGGTCTTGCCAGCAGTGCCCTGTCTACAGTCCTTCCTTTCGTTGTTTTATATAACTCTACAGAATATCCTAAATCTTGTCAAGAACGTGGTGCATACATAGCAAATTCTTTGGTATTCCTCAGGGTGAGAGTTTTCTGTTTTTCACCTGGACAGCATTTTACAAGGTTATAGTGTCTGATTATATGTAAGTTTGGTTTTCACACGTCACTGCTTCAAGGTTTATCTTGTTTTTTAATGACAATGTGGACTAACAGAAACTTTATCAGAATACTGGACTTTGGCAGTATAAGCAGTTTCCAGTTGTCTATTTTTTAAAGAAATGCCATTGTGTGTCACAATTCATTTGGGCTCTTTCAAATGATCACATTGTAGAGTCAATTTTCAGGAGCACGTTTCTGCTAAAGATTGTGATTACTGATTGTTGTAAACCTGCTATTGGAGTATTGTGTGTATGCATTATTCCTGATGTGTTAGGAAGTCTCATTAGTAACATCCTCATTGGATCAAAATGGGCTTGCAGATACCTTAACATTGAACCTGAGCAATTAAGTGTTCAGTGACAGAGGTATAATGGAATGAAATAGTTGAAGTTCACAAAAAAATTGTTGCAATGGCACTACTTGCTGATACTGATTTTTATTAATGTAGATAATGAATAAATCTTATTTACATAGATCGGCATGTGTTATATATTGAATTATGACCTCATATGATAGAACTCTGATGTCAGCCTCATATGATAGAGAAGTGTCCATGCACACGAAAGCTCATACCAAGAACAAACTTAGTTGGTCTCTAAGGTGCTACTGGAAGGAATTTTTTTATTTTGTTTCGACTACGGCAGACCAACACGGCTACCTACCTGTAACTGTCATTTTAAAGAAGTGTTTTCTTTTGTGTGCAATAGCTGACCCAGTTTAAATTTGTGCATTTGTTATATACTGCAAGCAGATGGATGCATAGATGCCTCCTCAACCTCAAACATGGTGCTTTCTGCCTAATTCTAGTTTCAGCCAGGCTTAGTTGATTTAAAATTAATTGTTTACCTGCATTGTCAAGACCCGCTGGGCTCCTCTTCAGCTAGGCATTCAAACGGACTCCGAGTAATTAAGCCATCAAAGCTTTATTACTAACTAATTGGTTTACAACTCTGAGCACATCGTAAATGCGTCAATCTTCCTTGCTATCAGTTGCTCCAACTGCCGGATGTTGGGTTTGGCGCCGCTTTCTAAAGCATCTCGGGAAACGGAAACAGCTGGTGCTCTTCCCTTTCCTTCCCCCTGATACGGAGCGATGGCTCTGAGAGGCTCTCGAAAGCCCTCCCACCGCTTCCCCCTCATCGGAGCTTCCTCCAGACGTCCCACTGGAATCTGTCTCCAAAACAGGCTGTGGTTCACGGTACTCACTCAAAGCTGGAGAGGCAGGGGGCCTTTGTAGTCCCCTGACATGTATGAACCCAGCCCTAGTTGTTCTGTATAACCATAGTACCTTTTGCTTATGTTCTAAACCTGCAAAGAGCATCAGCCCAATATTTCTAAGTTACTTAGGGCTGAAGTTAGCCAATGAAGAGGAACCAGGAGTGAGAAGTAGAGATTGTATAAGACAAGGATGTCCAACAGGTCAAACACGATCTACTGGTAGATCCCTGTGGTGTTTTGGTAGATCGCGGTCAATCTCTGGCTCCCAATCCTCTGCGTCGGTAAATCTGACTCCTGCCTCGTCCCACCCTCCATTGATGTTTGAACTCAGGAAGGGAAGACGGAGCTCCCTCTGTGTGGCTGTTTTCATCCATAGCAATGTTTTTGTGAGTGACTTCCCTTGCCTTCCTCCTCCCCCCAAATGGAACTCCCCTCCTCAAAGAAGCCTGCACTACCCCCCCCAAATGGGGCTTTCCTCCTCCCAGAAAAGCTCAACAACTTTGAGCTGAACCCCTAAGAAATGGGGATAGATCACTGCCTGATTTTAATTCTGAAAGTAGATCGCAGTCTCTTGGGAGTTGGCCACCCCTGGTATAAGAGATGGACGGTACAGGAGGTGAAGGAGTAGGAAATAAAATAAGTTTATGAGTGAGAAGTGGGCACAGTGTTTGAGAAATCTAAATTAATAGGGTGTTATGTACTGAGTTGAATAGGATCCAAAATGCAGCAGTCTGATTGGTCCTAGAACAATAGGATTCAGAATGCAGCAGTCTGATTGGTCCGCAGGAGCCATTTCATAGGGAAACATTCAAGTCACTGCTACAATGTGCTACTGCCACCTGTAGAACAAATGAATGGAATATCCAGTCTAAAACACCTGTATTACCTATTTTGGTCTATAGGCAGCAGCAATATGCTATAGCAATGCCTTCCTGAATCGTATCAGATGGGGCTAAGATGGGCCTGGCTATTTGTTTGTTAATACTTTACAGCTTTCGTTTGAAATGCAGTGTTAAATAGTGCTGGCTTTTAATGATAAAAATTGGGTAATGATAGACAAATATTGGATAATCTGCTGGCTTATTTATATTCATCAATTTGATGTTTACCCATTGAATGCAGGTAGAATACCTTTTGTAATCTTCACTGCAGTTCACAACTGAAGGGGTGTCTTGTTTGGTTTATGTGGGAAGATAAATATGCTCTTCATTTTAGATTTGGAGTTTGCTTTTTCTGGTCTGTCAGCATGCATAACCAATGAATCCTATCCTGGCTCTAGATAGCAAGCACAGCCCACACTGTGTGCTTTTAAGCATTTAGGTTCCACAAAATGAGAAACAGCGTTGAGTGAGACCCTATCTTTTTATTACAACCAACTATTATTATTTTAAAATATTTTCATCAGGTTGGATATTCAAAGGGGGAAATGATTTTGAAACATACTGGATCAGACCACGAATCCATCTTATAGTCCAGCATTAGACCAGACATTCATTTCCACAAAACCCACAAGCAGGGCCTGATGCCAGCAGTTCTGTCACTTTGTCAATTCAGTGTTTTATCCCACAATATTTTGGCTGATTTTTAATATCAAGACACAGGAATTTATTTAAATCAAATGCTTCCATTTAGATAAGGTCTGAGCTATACTGTTAAGTGTCAGATGGGCTTCCGGGAGAAAAGCAATATATCTATTATTGTTGTGTTTAATAAATACTACACTTTTTCTCCTTTCCAAAGCTATGATGCCCAAATTATATTGGTGGCACAAAGATGCCTTACTTTTCTGGTTGCTAAATGTCTAAAAGGAGAATGTGTATGTGTGTTATATATTTGTTTGTTACTTGGCTGGGATTCGTGTAGCCCAAAATGTTATCCTCGAATGGGTAGTATTGCTAAAAGACGTTTCTTCCTTTTCTGTTTCTTTGATTGCTCTGAGTGTTGTGAGAATTTGCCTTGGCACTGGATGAAAGCAGCCCTACTGAAGAGTACATTCAGAACTGCAAGGCCAAGCTATTGCACTTGGCAGCCCCTGACTGCAAGGAACCCAGAGGGAAGGAAGGGCCTGTAGAGAGTGATAGATAAATACATGCCGCAGCCTGCAGGGTTTCTATTCAAATCCCCGTGGGCTAATTTACTTGCTTCCAGAGGAAGCAAAGACTAAGAGTATTCTCGAGTGGAGCAACACTGTAAAAAAAAAAATCTTTTTAGGTATAGTCTCTGAAGTATTTACAAAATTGTATTTCTTCTGGTAGCACAACTGGGATTTCTTCAGAAGCATTAGTCTCTGATCCGCTCTTTACTCTGGCACTTTTGTGGTAAAAGCTGGAGGCCAAGGAGATGAGCTTGCTCCTTTGTCTCCTTCAGCTCTGATGCCATAGCACAGGTTTGTCTTGGGCTCAGAGGCCTAAGGTCTAAGGACACAATAAGGGGGTCTATTGGTTTGCTTTTGCTTTTGTTTTATTCTGTATTTTGTGTTCTCCTTTTGTTTGTTTATATTGTGAACCACCCTGTGATCTTTGGACAAAGCACGGTGTACAAATGTAAATAATAATAATAATAATAATAATATAATATACCCTACAGTGAGTTATGGACGCGGGTGGCGCTGTGGGTTAAACCACAGAGCCTAGGGCTTGCCAATCAGAAGGTCGACAGTTTGAATCCCCACAACGGGGTGAGCTCCCGTTGCTCAGTCCCAGCTCCTGCAAAAAAATTTTTTTTGCAAAATGTCCAGGTGTTTTATGGCAGCATCATGGCGACAGTGGTAGCGAGGTGGAAGCCCGTGGGCACTACGCCCCATCACCCGCACCAGGCCCACACTCTGGCTCGTGCCGCCTGGCTCGTTTGCTCTCCTCTTTCTTCTCTGAGGCTGTAGCACTCAGGGCACAATTGCTAAGGGAACGTCTGCTTGGCCCTCTAGGTGCTTGCGCAGTGAGAGGAGGAGGCAAGCAGGGACAGGAGAAAGGAAAGGTGAGGGCGCTGAGAGCCAAGGGGCAGCAATAGAGCATGTTTCCGTGCTGCTTGGGGTGGGAGTGCACACGCACCCCCCCCACCACTCCAGGGGCAGGGTGAGGGGCGGAGGACAAAAGCAAGTCTAGAGTGAGAGCCTGGGATAAAATCCACTCTTTCCACAACTTCTTGTTGTGAGCTTTCTTTGGGTGAGTTGAGGGTTTGATTGGACCCTGGCTGAGAACCCAAAGGCTGAAAGGGAGGGTGTGTTAGGAGGACACTCAATTGGTATTGATTTATATAATAATAATAATAATAATAATAATAATAATAATAATAATAATAATAATAATATAATATAATATGTCTTTTTGCAATATTTTGTTTAAGTTGTCTGTTGTTGCTTCAGTTTTCTGTACACCGCTTAGAGGTATTTTTAAATATATTAAACAGCATAGAAATTAAATAATCAAAAAAGTATGCTTTGTAATTGTAAAACAAACTGGTGGGCCATGGGCAATCTGACCTTTTAAAATGACCTTGCAAGACTGAAGTCAGGGCACCCTGGCCCTCAGAGCATAAGCATGCAAGCAGATGCAGCCTTAGAGGGAATAGTCATGGCTCAATGGTGGAGCATCTGCACAAAGAAGGCCCTTGGTTATGTCTTTAGCATCTTTCAGCTAGGGCACGAAAAAATCCTTTGTTAGCAACACCAGAGAGCTGCTTTGTAAAGAACTGCTGCCCATTTGCTCCATGCAATGAGCCACATGTAGCACCAAATCAGGGAAGAACCTTCTCTCTCAGGCTGGCCTAGGCAGAAAGGGGTATAAAGCACTTTATTTTTCAGCTGACCCCTTTTCAAACCACAAGGTCTACCTGACTCTATCACGACTTGCCTCTGTGGTCTTGTTTGTTGGTCCAGACCCTTAGCTTGTTCCCTGGTTGAGCTTTCTGGATTGCCCTCAGGTATTGATGGTCCTTGAGTCCTGACTCTCCAGGCCACTCACTGCCTGTGCTCCAGCCTTGACATGCCACTGGCCTCATAGACAGCCCTGAGCTAGATGCACAAATGGTCTGACTCTGTATAAGCCTGCGTCTTACGTTCGTGGTCCCCATCACTGCACACTAGGACACAGATATTTCTCTGCTTTCAGAAAAGAGGGAGAGCGTGGAAGATGTGGCAACAGTTCTTTTTGCTTCTCTAGTTGGCGAAGTACAGTAATACAGTGTGGCTATGGAGCTTGTGCATTTGTGCGCTCTCTCTCACTCTTCCCCTTTCGCCTCTGGCAGAGACAGAGTGTGCAGATCAGGTCACTGGTCAGGGCACATCAGCACAACACATCAGCACACTGTAGCTATTGCTTTTATAGTGGCTCCCTCAACTGTTTGCAGAGTGTGTACGTGTAGGTTGGAGCTAGTGCTGCTTGCAACATCTCCTTTTCTATCTTCTGGTTTTAAGAACAGAAATGGAGAGAGTGATGAGAGCTACTTTCTTCATGCTGTAATTTCTTTCTGCAATGCAAGGTAGCCTATACTGGCTTCCAATGTGTGTAGATCAGTGTTCCCCAAACTTGGGCCTCCAGCTGTTTTTGGACTACAATTCCCATTATCCCTGACCACTGGTCTTGCTAGTGAGGGATGATGGGAGTTGTAGTCCAAAAACAGCTGGAGGCCCAAGGTTGGGGAACACTGGTGTAGATGATCCTTGGGGGAATTACGGGTTTAATTTTCCAGGGTTGCTTGAATATCAACATATATAGCATGGAAGAAGTGGAAGCCAGGATGAAACCTGAAGCAAAACAAGCAGTCCCTGGAGGGAAAAGTTGATGTAGCTGGCTGCTAAGTCCAGCACACCCAGGGTAATTGGACCATTTGCTGAAAAGAAACTGTCAGTGTCTTCTAATGCAGAACAAAAGTATTCTAATTGGAAAGATCAAAATAGCTTGGCTGCTTGAGAGCTCTGTGTCAAGAATGTAAGGCAGGGGCTTAGGAACCATCTCTTTCCTGTTGCAACGTCATCGCTCTTGGCAGAAATCCTAATGCATTGCACATATTTATTGAAACAAATCAACCAGTCCTTTGGCTTAAGGTTTCTCAGCAGTCCATTACAGTGGTACCTCGGGTTAAGTACGCTTGAGGTTAAGTGCGCTTCAGGTTAAGAACAGACCTCCGGAACGAATTAAGTACTTAACCCGAGGTACCACTGTATATGCATAAGAAGTATGCCTTTGAAAGGCATACATGTCACAGAGTTACGGGCCAATGCACTATGTGGAGAATAAAGCATACAGTTAAAATGTGACACATGATTATATTAATTTTATGTCTGTGCACGGTGACAACTTTGTGTGCATCCAGTTGACACACGACTGCTGACAATGGGGTCCTTTTGGACCTGGAAGAGGGCAGAACGGTGGACGGAACAGGGCAGCGAGGGCGTTTGTGTGTTCCGCCAACACATGCGGGGGCCAGAAATGGAAGCCCCCACACACAATGGTTGCCACCTGTATTTTATTCTCCTCCTGTTTGTTTTTTTTGATGGTTGAGTTATTTTGTGACTAAGATACCTTGAATGCTATTTAGCTGAGAGGCAACATATAAACCTTTCAAATAAGTGAGCCAATTTATTTTAGTGAAAATAAAACATGCTTAACTTTATCTCAGTTGCCCTCTTTCTCCCTAATATTTTCATGGTAGTTTTGTCGTCATAAGCCAAGTTGGCATATAGTACTTTGGTTCTTGTTTCTATGAAGACTTCCTTTCTTAGGTATGGTGATGGTTTTCTCCTTGGCGTTGTGAGGATATCATTGATTGTGAATATATGGTTTCCTGTGATTTAAAACTTCTACTTAAATAGTAATGAAGTGTTAATGTAAATGGGCTGTAAATTAAAATGTGTATCTATATATTGTTGTGTTAAAGAGTTATTAAATAATAGCCACTATTTTGTTTGCTAAAAAATATTTTGAAAAGGGCTCAGTCTGCATTGAGAAAGTGTGATGAAGAAGCTTTTGAAAGCCTGAAACAGAATGAGTAACTAAGAGAAGAAAGGTCTCTAGGCAATGAGAACTTATGCCAAAACAAATATATTAGTAGGTTGCCATGTCTTCTTTGATACATTCCATGCTGATCCTGGTATTGAAAACAGATTTGTGTACTAAGCCTGTTGAGACCAGAGGTTGCAAGCACTTGCAGGCTTCAGCGGTGTATCAGACGTATGTCATTTCCTCTGCCCAGGGAGAAAGTACTCCTACACTGAACATGGCACTAGGTTAAGCTTTTTAAGTGCTTGGCTTAATTAGCATCTCACTTGTTGACAGAATGCCAGATATTTAATGGTGTACTTTTAATGCTTATTGATAATTTAAATCATATTGGTTAGAGCATGGTGCTGATAATGCCAAGGATGCCGGTTTGATCCCTGTATGGGACAGCTGCATATTCCTGCATTGCAGGGAGTTGGACTAGATGATCCTCAGGGTCCCTTCCAACTCTATAATCCTATGATTCTATGTTGTTATTAAAACATCCTCACATTGTATATCTGAATAATACTACTAATGTACATATAGCCATAGAAACATCAATAAGAGAAGTTCTTTAAAGCAAGCAGCAGTGCTAATAATATACCTTGAATTATTCCTTCCTCGGGCTATATGGAGGATACACGGTAGATTTTGTGTGAGAGAACAGGGCGAGAGGGATTGGGGAGGGAGGGAGATGGAGTGGGGTCTTTGGATAACCAGAATTTAAATAATTGAAATGTATGAAGTCATTAGGGACCCACTGGCGCTGTGGGTTAAACCACAGAGCCTAGGGCTTGCTGATCACAAGGTCGGCGGTTCGAATCCCTGCGACGGGGTGAGCTCCTGTTGCTCAGTCCCAGCTCCTGCCCACCTAGCAGTTCGAAAGCACATCAAAGTGCAAGTAGATAAATAGGAACCGCTCCGGCGGGAAGGTAAACGGCGTTTCCGTGCGCTGCTCTGGTTTGCCATGCTGGCCACATGACCCGGAAGCTGTACGCCGGCTCCCTCGGCCAGTAAAGTGAGATGAGCGCCGCAACCCCAGAGTCGGACATGACTGGACCTAATGGTCAGGGGTCCCTTTACCTTTTATGAAGTCATGATCAAGGATAGCCATTTTTGTATATTATGATTTGGAATATAAGGGAGTTTTCTGCCAATTCTCTAATTTGAGAAGTAAGAGCTGAACATGTTTCTGCCTGCTTTGGCATCGTGTAGTATGGTGGTATTTCATCAAATCATAGAATGCAGATTATTATCGAATGAGTTGGTGTGATGTACTGTATTAGAACCGAAGTATGATACTAACAGTTGAAAATCTTACTCTTTCTGTTTCCTTTCTTTTGTTCTATAATCCCCTTTCTTAGAAAGTAAATCAAAAGGTCTTCAGTGGGTGATAGATACAACCATTGCATATCCCAAAGCTGAACCCCTAGACATCCAGACCTGGATTCTTGGCTACAGGCGGCCAACAATTACACATGTACATTACAGGTAGGAAAAATATGTTTGTCTTCTGTTAATTTTAAATCGAGGCCTGGAAAAAATACATTAGGTACTTGTAGGACATTTTGGAATATGACTGGCTTGAAATAAAATTTACACATTACTTTCTTCCTCAAAACTCTTCATTTTTGGACAGGCAAATTATTTTCATTAAGGTAACTTGGGGGTGTATGTTTGTAGATAAAAGTTGCTGTGGGGATAGGTGAGTTTTTTTTACCTCCCAATAGCATAAAAAAGTCAGACTATAACAGCATACTCCTTGAATTAAAGCCAGTACTTCAGTTATGGTCAATGTGTCTTTTGAAAACCAAAGCAAGGAAGTTGTTTCTCGCTTGGCTAATAATTGGACGAAGGGACCCTATCCATCCATCCATGGTGATCTTACATACCATCATATGATGTGGCTCTTGCAAATGTGGCAAACACTTACAGGGTCTGCCCATGACATCTGTAATGAAGAATGCTGAATGCCAGGTCAATCTGCAATAAACCATGCTGATCCATGCATGAGCAGGTGTATCACCAAGACCTGTGTGGGGCAGCTGGGCTGGCCAGATCTGACTTGGCTCTGCCCATCAGGTGTGATGTCAGCCATCAGCCATGCACATTTGCCAAAGAAGTCTGGTTAGTCTTGCGTTCACCTGCCATATGTCCACCATGTGTTTACATGTATTTGACCTGCAAACAATAGTAGTGTTTACTACAAGACTCACTTTCAATGTATCTACCCTGGATACCCTGGATCTACCCTACACACAGCATAAAGTGGTCCTCTGATAATGGCACAAAGCAAGTTAATAGAGGCTTTGGAAAAATTACTGAATAGTGGGGGCCAATTACATTTAGTTTTAATGCATAAAGCCTACAACTAACAGACCACTGAGTGCAGGCTAGAGAGTGGGGGTTGAGCCCACCTTTCCACAGTGACCTGTCACTAAGTCTGGCTGCTAACTTGCTTCTCTGTTGCCTGAAATAGCTTGGGAGAAATATATTTGGAAGAGGAGAAGGGTCAGCATTTACTGTTTTCTTTTGTTCTCTCTTTCTTGGGTCCTGTTTGGACAACCATTCCTGTCTGGTTTATGAATCCAGTAACAAGTGCTCCTCCCTTACCCCTTTGCTCCTTCCATCACACTCTGGCTTCACAGTGAAGATTCTGACCTGCATTAAGCCAGATTCCCCCACTTTTTGTGTAATGCAAAACTCTGCTTTAGAACAAGCCAAGATCTTCATGCTGAAGCTGGCACACAGCGGAAGGAGAGAAGGGTTTAAGGGGGGTTATGATATTCAATATAAAAATAGTCAAGTGGGTTTATTATATTTATTTTAGAAATGTATGTTCCCCTTTTTCTTCAGTCCACTTACCGTTCCAGAGTTCAGCTCCGCAGGAAATGTTCTGCGTAATTTCAGCAGAAGCCAGCTGTGCACAGTTTCAATTGCCTGTGATACTATCAAGGAACATTTTACCTCCCATGTAACCCCTGGAGCAGTTTTGTATTTTATATGGTGACAATTGAAATGCATGCAACAGTTTTTAAACATTAAAAAGGTGAACCTTCCACTTGGCGCATTAAGGGAGAGAGGTAAGACCAATGGTCAAGTCAGGAATCTACTGGTATGCGTGCAGTTGTGAATCCAGGAGACCAGGATGACAGATCAGTGGGGGAAATGCTTGGGTGGGGGAGAACATTTGAACAGAGCTGAGACCTGGCACTTCAAAATCCTATTCAGTCACCTCCCAGGTCCCCCTTGAGAACGTGTATTGTATAAAACATTGCACACACAGCTGCAGCCTGTTCCTGAAAATCTTTTCAGTGTTGTGAATTAGAGTTTAAATAGCACTCAGAAATCTGCTGAAGGTAATGAAAACATAACAGTGTAGGAAGGGCGAATGAAAGGTGGAATGGCAAACAGAATCTTATTATGAAAGACTTTTTCTTTCGGAGACTAAACTCAACTAGTCATTTCATGCCTTTAACTGGAAGGCCAATGCACAGCAGTCTTACATAAGAGAAGCCAAAAGGCACTTACGTTAAAGAGCTCTCTAATGAGAGTGGAGAGCAGCTACTTTCTTGACCTTTCGATATCTTCCAGGCTTGTTGAAGCTAAAACGTAATAGCAAGATCCTGGAGAAAAAGAGAGGCTGTGATGATCCGAATGGAAATTTATTGGTGAAATGAGTAAGATAAATATTTGGTGGTTGAAGTGAGCGTGAAATTTTCCATTCAGTAAATTAACTGTTTGTCATGGGGCAATGAAACGATGTTCCTCTAGCTAGCCATCCTATTACGATATGTATAATGAAGGCTTGAGGGGGGTGCAATTTGATCTTGTGTTTTGGAATATTTGGGGCATAGGGTTAAGTGCTATGGTGATGGCACAATAGGATGCTCTTCCCTGGCTCTTGCTTTGAGGGCTGACCCTGGCTGTTGTGGCATAAATGATGCTGTTCTGACATTAAGGAAAAGTCCTGTTTGGTGCAGAATTGCCCCCCAAACGCTCTCCTTTGCGGCAGGTAGTGGGGATATAGGGCCATACTAGTTGTCCGTACTTTGCTTACTAAATTGAAATTCTGAATCCAGGGAACTAGAATGTGTTCAGGAACAGAAGGCACTGCATATGTGCAGACATGTTTTATTTACATATGAGTAGAATGATAAAGGTTGAAGATGCAATGGGAACTGGCCTTAAGAAAGGAGCTGAGGAAAGTTGGAGAAGAAATGGGCCAGGATAAATATGCTTGATGGACTGGTTTGGTACAGGGAACCAATGTTTAAATATAAGAAGTTTCAGAGTCTGCATTTTGCAAAAAAAAAAAAAAAAAAAGTGTGTTGACAAGGCGGTAGGAGAGCTTTCTTAGTGGCTGCAGTGGCTGCATCTTCCTTCCTATTAATTGCCTCCTCATTAATAGTCTTTCACCAACAGGTGAGGACTTTTTCTTTCTTTTTTCTTTTGCTTAGACATGCCCTCAGGTTGATTGTATTTGACTAATTAAGGTATTTGAAAAGAAGTGTATCTGAAGAAGTGTGCATGCACACAAAAGCTTATACCTAGAACAAACTTAGCTGGTCTCTAAGGTGCTACCGGACAATTTTTTAATTTCGACTGCGTTAGACCAACACGGCTACCTACCTGAATCTGAATTTGAAGTGTGCCCCTAAAGATTGTTGCAAGAGATGAGTCCAACAATTGGTCATTTTTTTAAAAAGTGTAATGGGTTATGTAAACAGTTCTTCTGAGAATAGAATGAATAAATAAATAGTGGAGAATATGCCAGGTCCTGTTCCAGAGTTCACCTGATTCACCTTACAAATGGAAAATTATTTCATATGTCTAGTGTACTGTTCTGTCTGTCTTTGAAATGCAGGATTTTTCCAATTAAAGATGTACCTGTTGAGCCTGAAGCCCTCACCGTTTGGTTGTATCAACGGTTCATTGAAAAGGAGGATCTTTTGTCACACTTTTACAAAACAGGTAACACTTTCTTAAGATAAAAAGCAATTTTTAATATTCAGCACCTTTCAAGCATGTTTTCACTTAATGTTCAACTAATTAGAAGTCCAGGATTAAGCTGCCCACTATCATTAGAGATGTGAAGGTGGACATTTTCTCCCAATTTTTCTGTTTGTTTTTTCCCCTGTTCCCCCTCCCCCCCAAAAAAAATAAATGAAAAAATGGGGAAAGCCCTATGGTTTCTCCCAATTTTCCTGGGTTTTCCCCAAGCCACCCCATCTCTAGTTATCATCTCAGGTCTTGGACGTTGCATTTCTAACGTACCTGAAATTTGCGGAACTTTTTCCTTTTTTTTGTATTGTTGGCTTTGTTATGTGCCTGTTAATAAATAAAATATTTAGAAATGATTCTTTTAAAAAAGTATTGAACGTGCCACTTTCAGCCCAGTCCTCTACATGTCTACTCAGAAGTAAGCCTCATTGAATTCAGTAGGGCTTTTATTGCAGCATGAATTTAAGATTGCAGGCATGGGATCAGCCATGCGGGTAATGCAAAAGTTGGCGTTACATATTCTCTTACTGTCTTGCTGCACTTCATGATGCTATTGCATACAAGTCTAGATACAGAGCGGCACGAGCCTTTGGGAAGGGCAACTGGAAAATTCTCCTTCCACAGTAGCTGGAGGGAGTGTTCTGACATGTGAAGAGGGGGAAGCATAACTTGTAAACAGTGGTAATGCTGAAGTGGAGGAAGATTCCCCAGTGAGCATTAAAGCATTTTAAAATGCACGTGTTATTTTAACTTTATATGCTGCTACCATGCTGCCCGAGGTAGTTCTTAACAAATGTTTACAAATCTCATTACTACATACGCCACACATCCAGTATATTAATGTGTATACAAATCTGCCAAGCCGTTGTCATGCTGTCTCATTGCAGAAATGGCGCAGCCATAGCTTCCTTAATTTCACTTGAAATTCGGGAAAATTAAGGAGGGCCTAAGAAGCTAAACTAATCCAAAATCCTGTAGATCCAATTCCTACTGCAAAGAAGAAGAAAACACACTAGTAAAACTTGATTATGTTATGAGAAGGATTTTTAAAGTCTGGCTTGTTGAGTAACCCATATCTTGATGAATAAGAGCCAGTGCTGTGCTACATCTGCGTTGCACCGAGTTCTTGTTCTATCCATGATGTGGCAACTTGAATGTGTAACTAACAGACTGTTCCTTCTCTTCCAGGAGCGTTCCCCCCTTTGCAGGGACAGACAGAAATTGTTTCCCGGGAGATGACCCTTAGCAATTTGTGGCTGATACTCGTACAGTTGTTTGCGTTTTTGTCAGGTGGTATGTGGTACTGCATTCTTCAGTATTTTTATCAATGCCTATTTTAAAAGGTGAATGAATGGGACCTAAGAACAAAAGGAGGAACTTGGTACTTTACAGAGTGCATCATGTTATGTTCAAATGTGAATATACCAGGATAAAGGAACATTACTGGATGGACTTTCTCCCCCTTCGGGAATTTTAAACTCCGCTAGGAGAGAGAATCAGTAACACAGCAACCTAATGATGTATTTTAAGAACTGTCCATATTTTTAAAGGGTGTGTCTTCCTTGCACATCCACGTCAGCAAATTCGGTGTTTGAACAGGAGATACAATTATACAACCACCACAGGTGAACATCTGCAGCAAGATTGCTTTCACCGCAGGTAGTATTCAGCATTGTAGTAAAAACTCGGAATCTTCAGCAACTTTTCTCTCCAGTAGTCTGTACTGCAAGTCTTGTGGTAGAGATCCCTCATCTGCACAAGCTCAAGTTGTATTGTAATTAATCATGCTGGATCTGTTTAATGTACTCTGCAGACCTGGTTATGGTATTGTGACTGCCCCATGTTACCTGTTTAGTAGAGACCTCTCTCTCTTCTTCTTCTGAAAAAAAATATCTCAGTGAGATCTTGTATGGGAAAGCTAGAAAAGGAAAAGCGCTCTGCAAAAGGCATTAATTGTGTCATGAAGTATTGAAGAAATTGTGCATACCTCATTGACCCATCTGTTCTTACCATGTTTTCTGTCTTCAAATCCCTTGAGAGCATCTTCTTGTAAAGGTACTTCAAAGATGGCACATCACATAACCTGCTTCCTGTTTTGGTTTTACGATGCATTTTGTAAATTGGGATCTTTTCTTTCTTTTTTTGCAAAACAATTTTGAAAATGCAATACAGTGATAGAAAAGAGCATAGCTTGAAAGGAATTTAGGTGCTGTCCATGACAGATTGGATTCTTGATAGCTATTAGCAGTTCAGAAAGGTCTGTGGATTGCCATCCCTAAAGTGTACCTGTTGCCACAGTCTAGCCCAGGTGATATGGGTGGGTGTTGTTTTTAACCTTTATAGAGGCCTTTATTTCCATTTGACACAACAGTACCTGGAACATCCATGTGAGGGTTTATGCCAAGCACCACCATTCTTTGCTTATAGGAAAAATAAAATAAAAGGAAGTTAGCAGGGTCATGAAACACTATATATCTAGTCATTGGGTAAAACGTTTGCTTTACCATCCTGAACTAATGTAAAAATTCTCTGAACCATGAAGAGCATTACGAAATCTGCCATCTTGCTGAAAAATGTCACTGTCATAGAAGGGAATTTTAATTTAAGAGGCAGACTGGCACTAAAGCAGGATTTCAGGTAATAACGTTACAGTTTTATAATGGTTTTGAAGGAAAGATATTTGTTACCTATCACTCTTGGAACGTTTGGCATCCTGTCTGTATGACTATATGAAGATATATTTAAAAAGAACCATTCCTAGGAAACAGTTCCTAATTTCCACATACAGACGTGCAAACGAAGCTTGAATGACAGAATGTTGTCTTTTTATGGAGTGTAAGTTTTTCTAAGAGCCAAACCAAGCCAACAGTAGTTGTCTGTGCTAAGTTTGAGGTATATATTCTCCTGGTTTCTTTTTTTTTTCCAAATCACATGAGAACCAATTTTGGTGAGTAGTATACAAAATAAAAATATAAAACCACAGCATCATCCTTTTTTCTTTTGCTTTGAGTGGGGAAGAGGGGGAATGGGAAAAGATGAATTTCCCCTAGCTATGGGAATGAAATGTCACCTTACTGAATACAGGCGAATAGTGTTTTTAAATAATGAAATATATTTTAGCATGGATGATGGCAGCATCCGCCATTCATTCTAGAAGACAACTCCGGTACATTTCACTGGAATGAGACCACCGCAGATACAATGCAAAAAGTCAGTTGGCAGTTCAGACCTGTTTTTTGAACTTCATGCAAACTTAAGGATAAAACATAGAAATAAAATCCATTTTAAATAAAGCACTTCTTGCAGAAGGAAGCCTTTGGGGGGTGGGAGTGGCCAGAGTTCTTTGGTTTTTAATCCTCCTTGCCTTGTTGAGTTATATCAAGCAGTTTGCTTCATTTGTTACAGAGTTCATTTCTGGTAATGATGTATGTAGCTTCGATCCTGAATGACAAACATCTTGAACTGGGATGCAAAGCAGCAGCTGCTGTTTTAGTGTATAATTTATTTGGACATACGACCTATTTTAGGAAGGGCATGATTATTCTGAAAACAAAGACTTGCATCCATGGGCGTAGCCAGGATTTTTTTGGGGTGGGATGGGGACAGGACTTTTGTTAGGGGAGGCAGAACCTACATGATTGGTCAGTTAAGTATTTCTATCGTTTTACTTGATTGGGAGGGGGGGCGCTGCTCCCCCTGCCCCTTCTTGGCTATGCCCATGCTTGCATCTAAATGTAGGTAGTGAAAACTAGGTATGCGTTGTGCCGCTTCCTGTTTGCTCTGCTATAGCTGCATTGAATTCAGCAGAACCAAATCCAGAATATGTTTGGGGAATACAGAAGAATGGAAAGTTAGTTAAGAGAACATTTTTTTAATGTGTGTATATGTACATGAAATGCTGTATATATGAAGTAGGTTAGGTCCAGTCGTGGACAACTCTGGGGTTGCGCGCTCATCTCGCTCTATAGGCTGAGGGAGCCGCCATTTGTCCACAGACAGCTTCCAGGTCATGTGGCCAGCATGAGTAAGCCGCTTCTGGCGAACCAGAGCAGCGCACGTAGACGCCGGAGCAGTACCTATTTATCTATTTGCAATTGACGTGCTTTTGAACTGCTAGGTTGGCAGGAGCTGGGACCGAACAACGGGAGCTCACCCCGTCGCGGGGATTCGAACTGCCGACCTTCCGATTGGCAAGCCCTAGGCTCTGTGGTTTAGACCACAGCACCACCCACGTCCCTATGTTAATGTTGGCTTGAGCCTTCCATATAATACAGCATTTCATAGTGAGTGAGGCTTCAACATACACATCTGGTTGGCCACTCTGAGAAGAGGATGCTGCCATTGGCCTGTTCCAGCAGGCTCTTTTGTTCTTATGAGTGGACATTGTCCTGGGTTGTCTGCCTCTTATAAAGAGGAGACAGAGGATTCATTGCGTCTTGGAATATAATGAACTTCCTCAACATCTTTTGCATCACCTAATCCCACAAGACAGTATCTTACAATTCTGTATCCAAATTGTAGAATTGGAAGGTACCCTGGGGGTCATCAATTCCAACCCCCGGCAATGCAGGAATTTCAACTAGATCACACTTTACAGAGGGCCATCCAACCTCTGCTTAAAAACCTCCAGTGAAGCCCACCAACTTCCAAGGGAGTCCGTTCCACTGTTAAACAGCTCTTACCATCAGAAAGTTCTTCCTGGTGATAATAAAAATATTAATATTAATAATAATAATTTTATTATTTAAGTCCCACCCATCTGAGTTGCCCCAGCCACTCTGGGTGGCTTCCAACACACATAAAAACATAATAAAACATCGGACATGTTTAGTCGGAATCTCCTTTCTTGTAACTTGAATCCATTGGTTCGAGTCATCTAGATGAGCACCTCGCAGTTCCATCTTTGCAGCAGCTAGCTCACATTACAATTCATGTTCCCCTGTGTAAGCATACAATGAAAGAGGTGCATTTATATAATGGTATCAGAATAGCTGAAGATAAGAAAGGGACCACTAATTTGTGTTGAACTACTTCAATAGGCACCCTTGCTTTCTCTCCGAAAACATAGCGTAGAGCCAGCTCATCCCATGCTGAAGCTTACCATACTTGTATGCCATCTTACGGGCATTAGCAGCTGTGGGACATATCTTGATGCATTGGAGTCATCATGCAAAAATCACCTGGCAATTCAGACATTGTGACTCTTTAACACACACGTGCATTTTTCAGCAGCGTGACTGGAGGATGTAATGTTAGAATTGACTCTGAATAATAATTAATTTTTAATAGTTATTAAATTTGTATACTGCCCTTCATCCGTAGAATTACAACATAAAGAACACAAAGTACATGATAAAAATAAGAACAAAAACAAACTATTAATCCCTCCCTCCCACAGCACACTTAAAAGGGCATCAGATGTTAGTTGGCCAAAGGCCTGGTTGAAGAGGAACGTTTTCATCTAGCGCCAAAAGGTGTATAATGAAGGCACCAGCCGAAGCTCCCTGGGGAGAGCATTCCACAATAATGAGGGCTTCTTTGGCAAAGCCTGAATGGTGGATGGCAAACACCCACTCACAAAGCTCGATTTACTATGGCCTGCATATTTATTTTCTATCCAGAATAGTTTGTGTAGAATAATATGCCCAGCGGAACATTGTTTTAACAAATCTAATGGTTTTACATGAGACAGTTTCATTTCAACATTATGGAGCAGTAGAAAACACAAGGATAAAAATTACGATGCTTTCTCAGGTTTGGTGTGGGTGTTGGAGATTCAGCTGAACCTATTCTTAGTCTTGCAAATTTGCATCAGTATGTTGACTAGTAGTGTAAAACATCAACTGAAGAAGATTGTAAGCATTTTGAAGGCTAACCATTTATTAACAAGAAACCATCACAGCCTTAACCGTTTTAAAGTGATGCGTGCCATTCACACAGATCCTTTCCTCCCCACTCTTTGAGTTGATAGTCACTGTTCTGCAAGCTTTCTTAACGTTTACGCATTATGCCGTTTATAGCAAGAACTTAAGTTACAATTGTAAACCTTACTTTAAAGATCCAAAGGTTTTGTGGTGTTCAGGAAGCAAGACCATACTCCTTTGAAATCCAGCCAAAATATGAGGAATGTCAGGTCTCGTCTGCAAACATGTGCGTTTTTGCAACCTGGTTTGTTCAGCACATGACTCACAACTGAATGTGCGAACTGCTTTTATGGAAAAGCATTGCAAGTAATGTTAAGCCTATGGTCAGTGATGGCTCATTGAGAGATAGAGCATGCGTCTGTGAACTGAGCCAGTCTAATACAATTATGCAAACCATGCCTAACCTACCAACATCTACTCCACAGTTTCTTTTCATTTTAATGGGGACCCCCTTATTATATCCTAACGCTGCAGCACTTGGTGTTCTGTGCCCCAAAGCTGCCTTCCATCCTCTTGACTGTTCAGTGCAGACCATCGTCCCATCTGTCCGTAGAAAACAAGGATACCAAACAACTGTGTGGGATAGCAGTTAAGACTTGGAATTTCCTCTAGACAAAATGTTACATGCACTTGGGACCAAAGTTAATGATTTTTTTTTCTGGACTTCTCAGTGTACAGGTTGGTATGAAGGAATGGTATTGACACTTGGCCTTTGGCTGTGGATTTCTGTTTCTCCCAAAAACAAACAAAATGAAGCTTACAGCTGAAGCTACCATACTGGGGAGAGGTGGGGGGGGGAGGGGAGCCACATGAAAATGTACGTATGAAATACCATGTTTTGCAGAGTTACATGCTTGGTTTTGTAAGGAGGGAGTTGGAAAGGGAAGATTAAACTGCAAGGTCATCACAATTAGTTGTGAATTACTTTTGTTACTCTTGTACAAAACTTGTAGGTTGTCCTGTTGTATACCTGTCTACGAAAATTCCTTAAACATATGGTGGCTTTGAGAAAGTCTATGCATTTAATTGTTATACTTCTTAAATGTCCAGTACAACCTTGCACTGAATTTCCTCCTTGATGGTGATGAAGATGATGGGGTTTGGCATGCCATATTCTTTAGTTTGGTCTTTAGTCCTCTCTTTTGTGTATCTGTTTTTCTTTCCCTTTTATTTTATGCCATATGTGATTGGAATGAATACAGGCACCATGGTGTGATTCTGTTAAAGGACTGGTCACATTTGGATTTTGTGCTTTGAGTTGATTTTTTTCCTCTGAAACTTTTTCTTTATCATAATAAATAACCAAGCAACATTCTTTTTTATACTTCCGCAGATACCAAAAATGCTTTCCTCTTCGCAGGCAAATATATGGCATTATTGGGTTTGGAGTTTCTGTTTTCCATGTTACAGTTGTTAATAGACAAGAAAGGGAAATAATGTGCCGGGTTCATTTTGTTTCCCATAAAACATTGAATCGGTTGTGTTAATTGTTCTTGCTGCAAGTTTGTATGTGTGTTAGCTAAATATATGGTTTGTTAATTCTGCTTCCAGCTGGAATAGTTCTATTTATAGTTCTCAGGAATAGCATAGAGACTCGTCTTTTTCTGCAAGAAGGGACTGGATTGTCACCTGCCATTTTAACTCAGTCACGGTAATAACTGCATAAATGTTCACAGAGATCTAGCGACCAATATAAAGGTATGAACATTTCAGAGTTGCTTAAGGGAAAGAAGAAGGCTGCTGCCATAACTTATATTTGTTTGTTTGTTTGTTTGAAATGTATGCAACCACTTTAAAGAACGTTTAGCTTAAAATAAGCAATACAGGGTGACATGGTGACATGGATTTACTGCCCTGCGATGCAGCGCTCTAGTAACACTAAGGCCTGGTTCAGGTTAAAAGCAACACCACAGGGAGAAGGTGTGGCTTTGTAAGCTGGCAGAACTTCTGTAGAGGCACTAATTTGCAAGCGCAAATGGGGGTTGCCTCTATGGCCGTGACTGTGCAATGACACGACCCTTTTTGTGAGTTGCCACTGTAGCTCAGATTTGCACGTGGCTGGGTAGGGCGTGCTATAAAAACGCCACCCGAGGTTGAGTCCTACACAAACCTGGTGGAAGCCCTGGTTGTTTGCACGGAGATGCCATTAGTCTGAACCCTTAGTCAAGCGGTGTCAATGTTTTAAGCAAAGTGGCCGTAATAGGAAAGTAGAAACAAATGGAACTCTTAGGAGCGAGCCGAAGCACATTGCGCAGTCCAAAGAACTGTGCATTGTGGTTACTGTCTACCTCTTTGTTTCACCTCTGGATTTTGTTTGGGTTTGGATTTGTGTTCTTTGTGCTGATGACGAAAGTGTTATTTTTTAAATAAAAATCAAAACGAGGGTAGGGGGAATGAAGTTTAAAGCACTACAAGATCCAGTGCTGACCAGCCCTGTTCTGCACGTCCTTGACAAAAGCCATTGTTTTTAATTCCTAATATAAATAATGTTTGTTAAGTTCCTTCCTGCTCGGGGGGAAATATGTATTTTTAAAAGGGGGGGGGAATCTGTCTTTTGGCTATAAGAATGTCAGCTGTATGAGCAGGTGTGATCATATCATAACATGCTGATTGGATATAAATCAATAAAGTTTATACCTCTCAGGACTCTTTGTGCTTGGTCTTTTGGGTAATCTATTAGCATGCTCTGTGGATTCCCCAGCTCCAACACGTGGGCAGAGAGAATGTGATGCACTGATTATGGTCATGTGAATTGTGTAATGAACCTTGGCCAGAAACTAACACAAATTTGTTGACTTGAGTACCAGAATGGCATTGGAAAAATAGCAAGGACCACAGTGTAAATGAGGTTAGAGATTGTAAAGGAGTAAGTTGGAAAGTATTTGCCAGTTTACAAGCCAGTCTAGATCTAAGTACAGTGGTACCTTGGTTCTCAAACTTAATCCGTTCCTTCCAGTAGCACCTTAGAGACCAGCTAAGTTTGTTATGGTATGAGCTTTTGTGTCTAAAGAAGTGTGCATGCACACAAAAGCTCATACCAATAACAAACTTAGTTGGTCTCTAAGGTGCTACTGGAAGGATTTTTAAAATTTTGTTTTGACTACGGCAGACCAACACGGCTACCTACCTGTCATTAATCCGTTCCGGAAGTCTGTTCCAAAACCAAGGCGCACTTTCTCATAGAAAGTAATGCAAAATGGATTAATCTGTTCCAGACTTTTAAAAACAACCTTAACGAGACCATTGATCCATAAAATGAAAGCAATAAACAGTGTACTGCAGTCACACAATCAGTAGCAGAACTGGGTTCCACACAGTCACAACACCCCTGCCAAAAAACCCCGCAAAATAAATAGCAAAAGCAGACAGACCTAAGCATAACACTCAAAATGGAAGTGTGGCACTCAAATCGGAAGCGTAACACTCAAAATGGAGCACATTTGGCTTCCGAAAAATGTGCAAACCGGAACACTTACGGGTTTGCAGTGTTTGGGTTCCAAGTTGTTTGAGTACCTAGGCGTTTGAGAACCAAGGTACCACTGTACATTAGAAACTGAGTGAGCTACCAGGAGGGGCATTCACTTTCATTTTTACACCACTGCTAAAGGTTTTGCTGGGTGCGTCTACTCAAACATATTCATAGATTATTGGTGTTCTAATATTACAGGTTCAGGAAGGGGATAGGGAAACTCCCGTTCTGATCACTGTCACTCCGCATGGACGAGAAAGAAGGATTAGCACTCATGAGTTACCATAGTACCAAAACAGCAACAATAGGTCAATGGCAATGCTGCTTAACTTCCTGTTTCCCTTTTACTGCCACCCATTTTTTGAGAGACTAGGTCTGCAACCCCTGAATCAATGGCCTACTGTAGCCGCCTGTGCAATGCAATTCTAAGTGCATAGATGTGCCAAACAAAATTTACGGGATGGCATGCAATTTCGTTGCACTTGTATAGTGTTGTGCTTGTACTTGTGCAATGACAATAAATAAATTATCAAAATAAAGGAGGGAGAAGCATATTTATATGTTGACAGACATAAAGTCTGAGAAATTTGTTATGTTCCTTTGTAGCCAGTTGTATCTATCCTTGAGCCATTCCCTCAAAGCTCTGCAAATAGGTGTCCTGATTGTAACAGAGCAGGGGGGATTCTGCACTGCTGTTATTTTTGGGTTAGATTCAGTCACAACACCGACAAAATCAGGTTGCGCAATTAAAGCTGTTTTGGCACATTTGCACAACAAACTTTCTTCCCCACCCCCCAAACAATTCAGACACTTTGAAATTAGGGAAAAAATGGGGCATTGCACCTGGAATGTGCGGGATAACACTTACTGGACAGAAGAAGATTTTGGATTTGATATCCCACTTTATCACTACCCGAAGGAGTCTCAAAGCGGCTAACATTCTCCTTTCCCTTCCTCCCCCACAACAAACACTCTGTGAGGTGAGTGAGGCTGAGAGACTTCAAAGAAGTGTGACTAGCCCAGGGTCAGCCAGCAGCTGCATGTGGAGGAGTGGAGACGCGAACCCGGTTCACCAGATTACAAGTCCACTGCTCTTAACCACTACACCACACTGGCTCTCAGAACATCATATACTCTCCCCGCCATAGAACGTCATATAATCGCCAGCTAATCGAAAGGCATGCTTAATAAATATCAGGTGCTGCTGAACCTCCCTCCAAAGTTTGTGCAAACATATCAGGATTAATGCTCAATAAACTGTATGGAAATGACCAATGTGCCTATTTTGGAGTGGGGCTTCTGGGTGTTATTACACTCAAGAAGAGAGGGTGAGATTCTCATTTAATGAATGATGGCGGCATCCAATGCAAGGTAGAAGAATACATGGAGAGTAAGTGGTTGAAATGTTAAATCTTTTAAAGCATTAAGTCTTTTAGCTCAGCCTTTTTGATGTGATAGGAAGGACAAACCTAATGCAAAACTTGAGTGTTCGTTAAAGGTACATGCAGCAATGTCAGGAGACCAATTGGAATAATTAGCACCAACGCTGACTTGAGAACACAGTCACATGCTTCTTGCTGTTTATGCAAACATGCATTTAGGGAGTTTAGGTAGCACATTCATCTATTTTTATCATCTATGTTTTATTCAGAAGTTAAATGTAATACTGCAAACAAGAAAGTACGGTAGCTCGTTTTCAATTAGGCTGCATGTAGTTTCAAAAACGAGATATATGTAGCATGTGAAAATGCCATACAATACTATCAAGTACCAATTCCAAGACTCAAACTGAGGGTTATTTTGTTTCTTTTTAAAATTCTCTTTATTTTTGTAAACTGTGTAATAGTTATCTTAAAAAAATAAAATAAAAACAACATTATCAAGTAATAGGAAGCATGGGGTCATTGGGGATAACATCCAGATTGCTTGCTTATTTATTTACTAGCAACGTTATACCAGGCATTGCTGGGGAAATTCCAGGAAACCAAGCCATCAGGGCAATTTTGAAATCTGTGGTTAAAATCAATGCAGTTTTGAAAGGTCCGTTCCATCACCTTGATTCAGAACGGCATCCAGCTCTATTCAGAGATAGATGAAAATCTGCTCCCTCATCTGATACACAACTTCCCAAAATATAGAGTAGATTATTGTGTTTACACTCCACCTTTCCTCCAAGAAAAGGCATTAGATAAAGAGACTGTATGGCCAAAGTTCACCCAGTGAGCTATTTGGCCAAAGGAAGAGTTGAACTCTGTGGTCTCCCAAGACCTATTCAAACACTTTAACCATTACATTACACTGACTCGACACCATGGTTGTCCTGGCAAATGGTACAAGGTACAAGTTCTTTTTCATTCTGGATTCGACATTTAAATATTTGTATATTGCCCAATATTGTAGCTGCCGGCTGATTTCCTCACCCTTTTCTGCAAACAGATACAGGGTGGTCAAGCTGTCAAACAGTCTGGAAGCCTCAGTCAGAGGGTGGCTTTTTCCTATAGCTGTTTTCTTCCACTTTTTAAAATCTTCAGAGCGTATGAAAACATGAGTTGACCACAATGCATGGAATATGGCATGAGGTGTTCTGTTTTTGCTCTGGGCACTCCAGCTACAAACATAATGCATAAGTATATTTCCATATTTTCTATAAGGCCCCCTCTGTACCATGTTAAAGGTGACTGCAAAAGGAGATAAATTGCAGTTGGCATCAGTGCTACACTTACCATAACAGTATTGGAGTCATATTTGAGCATGCTCAGAAGAGTTGCAATTTGGGGATTATGGCAAATACCTCTACACTATCTGGAATGAATACAAACTCCCTTGATTCCCATTCCGAGATGTTCTATTTCTAAATGGGGAAAAGGGGTTGTACAGGAGAGAGTGCATGCCCATCCCATCCCCATATCGTAGAAATGGGAGCATACAGATTCATTTCCCTTCTGTATTCTAAGGAGGCAGCAATGGCTGGTGCCCATTGGGTAGAAGGCGGAGAGACCCACAACAGTCAGAGCCAATAACAGGCAGACCGAATTAACTCCAGTTTTGTCCCCATCTTTCTCTCTGCTGATCTTAAAAAGGGAAACAGTGGTATTAAGGAGGAGGAAGCTGATAGGCAGTACTGCCTCCTAGATTGGTTGTAGGTAAGAAGGCAGTGTTATGGACTGGCTGGATGTAGAGGAGGGGTGGGAGGCACCAGCTGGGGAAGGCTCTGAGCCAGGGGATTGGTGGTGGGACCAGGGCCGGATTTAGGTTTGATGAGGCCCTAAGCTACTGGAGGTTATGGGGCCCTTTATATGTCCAGCTGTCCTTTGTCAACAACAAATAGTTGCTGTTTTTTGTGTTGAATATATGCTATATGGTAATTTATGGACCTCAAAAGCCATTTGCACATGCAGAATGTAGGCACCCTATATACAGAAATGAGCAAACTAGTGATATTTTAGGGAGCAGGCTAGCAGGCGGGGCCCATGACTTACATCATAGGAGCCTACACAACACAAGACACTGTTGCTGCATGTAGGTTTTATTTTATTTGTTTTTTATCTTATATTTTGGAAATGTTCATCCAGTTTTTTTTCCTTTAAATTTTTTTGGGGGGCCCAAGAGAGTGGGACACTAAGCTATAGCTTGTTTAGCTTATACATAAATTCAGCACTGGGTGGGACAATGATGAATGGTCAGAGGGAAAAGAGAAAGCAGACTGGGGGGAGGTGGTGGTGGAAACTGGAGAGGCAACAGAGTTTAGTGAGCAGGAAGAGGCTGTGGCAGAGAACAGTTCAGACCCTGAGGCTGGAGGGGAGTGGGGCCAGGAGACAGAGATGAGGCAGGCTGCTGAAGAATCCAGTGAGTCTCCCCCTCCTGCTGTGACCAGCTCCTCTCCTCTCTGGTCTCCTAGAACTCGCAGAGAAATGAAACACGCAGAGAGGAGGAGGGTGGTTGTGTGCAAACACAGCCTGGGACTGCATGGAAAAGACCCGGAAGAGGTGGAGTCCTAGTGGACACTGGGAAGGCGGGAACCTTCAGTGCTCGCAACTGCTTCATTGGGGCAAGATCGCCTAGAAAGTGTTGCTGAGACTATTAGGCCTGAGCTGTGGTTTGTTTCCTTGAATAAAGATTTGACTGCACTGGGCCTCCAGTGATTTATTGTTTCTTTTGCGGACCTACGCCTGAGTCCAGCCCTCTAGGGCTGGCTCCCTAAAGCTGAACACGAATAGTTATTAATGGTTTAGCCCTGAACAGCTGCCCCCCACTCCAGTATCAGCTGAACTAGAAGAAAAGTCAACGCAGGTTAACTGACACCAGAAGCTGACATACCCTGTGCTTTGGCAAGAACACTTGGATCTTGAAAACATGGATCCCAGATGGTTTCGGGATATTGAAGCTGACCTTTTATTTTCTGAAGATTGACATGTTAATATCTTTTTTTCCTTCTTCAACTGTTACTTGCAAAGGAAATAAAGGAGCAGAAAATGAAGTAGCTGTACTTCCAGGGCCATTTTAATTTTAAAAATGAAGCATCATGCCCTTGCCATAGCTAGTTGGAGGAGAATCAATTATGTGAAGTCAACAGATAGATGCAAATTTGCTTTATTATTTACATTGGGGGTGATGAACCTGCGCTCTCCTGGTGTCTCTGGACTCCAAATCCCATCAGCCCCAGCAAACCTGGCCAATGCTCAGAAGTTCCAATACGACATCTGAAATCTTCAATGTGCTTGACTTTGGCTGGCTCATTCTTAGAGAACTGCTTCAGCCGAAGACACCAGAGTGTCTGGATTTGTTCATTTCCGCTGTTTTTATATAATACCCGTCAACCTTGAAAACACCAGCCTCTCTCTTGACATAAAGAGGGGTGCGGGGAGGGCAAGAGGCATATCACATCTCTAGATACAGCTAATTAAATAAGAACCTTTTATTACCACGAAGCTTCGCAGATAATTTCATTACCTGCTGTGGGGAGAGAGGGTGAAATTAGAATGTGGAAGAGATGCGTTCTCCATTTTCATCTTTATGAGACTTCATCTTATGGCCAGCTTCAAGCACAATTGTAAACTTGTTCGCTTCACAGCAGATAAGCCTAACTGTGTCTGTTCTGTCTGTCTCATAATAATGTATAATAGAGAGTTCCCAACAGGCTGGATTACTGCCATGCGCTCTCTGTGGGGCTGCCCTTGGACCTGATTTGGAAGCTTCAACTGGTGCAGAATATGGCAGCCAGACTGTGGCCAATGGGGGCGTCAGAGCATGTGACCCCATTGTTAAAACTGCGTGCTGGCTGCCCATCTATTACCAAAGCAGGTTCAAGGTCCCTGTAGTAATTTACAAAGCCCTGAGCAACTTAGGTCCAGGGTACCTCAATGGACCACCTGAACCCTTATATTCCAGCTCAGTCACAGAGGAGCATCATGGGTTGTTCCCCACGTTGGTGAGGCTCATTTGACAGCAACAACAACAACAACAAAAACCTAAGCATTTAGTGTCATTGGCCCGCTATTGTGGAATACTCTGCCAACAGAGATTCAGCAAGCACCTTTCGTTCCAACTTTTAAATGCCTGCTGAAAAGTTTTCTATGCCATTGGGCTTGTGCAGGCGACTAAGAATACAACAGTTAGCTGGTTTCTGATTTTAACATTTTATATGGTTTTCTGTACAATGGTTGTAAGCCGCTATGGTTTGTTTGGTGTGGGGTTTTTGTTTTTTTAAAAAAAGAATAACGGTCTATCGATATTTTTATAAATAAAATTAATAAATGAACATTGTGTCACATTTGACTGGGTCCAAGTAACAGGTCCCGGGATGGCGCTGTGCAGCTAGAACAATTAAGTTGCTCTTAGAGATGCATGGGTCAAACAATGTTAAATCTGACTCTTAAAAAGATTCACGAGGGTGATAGAGAACGCCCACCACAGCACTGGAGAAGAAAATGGTAACACTGTACTAGCATTTATTTATTTATTTTGCCTTGTAGCCACAGTTCAGCTTTCCTATAGTCAAAGTCCGATATATTGAGCCAATGCATGACCTTGTACCTCTTGCCTACCTTGAACGTGGTTGGCAGCCAGAAAACCTTTGGAGCCATGCCCACAACACGGCAACACTGAACAGTGGGTGGCATGCTTTCAGAGCACAGACAAGGTAATATAATTACTGGATTTTATATAAATGGGACACAGCTGATGACCGTAATAAACCTCTCTGTATATTAGTAGCCCTCAGGGCTGCACTGAACGTTCTCCCATTTCATATTCCGGGTTGGAAGTAGTGCTTTCAGAGTTTCCCTCCCCAACACTCCAAATTGTAACTTTTTCTTTAATCTCTCTGCTGCTGTTTTCCAATATCCGCTGTTGTACCAGCAACTTTTCCTCCTTTCCTGTGCTGTGATGAGCGAGTTCCTGCCCTCAACTTAATTTGGAATGTGCTCGGTTAAAATGTCTTATTTTCCAAAAACAAAAACAAAAAACAAAACCACCACCAGAAAACATTGGGTCTTTTTGCTAATTAGCACATTCCACTTTTCTGTTCCCCCAGCCATCTGAGGCAGCTGCAGAGGCACCTCATGGTGCCCTGGATTCAGACCCATGGGCCAATTCCCAGAGTCCCCTGGGAAGAGGTATTACTTGTTAAACCATAGAACCACAGATTGGTAGAGTTGGAAGGGACCACGAGGGTCATCTAGTCCAACCCCCTGCAATGCAAGACTCTTTTGCTCAACGTGAGGCTCAAACCCACAACCCTGAGACTAAGAGTCTCATGCTCTACCGACTGAGCTATCCCAGCTCTAAACCACTCCAGGAATTATCGCTCTGGGAGAGGAGTTGTTGTCTCCTAACAACTGTCAGCACCGTTAGCAAACTACTGATCCCAGAATTATTTGGGGGGAAACCGTGACTGTTAAAGCAGTATTGAGGTGCTTTCAGTGTATAGCACCTCTTTTGCAAGGTATGACATTACATTGATGCAGGGGCAGGAAGTAGCCGTAGGCAAGGATAAAGTTTCACCTCAGCTCTTGGCTCCAACTCTGCCGATTTCTCCTGACTGTGCCTGCCGCAATATGGGTTTTTGCTGAAGACAGCCTGCCCTAGTATCAATGCAATGGTGTCAAAACACTACTGCGGATTATCGGCATGCCTCTGAGATCCAGGAGGGCGGGGGAATTTAAGAGTTAGCCTACCTTCATTCAGTGGGTATAAATCAGAATAGAATTTTCATGCTAAGACAGAATTAGGTGCATTGTTTAGGTCAAGAAAAAAAGAAAACTAAAATCCTTTATTAAACCGAATCTGAAACTGCCGATTGATTCCTGGAACAGTATGCATTTTCATTTGAAATTTTGTGTGTGTGTGTTAATTAGGTCATTTGAATCACAAGCTGCTCAATAAATACAAAACTCAAATGCATATTTACTCCCCATCCCTAAGGAAGTATCCACATTGCACAATCTGGCAAAGAATACGCCTGGTGTCCCTGATCCCCAAGGCACAGAACCCCTTAATGCTCACGAGCGTGGAAAGTCCCCAGCTTCGTTAGCATTTGCTAATTCAATTTCCTCGGTGCCCTGCAACTCCTCTATGCAATCTGCTAATCCTGATATCCTGAGAGGTCATGCAGCTAATATGCTCTCTTGCTAAGGGTGATGATTAAATTAATTAGACATACTCCATAGGCTGTGGAATTGGCTGAAGAATGTACTAACCCAAAATTGTTAACACTGGTTTCAAGCTAAGTTTATTATGGCTCAGGAGATGAGGAATGACTGCTGCCACTTGTCATTGAGCCCCAGACCTTTGCACTGTACAAGCTAGAGAAGAGATGGAGAACTTGTGGCTCTCCAGATCTTTTGGATTTCAACTCTCATCAGACTCAGCCAGGAGTGACGGGAATAGTACAGCAACTTCTGGAGCTGAGTCCTCGAGACACAGAGACTTACAGCTGAAACCAAGTTGTGCTGTGGCAGGCAGGTAGAATCCGGGCACCCTTTTCTCGCCTGCGCTCTAGAGGCATGCAGGCAATAGATCTACGATTCTGCCAGCTTGCTGGTGTCGTCCAGCCTTAGGATTCCATTGTTGCAATCCATCATCAAGCTCTCATTATGACAAAACGGAATAGCAGCTAGCTATCATATTCTTAAGGCAGCGATCCTATGCCGCTGAAATTTGAGAACCCAAGGTCTGCCACTGCAAGAATTTATCCACCAGTTTGTTTGGAACGGTGATGGACAGCAGAGCTAGGCACCTTTTTTTAAAGCGAGGAGCCTGTTTGTACTTTTTGGAGCACTACTAGAACCAGTAGCAGCTGGAGTGAGATGGCCGCAAGCCATTGGTACCAATAACGGCTCTATCTGTCATGGAGTGGCTGGATGCTGAGGAGTGGTGGGAGCATAGCTGTCAACTTTCGGATTTGAAAATAATGGATTTTTTCAAACTTTCGGATTTGAAAATAAAGGATGCCGTGAGGGCGGTGCAATGGCACCAAGTAGCCTCACCACCCTGCGCTCAAGAGGCTGCGCGCGAATGGGTGAGCGAAAGAGCGAGCACATAGACGGCAGGCAGGCTGTCTGTCTGGTTGGGCGTGAGGGTCTGGCTGCACAAGGCATGCAAGCTCCACCCCCAGTCGGTCTCAGACTCCTTATTGGCAGCCGAGCAACGCAGCTGAGGAGCCTCCCTGGCCAGCAGGGAGGGAGAGGAGCTGCTTCCTTTGAAATCCGGGAAATTTAAGGGATATCAACAATCCGGGATAGCAGCAGGAAACAGCATTGGAATAAGGGAGTTTCCCGCAAAAAAAAGGGAGGGTTGACAGCTATGGGTGGGAGACACCAGCTGGGGAACCCCAAAGGGAAGAAGGCTCAGAGCTAGGGGATTGGTGATGGGACAACAATGCGCGGTCAGAGGGAGACGAGGGCGGAGCCACAAGATACAGGACAACAGAACCTTAGCCTTCTGAGGAACTGAGAGAGGAGCCTTAGGGGGCGGTGGGAAGGCGGGGGCCTTCAGTCCTCACAGCTGATTCTATGGGGCAAGACCTCTTGGGATGGGTTGCTGTGAGCACTAGGACTGAGCTGGTTTTGTTTCTTCGAATAAAGTGTTAGCATCACTGACATTGGGTGCTTTATTGCTGACCTATGCCTGACTCCTGACACCGCCGTACCACTTTATTTGTTGCGACAAAAACCTTATTTGTCTCTCTCTAGCTTAAAAGAAGGTAAGAACTAATCTTTTCCAGAGCACTGTGGTTTAGAACAAGTTCCTCCAACCCACCCTCCGTAAATTTGCTGTTGAGTTTTTAAGCGTGTGTGTGCTATGCAGCGCCAAGTGGCCTGGCAACGTTCTAATTAGCCAGACTTCATTTGCCTGCCATCCCTTGTAATGATTTTCACAGAAATGTTATGATTAAGTTGTGCTCTGCAGACTGGAGGTCACCCTAATCTAATAATGTTTCTTCCTCGTGGTCTCCAGCATTAATGAGAGCAGAGAAGGCTGGCTACCTGGCAGTTTCTCATTGGGTGTTTGTGAACCACCCCACTGTTTCCATTTTTTTTGAAAAAGTGAGAAACCCATTTTGACGCGATTTTTCTTCAGGCCTTACAGTTATGCTAATATAAACATTGGGGGAAGGGGAGAGAGACTGTGGAAACTCATGGCAAATACCTCCCATGTGGAGTCTTTTGTGTCCATATAGGTTCCCCATGCATTTAGAACCCTGATTTTCCAGGGTTAGTCCTAGTGATGTGCAGCCATTGCACTGCTTGTGCACCAGAACAATGCAGAATTCAACTCTCCCCGCCCCCAACAGCTGATGCACGAGGATGGGGGCACCAATCTGGGTTCACTGCTGCTGTTGGATCTTGTAGCACTTCAAAAATATCATACCCCATAAGTGTCCCGGAAAAAACAGGATATCCCTTTTTTTTCCCTTGCGGGAAGTTGGCAGCCATTTTTGGTGCCATGATCTCAGGTAATTTCGCACCATGATCCCCCTTGAAAAAGGGCTCTTTTAGGGGGCTGTGATCTTGTGTGGCATCCCAAAACGTGGTTTTTCCCCCCAGAGGGAAAATGCTCTGTGAAATTGTGTAAGATCACAGCGCCCAAAATGGCAATTGATGAGAGGAGAGGGCGCAATTCTCCATCCACCCCCTGTAGTGACCTGATTTGCATAGATCCACTGAGGGTGGGTGTGCCCTGCATTTATGTTTATCCTGTACAAGGCATATGAGTGTGGTTGTGTGAGAGTGTGGGGTGCCCATGTCCGTTTTGGCCATGCTGATTACTGGCATGTGGCCCCTGGAGGGCTGACCAAAGATTAATGTGGCCCTCAGACCAAAAAAGCCTTGGCTATTGTTGTTACGATAATAATTATAATAATTTTATTATTATTATTTATATAATTATTATTATTACCCCGCCTATCTGGCCGGGTTTCCCCAGCCGCTCTGGGCAGCTTACAGCATATATGAAACATAATAAAACATCGAACATTAAAAACTTCCCAATATAGGGCTGCCTTCAACTGTCTTATACAAGTTAAGTAGTTCTTATCTCTTTGATATCTGAAGGGAGGGTGTTCCTCAGGGCAGAAGAAGGCCTTCTGCCTGGTTGCCTGTAACTTTGGTTCTCGCAATGAGGGAACCAGCAGAAGATCCTCAGAGTCTGGGCTGAATGATCGGGGTGGAGACACTCCTTCGGGTATACTGGGCTGAGGCCGTTTAGAACTGTTATAAGAAAAAAACAAATGCTCCTTTTCCTTTATGGTGTATCCAAGAGCCCGTTTAGAGTAGGTTCCCTATCGGTAGGAGAAAATAACAGAGGCCAACCAGAGAGTATTGAGAAGCAAAGCAGCTAATAACCCTGATCGTTATTAAACTGTTGCAACAGGGTCCCCCGCTCACCCAACGCAGGGAGGGAGGAGAGGAACCCCGAACAATGGTGTGCAAGCCCTTATATAGACTTTTGAAATTGCCTACCCTGTAGCTCAAGACCACCCCCAAAAAAATCATACATACATCACAGAAGGAGGCGGCCTCCAACAGAAATACATCACAGAAGGCAGTCTACCACAGAAATCCTGTTTGTCAGGATACCTGACAATGGTCACTGATTGCTCCACCTGGGCAGCCTGGCCATTCCTTTTGAGATGCTAAATACTTAGTTCCTGAATCCAGGTCACAAGCTCACCCTATTCATACACGAATACGTCCTTAAGACAGGATTTGAGCAAAGCGACAATGGGGAGGTTTTCCTATTTCCTACCTCACTGCAGAGAATATTTGAGGTCACTGGAAGAGTCAAAATGGCTTCATGATTGCTCTCCTGTACTATTACTTATATACTTATGTAAGTAAGTTTATGAATATATGTTATATATATATGAAGCCTTAGAATTCCTATAACAGGCTTTAAAGGTCAGCACCAACACTTTGAATTGTGCTCGGAAATGTACTGAAACTAAAGTCTCAGGGAGACACCACCACCCCCAGCATTACCAGGGCAAAACAGAAATTTGAGATGTGTGCTTTAACAATGGACGATAGCCCTTGTGGGAGATTATGAAGATGGAAGTGGATGTAAATGGATCTAAAGCGGTGCATCTTAGAAAATGGAGCTAAGAGGATGGCTGGATCGTGTTATTCAAATAATCATGATGTTGGTTTTAAACAACTCTTTGTCTGGAATCCTTGGGGTGAGGCAGGTGGCTGGGGAAGCCTACTCTACTGGTTTAAATGGGATTGTTATCCTATATGTGTTTTTTGAGATTACTGTATCTGGAAATAATAGAGGATGAAACAAGAAAAACTGGTCAGAGAATAAACAAACAAAAATCTACACGCTGATTGTTAAATGTCTCCTTTGTTTACCTCTGTGTAGGTTTCTAATCTTTTTTTCTCACGCTATTTTTTAAAAAACTGCTTTGTGCTTTTTATCTGTTTCATTTACTTCCTCCTTTTCCCAGTTAAAGTTCTGGTAGGCGGGCTTCAAAGTACTGGGGACAACAGCTCGCATATCTTATTCAACTTATGAAAGCAAAAATTTATCTTCCCAGCTCTCTTGACATTTTTGCTCAAATGAGGTGCACAATGCTATCGCTTGATAAATTGGTATGAACCAACATTGTTGGGCTAGCTCTTTTCTCTTGCCATTTTTGCATCTCTACAACCTCTAAAAAATACTCTTGAAAACATCTCCCCCTCCCCCCAGAAAATGTCATTAGTATAACTTGCTGTTGGCAAGCCTGTGTATTTATTAGGGTTAAATATGTACTGAAGAGTCTTTAACAGAAATCTTATGTACAGACACCAGACAGAGATACCGTTTATTTTCAGGCTGTGAAAAGTTTCGGAGGCCGATTTCTACACACTGAGCGGCTTGAAAAGGTATCAGAGTAGCCTGGCATTCCGCCCCCCCCCCCGCCTGTCAGTTGGCAGTCCTAGGCTTTAAAGGTAACGGTAAAGGGACCCCTGACCATTAGGTCCAGTCGCAGACGACTCTGGCCTTGCGGCGCTCATCTCGCTTTATAGGCCGAGGGAGCCGGCATTTGTCTGCAGACAGCTTCCAGGTCATGTGGCCAGCATGACTAAGCCACTTCTGGCGAACCAGAGCAGCGCACGGAAATGCCATTTACCTTCCCACCGGAGCGGTACCTATTTATCTACTTGCATGTTGTGCTTTCGAACTGCTAGGTGGGCAGGAGCTGGGACTGAACAATGGGAGCTCACCCCGTCGTGGGGATTCGAACCACTGACCTTCTGATCAGCATGCCCTAGGCTCTGTGGTTTAGACCTAGGCTTCATGCATCAACAAATTCTTATATAAGGGTACTTATTTGCAAGTTACTTCTTCTATGCTAGGTGAATCTGCCTGGTAGGATCTGCAAAGGATAATAAACTAGATTTGTTCCAATGACAGCCCCAAGGCTGTCTGCTCTATTTGCGTTTCACTAGAAGGAACCTGAGGACAAGAGCACAGCTCATTTTGGGAATTGATGCCGCTTGTTTTGGGCTGCAACTGCTCCCATCAGCCCCAGCCAGCACAGCAGAGTGAAGATTTTCACAAGGAAATAAAACATTATTGCCTGTTAAAGTCTGCACATTAACCTGCTGTTAAAGGCACAGTTACAATGACCATGTTAAAAAAATTCCAGCTCCACTGAACCCTCTTCTGCAGTCTAAAAAAGCACATAGATTTCATAGAATCGTAGGGTTGGGAGGGACCACAAGGGTCATCTGATCCAACACTCTGCAATGCAATAATATTTCACCCAATATGAGGCTTGAACCCACAACCCTGAAATTAATAGTTTCATGCTCTACCAACTGAGCTATCAACTATCTTGCAGTTAATAATTACCAGTTTATGAAACTGAAGTTGCAGTGTCCAGTGATAAAGGTTTGACTGAAGCATATAAATGGAGAGATACAAACCAAATGACAAAGCAGCTGTGTTCAGACGCTGTGCTAAACTGTGATTTATTGTGAGCGGGAATTAATCTAAGTGAGCCTTGGGGTTGTGCACCTCCCCACTCTCCTCTCCTCCTCCAGTAAGATCAGAAGCCTTCACTTCAATTATTTTATATCAATGACAGCTTAGCTTTCTGTTCAAATTCTAAATTGTGGTTAATCTTTATGAACAAACTATGGTTAAGGCTAACCACAGTTTGTCAGGTTAAAATAAAAGACAAGTTGTGCTTAATAAAAATGGGACTGAAAGCTTTCAAATATCAACTGGCCTCACTGGAAGAGGAAGGGCAGGGAGTGTGCGAAGCTAAGACTTGCCATGACTCATTCCCATCATAATAAATCATGGGGGTTTTTTATGAGTTCAGACTGCAATACTAAGCACACCTGCAAGGAAATACGGTAAGTCAGATTGAACTCAGCTAGGGCTTACTTTTGAGTAATCACACTTGAGATTCTGTTGAGACTTTTAAAGCTATATATTTAAAGTTGACAATTACAATTTAATCTAACCTGACAGATATATGTGGTAAAGTTTTGTTTTTGTAATTTCATTGTCTAACGGCACTGCCTATTTATGATGCTAATAATGTAAGAGAATCCCCCTTTCTGTAAGGTCACTATAACCAGAATTGTCAATGATTCACCCATTGCCCAGCTGCAGCAATGCAACAGTAACCAAGAAACCTTTTAAGTCCTTCCTTTCAATGACAATCTGAAATGTGCGTTTCACATTCTCATCATTGTGAAATTGAAAACTATTTTTAACTGAGTGGCAGTTAAGGTCTGAACAAATTGCTATGGCCATGCTCTGGGTCTTGGTGCAATTACTGCTTCAACATGCCACTCCTAAAGAAATTACTTTGAAGCAAATTTCATTTCCTAGTAAGTGTATTTAGGATTTCTGCCCAAGCATGTGATCTGTGGTTGGAACAACTTTTGTCTGAAAGCATTTAAACAACAGAATTATAACCCTATATCCCAATCTCTCTCTCTCTCTCTCTCTCTCTCTCTCTCTCTCTCTCTGAGAGAGATATCTCACACAATCATAGAATTGGAAGAGATCCTGAGGCTCATCTTGTTTTTTTCAGCCAGAACTCAGTTCCGGCACCTCTCAGGTGGGTGCTATTGCCATTATAAGAGAACAAGGGAGGCATTCCTGGTGAGTTCTGGCACCTCTTTTCCTAGAAAAATAGCACTGCCTGCATTGTCAGCACCACACTCCAACCAGCTGAGCATGGGTGTGTGGAGGTGCTAACCTATAACAATAATTAACATAAAGGCCTTCATCCAGTAAGAGCTTACTTCCAGGAAAATGTGTTCAGGGCCACAGCTGTAGGCAATAATAGCAATGCACAGATAACACAACCTCATGCATGCATACTTGGAACGTCAATCCCACTGCATTCAGAAGGGCTTGTGCCCAAATACCCATGTGTAGAATAACAGCCTTCCCGGCTTCATAAAAATATTGCAAGAGCATCCTTTTGCATAACTGAAGCTGTACTCTGAAGGACCCTTGTTTTGGAATGCAACTTATTGAACTTAATAGAACATAGAAATAATAAATAATAATAATAATAAATTTTTATTTATACCCCGCCCTCCCCAGCCAAGACCAGGCTCAGGGCGGCTAACAACAAGTATAAAAACAGTTGATTAAAATACAGCTTAAAAACAGAATTAAAAACAACATTAAAGTGCAGCCTCATTTCAGTAGAACTCAAATCAAAACTATTTGGGGAAAAATGCCAGGGAAGTCCCCAAATAGGAGTTCCATCTCAGGAGGAAAAAAGGAAAGAGGGGGGAGGGGGTCAAATTGATTTCAAGCCAAAGGCCAAGTGGAACAGTTCTGTCTTATAGGCCCTGCGGAAAGAAATCAGACCCTGCAGGGCCCTGGTCTCATGAGACAGGGCGTTCCACCAGGTCGGAGCCAGTGTTGAGAAGGCCCTGGCTCTGGTTGAGGCTAATCTAACTTCCTTAGGGCCCGGGACCTCTAAAGTGTTGCTATTTATGGACCTTAAGGTCCTCTGTGGGGCATACCAGGAGAGGCGGTCCCGTAGGTACGAAGGTCCTAGGCCGCGAAATCTGCCTTATACTGAGTCAGACCATTGAGCCATCTAGAGCAGGGGCTCTCCATGGTTTCAGCTGAACCATTCACAGCTCTACCTGAAGATACTCAATCTGGGACTTTCTGCATACAAAGCAGATGTGCTAGCAGTGAGCTGCAGTCCTTCCCCAGGGGTGAAATTAGGCTTTATTTCACCCAAGTCAAAGACCCAATTTGGCACACTCACCCATGCACATACAGGCTGGGAGCCTCAATGATGCCCCTCTGGAGGCTTCACCCAGGGCAAAAAAAACCTCAATATCCCTCCCGTAGTTATGGCTCTGCCTGCCCCAGTGGGATTCAGCATGGGTTTCTGATTCTGCCTGGAGGAAAAGCTCTAACCATAGTTTGCAATTTTATTTTTTTATTTTTTTTAAATACTTCATGGCATGGGTCCAGGCTTTGGGAAATTGGCTGAATCAGGCCATTATGAATTCAAGGCTACATTTCACAAATATTTTCACATAGTTTCTGAGAATGCTGTAATGAGACACACAAACCCCACACATAATTCAGGAAGGAGACACAGCAGTATTGTTTGGCTGAGATTGAGATATGTCACTATCTAATTTATTCCAATATATGTTATTATGAACTTTCATTCTCCTGGAAACAAATTGCAATAAATTTAACAGCAAATGTGATACAGACATTTTCTGTTTGGAAAAATAATTGTTAAGAGAATCACTGATATTTGTTAGTATATTTTTAATTAAAGTTGACCATTTATAATGTATGTTAATAATACAAACACAAATGTGTTAAAGCTGCAGCATGGCAAAAAGTATGCTATGTATTTTTTTTTACTGGAAAAGCATTTTAACCCAATCAATACACAAAGCTATTCAGCTATGAAATGTGAAGCTTTCATATGTATTTCATCTTGCCTTATGGATCATTTCCATAAGACAAATAGCTCAGGATCTTATAGCATCTTAAAGACTAAACAGATTTACACTGCAATCATATGCATGTCTCATCAGTGGTAAGCTTCAATAAGTTCAAAGAAACTTACCCCCAGGTGTGTATAAAATTGCAATCCTGATTGTGGTAACAGTTTTTGTGGATTAGGACCTTCCCCCACTGCCTTTGGCAGATATAATATACACATGGATTCAAAGGAGTGAATGGTAATGCAAGGAGCTGAAAAAGGTTTGTGATATTTCTGTACCATGCCAATGTAGAGGTTTTCAAACTCTGGAGCATGAGTCTCATTCAGGTGGGCCACAAAAAAGGAGTCAACAATATCCATACCTAGTTCTCTATTTGATTTTTTAATAGGACAATATATCAAGGCTGTTTTAAGCAGGTCTGGATTATCAAACAGACCAACACTGCCTAGGGTCCAGTTAAAAGAGGCCTTTCTCAGTAGCCTGGCCTAGGGTCTGCAAATTTGATTCTGGCTTTGATAATAATAATAATAATAATAATAATAATAATAATAATAATAATAATAATTTATTATTTTTACCCCGCCCATCTGGCCGAGTTTCCCCAGCCACTCTGGGCGGCTTACAGTCAAATGTTAAAACAATACAGCATTAAATATTAAAAACTTCCCTAAACAGGGCTGCCTTCAGATGTCTTTTAAAAATAGGATAGCTGCTTATTTCCTTGACATCTGCTGGAAGGGCGTTCCACAGGGCGGGCGCCACTACCGAGAAGGCCCTCTGCCTGGTTCCCTGTAACCTCACTTCTCGCAATGAGGGAACCGCCAGAAGGCCCTCGGCGCTGGATCTCAGTGTCCGGGCTGAACGATGGGGGTGGAGACGCTCCTTCAGGTATACAGGACCGAGGCCGTTTAGGGCTTTAAAGGTCAGTACCAACACTTTGAATTGTGCTCGGAAACGTACTGGGAGCCAATGTAGATCTCTCAGGACCGGTGTTATGTGGTCCCAGCGGCCACTCCCAGTCACCAGTCTAGCTGCCGCATTCTGGATTAATTGCAGTTTCTGGGTCACCTTCAAAGGTAGCCCCACGTAGAGCACATTGCAGTAGTCCAAGCGGGAGATAACTAGAGCATGCACCACTCTGGCGAGACAGTCTGCGGGCAGGTAGGGTCTCAGCCTGCGTACCAGATGGAGCTGGTAGACAGCTGCCCTGGACACAGAATTAATCTGCGCCTCCATGGACAGCTGTGAGTCCAAAATGACTCCCAGGCTGCGCACCTGGTCCTTCAGGGGCACAGTTACCCCATTCAATGCCAGAGCTGAAGGCGGGTAATGGAATGCTGCTGTTTTATTTTTCCTTCATCCATTGTATTAGAAAAGCTAAAGTATAGTTACTTAAATAAGTTACATATGTGCATTGATTTCTAAAACAAAGAAAGTTGTGATACACTGAGATCTCAAGTGCACCATGGTAAATAAAAGTTTGAAAACTGATAGATGGGAGCACAGTAACCCATTCACAATCAATTGCACAGTGCTAAAATGGCCAAAGGTGTTAAAACGGCAAAGCAGTTGAAAAGACAAGTTTTATGACCTATGACTGCTGTTGTAAATGACTCACTGTGCATTCATCTTTTGTGCTTTTAGCTTTTCCATAGAATGTCACAGATCAGCTGTGCCTCTTATATTTCATGTCATTCTGACCTCACTTTTCACTCTGTGTAGGTGAGATATACACACACACACGCGCGCGTGTAAGGGCATACAGTACATCTAACAAAAATGAGTTCACAAAAATTAATGCCACAATAAATCTGTAAATCCTGAAAGTGCCAATTTTGCTGTTTTCCCTCAATATCAGAAGTGATGGCCAAGTGCCATCTAATGGAAATGTTGTAGCACAGCATCCAATATTAAACCAGCAAAGGTTTCATTAACATTATTTTTCAAGAGATCAGTTTTTCAGATTTTCACCTCAATTCACAATTAATTAAGTCCCAAAGTGACTGCATTTACTGTATTTACTCACATCTAATTGTCACCTTTTTTGGCCAAATTACGTTGTGAAAATCAAGGTGCACATTAGATTTGATGGCACATTAGACTCGAGTAAATACAGTAAATCTGTTTGACTGAAGTCAGTATGACTGAACCACCTTACAGGCCACTCCCAAATATTCCCCAATAGAACGTTCTTTCTGGTAAGAATGCTTAAGATAGGGTTGTAAACCATTTTACAACGTGAATCAGTGATATCAACATAATTTCCATGTTTAGAGCCAAGGTGAGAAAATAATTAGATATGACATGGATCTTGTTCCTTCAGAACCTACTCTGGCATTCTTCCCTTTTTCCCCCTTGTGCCCCCTTTGCAGGGTATATACAACTGGTTACTTTTGGGATATCAACTTGCAATGATTGAAAACCTACCATAGTATATTAGCAGCAATCCAAGGTTAAGTGGATAAAATCCCATCCTCTGATGATTGCAATGATACCAAAAAGTGCAGAGAGTCTTCAGAGATGTCACCACTTAGCTGTAAACTGCCAAATCCTTGATTTGTTTCCCAATGCATTGTCCCTCTTCTTACTGCAATTCTAAGCTTTGCATTTAAGCCAGGTCTGCTTAAATGGAAAACTTTAGCTCCTAATTTCTTATGAATTTCATAAGAAATTAGGAGCTGAAATTGGGAATTAAAAGCAATTTTCAGTCTCATGAACGGTGTTGTGTCTGATTGTGGACAAATCACAAGCCGTGACACATAGCTCAGTTGGTGGAGCATGAGACTCTCTCCCAGCCTTCATCTCCCCCATCTGGAAAATGGGAATATCTCTTTTGGCTAATGCACGGAAGATTGTAAACAATTTAAAAATGGAAAGGAAGCGTGATGGGAAGGAACAATAAACGACAGCTCATTATGATTATTTAAGAGCAGTTTATATTCATCCCAAAGGCAAATGAGGGTGGTGGAGGGAGGCAGAGAGAGGGGTAGCAGAATATACTAAGATACAGTGATTCATAAACTCCCACTGTCCACTTTACCCTGGCTCAGTTCTTATGTTCTGCTACATGCACTTGAATTTGCCTTTCCATGAGAGGCTAAGGGTATCATTTAAAAATAAAAGGGTTTCGCCTTCCCTGGGTCTTTAGGGTCCTGCTCAGAGTAGCTCCACTGAAATTAGCAGAAAATTCTCATTAACTTCAGTGGGTCTACTCTGAGTATGATAAATATATAGTTATATTCCATCCTGTCCCTGGTAGCGACTAGGTCACCTGAAGAGTCGAATGCCTGCGATATGGAACCAGAAGTACTGTAATGACCTATGTGCAACTCTTGGGTTTGTTCGGTTTGGTAAAGATACATTCTCGTCGCCTGCCTGATGACGTCTTTTGACTGGCAGGGCACGATCAAAGTGCAACTGCTTCCGCCTCGTGCCAAGCAGCGTACCCAAAATACCTCAGCCCCAAGTTTTCTCGCGCCGCCCTCGAGCGCCAGCGGCAGCTGCGGTAGCCTAGCGACCGGGCAGAGGAGCAGCCGTTGGGAGGCACGTGACCTCGGCAGCCGCGCGAGCCAATTGGAAAGAGGGCGGGCAGGCGGGCGTGGGCAGCGGCAGACCAATCGGCGGCAGGCGCGGCGTGTTTTAAACGTCTTTTGAGCTGGGGGACGGCTGCGTGTTCCGCTGTGTTTGGGTCGTTTGGCCGCCGCGGAGCGCAGAGCGATGCCGAGCCGCCCGGAGGACTACGAGGTGCTTCTCACTATTGGCGCCGGTTCCTACGGCAGGTGCCAGAAGGTGCGGCGGAGGTCGGACGGCAAGGTGAGTAGGGGCTGCGAGTAGGGGGTGGGGGCGCCCCGGAGGATTATGGGAAACCCGGAGGATTGTGGGAGCCCTTCTGAAGCCATGCGGAAGGGCAGGGACTAGGCCAGGGGTGGGAACGCTGTGCTTCCCCAGATGTTGTTGTGTTACAACTCCCATGATTCTCTCTGAGCATGAGAAGAGCCCTACTGGATGAGGCCAAAGGCCATATTATATTATTAGTGTTATTATCAGTACTTTTCCACCCTAAAAAAATGTTTAGGGGTACTCTCATTTTGACTAAAGAAAATCACCATTTTATAGTTCAAATCAGGAAAAATAGATACAGTAAATGGACAAAGGTACAAAGATCACAAAATGTTTAGGGGTATGCGTACCCCCCAGAAAAAAAACACTGATGATGATGATTATTAATTTATTTAGTTATATGTCGTCAGATAGGTCTCTACTTACACCCAGAATTCCCGTTACAGGTAGGTAGCCGTGTTGGTCTGTCATAGTCAAAACAAAATGCTACTGGAAGGAATTTTTTTATTTTTTATTTTGTTTTGACCAGAATTCCCGTGTCAAGGCCAGCTGCTGTAAATTAGAGCAGGGGTATCGTTCTCCAAGAATGGTCCAGTAGCTCTCTTATGCAAACATAGCAGTAGGAGCAGCAAATACAGTGCAGGAAGAAGTTTTATCTGCTCTGCAGTTGCTCCGGCTGCTCCTTTCTCTGCTGGGGGTTTCATGCAGCGTCCTTCTCTCATAGTTGCCAATGGGATGCCTCAGGGAAGCCAGTAATCAAGCCCACTCCTGCTATTGTTCCCCAGTGACTGGTATTCAGAGAGATGTTGTCTCTGACACTGAAGGTGGCATGCAGCCATCATGATGAATTGATAGCCTTATCAATGCTCATGTAGCCTGGAGCTGAAGGCAGTTGGAGTAGTAAGGAAAGCTGAAGGCCACAAATTCACTATCCCTGTCTTAAAACATGCATAGGGATACCGTACCACCAAAGAAAGCTTGATGCAAAACAAAGCTTGGAATCAGAAACAGACTTCAGTGTTAGAGCTCAGCCCTGGTGCAAAAAACAATTTCTCTGAGTCCCCCCCCCCCCCCCGCTTTCCCCTGTTTTTACTACTGCACCACAACACAGGCCTTCTATGCAGGCTGTGTTCCTGGTATTTTTTCTTTCTTTCATGCCTCCCACCCCTAAAAGCCAAAAGTGTGGCCCCAGTCTTTATATTTGTGGGTGAGGTGAAGAGGGACAAGATGCTGCTTTTTAGGGATGCTCCCTGAAATAGAGGTGGCTCCGTAGCTCACTGCTTTATTTTCCTTACTTGATTGTTAGTTGTTAATGTGGGGTTTCTGGCTGTTTCCTTCTGTTGGAAACAATGTGGTCCCTGACTTCTCATACTTTTGTTTGTGCTAAGGTCTTAGTTGCTGCATCTCTGCTTCAGAAACTGTCTGTTTCTACCTGGCATGGGGCCTGAGACACCATATTCATACGCAAGCAAAAGGGTCAGATTGGTTCTGTCACATGAAATGAGTCCCCAACCTCATTTGAACATTATACTGTATACATTATACTGTATACTTAATCCTGTAGTTAGGTTGGCTAGACATTTAGAAGTAAGTTGCAGATTTTGTTTATTAGTACGGTATGTTTGGCATGGGAAGATTTGCCATGAGCAAAATCTCAATTTACAAAGCTACCACAAGTGATCCTTGCACTAATAAAATGAGGTGTGAAACTCTTGCTGTGGAAGCAGTGGAGAGATGATGTCAGGTTTGCTGCTGTTGGGTGCAGGGGTGGGATTTATCTTGGTTTAAATTAAGATGCTAGTCCACTGAGCTTTTAAAATCATTGTATTGTTTAAGTTTTTTTATATGTTTATTGTCTAGAGATGGCTTGCTCCTTTTTTCAGGTCTTGGTCTGGAAAGAACTTGACTATGGATCTATGACAGAATCTGAAAAGCAAATGCTTGTTTCTGAAGTAAACTTGCTTCGTGAACTAAAACACCCGAATATTGTCCGGTATTATGACCGTATAATTGACAGGACAAATACAACACTTTATATTGTGATGGAATACTGTGAAGGTGGAGACCTGGCAACTCTGATTGCAAAATGTACAAAAGAAAGGCATGTAAAACTTCTGGATTATCATGACATTATCTTGTGCTGTAGGTTATTAAGTTAGTTACAGATATTTTAAGACAGCAACCAGAAATAATTTTGGAAGTGTTGAGCCAACTGTCATTGAGGATGCAAGATTATTGCTGAGCAGAGATGACAATTTTTACCACACTGATGAAATTTTCTTTTCCACTTGGCAAGATGTTAAACCATATAGGCAACCTAGTAGTTTGCTTTACCGTGTGGTAAATAAGATTACTTACTACACAAACTGCCTGCTTGTGGGGAAATAACAATTTGCTTGGACATGGATGACCGCTTTCCTAAGTAATTACATACTTAGTAAATGTTGTCTTTATTTCCTGTAGTCCTCAGGAGGAATATTCCTGTGCATTCTTTTATTTATTTTTTATTACTTCAGTTTGTTTTTTGCTTTAGAATAGGAAATCTACAAGAGAGTATCAAGGAAATGAGGACAATGTCCTGTGCATTTTAAAACATTAACTTGGCTGTTCCAGATAAGTGATCTGGCAACTAAAGAAATATACAGTGAGAGTGGCCTTAGCCTTGGATATCACCCTTGTCAGTAGTGAACACTACAATACAGGTGTGATAATCCTAAGATCACAACATGATATACTAAATTTGAAATGCATCAAAATCTTTGACTTAAGACTTCAAAAATACAATTTACAGTTTGCTCATAAGGAACCCATGTCCCTCTGTAAAATAGCCTAAAAGTTGGAGTGTCTTGCACTTGGCTTTATAAAATTAATTAAATAAATAAAATGTCTAATTTGTTGAGCTGAAATCCTTCTGTTTGGCACTGCATTTTTCCTGTGTTTAAAAAAACTGGTGAAAAGTTTACTCTCCTAGCAAGTAATGAAATGATTGTGGGGGGTTTCAAGTAGTTGCCCAGAGATAGAATATCCTTCATACTTAAACTCTTTGGGATACCTACAGTTTTGGCATTGGGAAAATAGAATGAGGATTACCAGTGACCTGCAGTTTTACCTGATCCATGCTTGGATGAGTAATATTAGAAAAAGCTGTCTCCCAAATTCTTTGTCAGAGGGCCTGGAGCAGCAGCCATGCCTCTCTTGGATGCAGGTTTGTAGAAGATAAACGGCAACTTTAGATTCTGATCTACTCTAAACTGCTGTGCAAGTGAGACAAGAGTCTGCCTCTTGGACTTGGGGAAAGAGGTGGGGATTTTTCTCACTTGTATGGAAGTTTGAATAAGATAATGACTAGCAGGAGAGATTTCTTGTCTGGCATGCATGCAGATTTAGATAAGACTGTCTCTCTTCCAAGTGCTCTATGTGTATTGGAGGTCTTCAGAGGTTCAGCAATGTGGCAAAGAGAAACAAGAGTGTCTCCTGATCTTTTCTTCACTGTTAGCATAATTGGAAAATTCCTGCCTCAGAAAGGACTAGGGAGCAGGGAGATAATACCAAGGACAAATGGGATTTAGATAATAAGACAAGGCAATATTTGTGGGATTCTTTCAGGGGATTATAGTTAGCTTTCAGTTACTTTCATGTATGCTTGTGACCAAAACACATACCGGTATATCCAAAGAAATGAATGGCAACCATTCACTTCTATGGGAAAATTGTTGCACTTGGGGAACACCTGTTGAATGGGGGTGCAGTTTTGGCCCCTGGGGACTCAAGCTACTTAGCTTCACCCCTATTCTATCTGCATAAACCCATGTTTTGAGTTTCCTTACTAAAGTAATGGAATATTTGAAAATGGGCTGAGAGAGAGAGAATGGATTTTGGCTTAAAGATACTCAAAATAACTTGTTTCCTCTTTCAAAAGACATTATGTGGAAGAAAACTTTGTCCTTCGTGTCCTCACCCAGCTGACCTTGGCTTTGAAGGAGTGTCACAGGCGGAGTGATGGTGGCCACACTGTGCTTCATCGGGACCTAAAGCCAGCAAATATCTTCCTTGATGGCAAGAAGAATGTGAAGCTTGGTGACTTTGGCCTGGCCAGGATACTTCACCATGATACCAGTTTTGCAAAAACATTTGTTGGTACACCATATTATATGTCTCCAGTAAGTGTCCTAAGATGAAAGCAACTGCTTTGGATTTTGAGCATTTTTACTTTGTGATTGCCAGATCTAACTTACCTTTCAGCAGCAGTGCCTTAAATTAATTACAGTAGTATCTAATATAGCATGTTTTATTTGGTTTACTAAATACAAGTCAAAGTATACCATGCTATATACTGTATAAAATATCTCCAGAATATCTTTCAGAGAGCAGAAATAACAACTGAAATATTTAATAGAGAATAAGTAAATAAATTACACTGGTTTAAATAATTTTTTTTTAAAAAAAATCCTTCCAATAGCACCTTAGAGACCAACTAAGTTTGTTCTTGGTATGAGCTTTCGTGTGCATGCACAGGAAAGCTCATACCAAGAACAAACTTAGTTGGTCTCTAAGGTGCTACTGGAAGGAATTTTTTTATTTTTTATTTTTTGACTATGGCAGACCAACACGGCTACCTACCTGTAACTGGTTTAAATGTTATGTTCAGCTTGAAAATTATGGTAAAACTTGTAAATATTGACAATTGTTTTACAATATATATATACAGCTTGATCATAAAAACTGTAAGTAGTTTACAAAAAATAGAACAACACTGGAATTGTCCATAAGAAAAGTTAAAAGCAGGTAATTTTAAAAAAATGCAAAACCTACTTTAAATCAACGGGGGCTTAAAACATGTCAACTCATGAAGTCATGGAAGTTTAATTGCATGTGCTTCCTTAACAGATTTTGGAGCCTTCAATTATTCCTAATATTTAAATGTTAACATACTAATATATGCTTCCTAGGGGGAGTCTTAAAAGTGAATTGCAGCTTAGAAACTACTCAGTTTAATTGGTTTTCGTATCATTCATTGTTACTAATTTTATGAAAGAATGCATTTCTAGAAAAGGGGAAGAAATAATGGTAAATTTCACTAAGAAAAGCAAACCTTAACCCTCTTAACGCCAACTGCTGGAGACAGGTTTGAATTCCAATATGACTTTCCTCTTTCACTGTTATATTGACACAGTCAAGTCAAAAGGTGGACAAGTTGACAGTCTTAAAATACAGTACTGTAAGCAGCAAGTATGAGTTAGCACTAAAAGTGTTATTGCCATTATGGAATGCTACTTACTATGTGTTTTTTAATGCTTAACTCCTAAGTAATACTCCAGAATGCATACTGGTAACCAATTTTGTCGCCACATTTCATGTAATTTGCAAACTAATTATTAAGCACTTAGTACTAATATATTCTGTTTCCCCCCCTGTTAGGAACAAATAAATCGCATGTCCTACAATGAGAAATCTGACATCTGGTCTTTAGGATGTCTTCTCTACGAGCTGTGTGCGTTGTCGTAAGTATAGTACCAGCCAAAAGCTTCTAGGCAGGCATTTGACAGCATTTAAACTCATTTCTCAGTATAGCCATGCCTTTGAGAAGAAGCAACCAAATCAAAACAAAACATGGGCGCCAAAACATTCTAGAAAGAACAAATAAATAAGAATTCATTTCAAGTTGATGCTGGGGTGAAGTGGAAGAGCATGTTTGTTCACTCTTTCTAGGCCTCCATTCACAGCCTTTAACCAAAAAGAGTTGGCAGAAAAGATAAGGGAAGGGAAGTTCAGACGGATCCCATACCGTTATTCAGATCAGCTGAATGAACTCATCACAAAGATGCTGCACCTAAAGGTAAGGGTGATTTCTCAAAGGTACAAAGGGTGCTGTCCAACGAGCTTCCGCCCTTATTCTTGGCCTATTGCCTATCTTATCCCCAAATAAGGAAGTGTTTATGACCCTTCCATATTAGTTTTTGATGCAGCAGAGGTGACTGCAGTCAAATCCAATCCAGACAAGTACTGTATACATAATTTGATCCCCAAATGTGCTGCTGCCCGAAAAAAACCTTGTAATGGCTTTTTAAACGTAACATTTCTGTACAGTGACTATAATAAGTCTCGCTGATTTCAAGGATTACTGTCGGCCTTCAGTTGAAGAAATTCTGCAGAACCCTCTGATAGCCAACCTGGTATTGGAGGAGCAAGGGAGAAACTTGGAGAGAAGAGGACGACGATCAGGAGAGCAAGATAAAGTAGAAAGACTTTCAGGAACTCCAGTGAATGAGCTGAAACTGAAAGAGCAGCAGCTACAAGAGAGGGAGCGAGCCATAAAAGAGAGAGAACACAGGCTAGAACGTAAGCACTAATGCAGCAATGGGATGTGGGGGTTTGGATTCCTGCTCTAGCAGTGCCTTCAATGGGGAGTGGGATGCATTCCCTTCGGTGACATGAAGGAAACGTTAATACATTTCTTGCAAGGTAAAGGACCCCTGGACAGTTAAGTCCAGTTGAATTTGACTATGCTATGGAGTGCAGTGCTCATTTCCGCTTTCAGGCTGAGAGCCAGAGTCTGTCCACAGACAGCTTTCCGGGTCATGTGGCTAGCATGACTAAATCGCTTCTGGTGCAACAAGACACTGCGACAGAAGCCAGAGCGCACGGAAACGCCATTTATCTTCCCGCTGCAGCAGTACCTATTTACTTGCGCTGGTATGCTTTCGAACTGCCAGGTTGGCAGGAGCTGTGACAGAGCAGTCTTGCAAATTCGAACTGCCGACCTTGCGATTGGCAAGCACAAGAGGCTGGGTGGTTTAGACCACAGCACCACCTGCAACCCCCCACCTTTCTTGCATGCATGATGTGGCAGCACATTTGGAATGAATGAGGGTCAAGTCATATGCATAGCTGTCAACCCTCCCTTTTTTGGCGGGAAACTCCCTTATTCCAATGCCGTTTCCCGCTGCTATCCCGGATTGTTGATATCCCTTAAATTTCCCGGATTTCAAAGGAAGCAGCTCCTCTCCCTCCCTGCCGGCCAGGGAGGCTCCTCAGCTGCGTTGCTTGGCTGCCAATAAGGAGTCTGAGACCGACTGGGGGCGGAGCTTGCATGCCTTGTGCAGCCAGATCCTTACGCCCAACCAGACAGCCAGACAGCCTGCCGTCTATGCGCTCGCTCTTTCACTCACCCGTTCGCGCGCAGCCTCTGGAGCGTAGGGTGGCAAGGCTACTTGGTGCCATTGCACCGCCCTCGCGGCATCCCTTATTTTCAAATCCGAAAGTTGACAGGTATGGTCATATGTAACTTGGAATGCACCTGAATAGATGATATATTCAACTAATAGTTTTATGGTGTAATCATGGTGCCTAAACATGGATGCAGTGACACTACTGTGCGTGTGTTTTTCCATTATGGATCTTGTTTATCCTTTTATAATAAGCCAAGGACACTCTTTATAGAAGCAGAGGGACTTCACATACTATGCAGGTTGCATGCTGCTTTCTCCATGGGCCATTTACTGGTCAGTATAAAAAGCTGTCATAGGTGCACACTGTCTGCAATTGGATAACATGGCTTGTCTTTTGTTCCAGAGAGAGAGCGGGAACTGTGTGTTCGAGAGAGACTGGCAGAAGAAAAACTGGCTAGGTTGGTTTAAAATGTCTAAAAGTGTCTTATTTTGATAAAGGCTTTTCTCTTATTAACCAGCTCCTTTCTAAACAGGGCTGAGAACATGGTGAAGAATTACAACTTATTCAAGGACCAGAAGCTATTGCAGCCAGCGACATGCCCAGGTAGGAGAAGATGTTGGAAGCTCTTAACGGACTGCTAAACCAGGAATCCCCAGATGCTACCTGCCTTAGTACTAGTGACCTCTCTAGTAACGCTCCTTCTTTGATGGATATTAAGCTAGCTTTCCTGGCAGCTCCAGTATGTTTTAATACTGTCGGCAGCTTAGGGTGGGCTTAATATGTGTATGAAGGGGCCAGATTGGATGCCCACTGTGGTGGTACTTCCCTTTGCCAGTAGTAAATGCTGGATACTTCAACCTGTTGATGCTCCTCATCTGTATGGTAAACCATGACTTTAAGAGTAGGCCTCTGAAGTGCTCTTACACTGTGAATTCCTTGAAGATTTGGTTAGGGGCAGAGGTGTTTAACATCTTTGCCTCTCAGACAAATGAAGAGTTGGACAACCTAAACCTCTCTGCTTCTCTTTGCCTCTGCTACTTAACTGCTAAGCCTAGTTTAGATACCACTGCTACCCAAGATGGGAGGCATCATGACTTCAGTGAATATTTTCTACAATTCAGCTGTCACTTTCTAGTGCCAGATCTATGTGTGTGCATTATACCTCTGTCGTCTTACATGTTTACAATTTGGAGCCAATTTTGGCTTACTTGAACTCTAAAGTTAATCCTGAAATAAAATATATTTTAACTTACCATTTTGTAAATGGCTGTGCAAAGAGGCTAATTTAGGCTAACTTGGGGTTTATATGATGGAGACTTACTAGTTAGTAGGTTTTTCTAGTAGGCCATTTAGAATGGGCTGTACATCCTAATGCACATCCAAAATAGATGGGGATTTAAGCCTCCGGATAGCTTTTCTTTGACTGTCGTCTAGTCAATTTTCATATATCTTGCTTTAAAAAACTGCAATTCTAGGTTCTATGCTGTTTTCTAGGCATATAGCCTGGGGTGCCATGAACTGATGCAGCTTGATTTTTTTCTTTAAACTTGACTTTTCTTTGGGACCCCCCCCCCATTTCATTTCAAAAGCTGTTTGTCAGGCAGCATGAGTGGCCTCCTTTATAATAAACAGAAGCCTAAAACCCCATGCAGCTAGCTGTGTGGACTTCTGGAAGCCTACCAGAGTAACTGCCAAAGGGTGTCTGGTCAATGCAAAACCCAAATTCTAGTTATTGCTGTTTGAGCAATAGTCCTAGTAAAGAAATCCAGCAAATAACGTAGCCTCTTTAAAATACCATTTTTCTTTGTGGATAATGGCTTTCCCTTCAAAATCACAGGCAGGTCTTCGCTAATCACTACAAACTTAAATGATGATAGAATTCTTATTTATCTGACTTATCAAAAAGGAATGGTGTGATATCAAAGCATCTTCAGGAAGTGAACTTCTTTGTAGTCTTCAAATCAAAATGAAGCTTCTGAAAAAAAAACCCCCACGGTGGTTGCAACTGATATTTTTCCACTCCAGCTCTGTTCTAAGGGCCCTGCATCACTGGGCAAAACCCACTTGACTTGAGTAATAATTTAACAATTGCATTATCTGGGTGATGCCCCTTTGAAACTAATGGACTTTAAGTAACCAAAGTCCATTGATTTCAGGGAGTACATTCAGAATATTACCTAGCTGGATGCTGTCCTGTAATAATGCAGCTCTTGCATATAGTAACCTTTTATTGTTTCATATGCAGGCTGTATTCTATGTTATGTATGGCTTTACTTATCATTAAAATATGTAATTTTTGGTTGGGGGTATTGAAAGTCCTTGAAAGGTGGGCTTTCTGAATTTGCCCAGTGTTTTCTGGGCCTTCACATCTCCTGTGGCCAAAGAAATCTGAAAGCATTGCAGTTAAGCTGCATCAAAAAGGTATTCTACAGTGCCTTACAACGCGGTATTAAAGTCTATTCAAAACTATTGTAAAGGAGGCCTGACTAGTGGGCTCTTTTAACATAAGAATCCTCCTTTACTTGCAAAATATCTAATTTTGCATGCCCACTAGTCACCTTTTTAATATACTTTTGATGTGAGAAATTGCTTGGCTAAATTACTACCATTCATGGTAAGCAAAGCTGTATACACACCAGTCTCACTATCCAAACACAATGCGTATTCAGGAAATCTTTTGTTAGGTGAGTGTTCATGTAATTGGTCAACGATTGCCATAGATTCTCGGGGGGGGGGGGGGAATTCTAAAGCGTTGCCAACCATGGAATTCTGACCCTAAAATGACAACAAAGCCCTCTGAAACCTTGCAAAAGGCAAACAAGGAAAGAAAAATGCTCTTATTTGTCTAATCTTACCCCCACCCCACCCATGGTTTCTGGCAAATGGCTGCCACAGACTAGCAAAACACAAGCAGCCTTAAACAAGCATTACTTTTTATTTGTTTACAGTTCAACACACAATATCTACTTCTACATTCAGGCAATTCTTTGTGATATTGGTCCAGCTTGTGAATCACAGTAAACCACAGTTAATGGTTTGCTATGAGCAAGCTGCTCTCCACTTGCGCTTCCACAATCTCACAATTAGTGTTATGTTCAAGTCAAGCATCATATTTTCTTTCACTCCTAAGAAGTCAAGATCTGTAGTTAGGTTTGTTCTTGGCTTACTAATCCTGTGTTTCATGGAGCTAAGCAGACCAACATCTCTGTCTTGGCATAATGCTAAGCTAAAGAACATTTCTCCTGTTTTCTAGCATCAAGGAGCAAAGCACCCCGGAGCAGCATGCTCATGATAAACTGTTAACTATGGTTTACTGTGATGTGCAAATGAGGCCCAGTGACTCCTCAGAAAAAGGCATAGTAAAGACAGCTATTGGTGCTTTTCTTATTATTGATCTTTAGCTGTTGTCTAGATCAGGCACCCCCAAACTCGGCCCTCCAGATGTTTTTGGGACTACAATTCCCATAATCCCTGACCACTGGTCCTGTTAGTTAGGGATGATGGGAGTTGTAGTCCCAAAACATCTGGAGGGCCGAGTTTGGGGATGCCTGGGTCTAGATGTACCCAACATCTAGATATGGTTCCATGACACATAGTCATGGATATATTAGATATATGCTGCAGTTGAAGTGGGCTAACGTACCACGGGTGATTGGGTTTTGAAGCTGAACATTTTGTGGGCTTTTTTTTTTTATAAAGGAAAATAGCCACACTATCAATGTAAATGGTACATTGTCCAAAGATGGGTCAGAGAAGGGATGGATGAGTGGGAGAACAAAATACAATGGCATGCACTTGGGGTTTGGTTGGCTGGGGATAAAGAAAAATATAATGCTGTAGCCACAGATTGGCAGTGCATTCCCAAGTTCTGGAACAGACACGAGAGCAAGTAGTATTCAGTATCTTCAGAATTGGGACCTTCTCCTATCTGCTGTTCACTAGGAGTGTTGGACTATAACTTCATCATCTCTGACCATGCTGCTGGCAGCTGATGAGAGTTGTTCAAAACATCTGGAGGGCAATAGGTTGGAGAAGACTGCTTTTACCTAACTCAAGGAAAGTTGGGCTGCATTTCATTTTTAGCTGTGCCCTTCTAGTTGCCCAATTTTCTTCAGTTCTCTCATGACTTGAACAAATAAATAAAAATATTATTGCTGCTGCTTCCAGTAGAATCTTAGGTTATGTCTATCAGTTGATAAGCAGGGTCAGTGCTACTTCCAGGGTCTAGACACTCCTTCAAAACAGCCAAATTACTGACTTCTCCCTCGGTTTCCCAGAAGAAGAGGATGAAGTCAGTGGATGATACCACTCCTTGTTGCATTATTAATAGAAGATGGCAGCTGAAGGTGGGAGCAGCAGCTGGCCCTGAGGCTTCCAGGCATTGACAGTGGGGTGCTCTCCTTGGACATGGGCGTTGGCCATCACTGCTGACATCTGACACTTCCCTTGACCAATGGAGGAGAAATCTGCTTCCAAATTGAAGACTGAGCTTGAGATACTAAAACCATGATTAAGGATGGGAACCACCAGGTGCTGCTAGACTTCTGACTTTTAGAATAGGGAGACCTGTATTCAAATCCCTCCTCAGCTACAAAGCTTGCTAAGTAATCGTGGGCCAGTTTCTCTTGACAAAAACTGTTTCCCAAGCTGTTTGTGACCATGTGGGTATGCAGTCTGCGACCACGTCTGCCCCATACATTTAAAACACTGTGATACCACTTTAAAAGTCATGGCTTCCTCCAAGCAATCTTAGAAGCTGTAGTTTGTTAAGGATGCTAAGAGTTGTTAGGAGACCCCCCTACTCCCCTCCCATAGCTACAATTTTCAGAGTTCTGTGGGAAGAAGGATTGATTGGTCAACCACTTTGAGAATTGGAGTTCTGGTAGAGGAATAGGGATCGCCTAACAACTCAGCATCCTTAACAAACTACAGTTCCCAAAATTATTCGGGGGAAGCCATGACTGTTAAAGTGGTCTGATACTGCTTTAAATGTATGGGTGGATGTGGCCTGAGTTACTACAAAGGGGATAAACATGTAATAAAATCAAAACCTGTAGCATTCAGTGAAACCACCCTTTTGTATGGAACATGTAGCCTCCTGTGCAGTGTAAAAGAAAAACACATAACACTAAAACTCAATAAAGTAGCAGTTTTATATACTGTGGGTGTAAGGAGAATATATACATGATGAAAAGTGCTCACCTGCCAATTTCCTGTGTATAAACAATTGCCACACATGAAATTTAGCTTCTTCAACTAAGCATGTTTATGCTGCACCCACTTGACATGGTTTTAAACTGGTTCATACTTGCAAATTGCATCTGTTTTATAAAAAAAAAAGTGCATTGACCAATATTGTCCTTCAGAGGTGATTTAAAAGTAAGAAACAAGGCCCCTCATCCGTTGGCTCTTTTTTTCCTAGACCCTATTCTGAGTTTCCTAAGGCAAACGAGATTTATTTCTGTCTTTCTTTCACACACAGAAGATCTCTATATGATAATAGAAAATAGAAATACTTTATTGTCACTGTACCACATGTTCACAATCATGTGTACACAGTCTAGAAGGCACATTCTCCCAGATGAGCCCTATAAGAGTACTGAACCCAGCCAGATGTGCAGGGTATAAATAGTAGTAGTAATTATTATTACTGAATACTTTTGCCCATGTAACTAGCATGGTACACACACTTCCCCAAACAAAAGGCAGTGATCTCGGTGATTTTTTTCTTACAAGGAGTGTGGCAGCTGTGGAGCCTTCACTAATCAAAATTTTGCCCTGTAGAGAGGTATGAACACTTGCAGCTTTTGCTGAAAACTCTAAATGGAAGGAAGTGAACTAGGGGTGGCTGACCTCTGGCTTGCCAGACATTGTCAGACTCCAACTCCATGGAATGGCCAATAAGGAATGTCCCATCGACATCAGAGAGCCAGAAGTTATCCACCCCCAGAGTAAAGAATAAACGAATATTCAGTGAGTGAGAGTTTAGTATTTGAAAAGCATCTTTCTGTTTTTTAAAGATGACGAAGCGCTGCCAGTCTTTCCTACGAGAAAAAAGAAGGTTCAGTTTGGTGACGAAAGCAAAGAAAATGCTCAGTCAGAGGACAGCCTGGAGAATTTTCCCCTCTCGAAAGAAAAAGGTTGTAATCTGAAGAAGCGTCTCTACGCTGCCAACCTGCGGGCTCAAGCCCTTTGTGAGCTGGAGAAACACTACCAGCTCAAAAGCCGCCAGCTTCTCGGAATGCGCTGAATATTTGTGTGTATCGTGTACAGAACTGTGATGTTTTCAATAGTGTCATTTAAGCTGATGTTTCCTGTGGCGTTTATGATGAAAAGCTGCGTAGGATGGTTTTAGAAAAGGTGCTAAAATAGTCTTTTAAACTCTATGTAAATAAATGTAAATAATTGTGTGGTTGTACACGAATAACTCTTTTCCGTAGAGTTTGCATTCTTACGCATTTGGCTTGCTAGTGTTGCATTGCTAGGCCAGTTCTAAATATAAATATTCATGGCGTGGTTAGCTAGATTTTTTTTTAATGATTATGATGTGATTTTAACAAATAGCACAACACTGGATATAAGATTTAAGGAAGTGATTCTGCTGCATCAGAAGAAGAAAAAAGCCCTCACTTTGAGTCTCTAATTTAGGTGTATATAATAGTTGGATGTTTTACAAGCATAATGTTGCACCTAGCACAATATCTGTTCCTTCTAATTAGCTGAATTACTTGCCCTGCAAAGTTTTCTGAAAATGTTACATTGTTTTATGAAAAAGGTTAAAAAGAGAGCCAAGTATGTAATGTGTTCCAGGACATCCCCTCAGAACGGAGTAGATATCAAAATTTGACTGGAGGAAAAGAATTTACAGGTAGCCTTTTGTTTAAAGACTCATTTCTCATGAGAGGTTTTATACATTAAATATGGCTGTACATGAGTTCTTACGTCTGAAGGAAGGTCATAATTTTCCCAGGCAGGGAGATATATGGACTTCAGAGGTCAGGATGCATACATACTCTTTGGATGAAGCAACATGTTATTAAAAGCAGAAGTGTTAATAGTCTTGTATGCCTTTTTGTCTTTTTCGCGCCTTGTGATAAATGTATGATAAATGTATGGATAGAATTTAAATAGCTTAATTCTCCAAAGGCCTGAAGGTGGTGCACTTGCTCTGTTGGTGTGGTGATCCACACTTATGCCTCAGCTGCAAGTGCCTATATTAACTCCTTTCTGCTTCAGTAGAGCTTACTGTCAAATAAATTTGGCCCATGCATTCAGCTTTAACCTATATTCACATGCCACATTATTTTAGAAAAGCCTGGCCACCCAGCTCCTCTGAAATACATGCATGTTCTGAAGTAATGGGATAGCTGTTGTCTTCATTGCAGCCCGGTCATACGCACATGGCACATGAGTTGCAGGCTTTCTGTCTTCTTAAATCTCTCTCTCTCGCACACGGACACACACACACACACAGAGTTTTGCATTACAGTCTAGAAATGGCTTATCTATCTTCAGTGATAACTATGCTAGATACGTGCTTGGTTTTCATTGGTTTGTGCCTCCCCTTTGCATACCAGTTTACAAACTACAAAAGTAACTGGAAATGTGAATTTTAAGCTGTTATAGCAACATGTTCCACTGACTCTTGAATAGCTAGGTTTTCCAAACCCTTGCAGTACTCTTTACATCTAGTGCTATTTTTCTAGAAAAAGAGGTGCTGGAATCAATCCCACTCATGAGCTGCAGTCATGCTTTCACCATGCAGCAGCTCCCCAGCTTTCCACCTTGCTCTTGATACCTAGGGGAAATAATATCTCACCCTATCCATTTCACTCTGTCACCTAGGAGCAAACCCGTCCACAACCAACCCGCCATGAGGTGTGCCTTTAACCTGAGCCCAAAGGGGCAGTGGCAGCTACTCTCCTTTGCACCCCCAGAAACAACCCACAACCAACTGTGGCAAACTTCTTGCTCTTCACCGGCAGATTGAACCAACCTACCAAACCTGGTTTCTTCAACATCTTGCCATCCTAAGGTCTAGCGAAGAAAGGCTGGGGAGCCTAAGACTAGTATTCACCAGCCTATCAGTGGCCTCAGAATAAATAGGCTTTCTGCAGAAAACTCGTTACAGCTGTAGCAAAGTTCTTGCTCTTCATGGGTGTGGCTAGTTGGCCAACAGGAAGCTGTTCTCCAGGTGCAGCAGAAATGGGCTGAGGGAGTCTAAGGTTAGGGTCCTCGTCCAAGCCAGCAATGCTACTGCTACCTCCTGCTAAGGATTTGCTTGTCTGCTCAGAAATAAGTCGCATTCTATTCCAAGCTTACATTTGGAAGTAAACATCCTTGGGCAGCATCCAATGTCTGCCCTTTTTCTGTTTGCACAACAGGACTTCTGGTCCCTGTTGCACCTGGAGATAGCCCTAGAACTGCCACATGACCCCAAAATCTGCTCCAGAGATTTCACCCCCATCCAATCGAGGGCAGAGTTTGTGGAAGGGGCAGCTGCAGTGGGCAGCAGAGGAAGCTGCCTTCTACTGCATCTGACCTTCAGTCCATCTAACTCAGTATTGGGTCTATTGACTGGCAGTGCCTTTCCAGGGTTTCAGATGTGTGTGTCACAGCCCAACCAGGAGAAGGAGGGGACTGAACATGGGAGCTTTTGCATGCAAATCGCATGCTCTTCTACAGAGTCACAGTCCTTCCACTGTGAGGAAAAGCCACACTGCCCAAGCCAATGCACATTTGTGTTACGTTGGCTCACACCCGTCTTGAAAGAGATTTACCTCTGATTAAATTTCCAGAGCACCCCTATGCAAATCCCATTCAATTGCCTATCCCATTCAATTGTTTTCCATGGGACTTGCATCCCACTGCTATGTATGCTTATGCAGGACCAAATCCTACTGTGTTCCTTTCCTAGATTAAGTGTGCATACAATTGTAGCCTCCATCACAGCAAAATCTTCCAACGTTGTATACTTAATGTGCAACTCTTTTTGAAGCAGTCAGAATGTCAGCAGGCACAAACCCAAGGAAATGCAATGGTTACATTGGATCCTATTGTATTTTTAATCCAAAACAACAAAAATTCATTTGCATAGGTATGCTTACTCCAGAGCAAGCCTCCTGGGGGCTTCCAAGGTAAGGCTGCAATCCTATACCCACTTCCCTAGGAGAAAGTCCCACTGAAGTCAATGGGACTTACTTCCGAGCAGACATCTATAGGCCTGCCCTGTATGTATATGTACATATATAGCAGGTGAGGGAACCTTTCGCCCTCCAGATGCTGCTGAACTACAATGTCCATCAGCCCCAGCGAACATGGCCAATAGCTAGGAATGATGGGTGTTGTAGTTCTGCAATCTCTGGCGGGTTATCCCCCTCCTGTGATGAACCATTGAAGGCAGGCAATGCAATCCTATACATGTGTACTTCAAACACTGTTGAATGAGATTCATCCTTATGTTTATAGGGTGGATTATAGCTTTAATTCGTTAAAGGTTATTTCAGATCACTGTTAGACTACAGCCAAAGATTAAATATTAATTTTTATGACTGCGGAACAGTTGATAGGCTGATATTAATACTGCATTAATACTGTGCGTCATTTACACTGCTTTTCCATTTAATCTTTTCGGCCAAACAAGGCTGGAAAGTTAGTACCGTATGATAACAGCAAAGATTTGCCTGTATCTGACACAGGATGGTGCAGAAGGATAAAGGCCACGCTTGGGAATTTATTTGACTTAATCCTGCATATAATCTCTGGGAAGTCATTTTCTGTGACAATCAGTAACAGGCCCATGTCACTAAATATTGATTCAGATTTGAAGCTGATGGAATTTAGAGTGCTTGTGATTTTGGGCTTGGTCCACTGTGTATACAGTATCTGCACAGATGCACATCAAGCATTTGTTTGGCTTTTTCAAACAAAATGGAACGAGACGTGATTTATGGGACCAGCACTTACAATCGTCTTCCCAGGTTGCTTGCTGTTCATACGCATTAAATGATTAGCATGCAAAGTTAATTTGCAGCCCTCGAGCCATTAGGCAAATGGGAAACTTGAGATTTTCTTAGTTGTCATTGCTTGCAGGAAATTCATGTTGATGTCTGCTGTTTTATATGACCCCAAGTAATTGAAATGTTTGTCTGTTAGTTCGGACTTGATTGTTCAGTGTCCTTGATTAATTTGATGACCATATTTTCACTGCAAAGCATATCGGTGCCTAAGTGCTCATGCACTTGTAAATACTTAAAAAATAATAATACTTAATTTAAACAGGCTCAAAGTGTGTTACATAACTAGTTTTACTGATTTATTTGCTTGGCTGCCTGCCTCATTCATTCTCTGTTGGTTAGGAATCCTGTTCTAGCTGTGCTTAACAGGTTAGCATAACAAAAGACAGTTCTTTGCCTCAAAGAACCTGGGATCTAAGGGAGCTTCCAGGTTGATTGTTAATTGAGAGGTCTGATGCAACAGACCTGCTTCCGAAAAGGATCAAACTTTTTGTGATAAGGAAAGTGGCCAAGAAAACACAGTAGAGATGTGAGCTACCACTGGTTTTGATGCAACGTCAGCAATCCTCCCTGCAAACAAATCCCAGTGAATGTTCATTAACTAGCCAGCATCTAATCTCCCTCCAAATAAATAAAGATGAATGCTCAATAAACAGGTAATCTGAAAGTGCCTGGAATTAAAGGCACAGAAACTCCTGCCAAGACCACAAGGGTGTCAATCCTATCACTCAGTAGCTTTTCCAGATGTGACCTAATCTTTACCTTTGCTGTAGTTTGATGCTTCCTATGACCACTTGGATATACAGTGCCTGAAGACCAATAATGTTTTACATGTCATCCATAGCTGCTCATCACCAGGGATGCAAAAGTCCAGGTGCGCAGTGACCACTGATACCTAAATAATTGGGCAGCAAACTTGAAGAGGCATCTTTCAGAGGTAGAACATCTGTTTTGCATGTAGAAGGTCCCATGTACAATCCTTGGCATCTTCAGATAGAGCTGGCAGAGACCTCTGTCTGTCTTAAATCCCTGGGAACCTCAGTCAGGTCAGGAGAACCTGTGGTCCTCCAGATATTCTTGGGACTCTAACACCCATCAGTACCAGCCAGCACAGCCAGAAGGCAGGGCCAGGGCCTGCTGTACCATGAGGCAGCAAAAAACAACAGACAATCACGGTAGTAATAACCAAATATAAGATACACGAAACCGTGAACGACTCTGAGATATGAATTATGAAAATATACCAACAACTAGACTGACAGTAACATCATATAATACATGTACACAGGTATCTCCTTAAAGGCATAGCCTATAGCATACTTTCCTTGAAGAAACTACTGGTGAAACTGGGAGACCTCAAGCTAGTGTAATAAGAAATTAAGGCCATATATATATATAATGTTCATAAGTGTGCCAAGCAAACAAGGCCACATGTGTGTATTTCTTTGTCTCAGGAACAAAGGTAGGTTGCCCCTCCAGCTACTCCTGAGTGCCAGACAGGTAGCCATTCCAGAGATAACAAACATAGATGAAGGCAAAAGGGTGTGATTAACTTGGCTGAGAAACAGGGAAATGTAAATACCTCTTTTGTTTCACTTGGTGGGTGTTTAGTGGAGGACAAGAGGGGGCAGGGTCCAGGATGCTCAGATTGCTGCCACCAGACCTCCCCTTTCATGATGTAACCATGATGTATCTGAGGAGTGTGTGTCTCGGGCTACACCCCTCCTATGGTGTATGCATGGTGTTTCTGGGGGGTGGTCTTGGTCCAGGGCGGGGGATTCAAAATGTCTATATAGGGGCGGGCACACCTTTGTTGGGGGGTTGCTCCTCCATCCAGCATGTGGTGAGTGAGAACCCTGTTGCAACATTATTTGTTAATAAAGATCAGGCTTACTAGCCGCCTTGCTTCCCATTAGAACTCTGGTCTGGTCTCTGTCTTTTCTGCGCAGGCAGGGGTTTCAAAATAACGTCCTGCTGAGGTTCAGGATTCCACCCGGAATCGAACCCTTTATCTAGATAACTAGCATAAATTCTTACAACAATTGCCACCCATCGGAGGACAGACGAGGACTTCTGAGGGACTTTGTACAACCACTCTAAACACATAGTATTGCACATGGAACTTTGCACTTTAAGAGTTGATTATTTGGAAAGTATGATATAGGCTGTACCATGAGGCAGAGCATCCGCATAGCCAGGATTTTTGTTGGGTGGGGCAAGGCTTTTGGGGGGGGGGCAGAACTGATGTGTTTAGTCAGTTAGTTAGTTAAGTATTTCTATTGTTTAATTGATCGGGGGGGGGGAGCTGTCCCCCCCCTGGCTACGCCCATGAGGCAGCTGCCTTAGGTACCAATTCTGAAGGGAGCTGTATGTGTGTGAGAATTTTCTGGCCCCTTTCCTTATTGCAAAAGGCCCAGGTTTTGTTTGTTTGGAAAGCAGGTTTGTTGTGCAAGAGTTCCAAATCGACTTGCATTGTGCAACCTGAATTTCCCTGTACAGTAAGTGATTGAATCACATCCAAAAGGAATAAGCACCTGGAAGTGTCCTCAGGCCCACAAACTAGTTACATGTTTAAAGATCAAATCCAGCACTTTGAATCACACCCAGGAGATCACAATCAACATCACGGAATCATAGAATTGTAGAGTTGGAAGGGACCCCGAGGGTCATCTAGCCCAACCCCCTACAATGCAGGAATCTCAGCTAAAGCATCCATGACAGATGACCATCTGACCTCTGCTTAAAAACCTCCAAGGAAGGAGAGTCCACAACCTCCCGATGGAGACCATTCCACTGTCGAACAGAACAGCTCTTACTGTCAGAATGTTCTTCCCGAGGATTAGTTGGAATCTCCTTTCTGGTAACTTCCTCCTAAGATCATTAAAATTCCCATTCCTGACCCATGAGGCGGTTTCCTTTGAACTAAGACAGAGGTGATACTCTTAGAGGGGTGTGGCCCTGAAAGTGCCTTCACTGCCTTCAGTCAAAATCCACTCAACATCTCCACCTGACCCCTTTTAGCTAATTGACCTTAACGCTAAGGAAAGTTAACTCTTAAGTTGCACACAGAATGATCTCTGCTGTTGCACTTCCAACAGAGCTATGGACAATCCCCTTGGTTTAAATAGGCTATCTGAGTGCCTCAGAATAAGCAGGAGGTATAGCCCTGCCATGCACCAGCTGATGTTCCCGTGACCTGTCATATAGTAAGTCACTAAACTGCCCTGTTTGGAGAATCCAGACACATTAAAGCTGGCAATATAAACAAAGAAATAAGAAGGGCAATAAATCATGACACCAGATCGTTTGAGATAATGACTTCCGGGGTGGTGGAACAAAGTCATGAAACAATGATACTTGTATAATGAGGTTGACTAGAAAGATGTCAAGTACTTTGTGCTCAGCTGAATGCAGTGACAATATGGGAGTTGTCAAGATACACTACATCAGTCATGTTTTTGAGAAAGGATAAAGTGGCATCAGTTCATCAACCCTCTTCAATGAAGGTGAAAAGTTTATTTTCCCGTAACTAGCAGATTAAAATATTTTCACCTTTAACACTGACTTAAACCAGGGTGGGGAGCCTTTTTGGTTTCATTGGTCAGAACCTTCACAGGCTCAGCACGGCAGGCCAAATTTAACAGGTTGTTAGGGAGGGTGCCCCTCTGTCATCCCATGATGCCTGCAACATCAAAGGAGACTTGGGACCATCAGGGACAGAGATTATTTGGTCATGGTACTCTATGCTTTGAGAACTTCCAGACTGGATTATTGCAATGTGCTTTATGTGGGGCTCTCCTTGAAGATTACTGAGGAACTTCAACAGGTTCAAAATGCAGTGGCCAGGTTGCCTTTTGAACCCCTGTTCTGAAACAACTGCATTGACTTTGTGTGCCCGATTCATGGGGCTCGCACTAGTTTTTAAAGCCCTAAATGACTTACACTCGAAATATCTGAGAGACCACCTATTTCTCTATAGACCCTCTCATGTGCTAGGTCAGCTACCCTCTTGGTAGTTCCTCCACTCTCAGAAATTCAGGTGTCACGGCCTGAATTTTCTGTGGCAGCCCTATGTTGTGGAATTCCCTCCCTACAGAGGTCCACCTGGCACCTTCACTATAAAACTTCCAGCAAATACTGAGGATGTACGTTTTCAAGACCCATCCTATTCCCACGATTGCAATTTATTTTAACTGTTTTTAATTCTGAATTTTAAATTGTGGTTTTGTTTTGTTTTAACCTTCCCTGTGACCGGCTCAGATTCTGTTTACAAAGTGGCTGGACTCCCACTGTGTTACCCTTTGTTATACTGCAGAGGACTCTGATTAGTACTCTATCCCTCCCCCTCTCAACTTCCTACCCCTACCTGGATTTTAGTGCAAGCAAATCAGTCCCATGCAACAACTGGACCAGAGGAGGGAGTAGTCCTGGAATATTTGGTAGGGAGGGATGGTTGAAGTGGCATCGATAGCATCTTCCTCACAAGGATGCTGAGCTGAGTCATAGAATGAGAGAACCATAGTGAAAAAGGGTCAGCTAAGGGCCATCTAGTTCTTGCTCTGGCAAGAAATCCAGAGCTAGAAGAGATAGCATGAGCCATTCCACCTTTTAATTCTAAGAATTGTTTGTGAGTAACTTGTCTGTCTATAGATTTCATATAGTTAAGAAACAGGGCAATGGATGCGTTCTCAGGAGATAAGCAGAAATATGTTGCACAACAACCTCACAATGAGCTTCTGTTATTTCAACAAGCCCATCGAGACATATAATTTAGTTATGTACACTTGTTTTTCCTATTTGGAAATTTAATCTATGTATTCAGTAATACTGTTTTATGGACACTACTGTACTTAAGAGAGGTTTTAAAAAACAAAGCAGTTTCTAAATGTTTCTAAATTTATATTGAGGATTAATCCATGCTGTTCTTTGTTTGCTAAAGATTAGACTACCTAAAGAAGAAACTAGATCTCTCGAAAGATTGTGACAATAGCCAGCACATCAAGCACTTTTTAATTAAAGCATCAGCAAATGCACCTGTTCTGTATCTTCTGAGACATCTTCCTCTGTGAGTCACTTTTACAGGACTTCTTCCTCATTTTTAATACTAAGGATATGGTGAAAGCCAAGAATATAATAAGAGGTAGGTTAGCACTAATCCACGTTTCGAACACTTCCAGCCAGTGGGAAAGTTGGGCTCTCGATCCAAATCAGAACTTTGCTCTGCAGTTTGTCAACAAATCCACATAGTCTTCTCAAACCACCAAGTCGCAGAGCGAGGTGAAGGTTTCGTGATACTGAAACTGGGTTACACCCAGTTCGAAATAAAAACATTGCACAATCTGGAGTTGTTGAATGAGTGGTTGTGAAAAGAGCGTATTGATTCAGCACTTCCTACGTAGAAAGCAGGGAGGGTTGTGCTGCATCTGAATACCAGTTGCTGAAAACGGCAGGAGGGGAGAGTTCTCTGGTGCTCAGATCCTGCTTGCTGGCTTCCCACAAGCACCTGCTTGGCCATTATGAGAACAGGATGCTGGGCTAGATGGGCCATTCGCCTGATCCAGCAGGCTCATCTCATGTTTTTGCCAGACAGAAGTAAAGCACACAATTCTAGTGTTCTTTGGCATGTTAGTTGCTGCTGCTAATTAGCTGTTGGACAAAGTGTTTGTTTACATTTCTTAGCTTGTCCTTTCTTGTGTCAGGACAATCCGTTTTTGTTCAAATGTGCACCAGACAGCCAGCGTGAATGTGAGGCTGAGACAATGAAGAGAACTGCCTGTTTCTATTGAATGGTATTCCTTGTTGTTTGTAGGTGTTGGGGCTGGTGTCAAGGGTTGCCAGGATGGGGCACCTGCCGAGAGCCCACAGTCCAGCCTGGGGCCATTGGACAAGAAGCCCTTGTGGACTTTCTCCTCCTCTTCACCATTGCAAACTACTCGCTTGTTCACCCACCTCTTTCTTCTGCCCTGCCAATGGTGACGGTGGCAGAAGAGGATTTAGGGGAGCACAACCAGTTCAGTCGCGCTGGTCCTGGAGCCTCGGGGTCGCCACAACTATGATGTAGAATGGAAGATAAGAAAGGGGGGCACCAAATTTTGGCGTTGCACAGAGTGCCACTGAAACTTGAGACCCCAAGGTACTCCACTGGTGGTGGTAATAAGGAGCAGTAGATGCCACTGCCTGCTAGCTCAGTGACTAAGCTTTTTGAATTATGCTGCAAATGAGTTATGCAGTTTTGAATTCATTACGCATAAAATAGTTGGCCACAGCTCCTGCTCCTTGTGACATGTTGCATAAGCAAGAAATATTGTGGGTTCAGTAGATTGGTGCCATAGCCCAGAAAGCGGGGATATGTTCCTAAACCCAGTTAAGTCAATTGGTTTGCAGGGGGATGCCCACCTCAGGTTTTGGCTGTGGCCCAGAATGTTTGCCTTTTACCTGAGCTCAAGGCATCAAAGCACTGAGCAGTATTCCATTACCACTAGGCTTCCATCTATAAAATGAGGAGTTGCATACAACACAGTAGCCTTCTACTTGTGCAACAGAACTTCCTCCTTCCCATCTCTGTGTCAGTTTGCATTTCTTAGTACAGAAAGCATTGATCTGATGCGCAGAGATCTTTCCTATTCTAATTAATTCAAGAGGGTTCTGGAAGCTTCTCTGTGTGAAAGAAAGAAGCAGGAGGTTCATGATGTTTGGGTTATTCCTTCAGAGAAGCTGAGTACAGCTGGCTTAAACTGGTTCTCTTATCTCTTCTGTCAAGGTCACGCTGGCTATAAAAGTAGGGCCAGAAGGAGCCTGGGCTTCACTTTCTCTCTCTCTCCCTTCTGGTGTGGTGTTCTGTATATAGTGTTAAGGTTTAGACTTATTATAAGCTATTGTAAATTTAAGTTAAGTCTGCTGCAACTGGATTTCTTATGGACAGTGCCAATCCTGAATGTATTGGATTTTGTGACCCTTATGCTCATTTGCCTTCAGTAACAGTAAAGCTCTGCTGGATGTAATATTAATTGCCTCTGGTCTATTTTTTTTTACTCTGCTAACTATACGTCGGAGTTCTGCTCTGAATCAATATTGAGTAGAATTCAATGACACTCTGCTCTCTAGTCTCCTCTCCACCCCTGCCTCCTCAAAATCCACTCTGGAAAGGTGAGGAAGGGGAAGGTTTGTCATTGGTACAGGTGGCACTTCTTTGCCACAGTCTACCTAGCCAGGCGCATGACGGGAAGTGTGTGTAGGTCCTCTCCACCAACCCACTAAGTGTGCTGTCCCTGCCAGTGTACCTAGGGACAGATCAGCCAATGACCACTTAACAAGCATGCAACTCGCTTGGTTGATTCCTAGTTAAATAAAGAAATTTCACAATTTCCATGCATGTAGGTGACAATCAGGTGATCTATTCAGGTGGAACAGTGCACTGGGTGGACTGAAAGAAACAGGTGCGGATTTGATCTCTTCATACATTTATGTGGGGGGAGTGTGTGTGTGCAGGGAGACATGACATTCAAACCGGCTCACTGTGCAGTTTTGGGGTTAGAAATAAAGAAAGCGTAACTGCTTTGTCTGTTGAAAAATGTAGTCAAAATAATACTGTTCACATCTCCCCTGTGCCCAGATGTAACATCTCTCTTATGTCTCATCGCAATCATAGATTATAGTTATCAAGCATCAGGCTTGTGTCACAGCTTGGCAACGTAACCTTTGCTTAAGACAAAAGGCTCTGCTAATAGCATTATTGTTTCTGGGTTAATCAGTGGCTGGCAGTTCACCTTGTACAAAAGACGCATGAGGACATTTATTAAACGGGTGGCTGATGCAGAAACCGGATGTGCCGCATCCGTTTTGGAAGATGAGATGATAAATCAGAATTCAGAAAAGTCTTCACTTGATTCAGCTTCTTAGCAGGAAAGCAGCGAGATTGTACATAACTAGTTTTGGCTTTTTATCTTAGGTAAAGGTAAAGGGACCCCTGACCATCAGGTCCAGTCGTGTCCGACTCTGGGGTTGCGTGCTCATCTCGCTCTATAGGCTGAGGGAGCCGGCGTTTGTCCGAAGACAGCCTCCGGCTCATGTGGCCAGCATGACAAAGCTGCTTCTGGCGAACCAGAGCAGCGCACGGAAACGCCGTTTACCTTCCCGCTGGAGCGGTCCCTATTTATCTACTTGCACTTTAACGTGCTTTTGAACTGCTAGGTGGGCAGGAGCTGGGACCGAGCAACGGGAGCTCACCCCGTCGCAGGGATTCAAACCGCTGACCTTCTGATCAGCAAGCCTTTGGTTTAACCCACAGCGCCACCTGGTCCCGGCTTTTTATCTTAGGATCTAATTATTGGTCATGTCCACAGAATGGAAGATGGCAGGATCCCCAAGGTTCCCCAAGGATCTATGGGGGGCTGGGCTTCAGGCGCCAGGCCAATTGGCATCCCAATTCTGCACTACAAAGATGTCTGCAAACATGACATGAAGGCTGGCAACACCAACCCTTGCAGACGACCGCAGTGCCTAGAGACAATCAGTGAGGTTGTGCATCCACAGTAGGGACCAGAAGAAAAATGACTGCTGGGAGGAGCACAGAAAGAAGAGATGCCATGGTACCGGAAGCCTTCATCTGCTCCAGCTGCAACAGAACATGTCTCTCCTGTATCAGGCGCTGTAACTCTCCCAACAGTTTGACTTCACCCCCAATGGCACACTCCTCCATTGTCTTCTAAGACAGATGCCAACCAGCTAATTATTCAGTCACCTGAGACTCCATGGTTCCTATTGTATGTCTGCTTGGGCTTTTGAGTGGGACCTTAATTTCGAGTAGGCATTTAAAGGATCCGTCCCCCCCCAAAGAATCCTGGGAATTTTTGTTTGTTAAAGGTGTTTAATTCAGAGTAGACTAATTGAAATTAATGAACATGACTAAGTTAGGTCCATTTATTTCAGTAGGTATGTTCTGAGTAAAACTGAGTAAAACTATATATGTATTTCATACATATATTTCATATGTATTTCATACATATATTTCATATGTATTTCATACATATATAGGCTGGTATATCAAGAGCACCATGAAGGATTTGGGTGTGGTGCTATCTGCATACCTCCCTCCTTCATTGCTCCCGCCCCAGGTTCCTGCTGGCCTTACTCACTGGAAGTCAAGGGTGACTTCAATCCACTTGCTGCCTTTTAGTTTCACCTACTTAGAGCCAAGGAGGTTAGACTTCAAAGCCTCCTGAGAAATGCAGGATCCATTTTTAATGAGCTGTTATCAGTTTCCCTGGCACTTAATCCGGATTCATTAGATCTACTTAAGAAAATATGTGTGGACCTTAAAAAACACACACGACAGTTTTATTTAGGATGTCTAGTTTCAGCCGCTACGTGACTGGTATGCCTCTTAAATATGCAAATAAATAAACAGCTTACCAAAGGATCTCCTGATCTTCCATTCGTTTGAAGCAGAGATGGGGAACCTGTAGCCATCGAGAGGTTGCTGGACTTCAACTCCCATCTGCCTCACCCTCAGCCAGCACGTCCAATGGTCAGGGACAAAGTAGTCCAGCAACATATGGAGGGCCAAAATTTCCCCGATTTAGAGTCACTGTGCATTAACATGTCCTTGACGAACTCCTTGCAACCAGTATCTGAGCTCTGCATAATGATGTGTTGCTTATATTTCAGCTCTGCTCTGCCTGTATTCATAATTTTTTATTTCAGAATGGATCAATCCTTGGGATAATCTGCATCTCTACTAACTCACTGGTCCTACACCAGGGATGGGAAACATTTTCTTAGTCCGAGGGTCATATTCCCTCTGGATCTGCATGCCAGTGGGCAGGCAAGCCAAGCAGACGTGGCCAGCCCAAACACAAACCACACACCTACACAAGCTGCAGCCTAGACCTTTGGGTTTGCATTTCCTAGTGCAGAAAGTATTGATCTCTCCTGTATCAGGCGATCAGAGATGTAGAGATCTCTCCTATTCTAATTAATTCAAGAGGGTTCTGGAAGCTTCTCTGTGTGAAAGAAACAAGCCGAAGGTTCGTGATGTTTGGGTTATTCCTTCAGAGAAGCTGAGTACAGCTGGCTTAAACTGGTTCTGTTATCTCTTCTGTCAAGGTCATACTGACTATAAAAGTAAGGCCCAGGCGGGTTTCACATTTTCTTTCTGTTTCTCTTCCTTCTGGTGTGGTGTTCTGTACATAATATGCTTAGCGCTAAGGTTTTAGACTTATTATAAGTTATTGTAAGTTTAAGTTAAGTCTGCTGCAACTGGACATCTTATGGACAGTGAATGTATTGGATTTGTGACCCTTATGCTCATTTGCCTTCAGTAACAGTAAAGCTCTGCTGGATGAAATATTAATTGCCTCTGGTCCATTTTGGGGGGAATCCTGCAACATGTTATACGTTTTTACTCTGCTAACTATACGCTGAAATCTGCTCTGGATGAATATTGAGTAGAATTCCATGACCTAGACCTCTTTTGGTCTCGCACCTACAGAGCAGCATGTGGAGCAGCCCCATGGAAGCTATTGCACCTCTGCTCCCTGGGTTACCTCTGGGACAGGTCCCTGCTGTACTACTGGATCTGCAGTGTTATGGGCAGCCAGAACACTCCAAGGCAAAAACTTCCACATATGTCCCAGGAGCACACAGCAACTTGTTTTGCCCAAGGTCCCCAGATTGTCTCTCTGTTCCTGCTTCTTCCCGGATAAACTGCACGCTAGGGGACTGCAGAATTGCACTCCGAATGACTATTGTTGGACCTGATGAACAAGGCTTACATAGAGAGGTACAGGAACATATGGCACTGCCTTGTACCCTTGGTTCAACTAGCTCAGCATTGCCTGCACTGACCGGCAGCACGCAGCTCTCCAGGGTTTCCAATGGGTGTCTCTCTCAGCCATTGCCAGTTCCTGGGGAACATAGGTGAGAAGAGTGACTTTGAGCTCCTGCTGGGGGGAATTCCATGTGGTGCAGTGGGTCAGTGCATCTGGCTGTTAACCAGAAGGTTGGTGGTTCAAGCCCACCCAGGGGCAGCTGTGGGCAAAAGATTCCTGCCTTGCAGGGGGTTGGACCAGATGACCCTTGGGGTCCCTTCCAGCTCTGCAGTTCTATGACTCTATGATCATCTGGTTGGGCAGAGGATGCTGGACTTGGTGGATCTAGCAGGGCTCTTTTTATGTACCACAGGTAGTGAAGATTGTAGAAACACACATCACAGCAAATGCTCATCTCTCTCTCTCTGCATAAGCCTATTGCTGCTAAAGTTTGTTTTGTTGTGCCAGGTCTTATTGTAACCAGTGGAACAAGTTTGCCAAATTGTTGCTTGCAATAGACTGAAGCTCATCAGCTTCTGTGCACTAAAGATTTCCATGCTATTAACTGCAGTCGTTATTATTATTATTTTAAACCATTACTTCTTCTTCATTTTCTGTAAGCCACCTTCATCACAGTTGCTATAGTACAATGGCGCTTAATGTGCCCAAGAATGTCACTGTTTACTCATGTTTTTAATGGTATCCCAATGTATCATATTTATATTTAACTGGGAATTACGTAGAAACTCCCTCTCCTCATTTCAAGTATATACCACCACCATATGGCCTGTTGTGCCCCTTTTATTCCAGACCACCAGTTTTTCTGACATGAGGCCCATTGTTTGAGACTTGCCATCTGCCAAGTTGCATATGCCTGTAGATCACATGCAAATTCTTGGACTATTGTTATCTAACATCCAGGCCCCCAACAGAACAGTGGCCTCTCTCTCTCTCTCTCTCTCTCTCTCTCTCTCTCTCTCTCTGTGTGTGTGTGTGTGTGTGTGTGACTGAGACTGAACAAACCTTTCCATAAGACATGTAAGACTCATAGAGGGTAGATTAAGGGGGGGGGAACCACACCCCTGTATTCATACATTCTTGATCATTTCACCATTCTAAAAGGCAACTTTTAGATTTCCTAAACATTATTGGGAGAATTTCAGCCTCATCGATCCACACCCATTAGCGTTTAAAGTTTAATTTTCTTCGTTGAGTCGATGATCTATGGGGTGGTGCCGCTGACCACTATATGACGGGGGACAAAGGTCGAGTAAGGATTATAGATCTGCTTGTGTGTTGAATGTTTCGTGCTAAGGCCTTCCAATTCCTTTGATACTGGAAATGTTTTATAGACTTACCATGAAAATTGGCCCACCACCACTCTGACACCACAGGTGCGGTGAAACAAAACAAGGCAAGCTCCCCTATCCCAATATCAAGTGAGCACCTTTTGAGAGACTTTGAAGCAGCCTCAAAGAGCTATTACTGGTTTTGATGCACCAGCTTCATATTTAGGTCAATAACTTGAGCCAGTTATTCTGGGATTCAGCAGTAATTACTTCAGGTTAAGGTAATTTGTTGACCACGGTTGCTGCAACTTCAGCCACAATGTGCAGACTGAAGTGGGGCTGACCAGAACGCTGCCTCATTCCATGTAATTTACATGCTCCACCCAAATTAGGTGTGTTCTATAATATTTGTTTTAAATATTTCTCTCCCCATGCTTTCTCAAGACTGCTGTTACAGCACATGGGTGTTTACATGCGTATGCGGAACTATCTTTTTCTCCAGGCAGCAGTGCTCCTGCTCAGGTTTCCAGCCAGCCATGCCCTCCCCAGGATACTCCATTCCATCCAGCCCTGGGTTTCTTTTCCAAGTGATTCAACATTCCACGGCTACTGAGCACACCTGGTTTTCACTGCACTGTTTCTGGAGTGTTGTGCCTCCTTAGTAGTTACTGCGTTTTTAAAAAATGTTTTGTACTTCTGCAGACTTCAAGGTTCCTTCCTTCTTGTTCCCCACCAGCTGGTACTCACTGCTCATTATTGGAAATATCACACCTCCTCCAACATTTTTCTGATGATAATAGGGACATTCTATGACATCATCATCACCATGTTACTATTTACAACGGTACTTTGGTTCTCAAACTTAATCCGTTCTGGAGGTCTGTTCCAAAACAAAAGCATTCCAAAACCAAGGCGCGCTTTTCTGTAGAAAGTAATGCAAAATGGATTAATCTATTCCAGACTTTTAAAAACAACCCCTAAAACAGTGTTTTAACATGAATTTTACTAACGAGACCATTGATCCATGAAATGAAAGCAATAATCAATGTACTGTACTATAAAACAAATAAGACAGTATTGTAGATGATAATTTTTTTTTTTTTTAAGTTTTCTCTTACCAGTACCTGCACTGATAATAGCCATTGTTTGGATGGGGGGCTTTTATCCATTTCCGCAGTCACACAATCAACCAATCAGTAGCTGAACTGGGTTCCACACAGTCACAAAAACAAATTAACCAAAAAAGCCTCAAAAACAAAAACGCAAAATAAATAGCAAAAACAAAAGCGCCAAACTCAATCCGTTCCGGAAGTCTGTTTGACTTACAAAATGTTCGAAAACCAAGGCACAGCTTCTGATTGGTGCAGGCACCCCGGAAACAATAGCCGACAGCCGCATCGGACGTTTGGCTTCCGAAAAACGTTAAAAAACTGGAACACTTACTTCCAGGTTTTCGGTGTTTGGGAACCAAGGCATTTGAGAACCAAGGTACCACTGTATACCCCACCCATCTGACTGAGTTGCCCCAGCCACTTTGGGCGGCTTCCAACATATATAAAAACATAATAAAACATATAAAGGGCTGCCTTCAGATGGCTCAGGGCTCAGCTAACTCTATACCCTGCAACTTTTCTCTGATGAAAATAGAGACATCCTAAGGAAAAGCAGGACATTCTGGGATCAAATCAGAAACTGGGATGGCTTCTGTAAACCTGGGACTGTTCCTGGAAAACAGGGACACTTGGAGGCTCTGAGATATTCCCTCCCCTGCCCTTTATGTGTTAACTGAATGCTTGAATAAAGTCCTCACACTTGTTTGTGGTGTATGTTTGTGTGTGAGCTCTGCTCAGGTTTAGAAATGCATATCTGTAACCCACAAGGGGCTGAAGCCCCCATCTCTGCATGCTCCCCTAACATCCTTTGAATGACAGGCTTCACATAAAAGAGAGTCAGAGTATGGATGCATAATATCTGAAAGGAAGAACAGATGCCAGCTGTGGAATGAGTCTATAATCTGTTCTATTTTTAAAAAGGGAGACACACTAGAATGCAGCAGCGGAAATGCCACCTTGTTGCTTTTGCTAATAAACAAGATGTTGTTTTGAGGCGGTTCCAGGTTAAGGACAACATGCCCTCAGAGGACACACACACAGCACTCTCCACATCCATCTCCCGGCTGTCTTTTTAGTTTTGCCCAAATAATAATAATAATAATTTACGGTATTATTTGTACCCCGCCCATCTGGCTGGGTCTCCCCAGTCACTCTGGGCGGCTTCCAGCAAATATTAAAATACATTAACATGTTACAGATTAAAAACTTCCCTGAACAGGGCTGTCTTCAGGCATTTTCTAAATGTCAGTTTTTAGTACCTTTGACTTCTGATGGGAGGGCGTTCCACAGGGCGGGCGCCACCACCGAGAAGGCCCTCTGCCTGGTTCCCTGTAGCTTTGCTTCTCGCAGTGAGGGAACCGCTAGAAGGCCCTCGGCGCTGGACCTCAGTGTCCGGGCTGAACGGTGGGGGTGGAGGTCCAGGCTGAAGTTGTTGAGCTTTTCTCGGCAAAATCTAAAGAATAAGAATAAGAATGCGAACAAGTTTTTCAGCTATTTTTAAGAAAATTCACCAAAATCTACATGGGTTCCCATACATCCGGATTTTACTGGACATTTCAGCGATTTGCCCCTGACACGGCTTCCGACTGCCATATTCTGTCTATGTCCAGGAAATTCCAGACGTATGGCAACCCTGTCCTTGTGGCCCTATCCTCCCGGCCACCCAGAGGGAGGGGCAAGCTGAGTGGAACCTGCTTCTCCTTCTTCTGCCATTGTTCCCTGCTTAGAGGGGACAGGAGGTAGGCAGCAAACAGGACGGGAACCAGGGCCAAACTGTTGGACAAAACTTTCAATTTTGGCTTCTCTCTATTTCTCATTTCCCCCCAACTTTCATTCTCCTTATTCTGCAATAAATTGTTATTTATTTATTTATTTATTTATTTATTTGTTTATTTTAATTCCACAGGAAAAATTACTGGCATTCTAGCACACATTTGCATCTCGAGGTCCCCCAAAACCACCCCTCAAAATAATTCACACATCAGACATAATTTTTGTTTTGGTTTTTGGCATGATTTTGGCCACAACTTTATTAAAATACAAATAATGTGAGTAGTTGTTTAGACATTGGTTAAGACTATCTGTCCCGCATAGGACAGAACTGACGACCGTCAGAAAGGGGAAAACACTCTGGAGATATAAAGAGAGCCGGATGACATGACCCTCCTCGCACTCCACAGGCTCCCAGGTCTCTTGCACGGCCCTAGCCCCCGACCGGGGGTTCGGACAAAAGCATATAGAGTCCCTGGATTCCTTTAACGGAATTCCCCATACACCAGTATCCATAGGAGGGGTACACACAGGCAACAATACCCCTCCTCCATCCAACATAATAATAACCAATGCCTAACCGCCAACCTTACAAGTTGTGACTATTTGCTACGCAGTAGACAAAATCAGGTGGCACCAGCCAATCAGCCACGTGGACAAATTCCTACCAGGCCCCTGCCCCAACAGCAGACGACCCCATGACAAGCATAGCAAGGTCAACACAGAGGCCTAAAATATAGGGAGGGAGGGAGGGAGCTTTGAAGCATTCAGCCAAGAGGGAGATCACGTTGCCCACCAACCCTTATATATATGCTGGGCTGTCCATCATCAATTTGCAACATACAGATCTCCCCAACAACACCCTGGGTCCAATCACAGCAGTGGCCATCTAAACGCTCCCGCCCAGCACCAGAGGGGTGACTTGCTGGCCCCCACCGCAACACGTGCTCTCCATGAAGGAGAACACGCTTTCTCGTAAATTTCATATTTGTGCATGCAGTTTTGCGAAATGCCGATGTTTCTGCAAGCAGCCTCCCTAATACCATGCATTCTTGTAAGCTATTTATTCTTGTGCACACTTTCTCCTAATATACACATTTTTGCACACAGTATATCACACAAAATTTTGAGAGTTTATATTTCTAAAGGGAGCGATGTCAAGTCCTATATTCCATACTGCCGCCCCGCGCCCCCCGTAACAGTTCAGGTTTGATTGATAATCTTATTATTTTTTTCCACCCAGAAACAATCTCTCTCCATTCTGCTGCTTATGCCATTATTTGTAAGAGCAAATGAAGTTTAATGAAGATCGTGCAAATTCATAAACGATTCCGGGCGTTTGCCTGAAGCTACATGTCACAATGACAGGATGAGAAAAGTCTCATAGTCTGAAATCTCTCTTTCTACACAACTAGTAAGGACGAAGGATCCCTTTGTCTCCGGTCACCTTTGCAGAAGTTCAGTGAGAGGCGCCTTGGGAACGAGAGACAGTGACGTGTAATTAGAAATACTGGGGTCAGCCACACATCGAGGTGGCCCAGTACTGTTCAGAGTATCTACTTCCTGGCTGGGAGCTAAAAGACTACACTACACCAACGTCAGTGGTGAGTTACTGTGGCTGCAAGCAGCTGTCAACATATGCCCAATTGCTAGATTGGGATGATACTTCACTTTAGAGGCCTGTTATTAAGAGGTGTGCTAATGACATTGAAAAGGATTAACAGTGCAAACTGTGCTACTACCCACAGCGAAGATAGAGACAGAGGTGGCTGAACTCACATTGCAGGTGTGGTTAAGGAGGGCTCAGTTTTTTGAAGATCTATTCAAAGAACAAGCAAACTGCCTGCTCATCATTAAACATCAGGGAGAGGGCAATGCTAAAACTTTCTTCTTTATGCACACCACTTCTCTCTCTCTCTCTCTCTCTCTCTCTCTCTCTCTCTCCTCTGAATGACTATCTGTGGAAATGACAGATTGGGACACAATTGCTTTTTAACACATATGATTATCTCTTCTCGTAGTACCTCTAAGTTAGTGATAGAGAAGAAGAAGAAGAAGAAGAGTTTGGATTTGATATCCCACTTTATCACTACCCGAAGGAGTCTCAAAGCGGCTAACATTCTCCTTTCCCTTCCTCCCCCACAACAAACACTCTGTGAGGTGAGTGGGACTGAGAGACTTCAGAGAAGTGTGACTAGCCCAAGGTCACCCAGCAGCTGCATGTGGAGGAGCGGAGACGCGAACCCGGTTCACCAGATTACGAGTCTACCGCTCTTAACCACTACACCACACTGGCTCTCCAGAGCAACCAACTGTCCCGGCAACAACAGAGCAGAATGCTTTAGGTCAGTTGGCTTCCACCTTTCTAGACCCAGAAACCACCTTGAAGCCCAAACATGCATTTAGAGACCCACCTCTTAATTCTTGCATTGTGCTACTGCGTTGCAGGTAGTATTTTATTTAAGGTGTTTATGAACCACCTATTGTCATAGATCTCCAATTGATTGTCAGGAATATAAGATCCATAATTACATACCAAACAAATCAAGCAGGAGAGTATTAAATGTGACCGGATAAAATCAACATTTCAGAAATGCTTGCTGAAATAAAGATGTTTTCACAGTGCACCAAGATTCATGCAGTATTTTGACCCAAGGAAAAGAATATAGGGTTATGAAGACATGTGCTGGAGTAGCACTTAAAGTTGCCCTTGGTTACTCAAATAAACAGTAAAGACATGACCAAAAACAATATTAATCAGCCAGTGTTGTGTAGGATCTGGGAGATCAGGGTTAAAATTCTCACTTGGGCATGAAGTTCACTGGGTGACCTTGTGCCAGTCACTGTCTGTCAACCTAACCTACCCCACAGGGTATTTGTGAGGCTAAAACGAGGAGGAGCAGATAGTTCAGTCGGTAGAGCATGAGACTCTTAATCTCAGGGTTGTGGGTTTGAGCCCCCATTGGGTGAACTATTCATGCATTGAAGGGGGTGGAATAGATGACCGTTGTGGTCCCTTCCAGCTCTACAATTCTATGATTCTTTCTTGAGATCCTTGGAGGAAAAGTGGGATATAAATGCAATCAATAAATATATGCTAACCATTAGTATTAGTTTAGTGTGTAAAAAGTGTATTCTTTCCTTGAGTATTTGCTATTTATTTGAGCAGCAATACTTAAAATCTCAGGTTTAATTATTAGCTGCCCTGATGTCACTAAGGGTTCAACACGCTGTTCATGGACTCTTTGAGATAGTGTTGGCCTGGCACACCCAACAACTTGCATAGAAAGATATCCACCACAATGGAAAAACTTCATTGAAGGACGTGTCTAAAGGAGATAAAGTAAACAGCTGGAGGAGAGGGCACTGCAGTCCTGTTTTCTTTTCCCACTTTAGGAACTGCATTGTTTATCTGTTGTTGTTATTATCCTTTATGCTGGAAGTAGCTTTCCTTCAACATGCTAGCCAATATTTGATAGGGGTCTATAACATGTCCCATATATTGGCTTGAAATCAAATGGGATATGTGAATGCCAGACTAAGGACTTTCGGCAGGCAAGGCCAGAATTGAGATGCCAGCATTATTATGGTAGGTGTGTGAGTTTCATGAAACCAACGGGTCAGAAGGTCTGGTATGTATGTGTTGCCTTATTAGACAGAAAGAACCCAACCTAAGTCTATAACCCTTAATAATAGATGCAGTGTTGTGTTACTTAAGCACAGAGAAGGTCACGGAACCTTAATGAGTTGTCATCTCAGTCCTATTAAAATGTACTCTCAATAGCAGTGACTTGCTCTATTTAATTGAACAAAAGAAGAGCTGTGCTGGATCAGGCCAAAAAGGCTAATCTAATTCAGCGCCCTGCTCTCACAGTGGCCAGTCAGATACCCATGGGAAGCCTACAAGTAGGTCCTGAGCCATTGCTGAATTGGACTGCAAGGAACTGGAGAAGTTTATTAGGGAATTACTACCTGGGTTGTCCTAAGCAGGTATGAAAGCTTAGTTCCTTACAGTGATTTGTAGGGAACATGACGGGCCAGGAGGCAAGAGTCAAAGGCAGGGGAAGCTTCAGAACTGGAGGGTGGAGCACAGGATGGATGGGAAGAAGACGAGGAAGAGGCAGGTCAGCGGTGCACTCCTGGCATCACTGTCTCCCAGAACCAGGAGGGGACTGAAAAGGGATGAGCAGAGGAAGCTTCCACACAGGCATAGCCTGCTGGGCAAAGGTACATAAACTGGTGGAGGAGGAGTGGTCCCCTGTTGCAGAATAGCACACAGAGCTGTAGAAGCTGCTGTGTTATCTTTGACAATAAAGAGTTCACTATCTGCCCTGTGCATTCCTTTGGGTCTGAAGCACCCTTGACACCCTTGCACATCCTGCCAGCCTAAGCATCCCTGGCATGCTGATGCCAAGGGCCAACTAGCCATTCCACTATCCTCCTCATTGTTTACACAAACTACGAGGCTGCAAATCCTGAACTCACCAACAACCGCTTGCTACCGGTAATTTAAACAGACTCTCCTTCCTTGGAGGTTTCTAAGCAGAGGTCGGGTGGCCATCTGTCATGGATGCTTTAGCTGAGATTCCTGCATTGCAGGGGGTTGGACTAGATGACCCTCAGGGTCTCTCCCAACTCTACAGCTTTAGGAGTCTATGAATGGGTGAGAGGCTGATACACCTTTTCATTGTTGGGTCCCTGACTGTGGAAGGATCTATTCAGAGAGACTTGCCTGGTGTCTACAGTGGTGTCATTTCAGCACCAGATGAAGATCTTTTTATTTGCTCAGGCCTTTTCACCATCCCTCTGAGCTTTATACTGTTTTCGCCTGTGGTTTGCATGCTGTATTATCCTTGCATTGCTGTTAACAATGTTAGCAAATACCCCGCCTGGGGCAGTTTGTGAGACTGTCCCAAAGCCAGAGCAACGCCGTGTGGGCACATCCCCGGCTACTGAGAGTCCGGTGGCGCAGTCATATGTGATTGTTCCCAGATTGAAGAACAACACACACAAGCCATAAATAAGGCTAAAACTATTTATTGTAGGAATAGTGCAGAGAGAATCTCTGCTGCCAGCCCGTTAAGACGGAGCTGCCACAAAGCCGTCCTTCCAGCTTGAGGACTAGCCAGAAGAGGTCCAGCACAAAGGCTAGGAATACAATAGTACAGTAAAACATAAACATTCCATGTAGGAAAGATAAGACAGCTTTCTCACGGCTTGGTGAGACAGGCAAAAGTGAAACCGTCCTCGCTGCAGCTGCCTGCCGCTCGGCTTGGACAAATATCATAACAAGCGAGTCATAAAAGGGACAAGCATAAATCAGGGCAGGCAGGGATATACCCAAGCAAAGATAACTGTCTAGCCATTTAAAACAAAGTGTCAGGGTGAGAACATAGTCAAGGTGGGACTGACAAGGAAGTCAATGGGAAGTTGAAACAGGAGCAAAGTCCACATTCCAGGGCCTGTTTCAGCAGAAAGATCAATAGCTATGGCATTGCTCAGATACTTCCAGCTTCTTGCTGTGTCCTTAGGTAAAGGTAAAGGTAAAGGGACCCCTGACCATTAGGTGCAGTCACGGATGACTCTGGGGTTGCAGCGCTCATCTCGCTTTACTGGCCGAGGGAGCCGGCGTACAGTTTCCGGGTCATGTGGCCAGCATGACTAAGCCGCTTCTGGGGAACCAGAGCAGCGCACGGAAACGCTGTTTACCTTCCCGCCGGAGCGGTACCTATTTATCTACTTGCATTTTGACGTGCTTTTGAACTGCTGACCTCTTTCTCCTGAGAGCCAACAAGAGGGTTTTTTTTTTTTTAAAAAAAGGTAAAGGACCCCTGGACAAAGGACTCCAGTCAAAGGTGACTATGGGGTTGCAGCGCTCATCTCACTTTCAGGTCGAGGGAGCTAGTGTTTGTCTGCAGACAGCTTTCTGGGTCATGTGGCCAGCATGACTAAACAACGAGACACCGTGAGGGAAACCAGAGCGCACAGAAACACTATTTACCTTGCCACCACCTATTTATCTACTTGCACTGATGTGTTTTCGAACTACTAGGCTGGCAGAAGCTGGGACAGAGCAATGGGAGCTCATCCCTTCCTGCAGATTTGAACCACCAACCTTCCGATCAGCAAGCCCAAGAGGCTCAGTGGTTTAGACCACAGCGTCACACATGCACATATACACCCCTTTTCCAAGGGAACTGAGTAAAAGTCAGATATAGTAGAATGAATCCGAGTCTTGAAAATCACATAGAGCTGATAGAAAAGAAATGCGGGTGGGGGACCTGTGATTTTTCCAGCTTTCTCTTTAAACTGTACAAGAGAGAGAAAAAGATAGCAGCTGACGGGAGCTGATGGGAACTGTAGTCCAACAATATTTGGAAGACAGCAGGTTGGGGAAGGCTGCTGTACAGCGTTCTGAGTTCATGAGGTTCCCCATGAAAAACTTGAGCTAAGCAAATTCATCCCATCCCTACTGCTTCAGTTGTGATCCAAAAACTGAGCTATGTTTCTGGGAGAATACCTTTTAATATTTCAAAACTATCCATAATTATAGTTGGTTTCCCCCAAGGGACTCTTACAACTGGTTGAAAACATAAGATAATAAATCTTTTCATGCTCACAAACATTCTCCTGATGTTCTATTATTTTAATTGCCATTTTAAAACTGGAGGCTACAATTAACATGGATTTCATAGCCAGAGAAGAAACACAACCATATTAATAATATGCAATAACGTCTCCTTGCTATTCAGCTAATGGTAATTGTCATTTATAGTAGAAGAAGTTTGTTGAGATGAAGGCGGATATATTCAAAACTGTGCAAGCTGGCTCCTAATGGCATGTGAAGATTCAAGAGAAGTTGTAATATGATTACGCCTACTTGAAACTGCCATTGCAACAGATGTATTAATATGTGGAAAAAAATACTTCTGATGCCTTGCTGCTTTAAAATTGGGAGGTGGGGATGGAATTTTGGGATCCTAACCCCCACATACCTGGGAGTAAGTCATCTTTAATTCAATAGGACTTACCATTGAGAAGACATTCGTTGTTATCAGCTAGCCTGCTTTCTAATGCAAATTATTATTAACAAGTGGGATCTGCAACAAAAAAGTTCCTGTGTGTCAGGGAACCAGCTAGTAATAAATCACATAGAGTAAGTGAAGTTAACTATTTATTAGAAGAAACATGGCTGCTCAGTAGTGCCAGGCCTATTGAGCACAGCATCTATTCCTGGGACTCAGGTATACGGCTGCAAATAAAATGTTCTAAGTGTGTTGTAAAGTGCAATATACAAATGTGACACTAGATGGCGACAGTGAGCTATGGCAAATTCAATGTATTTTTCAAAGCTTTTTTTTTTTTAAAGCATTTTCACAGCGTTTTTTTATATGTGTGTAGATTCCACCCTGGTAGATATAAGCCCCTATGAGGCTGTTGTGGGGATTAAAGGACTCTGCCTTCCTATAGCTGCCTATACCTCCTCCTCTATTGGGTCCTTCCCAAGCAATCTGAGACTCTGCCATACATCTTCTGATTCTGGGAGACCAGGGAGGTGGGGTGTTTGTCAGAGCAGGAGCGGGAGACACCTTGGCTTCTTCACCAGCCTGACTCATCTCTTGTCAGGCTGCTGCCAGCGACTCCCGGCTGGTTGCCCAGGAACGTACAAAGACAAGGAAATGTTTCTTACCGTCTGCCTTTTTATTCAGTTTCTTACTGTCTGCCTTTTTATTCAGTATTTACAGAGAGAGGCTATAGAACCCATCCTCTTGGATAATGGCATTGTCCCTAGTGAATCTCCCACTTCCCCATTCATCAATCTCATCGTCTCTCCTATCTGTTATGTGCCCTCTGCCTTTGAGCTCTTTGCTCTCCTACTTTCAAGGCTCGCCGGGTTCTGGGAGGGGTGGTGGTCTGGAATGCTTTCTAAAGACACTATGCCCATCAGCTGTCATCACCCTGGTGCTTCCTCCTTCTCCTCTCCCATTATCTCTCAGATTTTCCCCTCATCTGCCTCTGAGCTGTGACCTCCCTCCAACCCCTGTTGTAATTCTAAACTGTCTTCCTCTTCCTCCTTCCAGGAAGGGTCAAGCTGGGGAGGCGGTTTCCACCACTCCTCCTTTGCCCAGTCCCTGACATCTCTGCCTCTTGGCCTCCCTCCTCCCTTGCTTCTGGACTTCCCTCTGCCACAGACCCTTCCTGCTCACTAAACCCTGTTACCTCTTCAGCTTCTGATGCCTTCTCCTCCCATTCTTCTCCCTCTACTCCCACTTGTCATCATCCCACCACCAATCCCCAGGCTCTGAACTTCCTTCCCTTGGGGGTTACTCAGCGGGGCACCTCCCACCACTCCTCAGCATCCAGCCAGTTCGTGACACTGTGCAGAGTGCTTCCAGCTTCTCCTCCACCCTGGATTTCCAACTGTTAGGCAATATTCCATTCCATCAAGTACGCTTAGCCCCTGTCGGAATGGGTGTTTGGGGGCTGGGCTGGGAGTTCCCCTTAGATATTTTCTTGGAAGTATTTTTATACTTCTGCAAATCTGCCCCCCCCAAAAAAAAACTTGCTGGTGGCCACCCTCCTGTGTGTGGATGGTGGTGTTTTGGCTACGTAAGCATTCACACTTGGAGAATTTGGTTCACTACTAGTATGAACTTGCTATTATTTATTGCCCTCCTATCCCACATTGCCTCCAGGAACCTCAAGGCAACATAGAAAGGTAAAGGGACCCCTGACCATTAGGTCCAGTCATGTCCGACTCTGGGGTTGCGGCGCTCATCTCGCTTTATTGGCCGAGAGCCGGCGTACAGCTTCCAGGTCATGTGGCCAGCATGACAAAGCTGCTTCTGGCGAACCAGAGCAACACATGGAAACACCGTTTACCTTCCCGCCAGAGCGGTTCCTATTTATCTACTTGCACTTTGACGTGCTTTCGAACTGCTAGGTGGGCAGGAGCTGGAACCGAGCAACGGGAGCTCACCCCGTCGCAGGGATTCGAACCGCCGACCTTCTGATCAGCAAGCCCTAGGCTTCGTGGTTTAACCCACAACATACCTTTATCCTAACAACAACCCTATGAGGTAGGCTAGGCCCAGATAAATAGTGAGCTTCACAGCTGAGTGGAAAATGGATCTGGGTGCTGCTAATCCTACATACTAATCATACAGCCTCAGGACCAAACCAGCAGTGAAGCTAGATGTGTCTTTTGCATTTAATGTCCAGGGTTGGTTTTTTTAAAAAAAGAAAGAAAGAAAGAAAGAAAGAAAGGGAAGAAGGAAAGAGCATTAGCTGGGGTGGTTGGTTTTTTTTAATTAACCCTTTCCTTCTTTTCCTTTGGACTTGATGAAAATTCTGGCATTTGTTTTAGGAGGAAATCTCTCATTACCACTAATGATGACAAGACAATGATGTTGTGTCCTGATACATGCTTCAGCCTGACACCATTTTGAAAGAGATGGATTGCTGTTCATAATCTTCCTTCCTAGAGTTTACAAAAAAAAAATTACACCTATATCAGAGTATACCTGAAGCTTTCCCTACTGATATCATAGACTTCTTCCCTTCAAACCTCATTAGACCAATATACAGTTTAATTTGCAGTGTTTAAATTACCAATTTTGTTATGGTTAATGGCTGAAACAAACGGAAATGGAAACAGATAATTAAATATCTGATCACCAAAGTACTTGTGTCCCCATTGCTGACTGAGACTGTCTGTAAACCACTTCCCGGAAATATATTATTTGCAAGAAAAGTAGCTCAAATGTACAGTTTACTAATTTGCCACTCACAGGGCAATTCCTGCAATTACAGGAGAGGAACATATTTACCATTCTTTTTTCCTATCTCTTTTGCTTCCACAAATTTATTGTTTTAAGAATTTTTCCTTCTGCTAGCTTCCCATAGAACAGATGATTATGTGGAAAGAGCAAAAATAAATACACCTTTTGGATGATTGCCAAAGACGTTTCTTTTTCCTTCCACAAATATATTTTTATTTTATATGTTGAAGCTGCTATGCTGGTCAGTTATGTTCTGCATAAAACAAAGAAGGTCCCCCAGGGTTTCAGAACAAGGTCAAAGGAACCTCCCAAAGTGGAAGTGGTATAAAAGTTTATTTATGAACAGAAAAGCAAAACTACATGTAAGATGTATAGAGAGAGATGGCTATATCTATATTTACAAACATACATATGCATTAGAAATAACCACAGCTTTGTGACAATGAATACTATGGAGCTACTCTTCCCTCCAGTATCAAAAGCTTGTTAAAGCTTTTCTTTTTTAAAAAACGAATTATTTTTGAAACCAAAACCAACACTTTCCCCTCTCCTTTCTTCAAAACAGTTTTAAATCTGATATTTGTCCTTGCCACGTACTGTTTTGCACCAACTTGCAGATGCCAGAATGCAACACCTACAGGCCATCTGCCATTCTTAAGAACAAAGTAAAGGGGTGGTTCTAATTGGATCTGTAATTTCTTTTGAACTTCCCAATGCTTTCCTGTCTTAGTGGGTTCCTATCAGTTGCAATATTATTATTATTTTAAAAAATGAAAATCTGCAGTTGGTCCCATTTAGTTCAACGGAGCTTACTCCCAGAAAGGTGGGGATAAAGATTGGATCCTGATTATACTAAACCATTCTGGACATTATGGCATGAAACAAGGATTGTAAATTGAAGGTGTGCGCTACAGCTATGAGTGATTCCATTTGTTACTGGAGTGAAGACTAAAAGTATTCCTAGGAGAGAGACAGTTTGTGTGTGTGTGTGTGTAAATGGCAGGCCATTTCCCTACCTCCATATGCTAGGGATTGAACCTCAGATCTTCTGCATTTAAAAGATGTGCTCTAGCACTAAGCAATGAACCCTGTATGCCTTTGTGATTTGTTTTCTGTCAGGGCTGAAGGCCTCTACTGGACAGGAATGCTTGTTGAATGGTGCCCAAGGGGGGGGGGAAATCTTCTATACCAGACAGTCCTGGCAGACCACTTAATACTCCACCCCCCCCCCCGCTGTGTTAGATCCTGCATGATTTTTAATTGCATTTCTACAGACATGCCACAAATCAACTGAATGAAGCTCAATGACCTTTGGTGGTCTACAGACCAATTTGGGAAGCCCTGCTTTAAATAAAAGTAACTAACTAAATATAACTTGTTTACTATGAGTTTTTTCCCTTTTAGAAAAAAGAATCAGACTAAGGAACAGCAAAATATCTCACGTGGAGCTCACTTTTATGGGTGGTGAGGGGCAAACAAGCCTTGCTGAGGTCTGCAGAGAAAACAGAAAAACTTTCTGTATTAAATCCCCAATGAAATACTTCAGTAAGGAGCAGTAATCATGAGTTAGCCCTCCTTCCTTCTTCCTCTTCCTTTACTGGCCTCCTAGAGTAATTCAACTACACAGTACTCTGTTCCTCTTCTTAATAAATGTTCTCCCCACCACCACCTTCACAATCCCCAGCAGTGAAAGGACTTGTAAGGAGCCAGATGTTTTGACTAATTTGCCATTCATTTCCATAATTGGGTAATATACTGGCTTATTAACTCATACTGAAGACGTAGTGGGTGGATACTGCTGAAGAAATATGACACTGCAGTCGGCAATTCACTGATTATCTGTTGTACCATAACTTGATACAGGTGGAGTTCAAGGAAGAAGCTGTACAGCAGTATGATACTTTTTTTTTTGTCTTGATGCATTGATACTGTAATTCTGTAATGCTCACCCAGGAGTAAGCCCCACTGAGCTCATTGAATGTATGTAATTTAACATCTGGGTAGACATGTACTACTAAACGGATAAATCCATATACTGTACTGTTAATGGATAGCTGTAGCTTCCACATGCTATTAAACTGGAGAAGGCTGCATCCCTTAAGATGGAAATAAACATCATTATGAGAAAAAGTGGTTGTCAGTGCCTAGAAATGCATTGGGAAGCAGGTTGCCCTTTCATATCTGTGTATAAATAGGCTATGTTTTTTCCTCATTCAGGCAATACTGGAAGCATATTTCAGATTGCAAATTTTAGATGGCAATTGCAGACTTTTGAGACCCAGCCTTTCATAGAGCTGTAGAATATGGAACTGGCCACCTCTATAACCTAGATCACACATTTTCAAGTTAACCAGAAGCCTTTGGACTAAAAAGTCCTATTGCTTTGACCCAAGGTATGTTGACATCATGACTAAACATTATTTATGGTTACTGGAAGGTAGTTCTACTTGGTTGTTGTACCTGACTGAATCATACTTAGACTGAGCATATTGAAATCAATGGACACAACTGACTTAATCCCATTGATTTCAGTGGTTCTACTCTAAGTAGGGAAGGAGGAAAGATCTGATTCATTATGCATTTAAAGCTAAATCTATCAAATTCACACTTTCCAAAACAGTACGCAAACCAAAACACATCCATCCTTTGAAATTCATAATTATCTGTAATTATTTGTAATTATCCAAAGTATTACAGCCTTAAAAGAAATCAATTTCATTGAAAATCCACAATTTACCAAATGATGGAGAATTAAATTCACATCTGATGATATGGTGGAACTTAATTCCTTGGCAGAGGAGCAGGATACACATGTTTAACTGCAGAATAACAGCATCAACCATTGCACGATGCACATGTAAGAATGTGATATATTTTTATGTGAACCTATGGTGGGTTTTTTTGTTTTTGTTTTAAAAAAGACTGTTCAGGTACATTTGGCTGGAGAGTTGGATTAACAAGTACATACTTCTAGCAAGTGCTTACTCAGTAGCAAAACAATCATAAAATTTGTCACTTTGTATTTGCGAAGAGGCTTTCAGCAGCGTGTTTGAACCTGAAGTTCCCACAGCCAAACCAAAACTTTACAACAGCCACATCTCGCTGGCTCAAAGTGTAAAATCTTGACATTTTGATTCAATTAGCAACACAATCAAACCAGTGGAAGATAGAAATAGCTAGTGTGTCCTTTAATCTAAAGTAACCACAAGCAATTGTGTTGCTACATAGATAGCAGCCTCAGTAGCAAGAAACATCACAGAGCAGTTGGCTAAGAATCTGTGCACAAAGGGAAGCCCTGCTGCAGCAGTCTCCAAATAATTTATCCTCTCATTAAAATACACTGGACTACTCAAGAGTAAACTGCTCTAATAGTTCTAGCCATTGCAATGTCTCTTCTCAACTGCTGCTTTTTGGAATAGTAATGGCAAAAGTTGGTTTGAGGGACATTCCATTCCATTATCAAAATAATGGTTGGAATAACTGAATCAGCAGGTTCCACTGCCAGATGACCTTGGAATTAACTGCCACAATTCAAGTGTGGACTATTCACCGAGGAGATTTAATCTACTGAGACTGTCTGAGAAGAACGGCATTTGGAAAACAGGCAACTTTTAATATCCTTAAAATGAAATGATGCAAGACGTTGAAGCACTGGTAGTGTAAACAGGCAGTTAATTTTGGAATGTGATTATTATTTGCTATGCTGAAATATATTCTCAAAACATCCCTCTTGTGGAGGAACCACAGATCACTAAACAATTGCCGGTTGTCAATCCTTCACAAACCCCCAAATTCATGAAAGTTACCTTTAAAGTTATGAAAGAAAGGAAGTAGTAATAAAATGAAAATTATAAAGCATTGGCGATTCTTGAAAGCATGCTGCAGCAATGCCAACAGCGGTGAGCTAATATAGCATATAAAGCTATATTAGATATTATGTCAGCTGTGATGCTTGGCTTTCGTTAAAACAAATAAGATTTTACCCATAACAGCATCCCTTGTGCCTTCCAGAGGAGATAGCCAAAATGGAAAAGAAATGCCTTTTCTGGGCATCACAAGCCCCCAGGCAGAATTACACATCCCAAGGGCTGAATTCCAGTAACAGCCTTCTGCTGGGGATGGTTTATTTCTGTTGAGACTTATGGTTAAGATAAAAATAGTCGGCTGGCTGGTTGATTAAATTCTGGCAAAACAATTATTGTAAAACCTAGGTTGTTTAGAGCAGGGTGGTAATCTGAATGGTGACTGGATCAATCAGTTTAATACCTAAACTATAAGTGGTGGCTGTGAAATCTGTGAGTCCTACCAGATTCATGGACACTTTACAGATAGCTCTGTGCTGAATATAGGATTTCCAGACCTTCACAAACATGTTTCAGAGCTACGGAAGAATTTACGGCTGTCACAATATCCGGCACAAGATGGGGTGCCTCATCAGGGCCTGTTGGACTGAGATGGGAGGGCTGGTGTATTTGTTTTAGTGTCTGTATTGTCAAAGCCTGGATGTCATGAACCACTTGTGCATCATAAGGCAAGCTGGCCAGAGATGGATGGGCATTGACTGTGCGTACAACGCAAGCCAATATTAATACATTTCGACTCAAGTAGGCGTGGTAGGAACATGCATTGCTTTGCCAGGAGAGGTGACAACATGGAAATGTGTGCACATTTGGGATTCTTAGAAGCTTCGGCATCTGTTTGTCATTTGGAGGATTCACCTTATCAACCAAGAGAAGAAAAGCAGGACCCTCAATGCTTTGGGCAGGCTGCTATCTAGGGAGGCCTGAGCACAGGAGAACACAAGCCAAGATCTTTTGTAAGGTCCCAAAGGGGTAAATATGACCTAAAATAGGAATGGTTTGCCCGTCCACCCTGCCATATCCCTTATGGTGTGGGCGAGTCTTGCTCACTTATTTGGATGTTGTGGAGAGGCTGTGAGCGGATTAAATAACACAAGTTTTTGGTGGCTACCCTAAAGGGCAAACGAGATCTATTGTTACATAAGGTGCCACAATACTCTTTGGGCTATCTTGGGCCAGTCGTGTCCCCCCCCCCCCGGCACGACCTACATTGCAAGAGGATGATGAGGCAAGTGATATGTAGGCGCCCCCGAGTCAGGGGAGCCTAGAAATGTATGGAAATGTGTTGTTGTTGCTTTTGGCGCACACAGGGACATCGCTACTCGGGAACCGTTGCCCTTGGGTGTTGCGAAGGGGAGGAGTGCGGTGTATCGCGTGCGCACTGACAGGTTCACACATGCCCAGCGCCCTCCTCACATTCGCCCCGTGTCCGGGCGCGGCTGCCAAGAGCGGGAGGGTCAACCGGCCAGTATCGCCGAGGCGGAAAGGGGAAGCTCGGGCCGGGTGTAAAAGAGCCGCTGTGAGGTAAATGCCGCGTTCCACTGGTGGGCCGTGTGGAAAACCGGGGCGATGCGCGCGGGTGGGGGGGAGGGAGGGGAGGGGCGAAGGAGGAAGAAGGCTCTTCTGTTCCTTCAGCGCAACCACGTTTTGCACCAGTCCCGAAAAAAATGACTCTTTCGGAGGCGGAGGCAGAACGGAGCGAGAAGCGGAAAGCGAAGGCTGATAGGCTGCCGTACACCGCGACTGACCGCGTCCCCCCAATCGAAACCAGCGCCACGCCCCCCGAGGCCGCGCCCCCGCCCCCCCAGACGAAGCCGGGGGTTCGGCGGGCGAATCGCGAAGCCGCGTGTAGGCGTGGCGGTTGGGACTGGTCGCAAGGCCGTCTCGGTGCCAATCAGCTCGCGGGGAGGCGTGACCGGTCCCCGCCCTGAAGCCGGGGCCGCCGCCAATGAGCGAGCCGGCGGTGGGCGGGCCCTCGCGGCGGGCGGCGCGGTTGCCGGGAGCAATCGCCAATGAGGAGGCCCCGAGTGGGCGGGCCCGCGCGGCGGGCGGCTCTGGGGTTCCGTGTGGAAAGGAGTGCGAGGGGGTTCGGGTGCAAAGTTTAGTTTCAAACCGTCTGCAAAGAACGGCGGTGCCGCTGCTGCTTGTCCTCCTTCGAACGCGGCGGCAGACGGAGGCGGCGGCCGAGGAGAGCGGGAGCAAAGAAGCCGAAGCGTCGACAGCCTGAAGCGGCCGAGGCGCAGCCGAAGAGCCGCCGGCCGCCGCTCCACCACCTCCCTCGGCGACAGCGGCCGCTTCGTGGGCGCCGCCTGGGTCCTGCCGGGTCTCCTCCGTCTCGGCTGAGGATGGGCGCGGAGGCTCCGGGCCGGCGCCAGCAGGGGTGCCGCCGGGTGCGCCTGATGTGCATGCTGGCGCTGACCTTCCTGTTCTTCGTGGTGGAGGTGGCGGTGAGCCGGGTGACGGAGTCGCTGGCCATGCTGTCGGACTCCTTCCACATGCTGTCGGACGTGATGGCGCTGGTGGTGGCGCTGGTGGCCGTGCGCTTCGCGGAGCGCACCCGCGCCACCAAGAAGAACACCTTCGGCTGGGTGCGCGCCGAGGTGATGGGCGCGCTGGTCAACGCCGTCTTCCTGACGGCGCTCTGCTTCACCATCCTGCTCGAGGCCGTCGAGCGCTTCACCGAGCCCAACGAGATCAAGCAGCCCTGGGTGGTCATCGGCGTCGGCGCCGCGGGGCTCCTCGTCAACGTCCTGGGGCTCTGCCTCTTCCACCAGCACGGCGGCGGAGGCCACGGGCACTCGCACGGGGGAGGAGGAGGAGGGGGCAAGCAGCGCCGGAGCGGCGCCCGGAGCAAGGCAGAGCAGCCTTCCGGAGACCGGCAGAAAGAGGAGGAGACCAACACCCTGGTGGACAATTTCAGCAGCTTCAATGGAGTCAGCCTGGAGAAGCTAGGTGAGCTGGGGGAGAGAGGTGGGCGAGCAGGCCTCCCCTCTGCCCGGGGATGGCTGGCTTCTCTCACGCACACCCCCAAACAGGAGGGGTACCCGGAAGCTGTCCGAGCCTCGATCAGAATCAGGTTATTGGACTGAACAGGTCTTTACTATTCCAACTAAACTGATGGCCTGGCAATATTTCTAGTCTGCCCAAGAGCCTGTAAGCAACACTTCTAAACGGACATTTGCATTCTGTAGGTTCAAAGATAAAATGAAACTGCCCTTTCATAAGGAATTGCACACTTCAAATCTCATAGTCGTGTGGTGATAGTTGTCATCGGCACATAATATGCTTCCTATTGCAGCTTGGTTCCATTTAAAGTCCTGGCAAAAGAGGAAGCTTCTAGCTACTGGAAACAAATACCATGCAAAGGCTTTGGGTGTAGATCAAGGAATGTCAAGGAGCTCATTCTGCCCATCAGGAATGTTGGGAAGGCAGTTAACAGAAGCTGCTGCAGCACCCATTCATTATTCTGTTCTGTTTTATGGAAGGACCCCTTTGTACAGAACAGGAACACACCTTACTTTATAGAATAAGTACCTTGAATTCCCTACATGAAAGCCACCAACATTTCACAATCTTTGCTGGTGACATTAAGCTTTCGCAGAACGCAAGGAAAGGGACTACAGCAGTGCTTTTCAAATTTCTTACCTTTAGAGCCCCCTTCCTAAGATGTCTGCTGAAACAACCCAGCATGTCTGCCTTTGAACCTTGCAGAGGAGTCTGATGCAAATTTTAAAGCACATAAGTCAGGTCAGGCATGCCTTCCATCCTACTTTAATGAAAAGTATGACTTTAGGAACCATAAGTTCCTGTGACCATACATTGCAGGGGAAATTCAGTAGTGGTGGGCAAGCTGTTACAGAGGAAGTTACTGGTGTTAATGTTCTTGCCACTGAGAAACCCTTGGGCTTCCCAGAACAGTTTTGACAACTGAGGTACTACAATCAACCTTCTTCTTTTACAGCTTGATGAAGGAAACTTTATATCCTATAGCACAATTTGGGCTCATTTGGAAATCTGCAGAACCCACTATGTAAGGTTTAACACGTTGCATTAGAGTGGACAGAGTGGCAAAGCTCACAGGAAGCTTCAGCAGCTTCTGTTAACTGCCTTCCCAACATTCCTGATGAGCAGAATGAACTTTGCTGACATTCCTGATCTACACCCAAAGCCTTTGCATGGTATTGGTTCCAGTAACTAGAAGCACTTCCTCTTTTGCCAGGTCTTTAAATGGAACCAAGTTGCAATAGGAAGCATATTATCCATAGATGACAATGATCATGACTATGGATGTGGAATGTAAAATTCCTTATGAAAAAGCAGTTTTATTTCTGATCCTACAGAATACAGTGTCTGTTTATAAGTGTTGCTTACAACTCTTCTACAGACTTGAAATATTGCAAAACCATCAGTGTAGTCAGAATATTAAAGACCTATTCAGCCCGATATAATTTCCTGGGATCGTACCAAAATAAAAGTGGAGTGGTACAAATGTTTACATTGTTGCTCATTGCTATGTCAGCTGAACTACTTCACTCTGCTTTGGTATTCTTGCTTAATTCTGTTTTCATTCAAGCTTTTATCATTAGTAATTTAGTTTTTGTAAAAAAATGAAAATAAAGGCCCTATGTATTTGAAAAGTCATCTCTTAATTTCATGCCACTGGAAGTCATAATTGATCCTAGCAACATCTCAGATGAAAGAACTTGTTATCTACTGTAGAAATAAATGGGAATCTATGGCAATACACTATATTTAATATAATTTTAGTTTATGCCAGTAAATTATTTTAGGCCTCTATTTCATGTTTTAATAGGGAGTCAGTGATAGGATAATAGTCAGGCGGCATATTATGACAGCTGGTAGGATCTGGCCAAGTTGTTGTATGGCGAAGTTCCCTTTCATAGAGAAGTGGACCAACTTCTCTCTTTCTGTCTCTAGAGGGTGCATGTCTTATTTCTACAGCCCACCAGTCATCCTCAGTATTGGCACCTAGGTAGCACACGTTGTTCCTCTAGGGCTGTATGTGGCCCAGAGATTTCCACTGAAGCTAGTCCATACAGTTGAAGGATGATTAGCGGTTGACAGACTGCACAGCTATATTTTCTTTACTGAACTGCAGGTGAATGGAATTGAATATATTTTTAAAAAGTTATGCCAAGCATGGCAAACCTTGTATGTCCTGCCCCGAGTATAGTAAGGATTTTAAGTTGAATGTAAGTTTTGCAAAATACTAGGGGGGCATAAACTTAGTCTGGCGGTGATAAATAGTGACCTACTTTAGTTGGAGGTGATAAATGTTCGGACCGGCAGGGCACGACTATCACAATTAGGCAATATGCTGGCTTATTCACTGAGCTTTATTTCTTAGTGCAAAACAGGAAGGAGGATTTATTGAGTACCGTATATACTCGAGTATAAGCCGACCCGAATATAAGCCGAGGCACCCAATTTTACCACAAAAAACCTGGGAACACTTCATAGGAGCCACTGCCTGCCTCACTCGAGTATAAGCCGAGGGCGGCTTTTTCAGCACAAAAAATGTGCTGAAAAACTAGGCTTATACTCGAGTATATAGGGTAGTTCCTATAGTTGCAGGTCATGGAGCCTAAAAGTGTTGTATCAGTGTGCTTAGTTCATATCTTAAGCATATACCTGTTAGCAGACCTTGACTTTCTGCTACTTTTAAAAGCTGTCTTCTTTTTTTAGCATGCATGAACATAACTCTTGAACTCACTTGAGGATGCTACTTCTGGGACTTGTAAAGTACATTATATAGGTGGAGTTTACCTGGTGAAACAAGTGTGGGAGTTGTGATGGTTTCCAGTTCTACCGGTTATATTGGTGAAATCACCAGGCAAAATTTTGCTCACAGTCGATATCCATGCGTGAATATCTGAAAAACATTTTGAAGTTCACAAAAAGAAAAATCTCCTTTGATGTAATGGCTGGTTTGTATCGGCAAACCCATTTGTATGATATTCCAGTGTGAGAACAATTGCTTGTGTCAAAAAGCTGCAGAGAGGTTTCTCAAAACTATTAGTATTTGGGACAGTCTTTTTATTTGAATCAGAATTGAGGGCACACTTGTAAAGGAGGATGGGTGCATGTTTGTTTCAATAAAATTCAAAGTTGGAATAAATTCCAGTTCAAAATAATACTTGCATAACAAAGGTTACAGTAATGGCATTTCACTTCATACGGTCTTGACAGATGCAACTCTTTTTTGATAGAAACCACCTGCCATTGCAGTGACATGGCTTCTCTGCCATGTCATTGTGGACATGTAGGCATGTATAAGCTTCTTCATATCTGTGACATGATAGTTCATGGTAGTGACATATTTCAACTGATGGTGCCTGTTGTGCAGACTGGAGCTTTATTTTTTGGAAAATAGGAAATGTCTCACATCTCTCCCCATTCCTTGCTGCACACAGACTGCATGCTCCTTTAACCTTCCCTCCCTTTCCACCCAGTCTTACTGAATTATTACCTAATTTATTAAAACAATACATGAGAGCTAGTGTAGTGTTGTGATTCTGAACTTAGAAGCCTTCATTCAATTCTTAGCTCTGCCACCATAAAGCCACCCTCTCTCAGCTGGCTCCCTTGTAATACAGATATAATAGTGACCTACTTTAGTGTTATAATAAGGAATACTGAGAATACATGGAATCCTTTGAATGCTCTGAATCAGTGTTTCTAGATTGCAAGTCAGAACCCATAACTGGGGCATACACCCAATCTAGACTAGCAATAATACCACCATTATTTTGTTTTTATCCTCTTGTGTTAGGATATTCCCGCCCCCCCCCCCCCCAAAAGTGAGAAGAGCAGAAAGATGGTTATATTATTAAAATATTAATATTGGGATTCCTTATTACAGGTTGCTGTTAAAAGTGGGTCTGGGATCTGTAAAGAAGACTTCTCTCTGTAGTGTTTGAAAAACCACTGACTTGGTTGCTGTAACAAGTCATTATTCTGTATGCAGAGTGTGTATACTAGTGATTCCAAAGCTCTACAAAGAGAACTGCCTTCCATAACTCCCCTCCTCCAAATATTATATTGTCCCCAATATTGCTAGCAGTCTGTTAACCTGCCCCACAAGGCTTCCTATGCATGTAACAATGTTGCTCTTGTGTTTGCAGGTGATGGGGCAAAAGAGAACCAAATGGAACTTCAGCCAAATGGGAATATTGATAATGACACCGCTCTGGACATAGAACCTGACGAAGACACTAGTGGTCAACTCAATATGCGTGGAGTATTTCTTCATGTTCTTGGAGATGCCCTGGGCTCAGTTATTGTTGTGGTGAATGCTTTAGTATTTTACGCTTACTGGACTCCTTGCCCTAAGGATGGGCCTTGCATTAACCAATGTATCAATGACGAGTGTGCAGAAAACATTACTCAGTTGTCTAATAGAATTAATGAAACTGAGATAGGGAAAATTCCTGTAGCTGGTCCCTGCTGGGTTCTATATTTAGATCCTGCATTGTGTCTCATAATGGTTTGCATTCTGCTCTATACAACTTACCCACTTCTTAAAGAATCCACCCTTATCCTTTTGCAAACTGTTCCGAAACAAATTGATATTCGTTCTTTAAATGCGAAACTCTGCAAACTGGAAGAAGTTGAAGCTGTCCATGACTTGCATGTTTGGCAGCTGGCAGGAAGCAGGATCATTGGCACTGCTCACATTAAATTTAAGGACCCAGAAACGTACCTGAAAGTTGCGAAGGATATTAAAGAGATATTTCATGATGAAGGGATACACGCAACAACCATACAGCCTGAGTTTACTATTGGGGAGTCTGTAACCAAATGTGAACTTCCCTGCAGAAGCCAGTGTGCTCTGAAGCAGTGTTGTGGAACTACGGGAAAGACTACTGCGAAGAAGACCGATAAGTCCCCTTCCGTTTCTATTTCTTTCTCTGAAATAGCCGTTGACTCTTCACAGCACAAAACCAGGAGGACTAAATCAGAGTGTTTACCTGCTGTAAAGCTTGGGGAAGATCCTAACAAACAGTTTGAATCGTCTTTGTAATTCCCAAAGTTTTGCTGAGTGAAGTCTGGATTCAACCACGGGTTGATTTTGAGAAGAAAGACTAGCATTAAAGAGACAAGTTGCAAAGTATTGTAATGGTTGAAGTCCCTGTTCTGGTCACAATACTTAAATCTAGGCTGCCTGTTTGAAAGGATATAATTGTGCCGTCCCAACACAATATGTGCTTGTGTTAACTTTTAGTTGAATTGCACCGAAAAGTTTACCGATGCTTCAACAACTCTGGAGAACCAGTATCAACATTTCTGCCAAGATGCTGCTTTTTTTTTTTTTTTTTTTGATTAAAAATTAAAATTGAGTTCTTCAGCAACCCATTTCTCCATTTGGAAATCAGTATGTGTTAGAGAAATCCAGGAAGAAGCCTTTCTACTTATTGTGTATGTGAATGTGAATGTTTTACAAACCATAAAGAAAGGAAGCCAAATTTGGCAGAATTATTTTTTTAAGGTAGACTATTTGAGGAATTTTTTCCTTTATACATGAAAAAGTGAACCCTATTTCATGTAGGTTATACTCCATAGTATTAGTAGTAGCATCTTAAAACATATCTAGTACTGGTTGATAGTACTGGTTGATTAAAAAACCAAACCCTGTTTTTGTGTTGTACTGCAGGCCTAATGAAAAATGGCTGCTTTGAAAATAGGATTTGTAAAAGATATGCATATCCACATGACTGTAAGGATAACTTTTAAGACAGAAATTGACCAGTCCTTTTAAAGGCATCTCAGTTTGTGCATTCCCCAATTGTATAGGTTTAAGTATTTTTTTAAAAACACCTTACTTTCAAGTAAATTTATGCCTAAACTAGAAACAGCTGATATTTGTCATTGCAGTGTCATATATGGCTTGCCGAAATGGAAGAGTTAATATTGTCTGGATTACATCTAGTTTTGAGTTAAAAGAATGTTTTTTACTTTTTTAAAAAACATGGAATTTAGCAGTGTATAAGCAATATATTTTCATTTGATGTATTTCATGATGAGCCATGATGAGCCATTTTGCCCAATGTGCAGCTGAAATGCATTATTTTTAACAATACAGGGAGCTGCTTCATGAAGCAATTGTTACAACTTAACTTATCTGCTTCAAATCAACCTTCTCAACCTGGTGCCTTCCAGATGTTTTGAACTGCAACTCCCAAATAAGATTTGGTTGAAACAAATCAACTTCAAACTATGGGTTATGAAGCAGACTTGTTTCAACAAACCATAGTTTATCCACAGTTTAGGTTTTGGATATAATGGTGAATTGTGCTCAATTGCAGCTAATAAAACAAAAACAAAACCAGAAGTGAAAGCTTCTGACCTCCTTGTAGCCATACAGAGGAGCAGCAGAAGCTTGAGACTTTTTGGGCCTTCTTCCTATCAATAAACTATGGTTTATTGTGACATATTGGTTTATTAAGAAACCATGGCTTATTAATAAACAATTTATCAATAAACCACGGTTTATTGTGACATCTGAACTCCTCCACCAGTCAATTCTCATAACCTGGAACATATTTTGTGTCGTGAAGGCATGTGTTGGAGCAAATTCTAGCCTACTTCAAACTTTTCTGCTCTTTGGTTTTGAGGAGCAGTTACTGCTACCTGTTCAGAAATGGAATTGCTGCACGAATTTGTGGTCAATTTGCAGTCAAGCCACTTGACTAATCCTCTTAAAATCACCACCTTAGTTCTATTGAAGTTGCAGAGGCTAATCTTATGTTGAATGCAAGGATGCTAGCCAGTAGATTTCTGGATCTCAACTAGCCTTTACCTGTTCTTGATCAATTAGAAATAGAGCTAATTCTTAAATCAGAGCTGGCATTAATGCTGACTATTTCTAAAGCATTTTTAAGAGCCCTTCTTGGAAGTCTTTATGGGATTGCAAAATTTCCTTATATATTTTAGTTTTTCCAACAGTTGATTTATGTACAATTGCTGTAGAACCAGGAACTACAAGAAGAAAAGAGGACAGTTGAGGTCTTCCTTATGCATTGCTACTTTACCTTTTTGATGAGTGGGGTGGGGCAGTATAATTTGCATTGTTTAAATGCAGGCTCTTTTATAATACGACTATTTAGGTTTGTTCCCCAACTTAAAAATGGAAAGTCACTAATTTGTCATTCTTGGCATGGAACTGCAAACAAAGCAAGTGATCAGTGGCTTCCACTCTGCACCCCCTGCTCAGCAGTGTTGCAGTCAAACCTCATTTTTTCAGAACAAAACTATTCTGTTAACGAGCTGTAAAGTGTTGGAAAGGTGTATTTGTAAAATGATCAAATACATCTACCTTTGCCTTCTGGGCTCTTTGTTATAAAGGCCACTTGTTAGTTAATACTCCCAGTTTGTCCCCCACATATTATTGCACGCATGTAAAAACTGCTGTACAATTCTCATGGAGCTGTATTTTAATAATATTTTTTCAGCTGCTTTTCTTTCACATTGACATGGCTAGATTGGTATAGCTGGGAACAGGCAGGCATATATTGATGGACAGGCATCAATAACACTGTAAATTCTGGGTCTTGAAGGGTTTCCTATCTTTTTAGTGCTAGAACTATGAGCTTGCTCACTCTCTGTCTCCTACTCCCTCCCTCTTTTTAAAATATGTGTGGCCTATATCCCACATAGTAAACTGGCTCACTTTTAACCTCATCTGTCCCCTGATGAGCCATTTTTTAAAATCTGGGTTAGTATACTTTGCAATATGGTAATAGCTTTTTTCAAAGACTGCTGCATCTCTCTAAAGCACGAACTTTGACTCTCATATTGAGTTTGCACTGCAGTGGTAAGGGAGAAAAGCAGCTAATTGTGTACCAGGTGTGGTCCTGATTATTATTATTACTATTATTATGCAATAGCTTGGCTTTTACAACAGAATATGTTGTGTTCATCTCTGCTTTTGCAGGTGAGGTTTCCGGTATGTCAGCTGTCTTAGGTACGTTTGGAAGAAAATGGAACAGCTGGAGTACCTTCCAACTATAGGAGGCATTTTTTGTACTTGATTGTATATGAAAATATTGAAGCCAGTTTTGCAAATTCTTGTATAAGGTAGTATTTTTCTCCTGAATGCTAGTGGTGTTGAAGGCTGTTCCATGTAGATAAAAGTAATTAACACACTGTGCTCAGGACGTGCATTTGTGGTAAAGTGGCTATGTGAGTTTATTCTACTGAAGATTTGCAGCGAAAACTAACCATAGCTTTCTGGGATATTGCAATGAACAGAGTGCTAAGTCACCTCACATTACAAGTTTCATTGTGAAAACACACTGTTGTATTCACTGACTGTTAATATATGAAGCTGATCAAAGAGATTTGAAATGATTGAACACTTAGGGTCTGTTTGCTGCATTACGAAATATTTGTAGAACCAGCCCCTAATACAAAGGGTGGTATTCAGCCTTTTACTCAAGAGCAGCCCTAAGGAAATTGAAGGACATAACTTAGTAATTCCCACTAATTTCAGTGGGACTATTCTGAGCAAAACATCGTTGAATACTACCCAAACAAATTACCTTTACAAAACAAAACTGAGTGTTGAACAGGGGTACCTAAAGTTCTGGAGAATGTTTCAAAACCACTTAAAGTGCTGGAAAAAAGTAGTGCTGAAGATGTCTTTGTTATGTTATAAAATCTGCTTCCCCCCTCTCTCCCAGCCTCTGAGCACCTCTAACTCTTGCTGTACGCAAATGAAGTTTCTGTTCAGAGACTCATTTAAGAGCACTGAGAGCAGCTCTGGCACTGACTCCACTGAGATAATGGGAAAACTGTTTAGAATAGAATGCACTTTCTGACTTTTCTCATTGATGGGGCGGGGAGCTACCTTTAACACTACATCCTCTGCTTTTTGACTTTTTAAGTTTCTCGTGAAAGGAGTATTATGTATTTAAGGGTATTAAGTACAATATTTAAATATGCTGCTTTAATTTCATAACAGCATCGATGTAGCCTTCTGGGACTCTGGCTTATGTTTACAAAACAATGATTGAATATTACAGTAAATATTCTATTTTGGTTCTATCTTGCACCATTGCTTCACCTCTTGGTGGACTGAAAGGTACTATAATGCTTCATGTGCCTGAAATAAGAACATATTTGACAGATTTTTTTTTTTTTGTAAGCCAAATGCAGCCTTACTTATAACAGGAGCTTTCATACCTCTGTGATCCTGGGTTTGTCATTAAAATGCCTGTGTGAAGAACACTTCCATGTCTTACAAATGTGTGAGCCTGATTTTTCCCCCTCCCCCACTTGCGCTCTCTGTGTGTTAAGTGTTCTTGAGCTTAGTCTCCAAACCCTTATGCTCAGTGGTAGCTCAAAAGGCATCTCTTAAATTCTATGGGTCGTATTTGAAACCAATGCTTTGGAGACATAATTGGCATATCTGTATCTCGCGACATCATGCCAGTGACAACGGGCTTCTGCTAAACCAGTTATGACTGTGTTTCCTTGCATAAAAACTGAAAACTGAAAAGGAAATAAATGTTGCTGTATAAAACATGAAACTTGGCAGGGTCCTTTGTTTCTCCTCTTTTAAACACCCCTTCGCTTACCGAAATTGGTTTGGTAACACCAAAAACATTTCTAACTGGAGGTTTGGCTAAATGAATTTGTTCACAGTGGGGGTGGGGGGCATAATGCAAGGTTAGTTTAAGTAGAGTTCTGAGACATGAGATATGGCTAACAAAGGCCCGGTCTTTCACCAAATCTCAAGCCCCAGGCCAGTTAGGGCATAGGTCTAGAAATGCTTTCACACCCTGCAACCTGATCTGGCTGCTAGAGCTGTGCACATGTTGCTGCAGTCAGAAAATCAAGACGCAGCAGAATCTAGATCAAGTCTTCACCTTCCTGATTCTGAACAGCTTATCAAGTCTACCCACTATACAATTAGTTCTGTGCATAGCTTTATCAGGGGTGCACTAGCTAAAAAGTCCATAAAAGAAAATTGCATAGCATTAATATGTAATTGCTGACATCTCTAGTAGTTGGAGTGCCTATATGCAAATTTTTGCTGGCTCAAAGGTTGCACCAAGCAGCCTTTTGTTACAGAAGAACTAAAAGGAAAAGCAAGTTCTTGTCGTTGGTCACAGAGCCTGTTAAGAGAGAAGCCCATAAACATTTTGAAGTCCCAATTTTGCCAACGCTAAAATGGGAGGAAGACTTGGGCAGATCAAAGGGAGAAGAGATTAAACACTGCCACACAGGTCTTCAACGTGTCTTCAAAGTGTCCATAAAGGAAACTATCCAGGGAAGCAAAAAATAAAAAATCTCATGGATCACATAGCTGGGTAGATGAAAGAGCAATCAACACATAAACTGCTTTGGGAAAATCTTGTTCTTCCCCTTGGAATTACACATGTTTTTCGCTTGTGATGCAAGAGGTCTAACATCCTTGCTTCAACTTAAAAGCACCTGCTGTTCATGTTTCTGGGAAATGCAACTACTTTGGTTGAGACAAATATAGGCTGGGGTGGGTTTCCTTGTTTGGACCCCTAGCGCTTTGTTTTCAAATGTCTGTAGTCGGACACTAGAAAACCTCTACAAACATTTTATAGACTGACCTGAGCAGAAGATTCATTTGCATATAGGTGGCTGGTAAAGACCTTGACTTGATCCCGCCTTGACGAGTGCAGTGACATGCTTCAGTGCATTCTTCATAGATCCTTCCCTTGTATAGAATTGGCACCTGCATCTTTGAGCAGCTGTCCGGGCAGCATGCACTGTGCACTCCTTCCGAAATGTAGATGCATAAATTAAGTTAAATCCATATGGTTTCACTGTCTACACATTGGCTTAAAGCATGTGTGTCATTTCACCACAGTGCTCCCTGCTTCTGAAGATTATCTGGGTGGGAGAATCATTTGGGGGGAAATGTGCTATTATTGCTAGTTTTGCTGCTATTATTGCTAGTTTGGCCATTAGGCAGAACGGGATCGCTACCTTAGCTCAATTTTTGAGTGCTATGAAAGTGCAGAAAGTTTTATTTTGACTGCAAAAGGGATGAAAGAGGGATTTTCTGCCTCGGGTGCTAAAATAACTTAGCTGGTTTTGGGTACTCTGCACCTTGACTGGGGGAGGGATGTCATTTATTGCAGTGCCTCAGGCAGCAAAATATATTGGGCTAGCCACGAAGGAAACAGAAAAACCTATGAAGTGAGTACCAGTTTAACAGTTGGCTTTTACAATGTGCTGTGTGAAACAACTAGACTCAGGCTGAAGGTGTGTTTGCCTCTTCTGTTGGCAGCAGCCCTTCATGCTGTAAGGGAAAACATTTTTCAAAAGGAAAGCAGCTTTTGGTTTAGCACTAAGATCCAATCTTTATTTTTTTAAATAAAAAAGCTCAGAAATCCATTGGCTACCACAGACCGTTTGGTTTGCCTGAACTGGCCGCATGTATCTCAGCCCATGTGTTCAATCTGAGCTGCTGTGTGTCCCAATAAGTGAGGACGGGATAGTCTTTTCTCACAGTTTATGAAATGCCACTGGGTGTAACTGAGGCCTGGTCTACTCATGAGGCAGAGGAGCTCGGAGGTGGGAGAACAGAATGCTCCACTAGATTGCTGGTGCAGAATTCCATATCTGCATGCTCTCTTGTAGGAAAGAAAACAACCCTGCAGACAGAAAACCAGTATCACAAGGAATACGGTAAACTGGATTTAGAACTGTGCAGGAATAGACTGTGCAATTCTTAATTGTTTAGGAGGAGTTGTTTTTTTTACAGAGAGGAGCATCCAAAACTGGTGCCCCTACGCGTAGTGTGAAATGGTACACTCCAGTCCCTACCATCTCAGGATTCTCTAATTCCCCCCCCCCCCCAAGCTCCATTCTGCTGCCTGCTCCTGGCTTCTGTGAATAGCGCTATTATTTTTGCATTGTGATCGCAAAGGGCACCCAAAGGGATGCAATCGATCCAGATTTATATACCACTTAATGAACATAAAATGATATAGAACATTCATAAGGAAATAGCAATAAAATGACATTTATCAAAATAACAGAGAAATCAACTGTTTTAAAACGAATGTGTATATAAAAATGATGTGTCTGCATGCTGCTTTGCATCATTTATGCTGGTTTTTGGAGAATGTCCCAGCATTTTCTGCTTGTTTACAATCTTGTGATATGTGTTTCACAGTGCAATCTTACACATGCCTACTGAAAAGTAAGCCCTACTGACTGTCAGGTAAGTTGGCATAGAATTGCAGTCTCAGATGCATATTCGTGTTCTTTGGTAAGGCTGTGCTAATACATATTGAGTTCTGGAATATAGGAAGCAGCCTTATACTTAGTCTGAACATTGCTCCATTTAGCTCTGTACTGTCTATACAGACTGGTGGAGGCTTTGACCTTGAATAACTGTCAACTAAGGGATTGGCTCTCCTGCGTAGATTCCAGAAGGGAACTGCAATTAATCAGAAACACCCAATTTCCCCCTTGGTATCCATTCTTGAGAACAGCATTTTAGAGCTAGTTATCTGACCAAACTCAAGCCAGTTTCCTTCAAAAATGCCTTTACTGAGCTGCGTTTCCAGGACAAGGTCCCATACGCAGACAGCTTTTGTATTTGTGGTCAATCTGAGGTGCAAGACCTCACTCATTATCTGTTAGCCTGCCCTGTAGATAGAGACCTGCTTTCTGAAACATTTTTTCTCAAGCAAGCATGCCCTGGCAGAAATGCTCTGGTTTCTTTTGAGTGACAATAATAGCTTTGAAACACACAAGGCATTCCTCTAGACATTGGCTTCGGGGTGGAGGGAATGGGAAAATGGAGTTAAATAAAATTGCTATAAATTATTGTGGTGATTTGTGGAGGTTTAATTTGAAACCAAGCTGGAATTGAGTTTGTTGGTGTCTCTGGTCACCTCTGTCTTGGGTGTTGGCTCATATTATAGATGTATTGAATTGAATTGAATTGAATTGAATTGAATTGACTGGCAGAGGCTTTCCAGGGGTACATGCAGGAGACATTCCCAGTCCTACACAGAGATGCCAGTGACTGAATCTGGGGCTTTGGGCCTTCCCCAGATTCTGAAACTTCAAGGCCAAGTGGGGCCTTTGCTGTAGAACCATTCCATCCGTCAGGCTGCCTTGTTAATTTTACAAAAATATTCCAGGCAGGCTCTTATGGACTTAACCCTACAGCACACCTGTTCACAATTCTGCCAACCTGAATGGCTTAATGGTAAGACTCTGAAATGCACTGTGCAGCTGAATTGCCTGCCAACTAAGCATCACAGCAAGGCACCTCTGGAATGATATATGGCTGCAGCCAAAACCACAGCAAAGAGCGAAGAGCCAGATTCAAGTGGTTGTGCTATTAATAGGATTGCATTTGTAAATAATGCTAGCAGTTCACTATGAAAGTCAGGCCCCAGTGTGAATGAATGAAAGACTGCTGTCTGAGTCAATATGTAAGGACTTTGCCAGATAGACAATGAGCCAAGACTTTGTGCTACTGTCAGCATAGAGGAGCAGTAGGGTGCGTTTGAAGGTGTGTGAGAGAGGCATGTCTAAGGCCACCTAATGAGTTTATGGGCAAGGCAAGATTTGAACAGGGGATATCCTGACCAAATTGGTTGTGAGTCCTGGAAGACCTGCTCCCTGCCTTGCAGGCCTTTTTCACCTGGCCTGGGTGGGTGTTTCATTGCATTTTTAATATTTTGTTGGGAGCCTCCCAGAGTGGCTGAGACAACCCAGTCAGATGGGTGACAGACAGACAAACAAACAAACAAACATTATTTATACCCTGCCTTTTCCCCTGATAGGGATTCAAGGTGGCTTACAGATAAAACAGAGAAAGCCAAAAACATAAAACAAAAACGAAGACTAAAAACCCCCAAAACATTAATAGAATTAAAACTGTAGACATTTTTTTACAAGGATCTAAAAACAGCAAAATTGTGCACTGTTTTACTTGCTGCCTTCAGAGCAACTTTTTCCATGTCTACCACGAATCCCCACATAACATGTTGAGTGCGAGAGTACAAGGTCTAAAGGCTAGGATATATGCCAGACTCAGCAGTTCTGCTCTTAAACCTGTAGGACTTTGTCAACAGTGCACAGGATGTCTTTGGAAGCAGAGTTAAGTGGGATCGAAAGAGAGAATCTCATTAACTACAGCCCATGTGCATACAGTGTGTCCAGATGTGCTAGCTAAACACCAGTTCAATTCATGATAAGCGAATTGTGAATGAGAGACAGTGTAGTGCAGTGGTTAGAGTAAGACCTGAGAGGCCGGGGTTCAAATCCCCACTCAGTCAGGAAGCTCACTGGGTAACCTTGCACCAGTCACTGCCTCTCAGGCAATGGTTTGAAGACTTTAACGCCTTCGCTACATTTGAACGCACTCCCTATAAACACGAGCTTCACGTGGATACATATTTGCACATTTAGACAGCATACAGTGGTACCTTGGTTTTTGAATGTAATCCGTTCCGGAAGACCGTTCAAGTTCTGAAATGTTCGAAAACCCAAACTCAATTGCCGTCAGCTAGGCCTCAGGATCTTACACTCAGTGGAAGCTGCGAAACACGTTCAATTTTCCAAGGCGTGTTCGAAAACCAAAGCATTTACTTCCGGGTTTACGGTGTTCGAAAACCAAAACGTTCGTCAACGGAGACTTCGTAACTTCGTAACTTATAAAGTAGCACTATATGCGTTGGCAGCTAAGAAGATCAGGAGAAAAGAACTAGATAAAATAGCGGTCAATTGCAAAGGTGATTCGGACATTTAAACTAGCACATTCTATCTGAAAACCCCCTGCTATTATATCGTATGCAACAAATAATTTCTAGGAGACGTGACTGTGTTTCATTGTATTTGCAGTGCCTGATGTTTTTAAGGTTTTTAAGGTTATTAGTGTTTTTCTTTTTGTTTCCTTTGTGAATGATGCCATGGTCTTTGGCTAGTGCAATAAAGTTTATGATGATGATGACAAGCAGCTATTGGCATTTATCCTCCATGAGTTTGACAAATCCCCCTTTAGAGTCACCATCCCATCTTGTTGCAGGGAGGGGGATCTCTAATATTAATTAACCATAATTATGAATAGCCTCCTAGGCACCTGACTCCACATGCAATTAAAGCTCTGCACAACACTCCTCCCCGACCCCAAACAAAGAGATCTCACTAGGCTTGACAGCAGCCACAATGTACCATAAGAAACTTTTACCATGAATGCAAGATGTCGACACAGATGGGGCAATAATAACTCCAATTCTGCAACGGCACCTCCCACACTGCCAAAACAACGAAATATGTACATCGCTCGCCTCCTAGAGCCTTCTGCAAATCTGCATGGAGTTTTGCTGGAGAGGATATTGGATAGGTTGTTGTTGTTGTTCAGTCGTTCAGTCGTGTCCGACTCTTCGTGACCCCATGGACCAGAGCACGCCAGGCACGCCTATCCTTCACTGCCTCTCGCAGTTTGGCCAAACTCATGTTAGTAGCTTCGAGAACACTGTCCAACCATCTCATCCTCTGTCGTCCCCTTCTCCTTGTGCCCTCAACCTTTCCCAACATCAGGGTCTTTTCCAGGGAGTCTTCTCTTCTCATGAGGTGGCCAAAGTACTGGAGCCTCAACTTCAGGATCTGTCCTTCTAATGAGCACTCAGGGCTGATTTCTTTAAGAATGGATAGGTTTGATCTTCTTGCAGTCCATGGGACTCTCAAGAGTCTCCTCCAGCACCATAATTCAAAAGCATCAATTCTTCGGCGATCAGCCTTCTTTATGGTCCAGCTCTCACTTCCGTACATTACTACTGGGAAAACCATAGCTTTAACTATACGGACCTTTGTTGGCAAGGTGATGTCTTTGCTTTTTAAGATGTTGTCTAGGTTTGTCATTGCTTTTCTCCCAAGAAGCAGGCGTCTTCTAATTTCATGACTGCTGTCACCATCTGCAGTGATCATGGAACCCAAGAAAGTGAAATCTCTCACTGCCTCCATTTCTTCCCCATCTATTTGCCAGGAGGTGATAGGACCAGTGGCCATGATCTTAGTTTTTTTGATGTTGAGCTTCAGACCATATTTTGCGCTCTCCTCTTTCACCCTCATTAAAAGGTTCTTTAATTCCTTCTCACTTTCTGCCATCAAGGTTGTATTGGATAGGTAGGGTTCCTTATCTATAGAGGTTGTTGTGTCGCAGCAGCAGCAGCAGCAGCAGCAGCAGCAGCACAGATGTGATAATTTTGAGGGTTACCCCAGCACAGCGGAGAGTATTTGGACACCATCCTCTGGATCCGAAGAACTTTGCAACTTCTTGTGCATGTAGAACATCTGGGCCCTGTGGAATAAAAATAGTTAAGGTGAACAAATTCTCTTTTGTTGGAACTATAATTACACAAAGCAATGCAGCGATTGCCCACAAAGAGCTATGTACGCAAGCCAGCCCTTAAACAGCCAAACAATGCATTAGTCCCTCTGACTTCAAAGAGAAAATTAGGCAACTCTTGCTTACGAACTTTGTAATCAACCTGTCCAAATTTTCCTTTCATCCACCGGGGTGCTGGACACTTCAGAGTCGCTTCTTTGCAAAATGCGTTAATTCCAAAGCAACAGGACAACCACAGCAAAGGGCAAAAGTATAATTTGCTGCTTGAAGGACATAGCCCCGGAGTCACAATATAAATATTGCTGATTCCCCATTCCCTTGCTAATTAACCATGCATATACATAATTTCAGTTTACCTTATACATGGCTATAAATGCCCAAGCATATTATTCAGCTCTCCAGCAGAACAAGCTTCATTTCCTTTCTTATAGCTGTCTCCTGAGTAACTCTGTCCCACTGGACTAAACCAGTCCGTTCATGGGAGCTACACTTATATTGACACACACTGTGGCTTTTGGGGAGCTATTTGTTATAATTCCTCAAACCACATTCAGGGTGGATGTAAACGGGGGGGGGGGTGCTATGAATAAGGGGGGGGAAATCCCTATGGAAAATAACTTTATAAAATTTCCTGCTCTCTGGCGCCATCTGGTGTTGCATGTTTATAGCACATTCAAATCACCGTTTCTTTATTAATGTAGCTGAGTTCTCACTTCATTACCAATCCACCGTTCTGGTTCCAATTCTTAAGGTCTGAGACTCCATTTGAAACTATGATATTAAACACAACATCAGCCTCTAAAAGGATGCTCTCCATGAGATTATCAGTCACTTTAGGGTAGAGAATTTGGATTCTTTGAAACAAATCTGAGAGATGGACCTTGGGATTGTGGTAGAGCAGGCCGAGTGGTGCAATAGGAGAGCCCCAAAACCTACATGATCTGTATTCAGGAAAATGCTTCTAAGTTGCTTCACTGTTGGTTCTTAACACTACAAAAGTGCAACCATTCTAATCAACTTTCCTCCCCTCTCTGTTGGCAAGGGTACACAGAGGCTGGGACTGTAACTACTGCTGTTTTGCAGTACCTCTCTCCCTAAATCCAGAGATTCCATATGCAATCAATGTAGCTCTCCTATTTGGATTTTCAAAATATAGGGAATCTCCAGATTTACAGAGAAGGAAGTGTGGAACAGCAGTAGTTGGAGGAGAATACTGTGTGGAGGAGGAGGAGGAAGGAAAGGAGGTGTAAGGGGTTCACAATCCACATTGAGCCGAGACAGGGGAGGTCTAGGCTCATATCTTCACCCCAGCCACGAAGCTCACTGGGTGACCTTGGGTCAGTTGCTGCCTCTTTGCCTAACGTACAGGACTTCTGTGAGGATAAAATGGAGAGACGAGAACCATGTATGCCACCTTGAGCAACTTGGAGGAAAAGGTAGGATATAAACAAACAAACAAACAATTTATTCTAGAATCAAAGGAGACCAAGTACTTGTTTTCTATGTAGGCTGCACACAATCTATATCTTTTGCATATTTTTCGCCCCCTGAAAACACCTCCTTGAGAAAAGCTCATTGCAGTTTGATTCTGCGTTACCCTGCAGTGGGTCTGTCTGAAAACAGAGGTAGGTGATCCTGGCAATGGGAGGAGGTGTATCCACACCTGCCCAATGATGTTGTGGATGGGAATAAACCATGATCCCAACCACCATTTCCTTCTTCGTTCATCTGGGGCAAATGCAGGGAGGAAAAGATGTGAAAAGCCCGATGGGCTGCAGGATCAAGAACTGCATGTGCAAATCATGTGCACACAAAAATTGGATCTCAATTATCTCTTTTGTGATGTAAAAGCTCCTGCCTGGAAACAGCCTCACTCTGCAAAAAACACTTCCTCCGTTCCGTCTTCAGACAGTTAGAATTTGCAGTCTTTTTCCATCGCGTCTGTCGTAATCCTTTCTCTTCCTCCACCCTTCTGTTTAATGATCTGGTGAACTTCCATGCTTGCTCGCTGTTTTGTGATGTTTCCATTGGATTTTCACAATAGCCCCCCCCTTTGGGGACACTGTGCTGTACTTGATTCATTCCAGTAGCTGTTGCTGGTTGTAGCCTATAATTTCTGCCAGAGACACCTCCTGGAAATGTTGAAACCTTGGCCGACCTCTTTGCTCTCATGAATTAGGCATCTTTCAGCTGTGAGATTGCTCAATGCAAATAAATGCTTTATGAAGTAAAGAGCCCAGTGGCTTCAGCTATCTTAGGCTGTGTACACATTCCTGGCATAACACGCAGCTAGGCTGTCCTCAGTTCTGACTGAAATTGGTTCAGAGGAAAACACATCAAAACATAGTGTTTCGTTTAAAAAAAATGCCAGGATACAGGACAGGTGTGGATTGTGAATAATGTGTGTGCACAACATTCTCAAACCAGTATTGGGAGCACACTGGATGCAAAGTAAATGTGAGTGTTTATACAACCTGAGTGAACCCTGTTCTTGTACTTAGGTCAGCTCAGGCTTAAATCCTATCCATGTTTACCTGAGGAGCAAACCCCATTGAACTAAATGAGACTTATTTCCATTCCATGATTCTATGAGGTACGCATATGATTGCATTGTGAGGGGTGCATATTGACATACATAATTTTAGTGCACACGCTGGATTTTGAACTCTTCTTAAGAATGAGTTCAGGGGACCCTGAGCCTGTTTGGAACGAATTGATTGGCTGGCACTTGCAACAGCCAGGCAGTCACCTCTCCCATCTTGGAGCAGTTTTTGAAGGGCCTAGCTAAGCTTTACTGTGACAGAGAATTCCATAGTCTTGGCATCGCAACCAAGAAGATCCAGCCATCACACCTCTGCTGGTGGAGACTCCGCTGAAGAACTGAATGGCTGTGCAGGGTCATGTGGGATGAGGCAGTATTTTATCATGACACCTCCCACCCCTGTGTTTAACAGTTAGCCTTGCTAATGATTTATGCTGTGAGCCATCTGGTGGGTTTGCTGCTGGCTTGAGGGTAGGAGGATATTCACTTAAAATCATTATTTTTTAAATAAATAAAATCTGACCGTTTCATATGATGTGTTGATAGCTCAAGGACAGCCAGCTTCTTCAGCAATGAAATGCACTGAGCCAATGAAATGTATTGCAAACCGGATGATTGCAGGTAATTGTGCAAAATTCATTTTAATGAATTTAGCAAGTGTCAAACTCCATTGAATAAGGAAGCTTTTGTTTTGCAGACAATCTAACAGTGTTGCAATTCTCCATTTAAACACACACACACACACACACCACCATTAATTATACATCTTATTTGACATCCAAATTATATATACACTGATCATGTGTTTTAACAGGATCCTCTTTTTACCATCACAGGTATTTTTGTATTTGCAGCTGCGTTGTCTATGAAATTGTGTGTGTGTGTTCTGCTGAGAATCCATGAGCTATAGGAAATAGGACACAACTAACTAATGAAAGTGAAGAAGAGGAGGAGTGAGGCTTGAATTAGGGAGAGACTGTCTGGGAAAGTAATAGGAATAGTGGGGTCTGGGAAACATAAGCAGGATAATTGGGTATTTGGCAAATATTCCTTTGCTATAATCATCGTTTTAGTGTTCACAGACACAACAGGAGTAGTTGCCACAAGCACAGCATTTCTTTCCAGATTAAGAGTGACCATTCACCTCTCAAGGAGAAAAGCTTACTGCAAACCACAATTAGGCTCTTTCCTCCAAATTCCAGTGTAATGCAAAGGTGGGAAACACAGACTGCTTTTCCTTACGTGGATCTTTACTGTTTATGTGGCCGTTCACACCACATCTAGATTCCCTAGGAGAAAAGGCTGCAATGGTTGTACACTCCCTTCCATATTAATTTACTGGCCCTTTGAGGTGATTGCAAGAGGCTGTTTTCTACATCCCATCATCAGCTGGAGTGAGACTGGTGGCTACATAGGAAAGGGACTTTTTGGTAGTGGCACCCAAACTTTGGAACTCCCTTCCTCAGGAAGTACATATTTATTCCTCCTCTCATCTTTTTCTAAAAGCTTCTTTGTTCTGCCCAGCTTTTCGCTGTTCCCCAAAATCCCTGTGGATCCTTTCTGTCTGTATTTGATTCCACCCTTTATTTGAATTTCAGCTCTGTTTGCATTTCTTGATAGTTGGTTTTTAGCTTTTGACCCTAACCCTAACCCCCAAGTTGAACTTTGTTCTTCTGCATTAACTGCAGATTGTCACTTTGAGTGCCTTAAGGCAGAAAGGCACTGTAAAACAAACCTAAACAAATATATACATAAATAATCCAAATGTACCAATTCATTTGGAGGGATCCAAAGTACAGGCCTGCAAGTTTTTCAAAACCAGCAAGCGATGGATGATTTAGCCAGTTAGTGTTAGTGGTTCAGGTTCAAGGCAGGAGTGGGCTTCTTGTGACTTTGGTATAGCCATGAGTTTCTAACTAGCCATCTTGTTTTTTAATTATGAAATAGTAAATTTGAAAATACTGTACGAATGCCATTACAGGCCCTTGTTCTCTCACAACCAATTGCAGTTTTCAGAATGGATATGACAACGGATCAATACTGGCTCTGCTCCAATATTGCTTTTATTCACGTGGAGCCTAGGTACCGTAGAAAAAGATCAATTATGCTAACAAACTGCTCAGTAGAGAATGGGAATGTGGTTTGTTTAAACCATAAGTGATACAACTGGTGTAGCAGAGCAGGAATGATTGGGGCTGAAACACCACCACCCATTATTTCATAGCAGGCATAAAGGTAAAGGTAAAGGGCCCCCTGACCATTAGGTCCAGTCGTGACCGACTCTGGGGTTGCGGCGCTCATCTCGCATTATTGGACAAGGGAGCTGGCGTACAGCTTCTGGGTCATGTGGCCAGCATGACTAAGCCACTTCTGTCAAACCAGAGCAGTGCACGGAAACGCCGTTTACCTTCCCGCTGCAGCGGTACCTATTTATCTACTTGCACTTTGATGTGCTTTTGAACTGCTAGATTGGCAGGAGCAGGGACCGAGCAACGGGAGCTCACCCCGTTGCGGGGATTCGAACCACCAACCTTCTGATCGGCAAGCCCTAGGCTCAGTGGTTTAACCCACAGCGCCACCCGCGTCCCCATAGCAGGCATAGCAGAGTCTTAAAAAAAACCCACAACATACACTGTTCTTATTAGCTTGCATGATTTCCTTTCCTGACCGCCAACAAACACATCAAATAGTGGTAATTTCCGCTCCCTTTTTTGTTTCTGGGAGAATTCTCCAACATCCCTATGAAGCCACATTGTCTGCATGCAATGGTCAAAGGTTCACTTTTGTTGCACAGTCTTACAAAGGGTTTAAAAATGGTGGCATCGGGGTGGCTGCACTTTGGAATTTGCTTCTACGCCACTCGGTGATAGGAAAGCTGAATCAGAACGTGATTACAAAAAATGAAATGAAAAGTGAAGTTAAAATTCGGTTATGGCAAACAGTCATCCACATTTACAGCCAGCTTTTGCTTTTTGGGTAGATTTGCAGCTGCAAATGCAAAGGAGGCCACCTTTTCACTCTTAACTTCTTTCCATGGGGAGGAGAGAAATGGGAAAGCAGAACTTTGGAACATTAGACTGCCCTGACCTTAAAAATAAAAAGGGCTTTGACAGATCTGCTACAGCTGCAAATTTGTATGACTTCCTGGATTCAAGGGTGGGTGGGGGAAAATGAATATAGGAGAACTTAGTGTGAGAAAATGAAAGCTAAAGCATCAGCAATATTTTTGCTGTAAGGTTATTTGGAGATTACACAAACTCATACATAAACTTGTGGGAAAGACAAGAGAACCAAATCTGAAAGGGGGACAAACTCAGTAGACTGCAAGTTTTAGAGCTGCGCTTATCTCTTCTTTGAAAACGGATAAGAGCTCTTCGCACAGTTAATCAACAAAGAGCATTAATGGAATCATTTTTATGATGTCTCTCCTTAAGACTAACAATTTGAATTCTAGACATTTGCTCAGGGGCAAGCTCCACTGAGTTCAGTATGGCTTATTCTCAGGTCAGAGTGCATAAGTTTGTACTTAGTACTTTACTTCTATGCATTATTTACTTTTGAGAACATTGAATTGATTTCAGTGGGGCTTTCTTCAAAGTAACTAAGCATAGGATGTGGGCTGCGTGGTTGTAATCCTATGCTCACTTCCTAGGGAATGAGCCTCATTGAACTCAGTGTACTTACTCCTGAGGAAAACATACATCATAGTGTAATCCTACCAACTATTGCTGCAACCAATTTGGGATGAGTGAATCTGTCAATGTTGGTTTCTGTAAATTTCTCATTTTTTCTGGGTTTCCCCTCCCCCCAATTCATCACATTTTCTTCACATGTTCATTTGCAATTTTTAAAACAAAAAGTCCTTATGAACATTCACCAAAACTTTCGTATGAATCTCTCCAAAGAGACATGTTCATATGCACATTTTTGCAAAGCAATTTCCCAAAATATAATGCATGGTTGTATGTTATTTTCACAAATATATGCAGTTTAAGGCACACTTTTTCTTACATATGGATTTGTTTGCATATTACTTGGCTGGATAACTGCACCACAAAATTCCAAGAATTGCAAATTTTGATGAATGGCTGTGTTTCGGGTCCCATAGTTTCACAAAGTAGATTTGGAAGGTTTGCCTTTTATGTGAATGGAACCAGATTTATCCTCCATCCATTCCACTACATCAGTACAAGAGGCCATTTCTAATCTAAGAGAAAAATATCTGAGCCAATTCATCTTATACATTCCTAGAGCAAATAGTGGGAATCCTTTTGCCAACACCCCATTCACTTTTTAAAGAGTCATATGAAAGTGAAGGTTAGAACCAGGAAAAGGGCGAGCTCTCTAGAATCAGCTGAGTAAAGCAACAGCTTCATGTTTAAAGTGACCTTGACCATGTGACCCTGTGGGTCAAGTGCTCTAGATAAAGTGGCATGCCATGCTCCAATCATTGTACTGAACATAGTGTACTTAACTGTAGAACCATAACGTGCCTTAATGCTAGGATTTAGATAGCTCTTCTCAACTGAGTTCCTGGGCTAGAGGTGCATCATACAAATTCTTTGGGTACTCTGATACGGTTGTATAAACATTAATTCTGAACCTAGATCTCTTAGAGGTAGTCTGATAGATAAAGTGTGATAATCAGCAGATCTGTTTGTTTAATGGCAGTGTGCTTAAATATCGTAGACATGGACAGTTTAACAGCACCTAATCTTTGCTGCTCTACTTTAGGCAACTCTGCTTCCAGACTTCTGGAATCCAAATAATATTTTTGTCCCTTTTTCCTTACCCCCAAATTTGCACACACATTAAATACTCCCTTCCCCCAGTTCACTCCCAGTCACAGTTTCCACCCCCGGCTGCAATTTGGAGGAGGAAATAAAGAGCTCAACAACTTTGGCACTTTTCTTTAAAAAGCTCAGCAACTTTGGGAATTTTCACTTTTTGAAATATAGCGACCCTATGTAATGTTATACAATGTTATAGTGTTATATGGACAGGCAGGGGTTAATGTGATAGAGTTGTTTCCTTGGGAGGGTAGACAGGCAACAGTGAAGGAAATGAGTACAATCTATACAAGCCATTAGTAGCCTCTATAGGCTGGAACAGCTGCATGGTGGGCCATCTTATACCAGTGTTCTTCAAAGTTGGATCCCTGGAAGTTGTAGGACTACCTCCCATCATGCCCAGTCAGTTTAGCCAATCACCAGGGCTGGTAGTCCAACTCAATCTGAGAAGAAGAAGAAGAAGAAGAAGAAGAAGAAGAAGAAGAAGAAGAAGAAGAAGAAGAAGAAGAAGAGTTTGGATTTGATATCCCGCTTTATCACTACCCGAAGGATTCTCAAAGTGGCTAACATTCTCCTTTCCCTTCCTCCCCCACAACAAACACTCTGTGAGGTGAGTGGGGCTGAGAGACTTCAAAGAAGTGTGACTAGCCCAAGGTCACCCAGCAGCTGCATGTGGAGGAGCGGAGACGCAAACCCGGTTCACCAGATTACGAGTCTACCACTCTTAACCACTACACCACACTGGCTGAGGGCCCTGTGTTGAAGAACACTGGTCTATACTGTCCTAAGGAAATTGTACAGCTGTTTCATGGTGCTGAAAAAAAGGACAGCAGGAAGTCCTGGGGTAGCTCAGTTTGTAGAGCACGAGACTCGTAGTCTCAGGGTCATGGGTTTGAGTCCCACATTGGGCAACTGATCCCAACATTGCAAGGGTTGGACTAGATGACCCTCGTGGTCCCTCCCAACTCTACAATTCAATGATTGCAAGTCAGATCCTCTGAAAAAAGGGGGTTGGGGAAGCTAAGCAAGGAGGAGGGTGTTTTGATCCGTGTGTCATGCAGGTGCCCCATCAAAGGTGAGTGATACAAATGTGTCTGCCTACAGTCTGTGGAAGCAGCCCTGGACAATTCTTACAACTAAAGGGAAAGAGCAGCTATTGATCGACGTCACTTTAATTGGGAAGGGACCACATGTCAGTGGGGGGAGCTCATGCTTTGTGTGCATTATTGAACCAGACTCAAATATGCAGTCTCAGGTTTTGCAGCCTCAATCTATAGGGATCTCAGAAAGTGGCGCTAGTGAAATCCTGAGGCTTTAGGGCTGTTTCCAGAGTAGATAATAATGAATGGAGTGGATGCAGGGGTAGTCTGACTCAGTTTAGGCATCTTCATACATTCATCCCATACAGCTCATGCTTAAGTTAACTAAAGTGGTCAAACCTTCACTTCACCTTTTCTAGAGGTCCAGTTTACAGTTAAAACATTCTACTAGTTATGCTAATCTCAGGCTATTTCTGTCATTTTAATTGCTGGATGTGTTGCTTTAAGAACAGCCTTTGGTATTTCCTGTTATTTTGATGGAATCATTGTTTTTGCGCTTTTATTTAATTTTTTTGCTCTAAGGGAAATATACTAATTAAGAGGAACATTGCATCAAAGTTCCGCAAAGTTAATTGTATATAATTCCTACCTGCCCATCTCTGACTTTCATGAAATTGCTTCTAAGTGAATGAAAGTACTGCAAGCGAGTTTCCCTGGCTAGCATGTTGGCACGGAAGCAGAATTCAGACCAGGCTGACCAAAGCAGAAATCTTTTTCTGTGTCAATGGCTAATCTGTCAGAAAGGAAATTGTGGTTTCAGAATCTTCATAATTTGAGCTCATGTGATTTTCTGGCTGCACTTCCTGGTTGGGCTCGGCTGGCTGGCAGCTGTGTTTGTTTTAAGAAAAACAGGCTAGATTGTGCAAGCAGTCAGCTGATAATCTGAACCATTCAAAAAGGAGAAATCTGTGTCTTCCGAGGGCACAGAGCATCAAACTTCAGAGGGCTCAGATACACTTTTTCCTGGTTTAAAATGAGAAGCATTCTTTGTGTAAACCTGAAAATGGGCTCCTCTGTGGGGGCAGAGGAGCCTGTTTGCTGTGTTTTGCATGAGTTGCTGATCTGTGTGTGCACCTCCCGATCTAAAGGAGGCAGTGACTCATGGACAAAGTCCAAAATTTGATCCTCAGCATCTCCAGGTAAAAGGATCAGGTGATGCAAAAGATCTCTGTCTGTGACCTTGGAAAATTTGACCAGTCTGAGTAGATGCTCATAGGCTGGATGGACAACTATTTGATCTGTTATAAGGCAGTTTTCCTGTGTTCTATGCAGAGCTGCCATGCGCATCCTCCACTGAGGGCTGGTAGTTCTGCTCCACCTCTGCTCAGGTCAATAAATGACCCAGTAACACCCATGCAGTTACTTAGCAGAAACCCATCCCTCCCAAAGCATGACTGGAAGGTGCCAAGGCCAGAGGAGTAACATTTATTTAAAAAGAATTCCAATACAGATGAAAGCTGGAGGAAATCTTTTCTCAGAAGGCTTGCTGGAAGAGGAAGGTCTTCATACAAGGACCCCAGTACCTGAGAGCATCCTGCAGTTACCATCTGATCAGGAGGTCCGTTCTGCATAAAATTGAGGATTTGGGTTTTTAGTGTTGTGGCACCTACTCTTTGGAATTACTGCACAGGTGCCATCTCTGTCATCCTTTCAGCAATAATACAGGTAGGGATAGCTCAGTTGGTTAGAGCATGGTGCTGATAATGCCAAGGTCTGATGCCCGCATGGGACAACTGCATATTCCTGCATTGCAGGAACTCTACATTTCTATGATTGTATGAAGACCTTCCTCTTCCAGCAAGCCTTCTGAGAAAAGATTTCCTCCAGCTTTCATCTGTATTGGAATTCTTTTTAAATAAATGTTTTTAGATGTTTTAATTGTTTTATCACTTGTGTGTTGGCTGCCCTGGGCTTCTCTGGGAGAGTGGGTGGCATATAAGATTTTAAAATACATGGTTACTTTGGGCTTGCACCATTGATAATTTCATTTGTATATGTCTTATAGCACATTATCGGTTTTCTTCAGCACACACAGTTTAGAAATGAATGCTGGTACAGATTGTCAGGGCTTTTTTTCAGCCAGAATGCACCAGAGCTCAGCTCCGGCACCTCTCAGACAGGCGCCACTGCCATTCTAAGAGAACAAGGGGGAAGTTCATGGTGAGCTCCGGCACCTCTTTTTCTAGAAAAATAGCACGGCAGATTGTCATTCCAGAGCTGGTGCTCTGTATGAAACCCACAGAGCACCACTGCTGACATTCTTGCTGCCGAGAGGTTGCAATGAGCATATTTTGATCCAAGATCAAAACAAGTCACAGACAGGAGGCGGGATGCTGTTTCAGAAATTAAGGTTGGCTGGAGGAACAGGATCTGCAAAGAACTTGTGATGATGAACTGATGCTCAGTATTACCGAAACAATTTGCCAGCTGACTAATGATGCTTTGCATGAAGCAAGTATTCTCTCTGTTCCCATTTTACACAGGATGGACCAGGCACACCTAGAGACTAAGGCTCAGTGCTCACAAACAGCAGATGAGCTGGTCAGTTTGCTTCTGGGCTTCAGTATTTCATCGAAGAGCAAGTGGAGGATCTGTATGACTTCATTCAAACCAATTATTTAAATGGTTTTCGCCTTGCCTTCTCTCTGAGCATGATTAATTTTCTCCATGCATTAATTTTCTCCCCAACCTTTTTTTGTTTTTGGTATGGAGGAATATTCAACCAAAGGACGACATGTCACCTTCCCCATGCCTCCTTTTTGCAATAAATTGTGTGCAACATGCTACTTGCTTCTGAAAGCATTGGAGCTGCAGCAACCGTAAAGGATTTTTTGCTTATGTCGCCAAAAGCATCTTTGAGCATCTCTTGCGCTGTTTGTGCTTTGAATGTTAACAGAGGGTGGGAAGTGGGAGAGGGAGAGAAGGAAAGATGCTAAAAATCAAATCTATCATTTAATTGCAGGAAGTTTTGCATTAGCAAAATATACTGCGGGGAATGCAGAAACGGATGTAAATGTTATGTGTCAGTGAACCTCAGTAGGGATATTGTATAGCTGGAAAAGGTGCAGAAAAAGGAAACGGAAATTTATTATCCGAAGACTGGATAGATTTCCTTAGGACAAATGCTTACAGAATAATGGGCTGTTGAGCATAGAAAAATAATCAAGCAATTGGGGGGGGTGGGGGTGGGCCATACAACAGAAGTGTCTGCATGGTGTGGAAGAAGTGGATAGAGCATTGGTGGCTAACCTTGGCACTTCAGATGTTTTGGAACTACAACTCCCATCAACCCTAGCTAATAGGACCAGTGGTCAGGGATGATGGGAGTTGTAGTCCCAAAACATCTGGAGTGCCAAGGTTAGCCACCACTGGGATAGAGATTCCATTTGCCCCCAGCCACCACTGTTTCTCCCTTTTTTCTAATACCAACCCCAATTTGGTCATTCGGTGAAGCAGAAGGATGGGAGATACAGGACAGGCAGGAGGAAATACTTATTTGCATTGCTAAACTTTGGAATCCACTGCCTTAGGGTGTAGCGATAGCCACTCAAATGGCTTTAAAAGGGGACTAGACAAATTCATGGAGGTAAAGGATAACTTGTGGCTAATCATGATTTACCTCCAGGAGAGCTGAGTGCGGGGTGGGAACCAATGTTGGACAAAGTACCCTAGAAGGAGCATGATGTGTCCCCTGCCAGACTACTACCCCTCCTCTAACACCCCATACACTCTAGAAGGCTCCTAGAAGCTGTCAGTATGCGACAGCAGTCACATCCTGGGAACAGCTTCGACTGCCCAGCTAAACCAGGTGAGGGTAGCCAATGCAGATGGAGCTTATGAGACCAATAGGGGGTCCAACAGTCAAGAAGGTGGTTTCTGCACATGCTGTAGAGGGAAGGGAGAGGCAGATGGGGATCATCAGCCCAAGAAGGTAGCCCATCTAGGAGAAGGAAAACTCCTGTCCTAAACCTCTGCTGCCTTGCAGGACATCTTTGGCAGAAGAAAAGGCTAAGGTGTAAACCCTACACAAATCCAGAGTGGAGTCCCTAAGACAGTTGGATGATGCCTTGTACGCCTCCTTCCGGCAACTCCTGCAGCCAAGCTGGTGCCAAACGTATTGCTCTGCTTTCCTTTGGACCACATCAGTGAGGCCGAGAGGCGAGGGGTCTTGTCATCTGGGCAGCCCAGGACCTCCATGCATATTGCTGCTAACACTGTGGTTTGACTTCACTTCCAGAGGCGCACTCCATTGTCTCTTGAGACAGACAACAGCCACAGCAACCTCCAGGAGCAGAGAGAGCATGCCTCTGGGTACCATTTTCAGTGGGAGACTGACAGCAGGATATATATAGCTTATGGGATTCCCTTCTGGTTGGTCACTGTGAGAGAACAGGATGCTGCACTAGATGGGCCCCTGGCCTGATCCAGCAGGGCTCTTCTCGTATTCTTACTCAAAGGGAGTACCAGGAGCTCAAGATGAAACACATTTTCATCATGTTTTCCTCATTACTTCACCTACTACAGTAATTCTTGTTAGGAAAAAACAATACTTTACTCCCACACCCAACAGCACATACACAGTGATTGCTACTTCTGCCTGGAATGTGGTTTTGCATATGTCATGGGTGGCTTTTTGGCACTCACTGCAAGCCATACAACTCCTGCCTCCAAGTATCTGAACTTTTTTTAAAAAAATGTATTTTAGTGTTTTACATATTTACTGTTCTAGGGCCTTACAGTTCCTTCAGAAGCGGTTATTTAAAATTGTTTCCCCTTGATTTCCCTATACTGCCAGTCAGGGTTGATGATGCCATGATTTGACTTGGTATGGGGATACAATGCTATTAAGCACACTTTCCCTTTGTTTTATTGTTTCAGGTGAATGATTTTTTAAAATTGAATTTTCAATTTATTCCCGCCTTACAACCAACACAACCTCCTGACAGATTACACAATAATTGCATCATGGGGGGGGGGGGAAACACCCCGGAAAGGCTGGCATTCAACATACTAAAAGAAGAAATGTTCAAACAGCCATAAAAGACTGAGTAACTTTGGGAGACTGGGATTGTCTTTCTTGTACATATAAGCATATAAAACTGCATAATAATAATAATAATAATATTTTTTATTTGTACCCCGCCCATCTGGCCGGGTCTCCCCAGCCACTCTGGGCAGCTTCCAACAAATATTAAAATACATCAAAATCACAAGTTAAAAACTTCCCTAAACAGGGCTGCCTTCAGGTATTTTCTGAATGTAGGATAGTTGTTTATCACTTTAACCTCTGCTGGGAGGGCGTTCCACAGGGCGGGCGCCACTACCGAGAAGGCCCTCTGCCTGGTTCCCTGTAGCTTTGCTTCTCGCAGTGAGGGAACCACCAGAAGGCCCTCGGCGCTGGATCTCAGTGCATCAATCTGCTGTGCAATAATCTTTGTAGAAACATTGGAAGCTGCCTTATACGCAATCAGGCCATTGGTTCAATGAGCTCAGTATTATGTGCACTGATTGGCCGTGGCTTTCCAGGGTACCAGGCAGTAGTCTCTCCCAGGCCTGCCTGGAGTTGCCAGGGATTGAACCTGAGACGTTCTGCATGCAAGGCTGATGTTCTTACCACTGAGCTACGGCCCTTGTCCTTCCACTAGGCACTGTTTATTGGTAAGTTTCTCTGCAGGAGCCAGTCGCCATGTTTCATTGAGCCATGTTATTACATTAATGGCGGCCTCAATACAGCATTGGGAGCACAGCAGGCTGAGTTTCGTAAATACCCATGGTTTTGTTTTTCTCATTTCTTGGTGGAATTAAAAGGAAGTATCCTCTCTCTCGGCTGAACTGGGGCACACCCAGTATTGGTATGATGAGAGCTGTGTTTAAAATACTAGCGAAGAGGGAGAGAAAAGAAGTGGCACTGTGGAAAGTCTCTGCCCTCTGCACATAACAGCTGAGCAGCAAGAATGTTAAGTGATGTGCTGTGGCCAGAGAGAGATTAAAATTCAACCCTCACTTTAAATGAGAATAGTTCTGCTCTCAACTATGAAGTCCGCAAATGGGGGTAGGAATCTAAAATGGAATGAATTTTCGGAGTGTTATATTCTACCGTACTGGCTGAAGCGTAGTTTATCATCATCTTCTTGAATCAATAGCTTTCGCTTTCTCAGCAGTATTGCTCTGGGACACGAAGGCAGGGTAAATTAGCACAGATCAATATTTTATCCCACTGAGCTAAACCTCGCATTTTGTGTTTCTCATCCTCTCCTATTTCCCAGGTAAAAAGCTCAGGGAGGAGGTGATGAGAAAAACCTTGGAGAGCTGCTGCCAGTCAGAGTACAGAATATTTGGCTAGATGGATACATACGTCTATTCCAGATAGGGATGAGTGAACCTGCCCATTTTGGTTTCCAGTTTTTCTAGTCATAAGTTCAGTTCTTCACATTTGCAAAAAAACCCACCTTTTTTTAAAAAATAAAAGGCCTCATGAAAATTCACCAGCATTTTAGAGCGAACTTGTCCTAATGTATAAAATGTATACACATTTTAATATGCAATTTTGCCTATCGCACACATTTCCCCAAATCAATTTCCCCTAATATAGTGGATTTTTGTATGTTATTTTCATGAACATGAGCATTCTTAAGCACACTGTACCCTGTGGGTGGTAAGCTCTACATTTGTGTAAGAAAACTGGATCAAACGTAGGGTTGCCACCTGTCCCTAGAAAAATGCAATCACCCCATTTTTGGACAAGAGTGTCCCCTGTCCTGTTTGGACTTCAAACAGGTCTGCTTCCCCCCCCCCCCAATATTCGAATACAGTTGGCCCAAAATGGTGGTTGTGTCGCTGATGGTGCAGCTGATGATGAGCCTGGCCTGGCACAAGCAACAATAGAGAGAAGGAGTGACCTCATTTCCCTCCTTCCCTCCCTCTCTCCCTCCTTCCCTCCCTCCTTCCTTCTCGCTGTCGCACCTCCTCAAGTGTCACCCGCTGGTCTAGCATAGTGTGGGTCTGCTGCTGCTTGATCCCCTCTGCCACCCCGACCTGACCTTTCCACCTTCTTCCCTCCTCCTCCTCCTCCTCCTCCATCATGCCCAAGTTCTTTTCGACACTAGCATGGGTGAGAGGCTGGAGCTGTGGCTCAAGTCACCTGTGGGAGCCAGCTGTCTACCTCTGGCCTCTACCCATAAGTCAAGGGCAAGAACGGGGCCAGGGTGGTGAGGGAGGCAGAAGGCCGAATGCAGGGAATTCCCCTCTACAAAGGGGGGCATTTGGTGTCCTAAGAATGTGTGTGCCCCCCAATCCCCACCCTGACCTGTCCTTTATTTTGCCCGACCTGTCTTGTATTTTGCCAACCCTAAGCAAACAACAACTATACCATTATAACAGGTAAGCGCAAAAAGGCTTTTATTGGAAGCAGTTCACCAGGATTTCAGGTAGAAATCTACCTGGAGATGTCAGAGATTGAACCTGTGCCTTTTTCACAGAAAGCATGTCCTCTACCACTGAGCCATGATCTCTCTCCAAAGTTCAGGAGACATTGATGTGGGAGCCAACTTTTTCAGATAGCACCTGTCACCCTGTCCAGGAATTGGTTTGGTCCTGTGGCAGCGCTTCATCCATGTGCACAGAGCCAAGCCATACAAGAGCAGTTCCAATGACAACAGTAATTTACCCCCACACTTCCATTCTAAGACATATTAACACACATCCGATCCATTCAGCCACACAAACATTAATTCATGCCTATTTATTTATTAAATTGACATCTTGCCCTTCCTCCCAGAGGCCCTGGGTGGGAAACACACACTCACTCATTCAATCATTCATTTGTTCATTCTCTAATGCGGAACAGGAATGCAGTTGCTCTGGGAATTTGAGCATGGTAGTCTTGCTGCCTACTGTAGGTATCTATCTGCTTCCACCATGCTCTGCTGGTATAATTCTAAATAAAACGCATATTACAAAGTCACATGTGGTGTGCTTTAAAGGAAACAAAATACTCCAATGCTACATCTGGATTGCTCACCACTTGGGAAACTGCAGAGTGTTTAACAATATTATTCATTTCGTTTCTATACCGCTTTATATTTTAAAGAGAGAGAAAAAGATTTTTAATAATAAATTTATTATGATAAATATTTTTATTGATTTTCCAATATGGTTTCAATAACAGCCTCATTATAACAATGCCAATTTTATCCAATTAATACAGTTATTAAAACCAATTATTTATATACCAAATTATACAATTTAGTTAAAGTGACTTCCTCATGTGCTTGTTTTGATGGGTTCCTCTTTTATTTTTTGTTTTGTTTTCTGCATTCCAAAATCTCAATAATTTCAATTACATTCCCTTCAAGATAATCCCTTATATAACAGCTACAATCCTACGGTTTCAATTTGTGTTGATATATTAAGTAATTTATAATGTTTCAAGTGAGGTACTCAGTCTGTAATCATTGTTCTTTCCTGTGTGGGGGAAATCCCCCCACCCCGATATTATCTCAACCATATACGGTGTTGTGGCCTTCATTCTTCCAACTTGATATTTCCCATCATGACTCTGGGGAAGTGGTTGTCTCACAGTTTCCCAAAAGCCTCTGCGTTGCTTCGTCCCGTGATTCAAGAGCTTGTTAGAGACCCCTCTTTTCCAACAAATAAACTGCCCTCGCCATTTTTTCCAACCAAGAAAGATTCCAAGCTGCCAAAAATTAATAAGAAAACCTCTGACCTTGCAGCTGGTGGACCCATCTCATCCTTTCAGCCGAAAAAATTATAGTCAGTTATCTTTCCAATGAGATTACATTCCAAATTGTCTCAGTCTCCTTCACATTTCTTTGAAAATAACGGAGTGCAGGGGTGGTTTCGTTCTATATTCCAGCATAGTTATTTCAAAGTGTGAATCCCCCCCCCCTTCTCTCTCTCTCTCCATTCCATTCCTCTCACACATGCAGTTCCAGTTTGATGTTAAATTTCTTATTATTCATCCAGTTTATTCCACCTTCCACTTTTTATACTATATTTTAATCTTGCAGTCCGGGGAGGGTTTGCCGAATCAGAAATGTAGAAGAATTTTTTTGAAAAGCAACCGTAGACTCCCCTCCCCCCCCGTCTCTGGCACCGAATGGAACTTTAACTCAATTCCAGCCTTTAAATCCTTGTAGCCGAGATGTTCCGCAGTTTGTCATCTCATTGCCTATAGCATGCGCTTGTACTTTATGCGAATTAAAGTCCAATTAGCAGGATATCCTCTGCTTCCAGGAACAAATGGGTGTGTGTGTGTTGCGGCATTCGGAGTGCTCCATGCACCCAGTGCCTTTGCCTGCCCTCGCATTCCATAGGGAAGCGAGTTCCAGACCGCAGGGCAATCCACAGGTGAGAGCCCGTTCCTCTCCCACCCAGAGAGGAATTCAAAGAATGAGTTCTCTCCACCATTCTTTGTTTATCTCCATCTATCTCTCCCTGCAATTTTGAGGGAAACCTCCTTTTCTGGTGCAGGCGGAAACAGGAAGTCTTTAATAATAAATTTCACCTATGTCTAGGCACCTAGACATTCTGTTGTGGCGACTGTAACCTAGGTTTAAGATGCCATTGGGTGATTAGCTTATGTAACTGAGATGCAACTTAGGCCCTTCTGCACATAAAGCTGATGCCCTACCAGCGAGCAAGGGCCCTTCCCCATATGTTCTATGGGGTATACTCCCTAGATAGGTGGGTTTATCTTCAGAAATGCTAGCATAGTTGCAGTTCAGGATTTCTGTAGAGTTTGGTTTTCTCAACTTTTCCATATGGTAGTCCTTGCATTTGGGGGACATATTCTTATTTAAGGAAATGGGTCTGGAACCGGGTGTCAATCACCAGATAACCTCACCTCAGCACATCTGGGAGAAGGCTGATTTATTATCATGCCTCTGTTTTCGTAAAAGAGGAAATCCCTTGGAATGTGTAGGCAGAAATACAGAGCCGATGATGTATTCTCAAGGAAAAGAAGATGGCAAACAAATAACCTTCTAAATGCTTTTTTATAGTGTGGCATTCGGAAGCTGTATTGAGAAATAGACAACAAAGGGTGTGTGGTCATTTTAAGGCATGTTTTTGTGCTGCTGTCTTAATAAACTGAAATTGCTGATACGTGACTATGCAGAATTTAATAACCAGTTTGTGTGGGCTCAAGGAATTATATATGTGCAAATTAGATTGTGTTAAGAAAGCACTGTATGGGCACAGACTGTTGTCCTGTAAAGAACATTAGGCCACTTGAGTTTTGACCCTAGCCCTAGAGAGGAAAGGTAGGTTCATTTGGAGACCATGTCTCCCTCCTCAACAAGAGCACATAATGCTCTCCTGAAAGCAGAGCCCACCCCCTGCAAGGCAGCATGCTTACCTCACAAAGGTCTCACAGGGGTCAGCAACCTTTTTCAGCCATGGGCCGGTCCACAGTCCCTCAGACCATGTGGTGGGCCAGACTATATTTTTTGGGGGGGGGGATGAATTCCTATGCCCCACAAATGCCCCAGAGATGCATTTTAAATAAAAGCACACATTTTATTTAAACACGCTGATTCCCGGACCGTCCGTGGGCCGGATTGAGAAGGCGATTGGGCCGCATCCGGCCCATGGGCCTTAGAAGAAGAAGAGTTTGGATTTGATATCCCGCTTTATCACTACCCGAAGGAGTCTCAAAGCGGCTAACATTCTCCTTTCCCTTCCTCCCCCACAACAAACACTCTGTGAGGTGAGTGGGGCTGAGAGACTTCAGAGAAGTGTGACTAGCCCAAGGTCACCCAGCAGCTGCATGTGGAGGAGCAGAGACGCGAACCTGGTTCCCCAGATTACGAGTCTACCGCTCTTAACCACTACACCACACTGACCAGGTTGCCTACCCCTGGCCTAGAACCTTGTAAGTGTAAAAGCAGATGAGGAAGAAGTTTCAGCAGGAACAGGACTAGCAGGGGAAGGGTTCAGCAACCCACTTCCCATGAAAATTACTCCACTCCAGAAAGCCCCTTTTAAGGGACGTTTAGTCCCTTAGGTGTTCCTTAAATGCCAGAATGTAACATAGTGGCACAACATATTATTTGTAAGCAAATAGGTCAAGGTTAAATCTCTAGGTAGGGCTGGGAAGGGCTCCTGGGTGGAGACCCACTGCCGGTCAGTGTTGACAATACTGAGCTAGAGGGAGCAGGGATCTGACTCATTCTAAGCAAGCTTCCTATGCTATGCTCTTAAGGCAGCTTCCTGTCCATGTTTCACTTACACAGTGCCCAAGAAAAGGAAATGTGTCAACAAAAAAGAGGACACAGATTTGCATATCATTTGCACAGCCTAACTTATAGGTGTAGATGCAAATTTAGAAATAGCTACTGTAATTTAAATAGAATAGTTTCAGGCAGAAGGCTGTAACCAGGTAAGCTTGGTCAATCTGCTGTCCAGGTGTGGTGAACTGTCGATGGGAAGCTTCAAGGCGCTTGCTGGGAAGGTGGGTACTGGCTTTCCATGACAACTTCAGGCTCTTCCCACCTGACCTCACCACCCTCGGTGTTTTCCCTTCTTTCCTGAATTAATATACACTGTTGGGCCTCATGACATCTCCCTGACCCAGAGGTGAGTAATGTGGCAAGGAGTGCCTCCACCAAGGCAATTTGAATTAAGTTTGTTTGTTTGTTTATTAGAACTCTTGTTTGAGACAACAGAGTTTTTAATTTGGAGGCATTCCCTTATGTCAGATTCTCTTATCGGTTGTTCAATAGTAAGACCAAGCCATCTTGTCTTTAAGTCTCTTTATTTTGTGCAAAGCTATTTACAATGCAGAGCTCAGTTTATCATATCTGCTCAGTCACTAGCAGAATCCGGAAGTGCCCCCCTTCTGTTTTGGCGCCAACATCAAAGCCTCGGCATCCTGAATTACTGCCTTCTCCTCCTACATGAGATAGGCGCCGGAACTGACGCCTCCCCCTCTGAGCGAGTCTGCTGGGTGGTGCCAGGTCTCTCAGCAACTCCCTGGACACCTGGCACTCCCTGGATCCCAGCCACTAACTGCTCCTGCCCCGAAGAGGGGCTGCCAGATTCACTCGAAGATGAATCTGTCGTTAACACAGGCTGCGGGTCCCTATATGCACTCAGAGGTGGACTGGCAGGGGTGGGCAGATCCCTGACATCCTAGTATTAAGAAGCTGGTGATTTGAGGGCCTGCCCTAAAGTCACATGGTAGTTCTAAAGATTTAGAGCAGGTATAGGTAACCTTTGGCCTCTCCAGATGTTGATGAACTACAACTCCCATCATCCCTGACCACTGGTCGTGCTTGCTGTGGGGCTGACAGGAGTTCATCAACATCTGAAGGACCAGTGGTTCCCCACACCTGGCCCAGAGATGGTTGCAAAGCTTGTCTGGAGAATAAAGTTGTTTCAAGTCATTCCTCATTCCTAGTCCAGCCTTTGCCAACCTGGCACCTTCCAGATGCTGTGGACTATAACTCCCATCAGCCCAGCCAGCTGGGGTTGGCAAAAGCAGTTCGTCTGCCTTGCACCCAGAATCACTATTATTTTCTCACTATTATTTTCTCTTATTTTTTTTATAATCATTTTTTATTAGTTTTATAAACATACAATAATACATTCACATATTCATCTTCACATCTTATACCGTTTTGGCTTTTTACGGCCGTGACTTCCGTCAAACCTCCCTTATGATATTCTAATATCTATTCCTTATATCTATATTTCCTAAATCAATCATTGTTTTAACCTTATTACTTTCTAAAAATTTATCACTATATTTTCGTATTAACAACAATATTTCTTCTTTACTTTACAAAGTTTCTTGCAATCCTACCAACGTATTCAATTGAGTACTATTTTCCTTTAAATAGTCTGCAAATTTAGTCCAGTCTTTGATGAACTTCTGGTCCCGCTGTTCGCGGATTCTCCCCGTCATCTTATCCAACTCTGCATACTCCGTTAGTTTCACAATCCATTCTTCCTTTGTCGGTATTTGTTCTTGTTTCCATTTCTGTGCTATTAAAATTCTAGCCGCAGTCACTGCATATTGGAAAAGCTTAAAGTCTTGCTTTTTAATGTCCACAATTATTTTCTCTTATGGCTCCCTCCTTGTTGGGAGTGCCTCTTATCCAACAGGCACTCACTGCAAGATTTAGATGGGAGGGGATGGCAATGATAGCCTCTTGCTTAAATGCCTATGAATACAAGGAGCCAGTCCTGCTACACACTTGAACTGCTGCTTGCTTGCTGCCAGCGCTATGTCTCTCATCCCTTTCCAAGCCAGCCTTAAGAGGCGGGCAGCGTGCCAGCGTTCTTGTGTCAACTTCCTTTGCACTGGTTTAAGTGAGCAAGCGTTCATTCTGCCGCACCCAATTGGACGTCACAAACGCCATCGTATCTGGGCTATTGATGTCAGCCTTATTCAGGCTGACATCATACCATGAGAAGCCTGAAGTCATCATTGCAAAGAAAGAGGTGTCGGTTGGGTTGAGCCGTTGCGCAGGTATCTTCACAGGAATGTGTGAACTAGATTAAGTTGACACCTTTCATGCAGGGAATTTCAGTTGCCTTGTGCCATCCCAGAGGAATTTCTAGACTGCTGCCACCCTACGATGAATAAAATTGACATAAACTGAACCGACTTTTTCCTTCTACTAATTTCCCTATTGTTTCATTCTGTTCCTCTCAAACAATCGTGTCCGGAGACTTGCGAAGGGAGGAGTCTTTTTGGGCCTGAAATAAGAGAGTCAGAAAGAATTAATTGTACTAGAAAAGCATATTGAGATTAAACACAATCATGATAAGCATTTTAATTTCAACACCAATTTAACAATAGAATCAGTTGTCTATGGAGGCTGTGAAATCTATTTCACTGGCTGTTTTTGAAAAAAAAGAGGGTGAGCATCTGCTTGGGAACGTATAATTTCCTATATGGAGAAAGAACATTGACTGGCCAACTGGCTGGGTCTACTGACTTCCACTCAGGGCCATGATCCTGCAATATAGATTTTAAAATGCTTTTCTTATGATATAATTTTGAATTGAAAGGCTTGAACATTATATTCACTTCAAGATGCTGATTTCAAATAGGGATAAGCCAAAGTTTCTTGCCTAGTGTCATGTTCATTTTTTGTGAATGTCAAAAGGCACCTCTGGGCAAATATACCTGAAGGAGCGTCTCCACCCCCATCGTTCTGCCCGGACACTGAGGTCCAGTGCCAAGGGCCTTCTGGCGGTTCCCTCACTGCGAGAAGCAAAGCTACAGGGAACCAGGCAGAGGGCCTTCTCGGTAGTGGCGCCCGCCCTGTGGAACGCCCTCCCAGCAGAGGTCAAAGCGATAAACAACTACCGGTACATGACCTTTAGAAAACACTTGAAGGTGTTCAGGGAAGTTTTTAATCTGTGATATTTTAATGTATTTTGATATTTGTTGGAAGCCGCCCAGAGTGGCTGGGGAGACCCAGCCAGATGGGCGGGGTACAAATAATAAATTATTATTATTATTATTATTATTATTATTATTATTATTATTATTATTATTATATATATATAATATAGTCATGCTGGTTGGTTCCCTGGCCGTGGCATTTTCTCAGCACATTTTCCCTTCTTTTTCTTAACTCCCATTTGACTTTACTGCCGATTAATCCAATTGGCTGTTGTAACTCACACAATTTTTGTTGACGATCTTACCATGTTACCTCTGGCATTACGTATTACATTTTTACCCAACCCTGTCCTCCAAGAAGTTCAGGGCCTTGTATATAGCCTGTCCCCATTTTATCCTCACAACTGCCCTGTGAGGTAGATCAGTCTTAAGACAGGGTGACTGGGACAAAGTCACCCAATGAGCACATGGCTGAGTGAGGATTTGAACCCAGATCTTTTCCGGTGAGCATTCTAACCATATTCAGGTCTGACTTTTTGTGGACTAAGATAAAAATCCTGTACTAGCTGACTCTCTCCCCTAAAATCACAAATTCTAAGACAATTTATGTGTAACCTTTATGTTAAGTTCTAAACTGTTTTTATTAATATTATTCATTTCATTTCTACACAACTTTATATTTTCGGGGGGGGGGGGACTCAAAGTGGTTTACATCCTACATTAAGGCATCAAATAAAACAATCCTGAAGAAAACATTACTGAAGAAAGTCAAATATATAAGTATACAGTCAAAGCAACATCATTAACAGGACACTGAAATATTAAAGATTTCAAAATAAAACATTACATAGATCAACTACAGAATGCACATTTAAAACAGCATAATTTCCAAGAAAATAAAATATTATCATAAGCATAGAGCATATCTGTTGCTGTTGGTGGTTCACGGCAGGTGGCGGCTGTAGAAGCTCAGGCTCAATGACCTGGGTCTGCACTAAGAGACAGCCAAGATGGTCTCTGGCCTTCTCTGGCCAGCAGCCTTAGGTTTTGTAGTTGGAGTCAGTCAGGTCTCCTGGAAAAAGGTCTGCAAGGCAGGGAGCAGGTCTTCTAGGACTCACAGCCAAGATGGCCAATATACACCCCGGTATTTAGGACTGAAGAGCAATGGCATAATTGCCTTCCATTCCTTCACTATATTTAATAATTGTTGACTCTTGCTGCTCAAATCAGAGAGTAAAATTCCTCCTGCTGGCAGACTCTTTAGTTCATCTTAGTCAAGTTAAATGAGGTGATAATTTGTACACTAACATCATAATCCTATGCTTGTTTACTCAGATGTAAGTCCCACTAAATTCAACAGCTCTTATTAAGATTGCAGCCCAAAGGGCTTTGTTGAGAGCTAATGTTTGACAGCTGAATGTGCAATAGAATGGTTTCAGAAGAATCAAAACGTTTAAATAATGCCCAAGGGCATTATGTATACATTGATGGCAAGGATGGAAAGATAGACAAATTAGACAGAGAACAGTGCGCATAACAAGACCAGGCATGATCTTAGAGAAGGAAGCTCTTACATTATCCTCTATAATAAAAGCTCAAAAGGAAGGAATACATTAATTTCTAGTCCCTTGAATACGTATCTGCCAAATCAACACTGAAATTAGTACACTGGTGGAATAATACATCGTTGTAAGTCGCTAATAACTTTTTTTTAACCTGTGCAAGAATGCACAGTGAATTATTATTAGTGAATTTTAAAAAATGGTAATTTATAGTAATAGGGAGGAGGTGGGAATCTTACCTTTCTCCTTGCCTGCTAATTTAGTATGTCTCAGGATGCTGAAAAACAATGAGCACAGCTCAATGCACTTCAGCCTGCAGAGGTCTCTGGCGGGTTGCCACTCACCAGTTTAAACATCTCTGCGGGCTGAAACCTATTTAATCTCTGAAAAATCCCTGGAAAAGTCCTTTAAATATAACTTGGCTGAAACACGTTGCATTGCTATGAAAATATAATCCACTTTTTCAGCACCTGGAGACATGTTCTATTTTGTTTGTGGTTTCACTTTGGATACTTTTAGGTTTTTGCATTTCCTGTTCGTCTTAATTTAATACAGCAATATTCCTTCTCTCTCTGCAAAAGCCAAAAACCAAAGGAAGGAGCAACACATTATTTTCAAGTCTCGTGAAGACATAGCTGCCAACTCAGTGCTGGAAACATAATACTGGTACACTGCAGCCATCCTCTGTTTGAAACGTCTGTTCAGGAGATGGGACAGTGTTCCCCTTCCTTTGTCTCAATGCTCCTCAAGGAACAGGATCTTCCCTGGCATGATGCATGACCCACCAGTTGGACTCTTGGCTGTACTTTTGACCTCCTGGGTGGGGAACCAGTGGTCCTTCAGATGTTGCTGGTCTACAACTCTCATCATCCTTGACTATTGGCAAGGCTGGTCAGGGATAATGGGAGCATGACAACATCTGATTGGCCACAGGTACTAGCCATGAGGAACCCATGTCTCCTTTAGAGCCATACATCCTCTAACCATGGAGGTGATACATTACATATTGCCAGAAATCACAAGTGGGTAGAGTGCTGTTGCTTTTAGGTTCTGTTTACGGGCTTCCCATAGGCATCCTGTGAGAATAGGATGCTGAACTAGAAGGACTTTGGGCATGATCCAGGAAGGGTCTTATGCTCTCCAACTTTGTTCTCAGTTCTGACCTGCATATCACGAGATTCTGCCCATTCTCTGCCTCTCCTGGCCACACCCAGAGGTATAACATTTATTAATTTCAAAAGCTCTTTGATCAGGGTAATCACCCTGAACATAGTAGAGTCATTAGCTTTCCCCATCTACTTGTTTGATGTTATCTTTTTCAGCAGTCTTTTTTTTTTAAAAAAAGGCTTCAAGTTCCTCAGATATCATCTTGGCAGAGACTGCCGTAACTAGTTGTAATTGCGCTTTGGGAAAACTCCCCTTTCTAGACAGTGGTGCAAGTAGGTGATTTTGGACTTAGATGTCCTGTTTGGGGAGAAGGGTGCTTTAGATAGTAATGGTCATGTTGTGCGGATGCCTGATTATTGTCTTCCAAAGCTACTACTCTATTCCGAACTTAAAAATGGAAAGCGTAATAATGCTGGTGGTCAACAAAAGAGGTTTAAAGACTGCCTCAAGAGAAATCTAAAAAACTGTAGTATAAACACCGACAACTGGGAAACACTGGCCTGCGAGTGCTCCAGTTGAAGAACAGCCTTTACCAAAAAGAGGTGTCATGGACTTTGAAGACACTCGAACTCAGGAAAGAAATGTGCTAAGAGGAAGGCACGCTTGGCAAAATTCACACCGTGATCAACTCCCACCTGGAAACCAATGTCCCCACTGTGGAAGTACGTGTGGGTCCAGAATTGGCCTCCACAGTCACTTACGGACTCATTTTTAAAACCATGTTTATAGAAGACAATCTTACTCGGCTACGAGTGATCACCAAAGAAGAAGAAGAAGAAGAATGTGTATTTAGATAGCAATGTGTATCCACCCTGAACGTAATTTATTGAATTTATGGTTTGAGGAATGCCCTCCGTAGAGAAGTGCATCTGTCTCCATCATTATTAACTTCCAGGAGGAATTTGAAAACTTTCCTTTTTATCTGACATATAGTGGCTGAAGAGACTGGCTGTTCCTGCCAATCCTGAGATCACTGGATGAAACAATGTTTTTAATTGCAACTGTTTTAGAAAGTTTTAGCTGAAACTGTTTTTAGATGTAAACTTTTCTAGAATGGTTTTTACTGTGTTTTCCATCATGGGCTCTCTTGGGAGAAAGGGTGTGATATCAATTCTCTCTCTCTCTCTCTCTCTCATCTATGAGGAAGAGCAGTACAAAAATTCAGAAAATAAATAGATCTTTTTATATAATGTTGGGGGCCCTTCCAGGTATCATATTAAATGGGACATCCTATGCCATCATCATCATCATCATCATCATCATCATCATCATCATCACCATCATCATTTTATTATTTATACCCCATCCATCTAACTGAGTTCTGGGTTGCCCCAGCCACTCTGGGTGGCTCCAACATATATAAAAACATAGAAGAAGAAGAAGAGTTTGGATTTGATATCCCGCTTTATCACTACCCGAAGGAGTCTCAAAGCGGCTCACATTCTCCTTTCCCTTCCTCCCCCACAACAAACACTATGTGAGGTGAGTGGGGCTGAGAGACTTCAGAGAAGTGTGACTAGCCCAAGGTCACCCAGCAGCTGCATGTGGAGGAGCGGAGACGCGAACCCAGTTCACCAGATTATGAGTCCACCGCTCTTAACCACTACACCACACTGGTGTATATGGTGTATGGTGTATATAGCAAAATATTAAACATTTAAAAACTTCCCTATAATCGGATCTGACTTCAGATGTCTTCTAAAGGATGTATGGTTACTTATCTCTTCGGCTCGGGGTTTGCATAACCCCATACCCTCCAACATTTCTCCAATGAAAATAGGGACATCCTAAGGAAAAGCAGGACATTCTGGAATCAAATCAGAAAACTGGAATGGTTTCTGTAAATCCGGGACTGTCCCCGGAAAATAGGGACACTTGGAGGGTCTGTGGGGGTCTTTCTTCCCACCCTTCCTACAGTTGGTGAGGTCTGAATCTGGGACCTGTTGCACGCAAATGCATGTGCCAGCACTGAGCTATGCTCACGAGGAACTAACATGAGGTGTTTTTAAAATGTTTGTGAGCCTTGACGCACACTATAGCAGGAATTGTCATTCTCTCTGCCTAACAGGATTGTTGTGATTATAACATTGGGAAGATCTGAACCATGCACACCACCTTCAGCATTGTGGATGAAAGGTGGGGTATAAATACAATGAGATTTTTTTTTAAAAAAAATCACATACATGAGGTTGTCAGAGGATAGAGATTAACAGCCTTGACCTGTGCTGTGCCATAGTCTATTTTGGAAATTCACATGGTGATCCTCAAAAGAGAGGCCAGTGTCTATTTTCCCTTGAACCCTTAAGCGGTGCCAAGTACCTTCTTGACTGAAATCCAATATTTAGTCAGCATTTCTCCGCTCAATTTCTGGAAGGGTGCCCAGGATGTGTGTGCTTAGAGAGAATAGCCCCGGAGGCACAGATCGATGGCATGTTTCCCAAAAGGGAATGAGAAATGAAAAAGGCTCGAGCCTTTCCAAATAAATAGGCAGAAGCCTTTTATTCTCAGTAATACCTTGGATTCTGAGATACAATTGGGTGTGTTTGTCTCCCTGTTGTCCTAGTTACTGCCCAACCGGCAATCTCAATTTATGCCACCACCGTTTGATCAGTAGGCCAAAAGCCTGAATCTGTGGTGGTTCTTGGCAGGCTGGGACTATCAAGGCTTCCTTTGCAATCTCCATCATTCATACCTCGCCAATTTGTCTTGGATTTCAATGGGTTTTGTTAATTCCAAATGTTGCGATCCTTTAAACAGGTATGCATTAAGTTCAGGCGACTTGCCCATATTAGAGGGGCACCAAGAAATGAGGGAAGCTTTTCAGTTTGATGCTGAAAGGAAGAGCTGCCACTTCAAACTCCATTATTTGAAGGACCAAGAGGCATTTAATACCAGTGGTAGACTTTGGTACTATGGCACCCTGAGATAGGTCAAAATTTGCCCCTTGTGTTGTGCCAGGCTTTGGGAAGAAGGTGGGAGGACTATAGGACCCTGTCAGAGCCCTCATGCCTCCTTCCCATAGCTGGGTGGGTGCCCCCTCTCTGCTCAGTGCCCAGTGTGGCAGAACTGGTCACACTGCCCTAAAACCGCCTCTGTTTAGTACCCTACTGTTCTTGATTCCAACATGTTAAACTATGGAACTCACCTCCCTAGGAGGCAGTGATGGCCACCAACTTCAATGGCTTCAAAAGAGGAATAGTCAAATTCATGGAGGATAAGGTTATCAATGGATACATGCCATGTTTCCCTCCACAGTTGGAGGCACCAAGGCTTATGAATTCTAGCTGCTGAAAGCCACAGGAGGGGAGAGGGGAGATTTCCCGCAAGCAACTGGTTTGCCACTGTGAGAACAGGATGTGCTAGACCAAATGGGCCATTTATTTATTACATTTCTATCCTGCCCTTCATCTGAGGATCACCGCGGGCTCTTCTTATGTTCTGATATGCCAACTAGAACCTCTGTGTATGATGGAAGTATACCTTCCGCTCTCAGATCTTGCAAATGCTTACGGCTTTTTAAAAACATTTTCTGCCATTCCTCTCCAGCCTTTTCGCTCTTTTTTAATGCAAAGAAATGCAGACAAATAACATTGCAACCCTTTATGTGTGTACTTGGAAGTAAGGCCAGTTTTCAAAGCGGTGCACAGGATCGCAGCTTTAATCTGAGAGCTGGTCTCCTTTAATGTTTCTAACATCACTATTAGAAATGCATCATTTGCATGCAGAATCAATCCCCGGTGTCTCTAGGTAGGGCTGGGAAATCCCCCTGCCTGAAATGTTGGAGAGCTTCTTCTGCATTCATAGAAGTATTAGATTTGGTTTTGGCCATGGCTACCATACAGAGAAATAATGATATGCCCTTTCAAGATGTTCAGCGAAACGTCCTTTGCTTGCTTCCCTTTAAGGTGAGAGGGGCCACCTGCATTAGCTTGCAGAATCAAGCCTTGCCATATTTGATTAACAAACACAAGAGAGCAATGAATGAGTGGATGGGGATGTCAGGTAGATGCCCTGTTAAAAGTGAGTGAACAAGGAGTGGCAATCTCAGAATAAACACCTAGAAATGGATCCAGATGAGAAGCCTTGTTAGCCAAGTTAGATTGACTTTTTCAATTTAATTTTGACAGTCTGTGAGCAATTTGTTTTCTGCCTTCCTTCCCCCCACCCCCCCCCCTCTGGCCTTTCCCCAAATAAACTTTCTTTATCTACTTTGACGTTTGGTTTTGTTGGTTTAAAAAGGCATTTCTCACTAAAAGTTTAAAAGTCCCATGTGCTGGGACTGCAGATTGTGTATCTTCTGTGCTTTGGGGAAATGAAACTGATGTTATTTTTATTTTGTTTCCCGACAGCAGGGGTGTAGGGGAGGGCTTAGGTCCATAAGGCTTGTGTTGTAAGAATTTAAGAGAGTTATCTAGATAAAGGGTTCGATTCCGGGTGGAATCCTGAACCTCGGCAGGACGTTATTTTGAAACCCCTGCCTGCGCAGAAAAGACAGAGACCAGACCAGAGTTCTAATGGGAAGCAAGGCGGCTAGTAAGCCTGATCTTTATTAACAAATACTGTTGCAACAGAGTTCTCACTCACCACATGCTGGATGGAGGAGCAACCTCGAACAAAAGTGCGCCCGCCCCTATATAGACATTTTTAATCCCCCCCCCGGACCAAGACCACCCCCCAGAAACACCATGCATACACCATAGGAGGGGTGTAGCCCGAGACCCCCCCCCAGATACATCATGGTTACATCATGAAAGGGGAGGTCTGGTGGCAGCAATCTGAGCATCCTGGACCCTGCCCCCTCTTGTCCTCCACTAAACACCCACCAAGTGAAACAAAAGAGGTATTTACATTTCCCTGTTTCTCAGCCAAGTTAATCACACCCTTTTGCCTTCATCTATGTTTGTTATCTCTGGAATGGCTACCTGTCTGGCACTCAGGTATCAGGATGCCAGGAATTATCACTCAGGCAGAGGGAGGGCTGCTGAGTAGCTGGAGGGGCAACCCCCCTTTGTTCCTGAGACAAAGAAATACACACATGTGGGCTTGTTTGCTTGGCACACTTATGAACATTTAATATATATATAAAAGGAGTTGATTTCTTATTACACTTGGAAGCAGCTGGACAGCCTAGGATTTGGGGAGTGCTTCAGCCTGATTGGTGGCAGACAATCAAAATTCTTCTAGTGAGAACCCTTACCCCAAAAATATGGGAGTCTGCCAGGGGGGAAAGACTCCATTTCCCCAGATCCATCACCCTGAATTAGAAGTAGGATAGCATTGCCAAGGCATGTTAGCATTGTTTGCAATGGAAACTGAGCGTCAGGAATTATACAAAAGGCTTCAGTCCTACATACCCTTCCCTGAGGCTGAATCCCCAGCATATTCAAATTGAGTGACTCCTGATAAAACAGGCATATGACTGGACTGCACAGAATCCTATATTACATGGAATTCCAAAGCCTGCTGCCACTTGTTGCATTCAGATGGGCAACTACCCAAGCAAAGTACAGCGAAGTCCACTGAAATCAATTGGCTTGGCAGCACTCTAATCCAGGCTTCCTCAAACTCGGCCCTCCAGATGTTTTGAGACTACAGTTCCCATCATCCCTGACCACTGGTCCTGCTAGCTAGGCATCATGAGAGTTGTAGTCCAAAAACATCTGGAGGGCCGAGTTTGAGGAAGCCTGCTCTAATCTCTGTTGGTTTGTGGCTTACTGGAAAGCACATCTTGCAAACACCACTTTGAGGTTGGCTAGTACTGCAGCAGAATAGGAAATTGCCACCTGCCTAAACCCTCCCACACCTTGCTCTTGCAGCTTTAGCTGAATTGGCAAAAATGACCGGGGAAACCAGAGATCAAGAGGACAATAAATTTAATAAAGAATGGGGAAATTTCTTAAGCTACTTGAAAGAACACTGTAAACAATTGAAAACATTGGCAGGATTTTGAAAACTCTTGCATTGAAGCGAGAACTATGATAGAAATTGAGTTTTAAGAAAATATGGAGAATATGATAAGATGCAGTTTAAAAAGAATATCTGGGGAAACCATGGAGGGGTGGAGGGAAGTTCCAGGATTCTGAGAATCCTATTTGTAAAATGATTATGATTTATGTATGATGTTAAAAGTGAAAATGAATTTTAAAAGTTATTTTTTTAAAACACACACACACTGGCAACCCTAGAGTTGAGAGACTAGTTTGGACTAGTCCAAAGCTGCTCAGTGAACTGAAAGGTGAGTGGATATCCTGTCTCCAAGTCTCTCCAACACTGGATAAAACGGGCTGCCCAGAGGGGTCCATCACAGATGTGAGTGGAGGTGTTCACAAGTTACCTTCTGTGATTGTACAATCTGTCTACACAAATAGTTGAGCTGCACACTCATGCAATTACTAGCATGTAACGTCCAACAAGTCCGTGCAGTTCATGTACCCTTGTTCACAATAGCTGAGCTGTACGGATCAACAAGTGCAGACTCTTTCACACAAACACTTGTACACATGTAGAGGCGGCTTGCACTTCTGCCTGGGGTCATGTGTGAGCGAGCCTGATGTTGAGTAGAAATGGCAGCATTTCCACATGGTATCAAGCAGGGAGAAAGGCAATAGACATGCTAGTTTTCTGGACAGGATTGCACAAGTTGCTGCCAGCTCATGAGCCTTTTTTTTTTTTTTTTAACACGCTGCTACTGATTCCAAAACTGGGATCTTCAAAGGAGTATTTGTGTGTGCCATCTGGAGAGCACAGCAAAGAATTCACTCTGCTGTTCTTGATTTCCAGAATTGCACAAACAATCGTCCTTGCAACATGGCACGCAGCACCTGCTGGTGCCAGAGGTTTTTGTTTGTTATCCACAGCGGTGTAATTATCTAACTTCATTTGTCGCAGATTGCTTCAGCGTGTGTGAATAATGGAGCAGCGATGATAAAAAACGATTAGCCTTCTGATTAGAAAGGATGTGCAATGGTGAGCAGTTTTGCTTATCTGCAGAAAGGGCAAAGCAAAACCTTTTGGCACCGCAAAGGAACCAACAACCCGTCCTCAAAACCAGATGAGGAGTGTGCTGCCAGCAATTGAGCAAGCAATCCTTTCTCCCTTGTTGAGTTCCATGTCGAGGAAAGCTCATGCAATGCATTTTTTAGTGGTAGGCTCACCGTTTGAGCGGTTTAGCCCTCCCCCTTTCTGCGTTGTGATGATGAGACAGAGCACTTTTTATGCTGATACTTAAGCAAGCAGAGGAAAAACCCTGGGGTTTTCCCATCTGGAAAGGCCCTCCCTCCCTTGGCATCACTTCCAGGGCTGTGCACCTGTTACTTTCCGCTCTTCATCACTAGATGTCACTCCTGCTTATGCTAAAACCACACACACAAATCACCGCAGATAACTTCCCCAGTAGTGAGGATAATGATAACGGCAGCGGCAATATTATGCTGGTACTGGTGACAATTAAGGGACCCAGGTGGCGCTGTGTGTTAAACCACAGAGCCTAGGGCTTGCCGATCAGAAGGTCGGCGGTTCAAATCCCTGTGATGGGGTGAGCTCCCGTTGCTCGGTCCCAGCTCCTGCCCACCTAGCAGTTCGAAAGCACGTCAAAGTGCAAGTAGATAAATAGGAAGCGCTCTGGCGGGAAGGTAAACGGCGTTTCCGTGAGCTGCTCTGGTTCACCAGAAGCGGCTTTGTCATGCTGGCCACTTGACCCGGAAGCTGTACGCCGGCTCTCGGCCAATAAAGCGAGATGAGCGCCGCAACCCCAGAGTCGGACACGACTGGACCTAACGGTCAGGGGTCCCTTTATCTTTACTGGTGATGATTGCATAGCATTTATACAAACCACCCCCAACCTGGTGCTCTTCTGATGTGAGACTCCCTTGCTCTGTTCAGGTCAACCATGCCCAACTTGGAGCGGTCCTGATGCTGTGGACTCCAACTCCCATCACCCTCATCAGTCAGCCCTAAACCAGCTTGGTTTAGGTGAATCTGTGACTGTTGTTACTGTGGAAAGGGATACATAGAAGGGGGCTTGTGTCATGCAGATGGGAAATCTGGTCACTGTGGATTTTGCATTAATGCCACAATTTTGCATTCATAATACAGTTACTCTTCTGCTGATCATCGCAAGAGCCTCTTTAAGCCTCTTGTGTAAAACATCCTATGGACACTAGGACCTGGGAGACCAGGTTTCAAGCCCCCACTTATCTATGAAACTCACTGGGTGAGTTTGGGCCACTTACTGTAGGGTTGCCATATTTCAAAAAGTGAAAATTTGGACGCACAAGTTGTTGAGCTGGGCACATTTCCGCCCAGGTTTCCCCAGACATTTTAACCAATTTTTGGACACTGTTTCTGATGGATGAATCCTGGATATGTCCAGGAAATTCGGGACGTATGGCAGCCCTAATTACTGCTTCTGAACGTAACCCACCTCACAGGGTTGTTGTGAGGATGAAAAGCAGAGGGGGAGAACCTTGAGTTCCTTGGACGACAGGTAGGGCATAAATGTAGCTAGTCGATAAAATCAAATTATGAGAAGGCTCGTCAAAACTCCCAGCTCCTTGGAGATGCCAGCAATGGCACCGATACACTGCTCTTCAGACCTTCAGCATGCGCCTGGTAACTGTACAATCATTTTGTTGGTTTCACAAGAGGGGGGCTTTCAAGCCTGCTGCTTCCCCTCTAAGCACACGAGGCTCTGATCTTCTTGTTGTTCTTTCCATGGGTGCATTCCCAGGCTACCTGTCACAATTCTGTTTTGCAAAGGGTATGTCTGCTACCAACATCGAACTAGGGAACGAACACGCCATCTTACATTTCCTTACAAGAGGAGATCAATTATGAATAATAGAAAGAGATGGTTAAATGTTGCAGCGTGCCCAGGGGAGCCATGACTGGCAGCATAAAAGGGCTGAGTTTTTAAAGAGGTTTCTTTTATAGTTCATCTGGCAAGGAGACAAGCAGCAGATAAATAAAAAACGGGTGGAGAATGGCAGGCCTGGGTGGGTCTCCCCTCAATTCCTTCCTCCAGATAATGTATAGAGATGTTGATTAACAACGGGCCCAGGACAGAACTCTGTGACACCACACATGTCACTTTTTTCCAGGGTGATGAGGAACCATTAGTGAGCACTTGTTGGGTTCGGTCAGTCATCCAGCGTGGACAGGGGCGTAGCAACGGGGGGGCAGGGGGGGCGGGCCGCCCCGGGTTCCACCCCAGAGGGGGGGTGACACTTTTTTTAAAAAAAAAAATTTTTTTTTTGAAAAAAAATTTTTTAAATTTTTTTTTTTTAATTTTAACTTCATTAAAAAAAGAGATAATAGACACACACACACAACCCCCCACACCTCACAAAGTGGCACCATCAGAGGGGGTGACACTTTATAATTTTTTATAATTTTTTATTATTTTTTTAATTTTTTATTATTTTTTATTTATTTTAACTTTATTGAAAAAAAAGAGATAATAGACACACACACACACACACACACACAACCCCCACACCTCACAAAGTGGCACCATCAAAGAGGGGTGACACTTTTTAAATTTTTTTTTTTAAAAATTAATTTTAATTTTTTTTAAATTTTTTTTTATTTTAACTTTATTGAAAAAAAGAGATAATAGACACACACACACAAAACCCCCCCACACCTCACAAAGCGGCACCATCAGAGGGGGGTGACACTTTTTAATTTTTTTTTAAAAAAAAATTAAATTAAAGTGGTGGGGGGGGGGGTGACAAAAAAAATTCCGCCCTGGGTACCACCTGGGCTTGCTACGCCTCTGAGCGTGGACCAAAAACCTTTTTGCAGTAAGGAAAGTGACAGGCAATGCACCACACATATCATTTAACCTCCCTGCAAGCAAATAAGCCCTCGAACCTGCCCACAGACTTTGTGCAAACAAATGAGGCTGCATGCTTAATAAACATGTCCTCTGGAAGTGACCAGCACCCCCACAACTGAACTCCTTGGCCCATTGGCATAATAACACGCTCTACAAAAAATAATAATTCCTGCCTCTGCTTAAATGACTACCGGAAGCTCAAGTAGTGGCCACCAGGGGGCGAGCTTTTTCTGTGAGTACAAATTCCATGTCGAATCACCTTCTTGAACTTAACCATGGGCCATCTCTGATGGTATTCCTCCGTATCCTTAGAACATATTTATTTAACCGTGCATTTGAAGATATATAATTCCAGTCTTAGGGTGCTTCCAGGAGATGCATTCATCCTGGCTTGTTTTTGGGGTAAATTAGATTAGATGGATTATATTGTGCAACCTGAATTTGCTAGTATGTGACTGGATCCTACTTGAAGATAGCAGCAGCCTTTGCTATTCCTGCCCGGTGCAGCTGAATATTATCCTATCGTGCTTTTAATATGTACGTTGCCTCAATACTTTGAAACGCAGGGATAGGGGAGAAATCTGATTCAGTTAAGTTGAACCCTCCCAATTCACGCTTTCCAAAGCAATATGAGAACCCCAAAATATCTGCCCAAATTAACCAGCGTTTTACAAAAAATTCATATATTAGGGGAAAGCATGACTAAAAACGAAAATACCATACAGAAATGCATCACATTAAAGTAAATTACTTGCAAAAATGTGTGCATTAGTTAAAACGACACACAAGAATATATTTATGGGGGGGGGGGGAGCCATTCCAGAGTGAACAGTATTCAACCAAGTTTTACTTAGAGTAGACCTATTGAAATTAATGGACCTTGCTTAGTCATGTTTATTAATTTCATTGAATTATAGAATCATAGAGTTGGAAGAGACCACAAGGGCCATCCAGTCCAACCCCCTGCCAAGCAGGAAACACCATCAAAACATTCCTGACAGGTGGCTGTCAAGCCTCTGCTTAAAGACCTCCAAAGAAGGAGACTCCACCACACTCCTTGGCAGCAAATTCCACTGTCGAACAGCTCTTATTGTCAGGAAGTTCTTTCTAATGTTTAGGTGGAATCTTCTTTGTGTCTACTCTAAGTAAACCTGTTGCCACCTAAATTCAGTTCTCCACCCCTATAGTAAAAAGCACTAATCCTAATACTACCGGTATGCAAGACACTCTTCTTTGCCAATCATGATTGACTCACACCTGAAATAGTGACAGCCTGGAAGCGCCCTCTGCTGACAGCTGGATCTTAACAGGGAAGTGAAAATTCCCCATGTTTAATGTGGGGAAGACCAGCACATGCAGAAATGTATCAAAGCCTCGCAAAACCTGCTTTCATATGTTTGAGCAACTACATTTTAAGAGCATAGCTGTCAACCTTTCCCTTTTCTTGTGAGGAATCCTATTCGGAATAAGGGAATTTCCTGCATAAAAAGGGAAAAGTTGACAGCTATGTTTAAGAGTGATCTTTCTGCTTCACAATAAAGGCAAGAAAACACTTACAGGGCTAAAAATCCCCATTTTTGGAAACCGCATTTGCGTCTTGCCCTTTCCTCCAAGGATCTGAGGACAACATGTCCGGGGTTTATCCTACTTTGTTCTCATAACAACCCTGCGAGGTAGGGCAAGGCGGAAGAGAGTGAGTTCCCTAGCTGCTTGTGGGTCTGGACCTCGTCCTCGCACTCTAGAATGCACCATTTTCAATAGACATGCAGGGAGCAGGTGGCGCTGTGGTCTAAACCACTGAGCCTCTTGGGGTTGCTGATCAGAAGGTCGGCGGTTCGAATCTGCGTGACAGGGTGAGCTCCTATTGCTGTGTCCCAGCTTCTGCCAACCTAGCAGTTCCAAAACACACCAGTGCAAGTAGATAAATAGGTACCGCTGCAGCGGAAAGGTAAATGGCATTTCCTTGCACTCTGGCATTCGTCACAGTGTCCCGTTGCGCCATAAGCGGTTTAGTCATGACCCAGAAAACTGTCTGTGGACAAACGCTGGCTCCCTCGGCCTGGTGCAAGATGAGTGCCACACCCCATAGTCGCCTTTGACTGGACTTAACTGTCCCAGGAGTCCTTTACCTTTTTACCTTTTGCACACATACAGAGGCAGGCTGTCAGTAGCCTCCGAGCGTTGCATACACAGCAAATGCAGCAATTCTACTTTCCCGGATCATCGTAATCTGCCTGCCTACACGAACGTGCTCATGCTCTCGTGCTCACTCTGGTTCTGCCTGCCTCCTCCAGCTCTCCCGCCTCCTCATGAACTGACATTATGTTAGAGATAATCCGCCCCCTTGTTTTAATGCATGGCGGAGGAGATTTTGTTTCCTGCCTGTTTGTCACAACGGTTGGAACTCAACAGAGCTAAGAGAAACCTGCTCCTAAATCCCTGACCCTCTTCTTTTCATCACGTTAATTGTCCCACCTGTAAAGAGGACTTAATTTTGCAACTAATTGTCGGCTGGGGATTACCGGTAGCTATGCACATGGGTAGGTTTGGTAGGAATGTTTGAGGCTGAGGTTTCTCTGTGGGAAATTCCTAGGGATATGTTTGGGGTTGTTTTTTTTTACAGGGGCAGGGGGAGTGTGGCTGCAGCTTCTGTCTCAGTTATTTCATTTAGTAACTACAGTGGTACCTCGGGTTACATACGCTTCAGGTTACATACGCTTCAGGTTACAGACTCTGCTAACCCAGAAATATTACCTCGGGTTAAGAACTTTGCTTCAGGATGAGAACAGAAATCGGGCAGCGGCGGCACAGCGGCAGCAGGAGGCCCCATTAGCTAAAGTGGTGCTTCAGGTTAAGAACGTTTTCAGGTTAAGAACGGACCTCCGGAACAAATTAAGTACGTAACCAGAGGTACCACTGTAATGATATATGGTTAGTTCCTATGATTGACGATGAAGAAGAAGAGTTTGGAAGAAGAAGAAGAGTTTGGATTTGATATCCCGCTTTATCACTACCCAAAGGAGTCTCAAAGCGGCTAACATTCTCCTTTCCCTTCCTCCCCCACAACAAACACTCTGTGAGGTGAGTGGGGCTGAGAGACTTCAGAGAAGTGTGACTAGCCCAAGGTCACTCAGCAGCTGCATGTGGAGGAGCAGAGACACGAACCCAGTTCACCAGATTACGAGTCTACCGCTCTTAACCACTACACCACACTGGCTTATATGATGGTCATATAAATGATGCTGAGAGACAGAGGAGACACGATAGCTGTCTTCAAATATGGATTAAAGCAGTGCTTCCCCCCCCTAAAAAATAAAAGTTTAGGGGTACTCTCATTTTACTACTCATATTGAAATACTGCCCCTCAACAAGGCTAAACTTAGATTCACAAAATGTTTAGTGGTATGTGTACCCCTGCATACCCCCAGGGGGGAAAAAGCACTGGATTCAAGCTACAAGAAAGGAGATTCCGACTAAACATCAGGAAGAACTTTCTGGCAGTGAGAGCTGTTCGACAGTGAAACAGTCCCCCTGGAAATATGGTGGACTTGCCTTCACTGGAGGTTTTTAAGCAGAGGTTGGGTGGCCACCTGCCTTGGACGCCTTAACTGAGAATCAAAGACTCATAGAATCATAGAGCTGGAAAGGACTTTGAGGGTCATCTAGTCCAGCCCCTTGCAATGCAGGAATCTCAACGCCTTTCCAATTGTGCTAGCAGTTTTATTGCTGCACCAGTAGGATTAGACTCCTGCATTGCAGGACAATCGGACTAGATGACCCTCAGAGTCCCTTCAAACTCTATGATTCATCTCACTGTGCTACAATTTAAAGTGCCACACAACCCACACCAACAATAGATTCCTATTCCCCTCACAGAGCTACAGTTCCTGGAGGGTTTAACAATCATTCCCTCTTTGCAGGGAACTCTGGGAACTGTAGCTCTGTGAGGGGGACTGGGACCTCCTAACAACTCTTTGCACCCTTAACGAACTACAGTTCCCAGGATTCTTTGGGGGTAAACTATGACTGTTAACATGGTATAAATGTATGGTATGAATGCGGCCTCAGGTTAATAATAATAATAATAATTCTTTTATTTGTACCCCGCCCATCTGGCCAGGTCTCCCCAGCCACTCTGGGCGGCCTCCAACAGGTATAAAAATACATTAAAATATCACAGGTTAAAAGCTTCCCTAAATAGGGCTGCCTTGAGGTATCTTCTAAATGTCAGATAGTTGTTCCTCTCCTTAACCTCTGCTGGGAGGGCGTTCCACAGGGCGGGCGCCACTACCGAGAAGGCCCTCTGCCTGGTTCCCTGTAGCTTTGCTTCTCGCAGTGAGGGAACCGCCAGAAGGCCCTCGGCGCTGGATCTCAGTGTCCGGGCTGAACGGTGGGGGTGGAGACGCTCCTTCAGGTATACAGGTTGCTTCCTTTATATAAAAAAAATTGCAGTAAGCCATCTATCAATTCTAATAAGTGGATAACAAACCAAATGACGGTATATTTAAATATACTCAGGGCAGGGATGTTCCGCATGTTCTCTCCTAGGAGAAGGGGAGCCGATGAAAGAGAACACCTAACAGAACGACAGAAGATCAAAAGATACCCCAGGAAAAACAGTGTGCTTGGATTTCAGCTACTGCACACTGATCTACATAGCACCATCACCTAGGGATTATCGCTATAATGATATTCTCTGAAAGGTCATAGCTTGCCATCAAACCTCTCCAGCTCAGAAAGGCATTTGTAAACAGCACCCTTTCATCTTTTGCTGATGCTGTTGGCTGCATCTCTGAGCTTTCCCACACTTTGTTTTTTGTGTACCTTTGGATGTTGATTTTCCCTTCCCTTCCCTTTCTTTCTCTGTCCCTCTTTTCCTTTTACAATTTCATGACTATACAGCAAAGAGCGGAATGAGCAAAGATGATTCCTCAGATATATATATTATGTCGAGGCTGCTGATTAGGTGCTTGTTGCATTCATGCAGTACAGATGGAACCCACAAGCCATGTGGGAATTGTGCTAATCCTCACACTAATTCCCCACCGGTTCTTATATCGAGCCATGCACATAATCCAGGTAGAGCAAAGCACCATATAATCTTAATAATATAAAAGGAACCCTGCAGGATCAAGCCACAGTGGTCAACCAGATGCCCACATGCAGGACATGAGCACAGTCCTTGGAAAAACCAATCAAAATTTAACAGGGAATAGTGTGGTAGTGTGGGACGCTGGTGGCGCTGTGGGTTAAACCACAGAGCCTAGGGCTTGCCGATCAGAAGGTCGGCAGTTCGAATTCCCTCGACGGGGTGAGCTCCCGTTGCTTGGTCCCTGCTCCTGCCAACCTAGCAGTTCGAACGCACGTCAATGTGCAAGTAGATAAATAGGTACCTCTGCAGCGGGAAGGTAAACGGCATTTCCATGCGCTGCTCTGGTTCGCCAGAAGCGGCTTAGTCATGCAGGCCACATGACCCGGAAGCTGTACGCTGGCTCCCTCGGCCAATAATGCGAGATGAGCGCCGCAACCCCAGAGTTGTCCACAACTGGACCTAATGGTCAGGGGTCCCTTTACCTTTAGTGTGGTAGCAGTAGAAAAGCAATTAATAAATATGTTGGTGCCAAAGGCTGTAAATAGGCCGGACCCAACATACTGGAGCAAAAAGTCGAGTAGGTGTGCTGTGTTTGTATATGCATGGACACTAATGAAGCAAACAATCGAGCAATTACTGGAGGTGGATAACAATAACAAACCAAAGGATGACACAGTTAGAAGGGGCAGGGCAGGGATGTTTTGCATGTTCTCTCCTAGAAGGAGGGGAGTTGATGAAAGGGAACACCTAACAGGAGTACAGAAGGCCAAAGGGTTCCCCAGGCAGAACAGTGTACATGCATGGTCACCATGAACATCTCTGCCTAGGAATGCTACAGATAGCTGCATTAAAGAGAGTGCAGGATTTCTCCCCTTTGAATCCACTGCAGTCTGTTTGAGGTGCCACCTAAACATTAGGAAGAATTTCCTAACAGTAAGAGCTGTTCGACAGTGGAATTTGCTGCCAAGGAGTGTGGTGGAGTCTCCTTCTTTGGAGGTCTTTAAGCACAGGCTTGACAGCCATCTGTCAAGAATGCTTTGATGGTGTTCCTGCTTGGCAGGGGGTTGGACTGGATGGCCCTTGTGGTCTCTTCCAACTCTATGATTCTATGATTCTACCTCACCAAGCTCAGTCTGTCTTCAGCCAGCCCCTGCCAGCCAGCCTTCTTGATGTCATGGACTGACTGGAAGGAGAGGAGTGGGGTGAAGCCCCTGCTGGCAGACACCCAAGTGAACCCCCAGGTCAAAGGGAGAAGAGGGAGCAGACTGGGAGGAGGCGGTGTCTGGAGCTGGAGAGGTAACAGGGTTTAGTGAGCAGCAAGAGGCTGTGGTAGAAGGCAGTCCAGACTCAGAGGCAGGAGAGGAGGGAGACCAGGAGACAGAGGGAGAAATCCAAGGAGTCTCCCCCTCCTGCTGCAACCAGCTCCCGTCCCACCCTGGTCTCCCAGAGACAAGGTGACAAGAGCCTTAGGCTGCTGGGGAAGGAATTGGGGAGAGGAGCCTTAAGAGACCGGTGGAAAGACAGGGACCTTCAGTTCCCACAACTGCCTCATAGGGGCAACTTCTACCAGGATGAGTTGCTGTGCTCTCTGGGCCTGAGCTATTTTGTTTCTTTGAATGCAGAGTTAACTTTGCTGCCATCTTGTGAGTTATTACTGACCTGGACCTGGCCCCTGCCTCTGGCACTTGCTTACATCCAGTCCGGAGAGTGGTTCTGGTTGTCAGCATCCTCTTCCTTAGGCTCAGTGTTGGCATTATAGAGCCTGGGAGGGAGGAGAACGGGGGCAAAACTAGAATTGGCTGGCTTTGCTGGTCATTGGCTCTGGCTCCACCTACTGTTGGCCTCTCTGCCTTCCACCCCACCAGTCTCAATGGGCACCAGCCACCAATGATCCACCACATTGATTATATGCATCTCTCACCGTGATGTAGTGGTTATGGGGTTGGACTGGGACCCGAGTTCAAATCCGGGTCTCACATTTCAGTTGGATGACGTTGGGCCAGTCACTGCGTTACCTCATGAAGTACCGGTAGTTATGGGGATAAAAATGGGGAGCCATTGAGGCCACCTCGAGCTGCTTGGTGGAAAGGTGGAATGAAAATGCAATTTATAGCAACAACAACAATTGATAACGATTATGAAATAGTAAGTGGTGGCAACTGTGGTCAGCAGTCTGGATAACACAGGACAAAGAGGAAATATTGATTGTTATAATCTCAGTAAATGTTTTCAGAGTCAAAACGTGTCGTCTCGGCATCAGCAAATCCTCCCTGGTACATCCAGGGAGGCATCCCAGGGAATTCAGGGCAGGCCTGAGATGGGGATGATGACGATAGCTGAAGCCAGGGAACAAATGTGCCACTCCTTTCAGAGCCAGCTGGAAGTGGCATTGACGTGAAGCTGTAAGCCCCGCTAAGAGGGAATTACAGTGTATTCAAGACATGTGGTCTTGAGGGCATGAGCTACGCAGAGGTCTTCCGGAGATAAATAAGGCTGCCGTGCCACTCGCACAGAAACAAGGGCTGGAAATAAATCCAGCTTCGAACGACGATGGCATAGACGTGGTGCTTTGCAGGGAAAGTTGAGCTGGCAGCCTGCAAATCCGCCTCGCCACTTCTGAGCCGCCTTCCCTTAAGCATCAAGGGAGGGCAGGTCATTTATTATCATGGCTTCTTATGTGTCCCAGGCATTCATCTGTTCATATTAGGTAAGGCCGCCTCTGTGTAGTCCAGCAACATTGAGGGGCTGGCACAGTTTTGAGCACCCCAGATTTAAAAGCATTTATTACAAGTTAAATATTGGGACCTCTCTGGCATTTCATACAGCCGTTTTAGTTTCCAATGCAGTCTCAGAATCTTCAACTTTTAGCAGTAAAAATGTGGACAGAGCACAACTTTTAACCCACAGTAACACACACACACACACACACACACACACACAATTTCTGTGCTCCACCTTTGCTAAATGTGCCCTATTATCCAGATGTAAGAAACAGCTAAATTTGTTAACTAGCTATTATTCCGCTAACTCAGAATAACGGTGCTAAAAATGAAACATGAAATTAGCCTGCCATTTTTCTGTCGCTCATGAAAGGTATTAAAAACATCATTTTCTCAAGTTCTTAATTTCCATTAAAATACCTTTTCTGACAAATTAATAACATTTCAGGGATTGTTAACAGCTCCTAAACAACAGCAGGTGCGTGATGTCTTCTGCACGTGCTACGTGTACAAAACTGACTCCCTGTATATCAGGGTGTGTCCCGTTTCCCCAACATTGGCGAGAGGAAGTGGCCAGCAGGATGGTGCCGCCGGAAAAATCTAGAAGAGCCCTGCCTTTAGTCGGACATATTTTTGAATTTTTGTATTGTTTACTTATCTCTGCGGTTCCATGACAATTTGAAAATGGATAAAAATAAATTTAAAAATAAATAAAAGAGCCAGGCTACACAGCAGTGTTTACCTTGTAACCGCACACATGGGATTTTGTGGGAATTTCTTTGGGTGTGTGGCCAGAAGGGGCAGGATTAAGCACGCCATTCACATGTCAAAGTGACACCTCTCATGGAGAGAAAGTCAACAGTGCTGGTGTAGAGTATGGGTGGCACCCCAAGGTGGCAAAATTCCCTGAATAAAGCTTCACTAAAATTATATAAATTTTAATTTTGACACTTTGGGCATAAATCTCAGGCTGCCATTAAAATCAGAGGTAGAGAGTTGCCTTTCACTGAGTTGGTCCACCTTGTCATTGAATTCCACTCAATATTGATCCAGAGTAGATTCCAATGTACAGTATAGTTAGCAGCAGTGCTTTTTTTCCTGGGGGGGGGGCGCATACGCCTAAACATTTTGTGAATCTAAGTTTGGCCTCATTGAGGTGCAGTATTTCAATAAGAGTAGGAAAATGAGAGTAGCCCTAAACATATATATGTTTTTAAAGCACTGGTTAGCAGAGTAAAAACTTAAACACGTTGCAGAGTCCCCCCAAAATAGACCAGAGGCAATTGTACTTCATCCAGCAGAGCTTTACTGCTACTGAAGGCAAATGAGCATCATGGTCACAAATCCAATACATTCAGGATTGCCACAGTCCATAAGAAATCCAGTTGCAGCAGACTTAACTTAAACTTTCAAACTTATAACAAGACTAAACCTTAACACGAAGCATACTATGTACAGAACACCACACCAGAAGGAAAAGGCATAGAAAGAGAAAGTAAAGCCCAGGCTTCTTCTGGCCCTACTTTTATAGTCAGCATGACCTTGACAGAAGAGATAAGAGAACTAGTTCAAGCCAGCTGTACTCAGCTTCTCTGAAGGAATAACCCAAACATCATGAACCTTCTGCTTGTTTCTTTCACACAGAGAAGCTTCCAGAACCCTCTTGAATTAATTAGAATAGGAAAGATCTCTACACATCAGATCAATACTTTCTGCACTAAGAACTGCAAACTGACACATTTACCTCACCACTGTCTATAATGATTGGCAGCAGCTCTCTGGAGTTTCAGACAGGGGTCTCTCCTATCCCTGCCTGGAGATACCAGGGATTGAACCTGGGGTCTTCTGTGAGCATAGCAGATGCTCTATACAACCATACCTCATGTTGCGTCCACTTCAGGTTATGTCTTTTCAAGTTGCGTCCCACAGCAACCCGGAAGTACCGGAACGGTTACTTCTGGGTTTCGCTGCTCGCGCATGCAGAGAAGGGCTAAATTGCGCCACATGCGTGCGCAGACGCAGCGCTTCTGGATGCGAACGCTTCGAGTTGCGGATGTGCCTCTAGGACGGATTACGTCCGCAGTACTGAACTATGGCCCTTCCGCATTAGGTACCTTAGACTCTGTTTTATTATAAAGTGACACCCACTATCTCTTTCTCCAAACAGCCAATTAGCTTCTAGGGCCATTTTTAGATTTAGACCAGCCTCACCTTAACAATAGTTCAGTGCAAAATCAGCCACTTCAGGTAACCAGGAACATGTCCAGGCATGTTCAAGCACAGGTGTGGCCTGATAGTTAATATTCAAGCTCCGATTAGAGCAAGCACCATCTTAAAACAGCTTTAGACTGTGGTTGCAAAGGCAGTTGCGTGTTGAGTGCTTGGGGAGAATGCGATGCAGGTAAAATTAGGGAGGGAGCAGAGGTTTTTGAAGATGTGGGGCAGGATGCTATTCTTATCCAAGCCTTCTCAAAGTACCCAGGAAAACAGACTTTAGGCTTGTCAGAGCTACTTTGTCTTCTGCTAGAACCACAAGAGCTATCAACCATAGCCAGGTGCAAAAAGACATATAATTATAACATGCGTGGTTCATCCGCTTTCACTGTGCGCTACGTAGTGGGTTGCCCGCTGGCAAACTGCGAGCAAGCCGCAGAGCAAGGCTTTTTACCGGGTGCGCAGTTTGCTTCTTCCGGCTCGGGCCGCTGACACCCCTCCCTGGCTCGCCCCTTGCCTCCGCCTGAGCCGGAAGAAGCAAACCGTGCGCTGAGCAGATTTGCAAGCAAGCCACCGAGTGTGGCTTTTTACTGGACAGCGGGGCTCGGTTTGGGCGTCGCAGGGGGTGCGCCGAGTGTCACCCCCTCCAGGGTGGCACCTGGGGTGGATTGCCCCCAATGCACCCCCTTGCTCCGCCCCTGTCCATGTTATTTGCTTTACCAAATAATAGCCAAATGCATCCACCAAGAGAAAGTTTGCTCTCTCCCCTCCTCCAATTAGCACTTCTCTTTTGTAAGCTTTCCCCTTGCTGCTCACTTAAAGTCACCAAGTGCGTTTAATCCTTGGTCAAATAGCCTTTAAAACAGCTCAACCGTTGTCCAGTGCCGAGGCTATAAACAGCCTTCCATGTCTCCTGTGGCTAATCACTGATCTCACTGTGATTTAAGGCTTAAGCGCCACTCCAATTTAACTGGCTGCACTATAGTCCCATCTGTATTAATGGTGTGTGGGAATTACTGCTGCTAGCTTGTTTAACCATTTGCTGCGACTGACAACAGAGATAAAGGAAACACACTGCAAGTGGAAAATCAGCAATTCCCTACAAAAACAATGAATTTTAGGGGGGAATAGTGGTATGTTCTCACCTAGTCATTGATATTAAGGACATGGAATGTGTTAAGTACTCCAAAGTACCATATAAATGCATCATGATTAATTTTTTTAGTAATTAAGTAGAGAGGAAAATTAGTGGTGCCTGAGTGCTAAATTATAATGCAATACAAGTTTTCACCAGACCCAAATTGTCACTGGGGGTTGCTTTATTCTCCTATTTCATTTGCATTCACAGACCCTTCAACTGCCCCGCTTTAAGCAGGACACCTCGGAATTACAGAAGCCATCCCGACTTCTGAGTCAATCGCAGGATGTCCCTGTTTAGCTCCTGCAAGATCATGGCCCCCCAAGACACCTGTTTTGGGGGCCCGTGATCTCATTTAAGTCACCTGGCTTCCGTGGCATTGCAGCTCTGAAATTTTGGGGGCCTGTGCTGTTGTGAGAGTCATCTGGCTCCTGTGAGATTGCGGCCCTGAATGATGCACATTTGGGGGTGTGTGTTCTCACATGAGTCATGTGACTAACATGGGAGCATGGCCCAAAAAAACATGCACCCCCATTTTCCTCTGGGTCAGGTTGGAGGGTATGCATGTTTGTATATGCAGCTTTAACATCCATGGGGGAAATCAGCCCGTGGAACCTTGGTTCAATAACGCATTCATGGATAAAAAGATTCAAGGTACGGTAACTTGAATCAGGAATGACTGCAGCAAAACCAGGTGCATGCTTTAAGAGAACACCCAGTTTCACTGATCCAGCTTTCCAGGGAGGGAAGTCCATAAGTGATGGGTTCCTTGGTATATGCATGTTCTTTAGTCTTTGTTCTTCTGTGTCTACCCATATTCCATTTTTGTGCTTTACATAGAACTGCAGGTGTTTCTAGATTGTACAGTCTGCTTTTATTTATTTTAAAACATTTATAAACTATACGGTATTTCAAATAACTCTAAATAGTGTCCCCCCCCATTTTTTTTAATTAATTTTGTCAACTTTATAAGCAGATAACATATCGGTCAAATATCCTTGCTTCCCCCCTCACACTGTGGGAAGCCACGTGTGTCCCCCTCTCTCACAGGGGTATCCTGATCATTGTACAATTGACCTTACAAACTATATTTAACATCCTTGCTTGGGCCTGGCCCAAGTCCCGGGCCAGGCATTCCTACTTGCTCAATTTCATATTTCATTTGACTTCCCCATGTCCCTCTCTGTTGGTTTCATTACCTATCCTTTCTAGCAGTTTTCATACTTCTAATTTCAAAGTAATCCAATAAAATGTACATTACATTCATAATCCAACAAAAAATAATAAAATAACAGAAAATTCATTTTACTTAATACAACCCATTTTTCTAAATAGTGTTAAACGTAAAACAAAAACTCATTGTCATTGTTCAGCCTTGGGTCCCCAGGTGAGGTTGGCCAGGCTTACCAAACCCATCATCTCCAACCAGCTTAGCCAATGATGGGATGGTGGGAGTCCGTCAACATGTCGTTTGGGGACCCAAGATGGAAGGACACTGTGAAGCAGTGCCTTGAGATCACACCATGGTGAGAAAGTTGACTACGTTCCAAATGCAGTAGACAACTAGAAATGTTAAGTGTGATAAAATCCTTTGCAGGGAAGATCTCTGGAGTCTTCCCTTATAGAAATGTGTTTCTTAGCAACTGTGTAATTCTATAGTTAGCCCTCATTAATTTTTTTTTTGGGGGGGGGAATTATTCTCTCATTCTCTCTCCTCTTCTAAAAACTGACTCAGGTTGCTCAAAGACACTGACTGACAGAGAGAAGGAAAAAGTAATTAATGAATCAATGAATGCAATTCATTATCTCAAAATGTGGTGGATACCTCTAGCTTAAAGGTCTTTTTAAAAACAAGTAGATAGCTTTACAGAGGACAGATCTATTAACCATGACAGCCAAAAATAGAGCTTAGATATATCCTTGCTACTTGATGTGGGAGTCTGGAGAGCAATGACAGAAGGCCTTCTCAATCTGTGACCTCCCCTAGGGCCATCTGCTTGTTGGAGAGAGTGGTAGACTAGTTTCGCATGAACTCAAAGGCTACCTGTCCCTTCCATGCCAGCCTGTCCCCCTCCCCATCCCCCTCCCGGTGCACCCCAATACACACACTCAATTGCTGATTGTTTCACAAAATAAGGATGCAAATTTTTGTTGTCTGTTCTGCTTAAGCTAATACAATTTCAGTAACTGAAAATTTCAGTAACTGAAAACAAGCACTTCATAGCTTCCTGGATGGTTTTGCTTAATAAGACTAAAGAGCCCTTAAATTATCAGAAGTGCTTTATTCTTGGGGTTATCGCTAGGCAAGGTACCTTTACATTGTGGGAAATATATATATATATATATTCAAAGCATGGGGCTAAACACACTCTCCAACAAGAGAAAGCCCCCAGCAGAGTATTAAAATCACAGAATCATGTAGTAGAGGGAAGTGTGTGAATAGGCTGTTAGACCTTTTAAATATCTCATTCTAGTCCACTTACAGTGCTTCCCCTCTCTACCCCTCTTGCAGTGATCAGTCCACACTGTTTAGTAAGTTTAAATGCTTTACTCACCAACTCCAAAGGTCAGATTCATGCATTATTCTATACAGCAGCAAGTAAACACCGGCAGAAATCTTGGGTGGGTGGGTGGGTGGGGGGATATAGTGAAATACCAGTAGCTCTAAGCATGCAGTCTGAGCTTGTAGCAAGCAAGCTCAGGCATGTCTTGTCTTGGTGAATTCATATGGTGAAAGAGAGCAGACAAAGGAGGAAACATAACTTCCTTCCTTGTAGGTTAGGGGTCTGACCCAGCTGAGTCTAGGAATACAATTCTGTGGTCTTAATCCCTTCATGCATTAACTAGCCCTAATCTTACTGGTTATATTTGATTGCAGCTTCTCAAACACAAAACATGTTATTTCCTTGCAAATACTGAAGCAACTACATCCAGGTAATCTCAGGTAATCTGGAGCTCCCCTTGAGTTAGAGTCACAAGTTGTTCTCTAATCATGATTCTTTGTTATTCACTGCAGGGTACTGCTGTGAAATCAGTGCTTCTCAAATAGCTAATTTACCTGGCCCTTGGAGTCTCTCAGCTCCTTGAAGCTTTTTTGTGAGTTTGTCAGAGTTCATAACTTCTGACTGGATTGCAAACGATGCAATCAGCTTTTAATTAAAAACCCAGCAAGCCTATGCCAGAAAGGGTTTTAAGCTGGTTACCATTATGAATTGCGATCTACAGGGTGACAGGGATAGACTGTCGGGCTGAGGCATGACAACTGGAACATAATCCTCCCTGATTAATTAAAAGCAGAAGACTGTTAATCTCTAGGTTAATCTGAACAATTTGTCACAAATATTTTTTTAAAAAACCAACTCACATAAGATTGCCAGACAATTTCGGTTATAAGGTCAAACTAGGGGATAACAAGCCGCTTAACTCAACCTCTTATCCCATTTTTATGTTAGTGCATCAATATTCTCATTTTGTTCATGCTGCTATTTCCAGATACAGCCTGCCAAAGTCTTCATATGTCCAAACATTGTTGACATTTTTGTATTTTCATTTTTAAAAAATACTTCATCCACAAGATCTCAGAGACTGTTACCTAAGTTCAGTATGGTATTGTTATGGTAGCATGGGTGACCTTTTGGGGCATAGGATGGACTTTGCAAGTGCAGCCCACCTCATCTCAAGCAGTTGCACTTCTGTACACATAATTTCCACAGAAATCCATTTTTACAATTTGCCTTTCTTTCTTTCTTTCTTTCTTTCTTTCTTTCTTTCTTTCTTCAGGCTTCCTTAGGCTATTACAATGGGAGTGTGTACGTATGTATGTGTGAAATGGTAGGCTTTTAACATGGAGGTCTGATCTGTAAAAGGTAAAGGACCCCTGGACAGATAAGTCCAGTCAAAGGCGACTATGGGGTTGCAATGCTCATCTCGCTTTCAGGCCGAGGGAGCCGGTATTTGTCTGCAGACAGCTTTCCGGGCTGTGTGGCCAGCATAACTAAACCGCTTTTGGAGCAACGGGACACCGTGACGGAAACCAGAGAGCATGGAAATGCCATTTACCTTCCCACTGCAGCAGTACCTATTTATCTACTTGCACTGGTGTGCCTTCAAACTGCTAGATTGGCAGGAGCTGGGATAGAGCAACAGGAGCTCACCCCGTCACAGGGATTCGAACCACCGACCTTCTGATTGGCAAGCCCAAGAGGCTCAGCGGTTTAGACCACAGAGCCACCTGCGTTCCTGATCTGTAGGCTCACCTGTAGTTTCCTGTTGGCTATGTTCTACTCCCCGCCGCTGCCAGCAGTGGCTGTGACAAGGTCAAGTATATCTGCTGCTGTCATAAAATACAAGCATTTCTCTCTCTTTCTGAGAGCAGCCACCATGGCAGCAGTCTAAGGAAGGATGGATGGACAAACAAACAAATAAACAGGAGACTTTAGGAAGTTAGGTGTGATGGTAGTTACAGTCCAACAACACCTGGAGGGGCAGAGATTCCCTATACCTCCTTTAAGGGCTGTCTTCTCCCATGCAGACCCACCTAAGCTTTATGATCTGCTTTCACAGATAACTTAGACAGTCCTGAATGACTTGGAATGAAAAAACTCAGTGAGGATAATCCAATATAGTCCTGCAAGGCATTCAAAACAATTGGGGAGGCCCTCGGTGCCCCACCTTTGGGAACCCCACCATTTTGCCACCTGAAGGTGCCTCCCCCACCCTGCTCCACCGCTCGCCAAAGCCTCGCTTATGGAGGTTGCACAGCTGCAGCAGTTGTGGCGGGTTCTTTGGGTGGAGATCTTGCAAGAGTTATTGAAGATCTTGCTGGAAGCAGCCATTGCAGCTGCACCACCTTGGCAGCGTTGGCAGGGGCAGACGTAGGGGCATTGCTTCATTCCACCTCATGGATGGGCCATTATGACACCCCGGCTTTGAAATTCTCTGCCATTTACTATTCAGTTGGCTTCTACACTTTAGGCTCCAGCTAAACACAAGGCTGTTCAGGGAAGCATTTAAACGACCTTGATTGAAACATATTTAGCTGTGAGGTGTGATTGTATTTTAATGGCTTTATTTGGCATTGGTTGTTTTATCAAGTTACTGTTGCCCACACAGAGATTCTATTTATTTATTTATTTATTTAACAGGGTTTCTATACCGCACTAACATCAAACTCTCTAAGTGTTTTCCATAAAATATAAAATACACATGGGAGAATCTAGATGGAGGGTAAGAGATTATATATATTACACACACACACAATTTATTTATCCGTTGCCTTATATCCCAATGGTCTTACGGTGACTTACCATAAATATAGAGAAACAAAATAAAAAAATTCCTTCCAGTAGCACCTTAGAGACCAACTAAGTTTGTTATTGGTATGAGCTTTTGTGTGCATGCACACTTCTTCAGAGAAGCAAATATATAAATTGCATGGAATAAAATGTGATCATACACTGATTCCCAACATTTAACCCCAAATTCATTCAACAGACATTCAACGTGTACCTTTGCTACGCAATGTTACCTTCTCTCAACTGCTGTTTAGTTTGCATTGTTTTGATTTACATTGTTCTTAAATTTTGTTTGATAGCACCCCCCCAGTGATCTCAGTCACTCTGAGTGCCCTGAAAGCAGAAGAATTGGATATTCAGTAATAATAACTGTTTCTTTCCCTTTTATTTTTTACAATTAGGTGCTGAAAATTGTACTGGTATATGGACCTGTACAAACGTACTGTGTGTATGCAGTAAATGAGTTTCCAACTGCTTACATCATTAATGTCCAATCATCAAAGACCTTGGATAGGCTTGCTCCACAGCATAAAATGATACACTTGGGGGGGGGGGGAATTGCTTATTTATTTATTGGATTTGTGTGCTGCACCTTCCTCTAAGGAGCACAGGAAAGCAAACTAATCAATCCTAATACAATTACAATCTATTTAAAAAACAGTTTAAAACAAGCTTCTAAAAAGCAATTAATAATGATATATACACAGTTGTATGGAGAAGACTTAAAACAGAAAAAAAAACCACATGCCAAGTGCTGGTCCAGTAAGGATTTGTTTTGAGTACAAATCCATATAAACAATGTGAGTGTGGTTTAGCGAACAGGCTCAAGCATCACATAGTCTTGAATTCAAGCTATGATCTATCCCTGTCATCGACCCCATTATGTAGCTTAATATTATTTCATATCCTCCAACATTTCTCTGATGAAAATAAGGACATCCCATTCCATAATGATAAGTTTGCTATTTTTACCCCACACATCTTACTGGGTTGCCCCAGCCACTCTGGGCAGCTTCCAACATATATAAAAACATAATAAAACATTAAACTTTTTTTTTTGGTAATCCCTACACAGGATTGCCTTCAGACGGCTTGGAGGTCGGATAACCCCATACCCTCCAACATTTCTCCAATGAAAATAGGGACATCCTAAGGAAAAGTGGGACATTCCGGGATCAAATAAAAAACTGGGACGGCTTCTTTAAATCTGGAAAACAGGGACATTTGGAGGGTCTGTTATTTATCCACTTCCTTCATTATTACTCAGCCTGAGTTCCTCCTGTCTGGAAAAAAATGGACAAATACAGATGTGGGTTCTTTTGAGGGCATCTTAATTATAAAGCACACCTAAACATACTGACAAGTTTTGTGTTTTTTTGCCAATATTACAAGTGCCATTCATATGGCTAGCAGTGCGGGCATCATCTTGAGCAGCTTGGGGGATCTCTTTCTTTGCACTCCCCACCGTGCCTGGATTTCCCTAGGGCACATTTTTGCTTCACTTGGACGGCCCTCCAGAACAGAGCGGGCCGGCAGCCCCTGCTCTCCCCGCGCAAGGCTTTCCCTCTCCGGGGTTGCCATCCCTGTGTCTCCCGCTCGCCCTTGCTCCGGGCCTACTCGACCAAACTCCTCCCTCCTCCTCCTCCCGCCATAAGGGACAAGCGGCTTAGGGCGGTCGGTCGCTATAGCGACGGCCAATCAGGAGCCCGGCGGGGCGGGGTCTGGCCGGGGAAAGTCGTTGGGCGCGCCCTGATTATGCAGGCAAAAGGAGCCTGAGGCGGGCGTCGCTGAGGGAAGACTCTCGCCGGTTCGAGCGCCAGGGGCGGGAGAAGGCGCTTGAGAGCGCTGAGGGAAGGTTTTCTCTCGCCCCTCACCTCCTCGGCAGAGGGGCTCTTCGGGTCTTCGTCCTCCGTCGGGTTGGCTTCCGGGGTGCTTCCTCTCAGCGCGTCCGCCAGGCACCAGGTGAGGAAGGGCTGCAGCCCAGTCGCGGCTCCTGAGGGGGAGAGGCGAAAGTTTGGCAAAGCGCGCGCCTCACTTTTTTTGGGGGGGGGGGCTTCGCGCGCCTCACTTTTTTAAAGCGGGCACAAGCTCCGACTTATGGACAGCTGCGCGCAGCGTTTGCGTCTACTAAATCCCATTTCGCCCGTGGTGAGAGAGGCTCACTTTGCATCGAGTCCGGCTGGAAGTCGGCGGCGCTTGGCTCTGAGTTGCGCCCCCTGCGATGGAGCCGCTCGGTTCCACAGGTAACGATTGAATGGAGCGCTAACAAACGCATCTGGATTTCTGTAGGCATATAGAGAGGCAGGGGCGTAACCGGGGATTGGATGGAGGGTTGCAGCTGCCCCATGCCAAATCAAGTAAATAAATAAAAATGCTTAACTAGTAGAAATATTTTGACAGGGTTTTTTTCCTGAGCACCTGGGGTCAAAAAGAAAGTACCTGGTAATTTGAAACAACTGTTGTTGAGACATTCCGAATCTGCTAGACAGAGGATGATTGACAGGTTGGTGTCCTGCCCCCCCCCAATATAAATCCTGACTACACCCATGTATAGAGGGTGTTTCTGGTTGCAACTGCCCCCCTTGCTTTGAGGCACATAAGTGGGTGTTGCGTACCAGCTTGGGGGGGGATGTTTTTTTCCCTACTTTCCCCAACAGGTTGTTTTAAACACTGCTAGAGTTCAAAACATCACCATCTGTTCCAAGGACATATTAATGTCTAGCAATGTGTGTGCAAATATACAGGCTATATGTGTGCAAAGAGCCCTACACCCCATGCCATGACTGTCTTCTCGCCATTCCTGAGGGCGATTTTGTTTTAATCTGCAAGATTTTGTTTTAATCTGCAAGATGGGGAATTTAGCCAGAAGTAGAGTTTACCTGAAGTTCCTTAATGGGAATTATGGCAAAATTCTGAAGTCACAATTCACAGACCAAAGCTCATTATCATCCAACATCCACAATATTGCACCAGTGCTCTCTTAACTTTGATAAGAGCTGAGCTAGTATTTGGTATTTGAAATAAACATAGTCTAGTTCTTTCTTGAATCTTCAATAAAAATGGATAAATATATCTTCAGCTTCTATGAAACTAAAATGTGTTTTTTGTTCATTTGGTAGAAAGCGATAAATCTGTAGGTACTGTTAATTCTTGAATTCAGTAACTGCAAATCTAAAAAATGGGGCTTTTTGATAGGATTTAAATCATTGCTGTTCCCCTGTAAATAGGTGCTTAGCTCCAATAGCGTTATTGTAAAGCTATTTATAGGAATCTCCCAGTTCTCATGCTGCAATGAGAATGTTGCAAGGTAGAAATTATTTGTCATGTTGTCAGGAAAAACTGCTCTCCATTACATACTCTCAAAATATTATCTGGATTGAAAATCTGTCATTTTAAAAGGAAAATCCAATGGTAAAACAATGCATTGAAATAATAATTTTAAAACACTGATGGGACTGTATTGGCTTGATCTGTGGTTTTTTTTTAAAGAAAGATATTTAGTGCAGTGGCAACCAACATGGTGTCTTACAGATGTTGTTAGACTACAGGTCCCATCATCCCTATTGACAAAGTAAGAACACAAAATACATAATAAAGCAAAAGCAGAAACAAACCAATAACTCCTCCTCCCACAAACACGTTTAAAAGGCCACAGAATGTTAATCAACCAATGTCTTGGTTATAAATAAATGTTTTCACCTGGCACCTAAGGATATGTAATGAAGGTGCCAGGTGAGCTTTCCTGGGGAGAGCATTCCACAAATGGAGCCACTGCAGAAAAGGCCCCTTCTCATGTTGCCACCCTCTGGACTTCTCATGGAGGAAGCACACAAAGAGGAGGCATCAAATGATTATTGCAGTGTCTGGATTGGTTCATATGGGGAGAGGCGGTACTTGAGATATAGTGGTCCCGAGCCGTTTAAGGTCCCATAGGTAAAAACCAGCACTTTGAATTGGGCCTGGAAACCAATAGGCAGCCAGTGCAGTTGAGCCAGGATCGGTGTAATATCCTCAAACCGTCCTGGCTGCCAAATTCTTCACCAGCTGAAATTGCCAAGCTGTCTTCAGAGGCGGCCTTGCATATAATGTGTTGCAGTGATCTAACCTAGAGGTTACCAGAGCATAGAGGTTGGGTTTCAGCACCATAATCCTCAGGCAGCATGGCCAATGGTCAGCATTGGTGGGAGCTGTAGTTTTAACAACACCTGGAGGGCCACAGGTTCCCCAGCCCTGGGCTTTCTAGATGGTACTGGAATGACATGGGTAGTGGCTTGCATGTTTCCGTAGGAGCAAATGAATCAGCCCTCTGAAGGATGCCATTTGGGAGATGTGATGGTACTGATCCCAGACATTCATTCTCCACCCCAGGTGGTGATCAGAAGTATTAAAGTTGTCAGCATCATCTTTTGTTTGCTGCTTGCATGCAGGGATATATGTGGACAGCCTGTCTCTGGGTATCGTGATCTTTGGATACTTATTTAAAACTTTTTTATCCCACTGTTCAGCCAAAGAAAATCTCCCTGAGTAGTTTACAAATATCAGTAATAGGACAGCTTCCACCCTCAGATTTGTAGCCAAAGACATGACACAAAAGGAAAAGGAATTAGAAGAGAAGAAGAAGCAAAAGCAATCACCAACTGGAGTAGAAATTACTAGAAAATTATGACAATCACGTTTATGGTCTCTCAGCTGAGCCAATGGAGAGGCGTTGTACAGGCAACAACTGTTATGCATGGGGGTTATGTTCCTGACCCCTGTGTGTGTAAGCCTATCCCGCCCCCTTTTCTGGCCACTTCTGGGTTGCAGCAGTGCGTGTGCACAGTCATCAATTGGTCATTGCCTGCAGTCTCTTCACTCACTCTCTCTCTTTCTGTGATATAGTTTGGGGGAATGATTTCTCCATTAGCTATGTATTTAAATAATTTGCATGCATTTAACAATATATATTTCAAAATAACAATAAAAACTGTTGCATTTTTTTTTTAAAAAAAAGAAGGTCCAAGTGTAGCTTTTTTGAAAGTTTCAGTCTGAGATAAGGAGTTGTACTGGTTTCAAAGCTTCTTTGGACAGGTATAAGTTATCTAACATATTGGTTATGTCCAAGGTGCATTGAAAAATCATATCACTTTTCTGCAGTGAATTTGCCACTGCCTTCATACATATTCTTGCATGGTATGATAGTACTGGGGGAGGCACAGGATTCCTGGGAAGTAGGCTAGAACCAGCAGGCCTTATCAGCCTCTGAAAATATAGGATGCAAATGAGTTTAACAATAGCTTAGTGGATCTTTTGCTAAGTAACTTGAAAGCTGTGCTGTTTAAGCAGAGAAGCATGAGTTCTTTCCCTACCTGACATTTTCCTACTCCATTTTTTTACTGTTCCAACTCCTTTTTCCCAATAGGTTTCCAGATGTGTGCAAGGATGAGGGTGCACCTGGAACCTTGAAAGAGGGAAATATAGCCACAGGGAGGGTTCTGTAGAGTTACAAAGCGGATGCAGAAAGGGGATAAATACATATCTGTCTCTACATAACCACAGCTTTTCCACTCAAAGTCACAACCACCAAAGCTGCTTTTCTGAAGCCAAAATAAGTACATTGGATCATTACCATGTATTGTGTAGTTTGCCCCTTAGCTGAAGGAATTCCAAGTCACTATATATTGTGGCATTGCTGGAGTCCCATCATTTCTACCAGATGATTATGGTGTTGGTAGACCATGTGGCTAGTTGATCCGTGGCTCTAAGGGCTATAAGCTTCAATGGAGTGCATTGCTGGAATTCTTCTCAGACCATCATATCCCATGGACTTGTGGGGGATAAGCTGATTTAATTTCATTGACTGCAAAGGGATTACATCAGTTTAAACTGGAATACTTTGGCATAAGTGGGTCATGGAAAGGTCTGAAGATAATTCCGATTCCGAACACTTCTGAGAATGCTTTGCTTCACATTTAAGATCTAATTGATGTGTAGTTAAGCTATCTAGAAAAGGGAATTTTGATTTTGACATGTTGGGCATAAATCACAGGTTGGAACACAAGAAACTGCCCTAGTCAGGCTATTGGTCCATCTAACTCAGTGTTGTCTCCACTGTTTGAAAGAGAGTTATTAGGGAATAATGATAAAGTGATTTCCAAAATGTACAAATTGTTATTAGAATGGGAAACGAAAGACAAGCAGGTGAAGTCGGTGATGATTCACTGGGCATAATACTGAAATGGCCGCATGGGAGAAGTTGTGAAATGTAGACCTAAAGTTTACAGCATGTTATACACTGAAAGGAAACTATGTACATGAAAATGATGTACGGATGGTATTTAACTTCCAGTAGATTGGCAAAAATGTATAAATCAAAATCAAACACATGCTGGAAATGTAAAGAAAAAGAAGGTACTTTCTATCATATGTGGTGGTCTTGTAAGAGAGCAAAAGCTTTTTGGGAAATGATTTATAACCAATTGAAGAAAATGTTTAAGATAACTTTTAATTAAAAAAAAAGAGGAATCTTTTCTACTGAGGATCATAGATACTGAGATACCAAAAGACAAAATAAAAAATAAAAAATGTTTATGTATGCTACAACTGCAGTTAGAATGGTTTTTGCTCAGAGATGGAAAGAAGATGTAGTACCAACCAAGGAAGAGTGGCTAATTAAATTAATGGATTGTGGCAAAATGGCAAGGTCAATGGGGGTAATTAGAAACTAAGAAGAAGAATAAAATTATTAAAGATTGGGGAAAATTTGTGGAATATTCAAAAAACTCATGTATGCAAACAAGCAGTTAAACATATTATTAAGAGAAAATAAAGACTAACTTAAAGATGGAGTAATGTAGAAAATGCAGTATGAAAATTAAAACTAAAAAGAAACCAGAAAAGGAGGGGAAGGAAGTCAAATATATGTGTATTAGAAATGTATGTGATTTGTGTTTTTGTAATTTGTATCTTTGTAAATATTTGAAAAACTGAAAAATATTTTTTTTAAAAAAATGTGTTGTCTACACTGACTGACCGTGGCTCTCCAGGGGAATGGAGATGTCAGGGATTGAACCTGGGACTTACAGCAAACAAAGCAGATGCTCTATCACTGAGCTATGGCTCTTATATTAGAACTACTGTTCCAATGTACTTCATTTAAAAGGCACATAAATGGAGAATCTTCTTAATTTATGACCAGCATAACAGACAAACTCCTTGTAGTCTCCCTTGCAAAAAGGTAGTGGTGAAGGGTGCCTAACGTTGCTGCTGGGAGGAAGTGGGAAAGTGCCGGATTCTTCATTTCTCATTTATTTCACACAAAGTGCCAATCCCAGATTACATGTTATCCTGCAGTGTACCTTTGATAGTTCACACCATGCACGGTATCGCAGGTTGGACATGGGGAGGGTGCTCCACAATAATTTATGGTTCTATGCCAAAAAAGATGAGGCGGGGGTTTTTTTATTTAAAAAAGCTCTAGAACTGCAGTCAAAAAGCGCTGCTATGTCACTCTGTAGTTTCCCAGAAACACTTTATTGCACAATGCCATGATGATGTGAGCTGAAGTGCATGTTATGAACATCATGCAGAGTGTGCTGCTTGGTGACACTGGTCATAGCATGTTTGAAAAGGACAGCTAATGTGGTGCCCTCCAGATATTGCTGGCCTAAAACTCCCATCACCCATGACTATTGGCGAACATCTGGACTGCACAACAGTGGCTACTCCTACTGTGGCATCAGTCGTGATGTCATTCTAGCACCTGGTACAGAGAATTACCTCTTCAGTGTTGACTGCTTTTTGGAAGTGGTTGCATTGGCGTGGTAAACTCTCCAAGCTAGTTGCCAAAATGATGTGATATAGGAGGACTTTGCATTATAGCTGTGATGATGCTATCCCACGGAAGCTGTTGTCAGCAATCTGAGCATGATGATTTGCTGTGCTGAGAATGAGCTCCTGTTTGGTTGTGCTTGACGAAAAGATACACGTGCTGTTTCTCAAGCGGAAGTTGGTCCAGTAGAAAAGATCACCTCCTTAATAACGTTAGTAAGTGGAGTGCAGTGGAGACATGCTCTGTGTGAAGAGGTCTTACCTGTTCAGCTCTTATAAGCAATTTTAAAAAATGGTTGCAAGAATGTTCACTCTGTAGAGGTATGTTAAGTCAGGTACTTCAAAGTCAGCTGCTCTTTGAGATCAAAAATTCAAGTTAAAAACATGCTACTGATAAAAAGGAGCTGCATACTCTAGGATTTGCTTAATATATATCTCATCATGAGTATTATCATTGAATAGTTCTGAAAAAACTGAGTAATTCTCATTATAAAGAAGCCTGGAAAAGTGTACACAGCAGTCAAAATACAATATGATATTTTCCACTAACAGTAGAGATACAAATCACCCCCCCCCAAAAAAAAAGAACAGAAGGATTTGAGAGCTAAATTGGGATCTTTGACTCACCACTTTGTAACTATGGATTCCAATTAGAATAAGTGAGGATTACAACTGGATGAGTCAACAGTGTATCTTTAGGTTTAACTCCATAATCCCTGGTACTGGAAGCATCACCCCAGATCCTTCAGATTATATCAAAACAGCATTTTGTGATGCAATCAATCTTAACATCTGTTAGTCTTCTTGGTTGTCTTTGGATTTCTGCTACAGCAAAAGAATTGTGAAGTCAGTTTTGGGAAGGGCTATAGCTGAATGGGCAGTGCAGACTCTTTGCATGCATAAGGTTCCAGGTTAAATCCTTAGCAACCCTGGGTAGGGCTGGGAAGGACTCTTGTCTGAAACACACAAAAGTGTTGGAGACTCTTGCCTAGAACACTGAAAAGCAGATAATTCAGAACTAGATGAACTAATTTGGGCAGCTTCCTGTGCTCCTAGCTTTTCCTTTAACCATTCTCCTGTTATCTATGTCTTACCATGTTTCAAGTGTTTAAATCATGCCATATACTTTATCTCAGTAATCTACAATAGTTGTGTGTGGTATACCAGTAATATTATCTCATTATTGTAGGTGGGGGAATGGGGACCGAGAGAATTGTGGCATCTTGTGAGTTAATTGCTGAGATGAGATACAAAATTGTGAGTTTCTGACTTGAAATTTTTGTTTCTATGTAGCACAAGCACCGATTCCAGTCAGCTTGCAGTTAAAGGAAACATTGGTTTGTAATTATTTTGGCCACTGCTGACTATAATAAGAGCACTTTGGCTATTTTTCATAGTGGTGGGGAATTTTTAATAGAAAAGGGAGGCAGGGAGGAGAACTGTTTAAATCTTTACCTGCCCATAGCTTCCCAGTTCCAAATCTACCTCCCAAAGATACTTTTCAGTGGGAAAAGTGGGTTTGGGCTTTTGTTGCATTTATTTGCATCAGACAAATGAAGATTTTTAATGAACACAGTGAAAATGCCTTCACTTGTATAGTAGTGGAAGCTGATTAAGTGTGTTTGTGTGTGTGTGTGTGTGTGTTGAGTGTGGGGAGAATCTGCAAGACTGCCTTCTCTCCTTTGGGCATGTCAAGTGGTCATCGGTATATGCATCGTAACTCAAAGTAACACTTCTGTGCTACTGTGTGGCATATTGAAACCCTCTTCTTATTAGCGATGCTAAGGCAAGCCTTTAATAAAAACTGCACACGAACTTAAAAAAAATTAGATGTTTTTAGTAAGAAGTCAATGAGAGGTTGGTATAAACATAACTCTTGAGTCTGGGCAGATGATTGTGTTTTGCTTTAATAAGCATGCAGTGTGCTGAGTTTTACCACAAACATTTAGAATCAAAAAGAAAAACACCCCCCGTTTTGCAAAGGTATTGGGCAAAAAGATTTCTTATCACCATTTTTATTCTCAGCTTCTGTTTATTTTTACTAGTATTACCCTCTCCTGAATCCACAGCTAGGGCCATCACTTTATTGGATTACAGCGAATGTCAGTTTGCATCAGCTGAAGGCTGCTTCTGATGTTGCATTTTAAATGTGTACATTACACTGGGGAAACCTGGGCTTGTCACTGAGTCATCTGGGCTCCCTGACAAGTTCACAGGAATGATTTGCATGTTTGCAAATGTTTTTGTAATGTGTAGGCTTTCTTGAAGATTTTCCTAGAAAAGTTTCTACTGTCATAAATCCTTTGGAATCTGACCTAGCATGCTTTGCTTAACCTTTATATTTGGAAAACAAAACAAAGAAGTATGTTATGTTAATTCTTGTGTTTTGCAAAAATATCTCAACTGTTTCTGAGAGCCAAAAGTAGTTTATTTGATACTTGGTTTGAGTGGGGAGATGAGTAATACATGTTTTCTGTGGCCTAAATGCTAAACCTAGTGCCCTCCAGATGTTTTGGACTCCCAACTCCATTGGTCACAGGATCTAAAACATCTAGAGAGGACCAGGCTAAAGAAAGAAAGCTGGTATATTCAAAGAAATCCCATGTTTAACTTAGAAATTATTATTACGCTGTGGGCATAAATATATTTGCTTCCTTGGGGACAACCACAACTTTTGACTGGTATTTTGCCGATTGAAGTTGCCTCAATTTGACTGGTATTCATTAAGTTCCTAATTAACTTTATGAAACAAATGCATTTCTAAATGGAAACATTTCTGTGGGGAAAAATATAACAATGGAAAGCTTGCCACCTCACATCACTGTGTGCTTTTTAAAGGCTATTTTAAACCCACTTTTCAATCACATTTATTATTTCATTGTTCACACTTTTTATATTCTCTAAAAAACACCCACCTAAAAGCATCAGCACACACCAAGTAGTCTTAGGGCTACTACTTCAGAAATGAACATGCACAAACTTCTGCCCTGTAACATAAATTCTCTGGCCCCTGGCTCTCCATTGTGTGTTTCTGCTGCCTCCAGAGTGGTAAGGAAGAAAAAGCATGCAATCCCATGTATTTTACCATGTGCCTATTACATGGCAGGAAGTTTACACTTATACCTACTTCTGTTCCTACTGTACCTACTGTGAAATGCCTCCTCTGACATGTATGTTGCTGACCACTTTGGGAAACTGCTGAACACATACCTGTTGTCAGTAGTGTCGTGGACTCAGTTGCAGTAGAAATGGGCTTCTGGAATTCTAGCTGAGAGAAAAGCAGCAAAGAAGAAGACTGGAAAAAGGAGGTTTAATCTCCCCTCTGCCTTGTTCCCACCTAGCTGCAACTTTATAGTGGGGAAGTGGAGCCGGAGTCTTCTTTATATCATGTGTAGTTTGTTAAGTGCAGTTCCTGGCCTGGGTCTGCTTGAGATGGGTGCGCTTAAATAGCAATCAGAAAGAGCACCAAGGATTGTGCCATGTTGGTTCCTCAGTCTTCAAAACATGTCCTTTTGCACTTACATGCATCCCACACCACCCACTTAAAGCTATTGTCCTTTGCTCTGGTTGTGGACACTGAATATCTCTTATGTGTGACAGTTCTTTCAAGAACCAGCACCTTTTGTAACAAAGGAATGTTTGGAATGGCATTTAAGTGTGTTTAAAATTGTCTAAGAAAAGCCTTGGACCATGACTCAGCTATAGAAATTGCAGCACAATGAATGTGTGTTATGCAATTCTCGATGTTTATGATGGCATCCAAATCTGCTTTTATAACATAATAAATGGGACCAAGCTTTTAATATTAGTGCTCTTCTTCAGGTCTCTAAGCTGTCTGGAGCTTTGATGCAGTTTGGAACTTGAAGAAGGTAGAAAAAAGATACATTAGAGGGGATCATGATGAGGGTAATGGGTCTTTACAGTGTTTGAGTAATCTGCCCGTTCTCTGGAAGTCCACTGGGGGGGGGGGCGAGAGAAGGAAGTGTCTGAAAGAGATAAAAAGGGATTGCTCCTCCACATCCAACACAACCACAACAGAAAAAAAGGCTGCCTAACTTTGAGGCCAGCCCCTAACATGAAATAAGCTGCTGAGGCTCTCAAAGAGGAAATGCTCTGGGCTTTTTGACATAAGTCTACCAAGTGGCCAGTGCAGTCCATTGATACTACGGTTTTTGAGAGTACTGTGTGTCTGGAGACTTCTGCAGATAGGACTTCCAGACAGCTGTAAGCTTTTACACCTCCCCTATAGAAATTAACCCCTGTTCACTGGATTAGAAGTTGTGAGTTCTAACACATGTTATTCGACACCATCTCTGTGGGCACAATTTCCGGAAAAGTTAAGCAGTGGCTAAGTCTACAGTCCTATACCTAGTTATTGCCTATAAGGTAGTCCTATTGAACTCTGTGTGTTTTGCTTCTTAGCAGATATGCATGGGATTTTGCTGTAAATCCCAAAGCAAAGGAAAGATGCTTAGGTCATGGCAACTAACTCAAGCCCAGTTGTTTCTTGTGGTGTTTACAACACAGAAAAGCCATGGTTGCATTTAGTGTATTGCTTTGAATGATTGAAAAAAGTTCATTATTATTACAGCACCAAGTTGAAAACTGTAAGAAGTTTTTTTAATATAAAAACTGGCTATAAAACATTTTGAATCTAATAAATTGCTTAGATGAAAATGTATTTTCCATCATAGCTTTGGAAATTGTCCTGTAAGCTCTCATCTGTTTTTGTTATTTAGTCCTTACTTACAGAAAAGCTGCTGTGTGTAATCTGATGATTAGCCCCACAGTGAACTTTAAATTAAAAACACTAGCAGAACAGCTCTCATGAAAATCTGTAGCGTCCCCCATGAAAGCAAGAGAATGGAAAACTAACTTCACTGTGATGAGTTTCCTGGAACTGAAAGGAGCAGGAAAAGGAAGAGGGGACTTTATATCGACACAATTCATCTCTGGTCTATTACTGCTGCCTGTAACTGTTTACAGGGCTCTTGGACTTTAATTGCTTCCTTGGAAAGCAGAGGCAAAACCTGCCTTACATATATCATCCTAACTGAGTATCCAGTCAGTGAAGTTGGCTCTTGAACTGCAGCTCCAATCTGTTGTCTTTTATACTCCAATCTGACATCATCAGCATCATTGACCTAACCTGAATTCAGACAAGGTGGAGGTACTATGTGTTGCAGGATCTCAAGCTTGGGAAGTTGGTAGAAGCCAATTTTGCACAGTGTTGTTCTCCCTTGGAAGGAACAGGTGTATAGCTTGAGAGTACTCCTTGACTCCACTGTGCCCTAGTGGCTAGGAGTGCCTATTTCCAGCTCTGGCTGGTTTGCCAGATATAGTCATTCCTACACAAGGAAAGCTTGGCCACAGGGAGCTGGTAACTTCCATGCTGGACTATTGCAGCATGCTCTTTGTGGGGTTGCCATTGAAGACAAGAAGCCGCAATTAATGCAGAATGCAACAGCGAGGCTTCTGGTTGATGTGTCTGACTGGGCATGCATTACGCCAGTCTCGAAAGATTTGCATTTGTTACCAGTTAACTACAGAGCCCAATTTAAGATGTTAACAGTGAAATATAAAGTCCCAAATGACTTGGGTCTCAAATAGCTGGTGCTTGTAAGTGCTCCAATGTCATGCCAGTTCCATTGGCTCTATATTAGCTTTTGGATTAAAAGCTGCTTCTAGTCTTTTAAAGTCTTAAACGGCTTAGGATCAGGTTATATTAGAGGCTCCTTGCTCTGATATGGGCCTGTCTAGGTATTGAGATAAATGTTGGAGGCTTTGCTCTCAGGCCTGTCTTGGGAGACCTTCTCTGTCATGATGCCTTGACCCAGAAATACCACCCCAGTTGAAATTTGGTGTGTTTCCGCTTGTTGCATCTTGTGCCAGAAATTGAAGATTTTTAAAATTTCATTGTAGTTGCTAATGTTCTGACTTCTGGTGTTATAGCTACTAGTTTGAATATATAACATATTTTACTCCTGGCTTCCAGTGGCATTTAATTTCGCTTTGTTTTAAAGTGTTCACATTTTGCTATTGCTTTTAGAAATCGTTTGCTTGCATTTTTATTGATGATGATGATGATGTCTAAATTCAACCGGGAATAAAAGGCTTGTTCCACATGGCAACCTTGTATCAGGATGATTATGTATTGAGATTAACCAGGAGGATTTTCACATGACCTTTTATTCAGCTGCTGATTGTCGAGGCTTTCTCTGGCTCCCATAACAGAACGGAATGTATCCTGTCGGATATCAGATGGAAAATAATAGGATGCACATAACATTGTTTTTCTTCCACCACCCCTGTAGTCCCCTGTCTCCCAGCAGATACTCCCAAAGGTCTATACCGTACATTTCTTTCATTTAGATCGCTGGCATAATTGTTACCATATTCATATCCTATGTTTTCTCACACTGAAGGACCAACTTATCACTTGCTGTTTGGGGAGTGTCTGGCTGTTGTGGGTCCTAAGATCCTCTACTTATGCTGCCTGAAAGGCAGGGGGAAGAGGGTTGGGGGGAAAATGCACTTCCTGCAAAAGGGGCTTCTGTTTTGGTGACCCCCCCTTTTTTGAGGGGACACTGTTTGGCTCCTTCAGCTTCAGTGCAGCAATATTAGGCTCCTTCAATGGCCATTTGAAAGGAAGACACTGCAGCAGCAGGCACATCTGATCTTCCCCTTCTCAGGGGTGGACTTTGGTCATTTTACCTGGGCAAAGCAACAATTTGCCCCCCCCCCATGGATCTTCTTGATTATGGATCTTGGCACCCTCTGTGGGGGGTATCACCCGCACCACCCTAAATCCAGCAGGGGAAGAGTTCTGATTTCACAGATTTTTTATTTAGTATTTTATGCTGTTGCTGTTTTGGGGAAGGTTTGTACTCACCAAAATGTCACATTTCACTGCCAAAAAGTAAGGACCCCCAAGGTGGGAGTTCTATTGTGGTAGAGCCCATGTTTTGCATGGTTCTTGGTTCCAAGCCCTGCTAGGAAACACCCAGGATTGAAAGACTCTGATCTAAAGTCCTGAATAACCATTAGCAGCCTTCTCCAACCTGGTCAGATGTTCTGGATTACAACTCACATCAGCCCGAGCCAGCATGGGATTTGTAGCCAAAAACATCTGGTAGGGAAAACGTCTGGAAGTGACCAGGTTGAGGAAGGTTAGTGAGGACAATACTGAGTTGCCATTGGTCTAACTCTGTATAAGGCAGTTATACTATGTTGCAGTTTCCGGCATGGTGAAGAGCCACACCCTTCATTTTCACATCATTCCCTCTTACTAGAATAAAGTTTTTCCATGTTCTTGAAACAGCTGAGCAAAAAAACCCCAAAACCAAAAAATTTGGTCACAAATGTTTGTATGCTTCATGTCAGAGAAGCATACCTTGTCTGGTGGTGTAGCAATAAAATTAATAGCTATGTGCTAATCAGGGTGCAGTATGGTTTCAAATGGGATGGTGGACCAATTTGATGGTGTTGAGATTCCTGCATTGTAGGGGGTTGGACTAGATGACCCTTGGGATTCCTTCCAACTCTACAATTCTATGATTCTACAGGAAAAATGAATGTGTATCATCTTTCTATTTGCCCTTTTACAGGGTGAGGGGCCAGAGCGAGAGCGAACATGTCACTGGCTTCCTGGTTTGGGTGGAATGAACCCCCCAGTCGCATTTCTCAGAGGAGCCCAACAGAAATGGTGATGGAAACTCTTATGATGGAACTCAGCTGGCAGATCAAGGAAGCTGAGAAGCAGCATCGGGAACGAGAGAACGAGTACCGCAAGATAAAGACGGGTGTTGACTATGGGTGGCTAGTTAGCTACCCCAAGCACAGCTACGATATCAGTCCAGGGGAGCGTCTGCAGCTGGAGGACATGTGCTCCAAAATACATCCCTCCTACTGTGGGCCCGTCATTATTAGGTATGCTGAAGCCTTATGTCAACCTTCTCTGGCTGTGGCTGTACGCTCACCAACAGAAATGGAAAATATACTGGTTTTCCCACCTTCCACAGTTTGTAAAGTTTCTCAGAAGCATCATAATGCTGTTGCAGTAGGTTAAGAGGATGTCCATGGTCATTGAAGATCTCAGTTAAGTGCTGCTTGAAAGGGAGTGTTCTGAGCTTTGCTGAAAATATTGGTTCTCATTTTCTCTTAAAATCCAGTTTCACATCCTTATGGCTATGCAGATGAAACTCAAGGTATATTGGCAATTCTTGGTGAAAGATAGTATAAACACTTGCTTCTTCGTTTGCATAACACTGAACTGGAATAAATAAGGCAGAATAATCTGTCTTTTACAAACATCGGTGAACAGTACAGAAGCAATGCAAATGACCTAACATTGATTATGTTTGTGTGAATGCAGCATACAGCCTGGGTATCTTGAGCTATTTTGAGAGCCTTCCTGTGAATAACTTGAAGAAAGTGCATACATAATAAATATATTCCAAAATCCGTATTAGGAATATAGCTTTTATTAGGCCAACTTGCAAGCTCTCCAGAAATTTGTATCGGATGGGTAACCAAAGCAAGGTGGGGGGGGGGGGAAGTGGTGGTAAAATCATCAAGTCAAAGTCTGTAATGGATGTACTAAATCCTTTAGAGGTGATTCTAGTTCTTCATCTCTCCTGCAAAAACATGCAACTACCATGCCTGTTCATCTGAATACCTCATTATTTAAATGGCAAAAAATTGATTGGATTAATAGCTGTCTATTATCCATTTGATGAACCGAATATATTCTGATTTTGGAAAAGGGATCTTAATCTTAAAATGATTTTTGCTGTTGTAACTATAGATTAAAAGAGCAAATATTTGTGCCTTAGGATTTATACCCCAAGTTATGAACTAGCTTTTTTGGCTTCTTTCCTCCCCATAGATTTCGGCAGCTTGTTTCTGAATACGAACCAGAGGTCTCAGAAGTTTCTCGGCTTTTTCGTTCCGTTCTCCAAGAAGCCATGGAGAAGAGCAAAGAGGAAGAAGAGGCAAAGAAGCTTGCAAGGCAATGGAACACAAAGCACAAAACCAGCCTCTCTCTCATGACATTCAAGTCCCGGGCCAGGATTCTGCCCTTCAGTAGTGACATCAAGACCATTTCGGAAGATGTTGAGAGGGGCACCGATCCAGCCAGAAGGGCATGGAGCATGCCTGAATTCAGGAGCCCCAAGGACTACTGACTCTATTTATAACACTCAGATTTTGGGAACAGACCATCTTATTTATGTATTTACTTATTTAATCATTTTTGTGTGACTCTTTTTCCTATGTCCTGTTGTCCCTTCTTTCTTTGTTCTGTGGAGAGTTCACATTGAATGCTTCTTGGGCTTCTTTTAACCCATGTATCTCTCTGTGTGTTCCTGTTTTCATATGGATTGGTCTCCTAATATAAGCAGCCAGCTTGGTGCACTATGGGATGTGTGACAAACTCCAAACCACTCAACCTATTTTGCTTTAAACCGAAAGAGAAGCCCAGAAAGTAGTTGTGAGAATCAGCCCTGTGTTTCTGTTTTACCCTCTTTTATTAAAAAATCTCTTTATTTTTTCTCTCTTGATGCCCACAGTACTGCAACCGATTTACATACTCTCTGGACCACACGCCGTATCAACCCCAGCCAAACACTGAGCAGCATATCAAAGGGTCCACAAACACAATTGCCATGCAGCAGGTAGTCAGCACAAAATAGAGTAGAAGGGGATTTCTGACAAAAACTGGAGTGGAAATGACTGATGTTCGCTTTGTCTGAAAGAAAAATCAGTCCAGTGAATATGATTAGTATTTGCTATTGCTTTGGGTCCACAAACGGAATTGATTACCCCCTGCCCCCAATTTGTATTGTGCTTCTTTTACATTGAAATGAATGGGGTGGAATTATGTAATGAGAACATAATTTACGTCCTTATGTATGTAAGTAAGTCCTTCTGCCACAATGGAGAGCAAGACAAAAGTAAACATAGCTTTTGGTGGAATACGAATTGCAGTGGAATGGGAAGCTAAGCCTGATTGGCTGCGATGAGCTACCAAGACCAGCCAATATCAAGGTGATCCCTAAGCATGTTATTACTCTTTGGGAACTTTCTGTCCCCCTCAGAAAGCTGTCATTGCATGATCCTAACCAGGCGTATGCCCCATCTTATAATTGGCCATTTCTGTGTAAACATGAAAAATGGGTCCTATTCTTGGGGTGGGGAGGGATTAAGATACCCATGCAGACACTTCAGTGCTGTTGATCATGAGGCTGTACTATGGAGGGCTTACACAAGTGTCTGTTTCTTGTTGCTGGTAGCTCTTTAAAGCTAGAAAGAGCTACTGGCTGTTACGCTAGAAGGAGAAGCGCTTTGATGTGCTGTTTCCATGGTGCATCTCTAAAGCAGCTGCTGTCACATTTCAAATCAGAATTGAAAATGTATTTGAGCTTGTGCAGGAGAACTTTCAGCTGGGTGGTGTTTTTCTTCTCCACGAGAAGGAAACATGCTTATATTTTCTGAATGTCAGACACTGTTATGCATGAAATATGCCCAGTCTGTCTACCTCTGGATGACAAATTGCAACCTTGGCAAGAAAGGGCTGGAATTATTTGCGAGTAGCTTAAGATAAATCCAGAGGATAACTTTTAAAGATAGGTCTTTAGCTTATAGCAACATATTTGCTTGGGCCTGACTCTGTATCTGTACATAAGGCACAATCCAGCCAAAGATAAATTATTTTCAGTTTATTTAGTTTAATGCAGAAATACTTGGAAGCAGGTATAAATTTTCTATTAGAATGACTGGCTGGCTCATGTCATACTATCTTGTGTAAATGGTACAATAATTAATAATAATAATAATAATAATAATTTATTATTTATACCCCGCCCATCTGGCTGGGTTTCCCCAGCCACTCTGGGCGGCTTTCAACAGAACATTAAAATACAATAATCTATGAAACATGAAAAGCCTCCCTAAACAGGGCTGCCTTCAATAGGTTAATTGACCAAAGAAGCTGCTTATTTGGTTGTGTTCCACTGGAAACTAAGACAGAGTATTGACTCTTGATATCTGAGCTAGCTGGTTTCTGATTTGTGATTGCTTCCAGGCAACTCTTGTAAGTGAATGGAGTACTTAAAGGTTCAGAGGGCTTTGTGTTTCATACCACATGCCACTGCCACCTGGGCCCTTTTATTTTTGCTAAGATTTCTCATGGAGTGATTTTGCTAGCTTTTGGGATCTATCTATCTATCTATCTATCAATCATCTATACACCCACAAACCCACGCAAGATGGAACAATGTGGATGCACTGTACTAAAGAATTCACTTTTGCTCTCTCTCACACAAACTTTCCTGAAGACACCAGCAAACTGCATTCTTTTAATATGAAGCAAACTCAGGGTTCCCAAATGCCAGATCAAGTTTGAGCTGGACCATTTAAACTCAGTAGCAGAGAAAGAGACCCAAAATATTTTGACAATTGTACAACTGCTATACCACTTTCTATACCTATGAATATTTATTTGTTTATGGAATTTGTATACTGCTTTTCCTACGTGAAAAAGAAACTATGTTTTAAAAAATACCAATGTAAGGGCTAATGGTATTAGCTCTGTTCCTCCCTGCTTGTGTTCTCCATAGCCCACACAAGTGTTTAGCACCCTAGGACAGTCGGGGAGATAGTGCCCCAGATGAATTATCTTAGGCTATGGTGATCTATATTTGATAGAGCTTTTTAAAAAATGTGTGTTCTCATGTATCTCTGTCCTTTCTAGTGTATATGTACATGTTTCTCTTTGTCTTAGGGCCTCATTCATAAGGAAAATTGACAAAAAAAAGTATAAAAAGCCATTTTTTAACATTGCCATTTGACCAACTTTTGTATCAACAAGTGAACAATTGTTTGCTATGTTAAATTCTGAAATACATTCTTTAATTTTAACTGTCCCATTGTCCTGTGATTTTTATATCCAGTGTTCTAGTTATTAGGAACTTTGAGATTATTGCTGCCATTGTGCAATCTGAGTGCTCAAGATGGCGTTCCCCCCAATTTAAATATAATTTATTTTTAGTACAATGTAATGTATTTTCATTTGTGTCAGAATTTATAAATCTCTACAATCAAGGAATACCCTAGTAGCTTAAGTGCCCAAGACCTGGGCAGTTACTGTACTCTCAGTTTACAGCCTTAAAGATGTATCACCACTGAACTTCTGGCTCAGGTAAGATGCAATGCTAAGACAAACAATGTCTTGGCATGAGCAAAGAAATGTGCAGGGTCCCAGAGAGGACTGTGACTGCTCTGCTCATCTCTTGATAAGCTAAGAAATAGTTTGACTTAGCATTACATCTGAACCAGGCTCATAGTTGATCTTCCCCCAAACCATGAGCGGTAAACCATAGAACTAAGCTTGGCTACAGCTTGTGAAAGCCTAAGTCTTGATTTGAGTGTAACACTAAGCCATACCATGCCTTAGTGCAGCAGGAAGAATGGAGTGGGGGATGAGGGGGCAAAGCAGACATGATCTGCTTGTTTGCACTAAGTCATGGTTTGTCTTACCATAGTATTAAGTGTGGAATGGGTCAATGCGAGTTACTTCTGAGTGAATGTGCAGAGGGTTGTTGTGTACAGAACTAAAATGCAAAACTGTTGACCTTTAAACTGAAAGATCTAACAAATGCTAAAGTTGATGAGTGGAAGATAGGGCTGTGTTTGCACATAATGTTAAGCCAAACCATGACTTACTGTGAACACACAAATGTGCTGACTCCTGGGGAAGAGTTCGTAGCTGCTTTACTCCTCGCTGGTTCTTTTAGGTCAGCTGAGCAGTGAATGTAAGGTTTGGCTTAGCACCAATCTCAGGAATGTGGTTAAGCTCTCTCCTCCACAACCAGGACCTCTAGCCAATGTTTGCACAATCTCGGTATGCCATAGTTGGACTCGCCTTGATGTGTAAACTAAGCCAGCAAATGCAATGCTATTGAAGATGGTGGGAAGAAGGTTTATGAAACCACAAGCCCAGATTGGTAGAGAGCAGCATTAAAAGTTATATGGAAATCATTACTTTTAAAATAGTACATATGAAAATATACAGAAGCAGCAAGTGCTGAAAAAGAACCAGTGCTGCTTCTGCAAAGGGAAGTCTTGCTGACTTCCAAGAATTACTGCTATTTTAACACAAAAGAACACCATTGCTATTCTGTTTCTGTGTTTTGATCAGTAAAGGTAAAGGGACCCCTGACCATTAGGTCCAGTCGTGACCAATTCTGAGGTTGCGGCGCTCATCTCGCATTATTGGCCGATGGAGCCGGTGTACAGCTTCCAGGTGATTTGGCCAGCATGACTAAGCTGCTTCTGGCGAACCAGAGCAGTGCACGGAAATGCCATTTACCTTCCCGCTGCAGCGGTACCTATTTATCTACTTGCACTTTGACGTGCTTTCGAACTGCTAGGTTGGCAGGAGCAGGGACTGAGCAACGGGAGCTCACCCCATCACGGGGATTCGAACCGCCAACCTTCTGATCGGCAAGCCCTAGGCTCTGTGGTTTAATCCACAGCGCCACCCGCTGTGGGTTAAACCACCTGTGGGATCAGTACTTTCTTGCAAAACATAGTCCTCATGTTAAGTAAACATGGGCGTACCCGGGGGGGGCAGAGGGGGCAGCTGCCCCCCCCCCAGAAGGCAGCCCTAGAAGCAAAAATTATCAGCGTCCATTCAAAGCAAACCTGAACGACCATGGCTTGCCCCCCCCCTTAGTTTTGATCCTGGGTACGGTATATACATCCTATTCCTGCATGAGGCTTCTACTCATATCTGTATATCTGAAGGAGCGTCTCCACCCCCACCATTCAGCCCGGACACTGAGATCCAGCGCCGAGGGCCTTCTAGTGGTTCCCTCACTGCGAGAAGCAAAGCTACAGGGAACCAGGCAGAGGGCCTTCTCGGTAGTGGCGCCCGCCCTGTGGAATGCCCTCCCTTCAGAGGTCAAAACGATCAACAACTACATGACCTTTAGAAAACACCTGAAGGCAGCCCTGTTTAGGGAAGTTTTTAATCTGTAATATTTTAATGTATTTTAGTGTTTGTTGGAGGCCGCCCAGAGTGGCTGGGGGGACCCGGTCAGATGGGCGGGGTACAAATAATAAATTATTATTATTATTATTATTATTATTACTCGTTTTCTATCTCAGTTGTTGAAAAAATCCATGCTTGCTTAGCTTAAGTAATATAACTTAATAGCATATTAATATAACTTAATAGTAATAATCTAACAGCAAATGGTGTTCTTGCACCAACGGTGCAAATTCAGAAATAATTGTGTGCAACTCTGAGAATTTAGGAAGCATGGCATATGCTGCAACCAAACACTAATCCAGCAAACTCCATATGCAGATGGAGGCATTGCATCAAAGTGGATAGAGCTTGATGATTATGAAAGCACTAGCAGTGAGTCTGCAGTGACCTCACAGCAGCAGCAGTTTATCTGGGATGGGGCGGAGCGGGGGCAGCAGCAAGACTGGAGCTCTGTAGGCAGATCAGCGGTAATCCCAGATTGGCTTCACAGGTGCATTCCCATTGCCCTGTTCCAGTTCTGTTCAGGTCAGTGGGGTAGCTGTGCTTCCGCACAACAGTTGCTACTGCATCAAAGTAGCAGTGGAAGCGACAGCTATGAAAGGAGTCCTGGTTCCACCCCCCTTGAAGGCAAAGGAATGACTTCACTGAGGTTGAACTGTCATTTTGTCGTACTAAAAATCAGTCAGCCCTGCCTTTACCGAACCTGGTCAAATAAGCTGGGAAGAGAAGGACAACAAACAGCAACAGAGGCAGAGTTAAGCAACTATACACTATGTGTATTCATTTAAATCTGCTCCATAAAAATTGGATGAATACATAAACTTTGGCAACCAGTTTCATTTATGACGTATTTCAACAGAATTTATCAGCACCGTACTCTGTACAGATCTGTTAGAAATGCTTCCTTCTTCACCAGGGTCTGTTCTCTAGTCAATTCCACTCTGCCACAAATTTAGAGATGGACAGAGTGCCCTCTGCTGTTACTTCCAGGGATTTTACCAATTGGGATTTGTGGAACAGTACTGCAAAGGTTTTCAACCTTTTTGAGTCTATGGCTCCCTTGACCAACTACATTCTTTCTGCAGTACCCCTGTGGTGCTCAGGAGCCCAGTTATGTCACCTCTTGCCTGCAGAGCTGGCAGCTTCTCACCCTTTTTTGAACACCCTCCCTTGGGAAGTGTTCCCTCAGCCTCCTCTCCCCTCTCCTTGGGAGTCCTCAGGGCAGCTGCTGCCACCACTCCTAGTCTCTGAGCTGCCCCTCCCTGCCCCCAAAGAGATGTGCCTCCTCACACTGCCCCACGGGCCTGGGACTTGTCTGTCCATTCCCAACAGCAAGGGCTGTTGGACTGGCTGGCTGGGCTCCCTGGCTTGCCTGCTTTCTTACTCCGAGGCCGTCTCAGCTCCTGGCAACCAGCACCCCTTGACTAGCCCCAGAGGCACAATTTGCCGGCAAAGCTTGTAGCCAGGGCTGCTGCAGCAAACAGCTGTGCAAGCCTTTGTGAGGCAGAGACATGAGAAGGCATCAAAGGATGGAGGGGAGGAAAGAGGAACAGAGGTCAGTGTTGCCCACAGCACCCCTGACCACCATTCAAGGCACCCCAGGGTGCCACAGCACACTGGTTGAAAACCACTGTTATACTGCATTACAGCAGATCTAACTATCCTTCCTTGCTTAGTTTGGGTGGTAGGAATATCCACACTAAGAAGTACTCTAGTAATTTATGCAAAATAATAACAACTATTACATATGCTGCTGCTGCTAAGAGAGTCCAGAGTCTACTTTTCCCTTCTGTTAGTGCTGATCTTATTAAAACTGCAATATGATATATGCTTCTGTCTCCTCATCTCCCCCAGCCCATGTGGCACCTAATCATGTGGAGTGGTAAGATTTCATCATGCATCTCCTTTAGTAAATGTTCTCAAGAGAGAACAGGTAACGTTTTGGGGCAGGAACCCTGTGACCACTGGCCTGGCCTGTTTTGTTCTGCTCTGAGCTTCCATATCCTGATACTCTAAAACTTTCCTTGTGTGGCACATAATTCACCAAGTGCTATGTGATTCAAATTCAGAAACAGATTTTATTTGGTTTTCTTTTAAAATAGAAGTCTGTACATTGTGAAGTTACCTTACATGACCACTTGTCTACTGAAGTCTATTTGGCGTACCACTGAACTCTACTGAAGTTGATGGCCCGGTGGGATTTTCAGTGTGCACCTACATACATATTTCTCTGTAGGAGGTTAGAACATAAACTATGGCAAGCATACAAAAAAGCAAGCAGTGGGGATCAACACAAAATAATAAATTACACCAGGACACAAGCTAGTTGCAGAATATTCACATAATGGTTATATTATGCCAGAATATTTTAATTAAAAGCCTAGCACCTAGTTAACAAACTGCCGTTTGGCTTGTTAATAACATGAAAAGGAAAAGGAAATCCCATCAATGAAACAATGTTTTCAAAAGTATACTGTATTAATTCCTCTAGAATACACACTATTTAGAAAGAGGTGATTTTTGTCATTTACAAACATCTTCAATACTAAAAATTTCTATATATACAGATACTCTTTTTTTTGAAAGAGCTTATTTGCAAATAGTCAGCTTTAACATGAAAAATGACAGAGGACAGCCAGTGGTAAAGTTGTTTTCTGCATGCAGTTTGGGATATGCGCAGTAGGTCAAAATTCAACCATGTCATCTCCCATTAAAGCATTTTTAAGGAATCACCCTAGTTTTCTTAGGGTCCCCAGGAGCTGCAATATGGCTCTTTGTTGGCAAGTTGTTGCCATCAGTTCTTTACTGTTGTACAGGAGGATCTTCGCAGCAGGAGAATTTCAGCTCATCGCACATAAAGTGCTTTCACCCCTTCATTCTGAGCTTGTATTTGGTGCTTTGAGGAGCAGGTTGACAGACTTACTGATCCTTGCTTAGTAGCATTTTCACTACAAAGCAGAGTTCAAGAAATCAAGAAGTTCAGCACGGTTTCGATCTCGCTGGAAATCAAAAAGCCAGGGAATTTAAAACTATTTTATAAATGCTTTCAATAGCCAGTTCAAATTATTAGAAACTCGTTTTGTAGCCTTTTGTAAGGGGTGGCTCTGTTTTGCTTCCAAACTCCTAGTCACCCAAGTTTGTTATATCATTAGGGGGAATGATATAAAATAATTCAATAACAGAAAATTCATTAGAAAAACTAGAAGGTCTTCAGACTTAAAGAGGTGTTTTTTAAACAAACACAAGGAATGCAGAACATTATGGGAAAAGCTACAGCTTTGATCCAGCTGCCGTTTCAAGTAGCAACTGGTCATTACAGATGTGTATATCTATCTGTATGAAAAGATACGTCCAGACAGTTTGACAGGGTTTGGAAAAGCATTGCAATGGAGGTGTACATCTGCATCGGCAGTACAGGACCCCTGGGACAGTTAAGTCCAGTCAAAGTTGACTATGGGGTGCGCCACTCATCTTGCTTTTCAGGCCAAGGGAGCTGTCATTTGCCCACAGACAGCTTTCCGGGTCATGTGGTCAACATGGCTAAACCACTTCTGGCGCAATGGGACACTGTGATGAGTGCTAGAGCACACGGAAACAATTGGCAGTACATACAGATCTAGATCAAGGCGTAGACCAAAAGTGGATTATGAATTTACATAGCTCTGATGCTACAACCAAAGGGAACAACAAACCAGTAAACACAGATACCACCTTCCACCCTCCCCTTAGGAAGCAATTAAAAAAGCTTAAAATGTTACCTCTTTATCCTTTTTACTCTTCTTTACTTTCATCTTAATTTTCTTCCCTGTGATCATACTGTAGTTCTGATTCTTCTTTTTATCTTTCAAGTACTAAAAGAATATATTTGATACATAAATAAATATGTACCATTTAAAATTATTCATATTGTTCTTGTTGTTGTTAATTTATTAAATTTGTATACCGTCCTTCATCTGAAGATCACTGGGCGGTTCACAACATAAAAATACAAAATGAGAATACAAAATACACAATAAAAACAAGAACAAAGAATCTCAATAACCTTTCTCCCGCAAATACATTTAAAAGGACCTAGAATGTTAATCAGCAAAAGTCCTGGCTAAAGAGAAACATTTTCGTCGGGTGCCTGAAGATAGGAAATGAAGACACCAGGTGAGCCTTGCTGAGAAGAGCATTCCACAAATGGGGAGCCACCACAGAAATGGCTTGTTATTGTGTTGCCACCCTCCGTGGAGGAGGCACATGAAGAAGGGCCTCTGAAGATGATCACAGGGTTCAGGGAGAGGCGCTTCTTGAGGTATTGCGGTCCAGAGCCATTTAAGGCTTTATAGGTCAAAACCAGCACTTTAAATTGAGCCCGGAAACTAACTGGCAGCCAGTGCAGTTGGACCTGGTTCAAACTGCCTTGCCCTAGTGAGCAACGTGGTTGCTGAATTCTGCACCAGCTCACTTTGTTCAGAGGAAGCCCTACATAAAACTTGTTGCAGTAATCTAATTTAGATGTTACCAGAGCATAGCCAACAGAAGTTAGGCTATCCCTGTGTAGATAGGGGCGCAGCTGGGCCATCAGCCGATGCTGATGGAAGACACTCCATGCCCCTGAGACCACCTGAGTCTCAAGCGACAGCAAAGGATCCAGAAGTACTTCCAAGCTACATGCCCGCTTCTTCAGAATTATGTGTGGCTTACTAAATGTCAGGGGAAACAGAAACATGTGCAAATATGTAATGAATGACTCTCTTAAGCCAAAACAAACAGGAAATCAAAATCTTAAACTGATTTAAGTTAGGGGGGGGGGAAATCTGACCCAATGGAAACAGCCTAAAAACAAAATACTCTGGATTCTTCAGGGTCAGAGACTAAACCAGTAGATTCTATGAATCTGGTGAAAGTAATACTGAAAGAGTTTCAGTCTCCTGAAGTTCATTCTGCTCAATCACACCTGATGGTGTGGTTTTGTGGTAATGGTGCCAAACGAGGACTGAGAAGACCTGGATGTCAATTTCTATTCAGCCAAGCTCACCTTGGGGCAATTGTACACTGTCAGCCTAAACCTAACTTAAGGGTTGTTGTGAGGATTAAACAGGGGTGGGGAGACTGCCTGTCACCCTGAGCTCCTTGGAGAAAGACCAGATAAAAATGTAGAATAAATATGCCACAGTGTTTGTCCTAATAGCAAGATGTAGTTCAACATTTAGAAAGGTAATCAAAACAGATAATCTAAGTAATTCTACTGCCCATGTAAATACTTTTAATCATAGACACTTATGAGCTAGTCTAGTTCTGTGGGGGAAAATTGAGACACTGCCAGGCATTCAGTCTTGCACCTACCTTAGAAAGCTGTACAGGACCTGACTTTTCTTTCTTTTTCTTCTTTTCTTTCTTTTTCTTCAACTTATCTTTTTTTCTCTTCTAAAGTGATAAAAACATGCACAGTCATCTCTTTATGCCTGATAGTAGCCACAGAACACCTATACAGATTCACATTAATTTATGCACTGCCTACAGCAGGGGTCAGCAACCTTTTTCAGCCATGGGCCGGTCCACCGTCCCTCAGACCATGTGGTGGGCTGGACTATTTTTTTGGGGGGGGGGGACGAGCGAATTCTTATGTCCCACAAATAACCCAGAGATGCATTTTAAATAAAAGGACACAGTCTACTCATGTAAAAACACGCTGATTCCCGGACCATCCGCGGGCCGGATTGAGAAGGCGATTGGGCCGCATCCGGCCCCTGGACCTTAGGTTGCCTACCGCTGGCCTACAGAGACCTAGCAGACCAATCTCCCTATTTATTTATTGGCAATATTTATAAGTTGCTAACCACAGTTCACCAACCTTTTGAGGCCAGTGGGCATGTTTGGAATTTTGAGAAAGTCCTGTGGGTGACAGTCAAGAATGGTTGCAATGGGAATGCAGTATAAAACAAACTGGCTGCTGTAGAGTGATTGATGGTGCTTGTAGAAAGCTGTGCCTTTGTCTACACAGCCTGATTTCAAACCATGAGGGCAAAGGAAAACAGGCCTCCCAATGTCATTGTGACATCTGGAGACTGACCGGTGCTGCCCATCCAACTTGGCTCACAGGGGATCAGGGAACCATGGATCTGACCTGCTGGCCAGTTCTAGTTCCTCAACCCGGCTCTACAGGTACCTGCTAATCAGCTGTTGAGCTCATTTAGTTCAATCCTTAAATAGAAGTACAATCTATGAATGAAAATGTCAGTAGCATGCTTCCAATGATACATTTTCTCCAGAACCCTGTTAGCAGCCATATGACCCACCCACATTATCTGCTAACAGGCATCCAACCCATCATATGAGGATCACTGTTGTAAGCTCAAGTCACATCCGCAGTGAGTCGAACCAACAATGAGACATGCATTTCCATGGATATGGAGTTCATAGGTCCATCACCAAAGCAGCTGAAAGACAAGCAACCTTCACATGACACCTCCATGAGAGGTTGTCACATGTCAGCAAGCAATGTAATCTGCTAAAAGGAAGTTAGTCAGAGTAGCATAATCTCTCATTTGAGTGCAAATCATATTCTGTCTGAATCCACAGAAGAAAATTACAAAATATTTTGTGCTCAAAAACATGACATGTTGAACAAAGCACAGAGAAGAGCTTTTCAGTTGCACTGATTTTTTATCTCTGCTTCATCTGTTAATCTTGGCCTTACCTTTTTGTTCTGTTTTTCCTTTTTCCTTTTCTTTGATTTTGATTTGGGAGAATCTAGGAATTAAAATTTAAAAAACCAAACACGTATTATGGCTTGAACGATGTTACATGAATAAGAGTTTTGTTACAAAACAGTTCCTGAGATGATGGAACTAGTTTTCGTTTATGTTTGGATATACAAGACACCATTTTGAATCAAGATTGCAGAACAAAATGTTCCAAACTGCACTGATTTGGACACCTCTAAAGATGGCACCATCAAATTTGGCACCGATATTTACACGATCAAGGAGAAGTGTTTTAGTCTATGGATGGAATTCAATGTTGTGCCCTCTCCTTTCCTTGCTGGCTTGAGTATCAGGTCTATTACATTCAAGCATCTCCACCGTGCTAAATCAGGTTCTCACAACAACCAAGTCATTAAGACATTGCACAGTTAAGCTCCTACAAAATGCAGGTTATCGATCTATGCTTGGTCTGGGCTTGGAAGTTGTCAGTATTTGCTGAATTGCTGTCAGTATTTGAAACTATCATATACTAAACATATTACTTCAATGCAGAGATGAAATCATACCTCTACTACTTGAGCTGCTTCTGCTGCGTGAAGCAGAGGACCTTGAAGAAGAACTTGAAGATGAGGATGTTGAAGAACTAGATGACGTCGTGGAAGAAATTGAGGTGGACCTGCTTCTGCTGCGTTTTCGCTTCCTCTTCTCTCTCTCTTAAAGAAAGAAAAAAAACCCAGAGTACAGGAGCACTGATTAGGATTTAGGTTTTTTGGTACATTAGATTAGAAAATCCTGATTTTAAATGGTAATTTTAAAAAAATGCTTCAGTACATTTTTAATGCTTATCAGCTACCATTGAAAGGCAAAACACAGATTAATCAAATTGATAATTGAATAATAAACAGTGAACACATATATTTATTTACTGCATTTCATAGAATCATATACTTGCAGAGTTGCAAGGGATCCTGAGGGTTATTCAGGCCAAACCCCTGCAATGCAGGAATCTCAACTATATCGTACATACAGAATCATTTATATCCCATCTTTCTTCCATCATGGAAAAGTACACAAGAATACACAAGCAATTACCAGGTTATCTATCCAGGCACCAACGAAACTCAGAAACGCTTAGCTTCAGCAAGGTGGCTGAATCTTGCACTGCAACACTTCCAGAAGATAAGTCTAATTCACATAACAGCATGTTACATACTGAAGATAAAGCAAGATGACTTTGCGGTGATCAGAGAGTGCTGATTAAGTATTGTGACTAGTTCCAACACAGCCCACAATGCCTTCAAAAACCTTCAAGAAGTTGAGTGAACTTAAACACACTGTGCTGCAATCTGGAAATGTGCCAAAGCATCTGAAAGACTGGTTCAAAACACCCAAATGCACTATAAAAAAGGTGTGTAAACCAATAGTTAGCATTAAATTGGCTCTGATACAAGCGATATACATTCAGGGAGTGTAAAACCTGAGAATGCTCTCTATTGAAGCTACTGTCACAGACTCAACAATTACACTTACCTCTTCCTTTTGTTTTCTCTTGCGATGTTGCACACAGCGCCCCACCTTTCTCTTCATGTCTGTTATCCATATCTATGAAACATATATATTTATATATACACAAACAATATTGTCAAAAATATTTTCTGTGGAAGAAACTGAAACTACCTGTTGAGTTTTTCCACTACCAGGAAAGACTAATGACCTTGGTACTACTGAATTTTAAGCATCTGATCTAAGCAGTTGAAACAGATTTGGGCATATCAGGTTTAGATTAGAGTCTGTTTCAACTGCTTAGAGTGTTCAACTGCAGTTCAAGAATTGTGCACAAGTGGTAACACCAACAGTATGATGTGTGTAAGTAAACAGCCAATGGGCAAAAATGAATTTCTTAAGGACCAGCTTTAGCATAACGTTTTGTAGCTATGTGGTAACTTCAGGCATGATTTGCATGGCTACATGTGAAAAAAATATTCATGCCAGTGGCACATCATCAATGCAACTTGCTTGTAGAGCCAAGCCTGTGGAGTCTCTGAAAAGATTTCATGTTGCATTTAGTTACGGTACCTAAAAAACTCTCCATCCAAGAGAAGCTGAAAGTCTCTTGAAATTCTAGAAAACAGTAGCTTTGGAAATGCTACATTATTCACATTTAATCACTCAGGGTACTTGCAGAAGTTAAATAATGTAACTCCCTAACAAACACACTTAGTTACTCCTTAACAAACACACTTTGGCCATGCTTTTGGAGCCTGAACAGATTGTCAAACGACACAAAAATGAGCTCTCTCACTCTCTCTCTCACCTGGGGTAGTATGGCTGTCTGTATCGTTCTACCATGCAATAAGTTCCAGAAGCCTAACTGTGTTAACCTGTTACAGTAAACACAAAAAGTAATTTTGGGACACTTACTTTACTCTTTCTGGAATAGGTTTTCATGGTCTAAAGCCCACTTCATCAGATCCAGATAGCTAGCATTATATGTGTTATTTATATACAATCATCCATTTGCAAAATGCTTGAGATAGAACAAGAGGCCACATTACTGCCCTGAGGAACATAAAATCTAAAATCTGACACAGAGGGGGTAAAAAGGAAGTGCAGAGCTGTGAAAGCAGGGGAAAAACAGAGGGAGAATGTGTTATTCCCCCGCCCCTTCTTCACTGTTACACATACTTGGGCAGTTACACCAGGTTTTGTGCCAACGGCTTTATGAGAAAAGTGGGCATTCAGGAAGGATTTGAGGAAAGAGAAAAAATTACATCACAAAAGTGATGTGTGAAGTAGTTCCAAATGGGGAAAGGCAGTCTTCTGAGGGAGCAGAAGACCTTTGGACAGCTGGGGGTGATGGACCTACAGGAGCAAAGGTCAAAAGCAGGGATGTTTCAGGACATAAGAATGGAGAGATAAGGAGGGGGGGTTTGCGGCACCTTAACCCTCCTTTGGAAATGGTAATTGTTAATAATGTAGTTGCTACTGTCCGTGCTTTCTGCATTTCATTTCCCTCCGACTTTGCTGATTCACAATTCCACCTCACTGTTGTGTGGGAAACACACCCCACTCAAGCAACACTTCGTTTGTCTAGTCCACAGAAGCTTACATATTAATTACATTTGATAAAATTTAAAATGCCACTCGACTCTCTGTTGTTTTTGCAAATACCCCTCAAGCTCTGAAGTGGACAGCAAGGCAGGGAGAAGCCAGTGTGCCTGTCCAACATCAGACAGGCAGAGAGGTATAGAGAAAGCGAAACAGCAATGGACTGTCTCTATCAAGGTTTCAACAGGTCAAAGTCATACCAGATAAGCACAGTAGCAATCCACAAAACAATGCATTGGTTGGTTTTCAAGATGCCGCGACAAGGCTCCTTGGTTGTGTCTGCAGGAGATAGTATGGAAAGTTTATCCCTCACAGCAGCACATTTGTAATGCATGGAAAAGATGGTTGTTTATTTTCACGAGGGGGAAGTGGGGGGGGGGATTCACAACCCCACGCTCCTAGGAGCGGTGGCGACAGTTAGTTACTCCGGATTAAAGCGCTCCTTTCTTTTTTTTTTTACGCGGGGCGCCCCGCGGCAGCCAAAATACGAATATAACCCCCCCTCGCCCCCTAACCAGAGTCCCTCGGGCCCGTTTACACGCGTGGGGTGAGACTCCAGCCGTCGACAGTAACAGCAGCAGTTATTCACCACAACAATCCTCTCAGAGCCCCGCCGCGCACGGCAGCGACCGGTCGGTGCGCAGGCCGGGCGGCTAGCGGGGAGAGGCCGACTATGCCCAGAAAGCGCGCCGGGCCTATGAGGCAGCAGCTAACGGGTCTTCCGGCCTGCCCAGGACGGAGCTTACCGGCGGCGTCGGCGGCGAAGGCGACCCGCAACCGGCGGCCGTCGTGGCCCCAGGCGCTCCAGGAACCCGGAACCACAACGCGGAGCACCGCCGCCTGCCGGGACAGGGCCAGCGCCGATATCCGGGAAATGGCGGGAGGCGAAAGCTGCTCGGGGTCGGCGCCTCCCTCTCGACTCCCGGCTGCTCGGGGCGCCGCGCGGAGGGGGAGCCGGAGGAGCGAAAATAAGTGGGGGGGGGGAGGAGACTGAGCCCGGCTTAAGCCTGCGCGCGTTTACTCAGGAGTAAGTCCCTGTGTTCTGTGGGGTCTACTCCCTGGTAAGAGCGCTCCAGGCGGCCCACCTGACAGGGTTGTTTGGCGGAGCGGAACGGCAAACCCTGCGACAACCACGCTGAGCATTATCGAAGGGAAATGGCTCATAATTAGCAGCAGCAACGTGGCAGCTTTTCATTTCCTTGCTGAGAGGGGGAAGGACGCCGTGGGGGGTGTTTTGTTTGTTTGTTTAAGCGGTGGGGGGCAGCTGCGACCCCCCAAAATCAAGTAAATAAATAATAATACTCATCTGACCAATTGTATTGCAGGTAACTCGGTTCTGCCCGCCCCAAACCTACCCCCCCTAATAAATCCTGGCTTCGCCCGTGTGTTTTAAACCGTTGTCTTCATTTATTTTTTGAACCTGTCGGTATCTGTAAAGGTAAAGGTACCCCTGAACATTAGGTCCAGTCGTGGACGACTCTGGGGTTGCGGCGCTCATCTCGCATTACTGGCCGAGGGAACCGGGGTACAGCTTCCGGGTCATGTGGCCAGCATGACTAAGCCGCTTCTGGCGAACCAGAGCAGCGCACGGAAACGCCGTTTACCTTCCCGCCGGAGCGGTACCTATTTATCTACTTGCACTTTGACGTGCTTTCGAACTGCTAGGTGATCAGGAGCTGGGACCGAACAATGGGTGCTCACCCCGGTGCGGGGATTCGAACCGCTGGTCTTCTGATCGGCAAGCCCTAGGCTTTTTTTTTTTATTCATTCGTTTTTATTGCGAATGAATAAAAGCACAACATTCTTTTTATATATAATAATCTATTAGTTTTCAATTACAATCCAGTAATAGCCTCATTATAACAATAACAATTTATAAGTTATTAATACAAATATTTCAAATACCAAATATAATTTAGATAAGGTGCTAGAATGGATGGCTTGATTATATGCTTTATTTCTGTGTTCCGAAATCTTAATTTCCATTACTTTCCGGTCATAATAATCCTTATACAACTGCAATATTAACTTCTATCCATGTTGACACATTAAATGATTTATAAAACTGCAAGTGAGGAACTATATATCCCTGTTCTTCCTGTGTGTGACAATTATTCTGTCCATGGTGTTTCTTCCTGTCCTTGTAAGATGTTATGTCTTTCTTTCCCCTGGTTGTTGCTGTTATCCATCATGCCTTGAGCAAAGCTGATAACCCATTGTTGTTCCAGAAATTTCTCCATTAAAAGCATAACATTCTTAATCTTCCAAAGCACATTACATTCTGAGCCTGGCTTGAGCAAACCATTATAGACTTCCCATTTTACATCTTGGAGAGGGAGGATGTTTGCTATATTAAGAAAGATTTGTTTGAAGACTAGTACATTTTTCAGCTACTGTGTGTGTGTGTGTGTGTGTGCGCGCACACACACACACACACACACACACACAATTTTAATGTTCTTTAAGATGCTTGTTTATCTAGTGGTTTGATATAAGCATACACCCTGAAAAGCAACAAAAATTTTTTTTTTGAAATAAATGTGGCACTAGTGGGCAAGAGGTCCCACCAGTTTTGTAAACTACCGGGTAGTTTTGTTTATTCTTGTAAACAAAAAAAAAAAAAAAAAAAAAAAAAAAGGATTGAAACCCCTTCATGGATCACTGCCTTGTCGTGGCGAAGGGGCTTGAATTACTCAGGGAAGCTATGGACAGGTCAAGATGGACAGGTCGTAGTGGAGAGTTTGGACCAAATGTGATCCACCTGGAGAAGGAACTGGCAAGCCACTCCAGTATCCCTGCCAAGAAAACCTCATGGACAAAGACAACAGGCATATAAAAGATATGACGCTGGAAGATGAGCCCCTCAGGTCGGAAGGCGTCCAACATGCTACTGGGGAAGAGCGGAGGACAAGTACAAGTAGATTCAGAGCTGATGAAGCGGCTGGGCCAAACCCGAAAGGACGCTCAGTTGCGGATATGCCTGGAAGCGAAAGGAAAGTCCAATGCTGTAAAGAAAAGTATTGCATAGGAACCTGGAATGTAAGAACCATGAACCTTGGTAAGCTGGATGTGGTAAAAAATGAGATGGCAAGAATAAACATTGACATCCTGGGCATCAGTGAACTAAAATGGACGGGAATGGGCGAATTCAGTTCGGATGACTATCATATCTACTACTGTGGGCAGGAATCCCGTAAAAGAAATGGAGTGGCCCTCATAGTCAACAAAAGAGTGGCGAAAGCTGTACTGGGATGCAATCTCAAAAATGATAGAATGATCTCGATACGCATCCAAGGCAGACCTTTTAACATCACAGTAATCCAAGTTTATGCACCAACTACCAGTGCTGAAGAAACTGAAGTTGACCAATTCTATGAAGACTTACAACACCTTATAGAAATGACACCAAGGAAGGATGTTCTTCTCATTATAGGGGATTGGAATGCTAAAGTAGGGAGTCAAGAGATAAAAGGAACAACTGGCAAGTTTGGCCTTGGAGTTCAAAATGAAGCAGGGCAAAGGCTAATAGAGTTCTGTCAAGAGAACAAGCTGGTCATCACAAACACTCTTTTCCAACAACACAAGAGACGACTCTACACATGGACATCACCAGATGGGCAACACCGAAATCAGATTGATTATATTCTGTGCAGCCAAAGATGGAGGAGCTCTATACACTCAGCAAAAACAAGACCTGGAGCTGACTGTGGCTCAGATCATCAGCTTCTTATAGCAAAATTCCAGCTTAAACTGAAGAAAGTAGGAAAAACCACTGGGCCAGTAAGATACAATCTAAATCAAATTCCTTATGAATACACAGTTGAAGTGAAGAACAGGTTTAAGGATTTAGATTTGGTGGATAGAGTGCCTGAAGAACTGTGGATGGAGGCTCGTAACATTATACAGGAGGCAGCAACGAAAACCATCCCAATGAAAAAGAAATGCAAGAAAGCAAAGTGGCTGTCAAATGAGGCCTTACAAATAGCGGGGGAGAGAAGGCAAGCAAAATGCGAGGGAAATAGTGAAAGATACAGGAAATTGAATGCAGACTTCCAAAAAATAGCAAGGAGAGACAAGAGGGCCTTTTTAAACGAGCAATGCAAAGAAATAGAGGAAAACAACAGAATGGGAAAAACCAGAGATCTGTTCAAGAAAATTGGAGATATGAAAGGAACATTTCGTACAAAGATTACCACAATTAAGAACAAAAGTGGAAAGGACCTAACAGAAGCAGAAGACATCAAGAAGAGGTGGCAAGAATACACAGAGGAATTATACCAGAAAGATATGGAGGTCTCATACACCCCAGGTAGTGTGGTTGCTGACCTTGAGCCAGACATCCTAGAGAGTGAAGTCAAATGGGCCTTAGAAAGCCTTGCTAACAACAAGGCCAGTGGAAGTGATGATATTCCAGCTGAACTATTTAAAATTTTAAAAGATGATGCTGTTAAGGTGCTACACTCAATATGCCAGCAAGTTTGGAAAACTCAGCAGTGGCCAGAGGATTGGAGAAGATCAGTCTATATCCCAATCCCAAAGAAGGGCAGTGCCAAAGAATGCTCCAACTACCGCACAATTGCACTCATTTCACATGCTAGCAAGGTTCTGCTAAAAATTCTACAAGGCAGGCTTAAGCAGTATGTGGACCGAGAACTCCCAGAAGTGCAAGCTGGATTTCGAAGGGGCAGAGGAACCAGAGACCAAATTGCAAACATGCGCTGGATTATGGAGAAAGCTAGAGAGTTCCAGAAAAACATTTACTTCTGCTTCATTGACTACGCAAAAGCTTTTGACTGTGTTGACCACAGCAAACTATGGCAAGTTCTTAAAGAAATGGGAGTGCCTGATCACCTCATCCATCTCCTGAGAAACCTCTATGTGGGACAAGAAGCTACAGTTAGAACTGGATATGGAATAACTGATTGGTTCAAAATTGGGAAAGGAGTACGACAAGGCTGTATATTGTCTCCCTGCTTATTTAACTTATATGCAGAATTCATCATGCGAAAGGCTGGACTGGATGAAGCCCAAACCGGAATTAAGATTGCCGGAAGAAATATCAACAACCTCAGATATGCTGATGATACAACCTTGATGGCAGAAAGTGAGGAGGAATTAAAGAACCTTTTAATGAGGGTGAAAGAGGAGAGCGCAAAATATGGTCTGAAGCTCAACATCAAAAAAACTAAGATCTTGGCCACTGGTCCCATCACCTCCTGGCAAATAGAAGGGGAAGAAATGGAGGCAGTGAGAGATTTCACTTTCTTGGGTTCCATGATCACTGCAGATGGTGACAGCAGTCACGAAATTAAAAGACGCCTGCTTCTTGGGAGAAAAGCAATGACAAACCTAGACAGCATCTTAAAAAGCAAAGACATCACCTTGCCAACAAAGGTCCGTATAGTTAAAGCTATGGTTTTCCCAGTAGTAATGTACGGAAGTGAGAGCTGGACCATAAAGAAGGCTGATCGCCGAAGAATTGATGCTTTTGAATTATGGTGCTGGAGGAGACTCTTGAGAGTCCCATGGACTGCAAGAAGATCAAACCTATCCATTCTTAAAGAAATCAGCCCTGAGTGCTCACTAGAAGGACAGATCCTGAAGTTGAGGCTCCAGTACTTTGGCCACCTCATGAGAAGAGAAGACTCCCTAGAAAAGACCCTGATGCTGGGAAAGATTGAGGGCACAAGGAGAAGGGGACGACAGAAGATGAGATGGTTGGACAGTGTTCTCGAAGCTACTAACATGAGTTTGGCCAAACTGCGAGAGGCAGTGAAGGATAGGCGTGCCTGGCGTGCTCTGGTCCATGGGGTCACGAAGAGTCGGACACGACTGAACGACTGAACAACAACAACAACAACAAATGCACAAAGAGGTTAAAGCCTTTAACACATTTATTATATCATTCCAAAAGCAGGGGTTTTGAAGAGAGGTTAGAGAGCCCTTTGGCAGTGTGGTACAGCAGTTGCTGGCTCCTATGCGGCATGTACGGAGAAAGGCAAATACGAGATTGCTATTCCCTTTACCTGCGTGAATAGCAACCTTGCCAACGAGCTGCTGAGGTACATAGACTCAAGAGTTGGAAGGGACCATGAGGGTCCCCCCTAATCCAACCCCTTGCAATGCAGGAATATTTTGCCCAATGTGGGGCTTGAACCCACAACTGTGAGATTAAGAGTTTCATGCTGTACCCACCGAGATAAACAGATGAAGATGATTTTGCCAGTGCCATTGTTACTGTAGCACAATGGGGAGCAGTAAGGCAAGAGTCCTATACCTGCATTTTCCTTATATGGGAGTGAGGAATTAAGTAAATTACATTCCTTCGATAAAGTTGCCCTTGAAAATTTTGAGGTACTTGTGAATTGCAGTCTTTTCACTTATTGAGAATAATTTTGGACAGTCTTCAGTTACAGGTAGGCTTGTTATGGTAGGACTATTTCAGAACAATAGGTACACGTGTAGAAATGTAGCTAAAATGTTCTCTCTCCCACCCAACCCTCTATAGAGAGCCAGTCAGCTCAGTGCATAGCAGCTCAGGTGAGAGATCAGGGAACACAGTTTTACTACATTTTACTACATTCCCAATAATAACCTCCCAAATTAGATAAATTTCTAGACTACTTCTTGGGGTTGGAGGATTATGTATACCTAACCTCTTCCCCCAACCCCAAGTTTTGTGTGTTCTACTGTATCCACTAAAATTAAGGCGACAATAAGGAGGCATTGTTGTAGAAGCTGTTTGAGAGCTCAATAATTCAGCAATACTTCATTCAGGAGAGTCATTTAAGAACCACTGGCTTTTTAATATTTATTGAAAAATGTGAACCACTCATAATAAAAGGTTAAAAACTACAGCAATAAATACATCAAACATATCTAAGAACATATCAACAAATTGGCACAGAAATGTAAACTTTATGGGGCCCAGGTATTAAAATGGAATATTTAAAGCAAATTCCCTCCTGTATTAAAAAAGGGAAGGACTTACAAATTCTCATTAGTAAAAGAATTAGAAAACTGCTTTTCCCTAAAAAAAAAGAAAGAAAGCAATTTTAGCTTTACAGGCTCTTTAATAAATAATGTGGTCAACTTTACAAAAAAATTAACACACAAGGCAGTGATATGGCTGCAAATCCAGAGAATTCCATCTTTCAGAACTTGGAACCCACTAGGTATATGCCACAATGCTTCCTTTGTCACGCTGCTATTCCAGTTGTGGTTGCAAACCCCATCATAGTAAGGAAACAAGAATAGTAGACAATGCTATTAAAAGCAGTGAGCCAAGAGGCAACACATTCTGAGAGGATGGGGAAAGAGTATTGCAAAGTGCCTGGTAATGCCTCAGGGCTGGATCTCACATCCCTGAAAAAAATCACAGCCTTGCTTGCATTTCAACCTGTCCATAAAAATAGTAAAAATAATTCAGTGCTTGTAAGATGGCAATTCAGCTTAGACAAAAGTAAACATGCTTTTCAAGTTGTTTTGAAAATACACCTACACATTCAACATCAAACCCCCTCACGCTATATCTATTAAAGCACCACCCTTTCATGCTAAAAAACTACAACATCTATGCAGTAAATCCTCACAACACCCTAGTATGGCAAATTACATCAACTAGAAAGAAGGAGAGAGAGAATTAAAGCAATGTTCTTGTGGCAACTTCAAAGTATCTCTGATTTCAGCCACACACCTATGTATGGAAGCCTTATAAAAATAAGCCCAGTGCTCATAATTCTTGATTTCACCCCAAAAAAACCCAGCATGGACTTTTAGTTTCAATATATTAATCTCTGCGTTTATGGAACTATCAAGACTCTCCTTTGCAGGAAAACATCACATCCATATTTACGTAGAAATAATGGGATAGCTTTTGTAAAGTGCTTTTCTGTGTTATTTGCTGTAATCCATCTATGCGGAGAACCCAAATTCCATGCAATTAAAAAAAATTAGAGGCAACTTCAATCCCCCCATACATTCTGATATCTGAAGTAAGCAGATTAATAAAGTGGGTGGCGGGAGAGATTTGTCCCTAGAAAAGTTCATGGATGGATGCTCAACTATGTTCTTTCCAGTGCTTTTTTTCTGGGGGACGGGACGGGACGGGACGCATACCCCTAAACATTTTGTGAATCTTTGTACTTTTGTCCATTTACTTTATTTATTTTTCCCAATCTGAACTATAAAATAGTGATTTTCTTGAGTCAAAATGAGAGTACCCCTAAACATTTTTTAAATAAAAAAAGCACTGGTTCTTTCTATTCAACTCCTGTCACAACAGGCATTACAGGAGCTATCAAACTGTGGGTGATCAGATTGTTTGTGTTGCGCGCACATGCGAACTCACCCTAGAAGTGCCACAGGACTGCTACTTGCAAAACTTTCACCTAACTGAAGTGCTTTAAAATCAGGATCTAGGGATCTTCCTAGATCCTAGATTTGCTTTCAAAAGATGCCACAGTCATGCATTTTATGAAATAGGGTATATTCTACAGTACATAATCACATGTGTGTGTATATATATATATAAAAGAAATACTCTCAAGTACGTCCTCTCTATACATGCGAACAAACCCCAATGAATTCAAAAATACATAGGATCAGGCTGTCAGTGGGGTAGATGGGAAGTGTGTCAATCTAACCTTCAGCCCAAGTTAACATTAGAATTCTTTCATTTGCCGCAAACTTGTGAAATGCCCCCAAACATTCCCTAGAAAATAGCACCTCTAGCGATGCTTGTAACAGAGTGAGCAGAACTGATGGACCTGCATTTGGGTTTTGGAATATCTGCTGTAGTTATCACCTGATATTGTGTCTCCTGAGATGCAATGACCCAGTTAAGAGCTTTTCAGACATAAAAAAACCTCTCAAATACCAAGTTTTGCTATATGCTTCAAATTCACCTCATTAGAGACTTGACCAGTTTTCTTAATGCAAGTTGAAAAAGTACCAAAGAAGTAGTCAAAACTATCAAAAAAGAATATAAAAGTAGGTCAGCAGAGTGAATAGCAGCTTTTTCCTGTTGTCTGAAAGCAATCCAGTTAAATCACCAAGCCATCACCTTTAACAGTTCTCTTCCAAGTTCTCTCATAATTCCTCAAGGTCAGTTAAATCCACCACTACTTTCAGGAAGAGTGTATCATCTCTGATGTATGTATTCTTTGCATTTTCGAGCACAGTATGTGCAACAAACCGAGGACATCCGGAGGCAACATTCATCTCTCCTTCAGGTCTCTTAAAGCTGCTGCTGTGAGGGTCGGCTTTAAAGGTTTCTGTTATGTGATTTTTCTTCCCACTTTGGTCCAGCAGCATAAGTGTGACCTTTTGCTTGAAAGGCCACGGTAACAACGAATCAAACTCCCCTCTCATCACTACAAAGTACAAGGAAACGTGAGTGCCCTTTCCTGAACCATCCCCATTCAGGTATGCTCTGGCAGACAACCTGTACCCACAGCGGCTGGTGTAAAAAGGCTGGCTGACTACAGAGGGACAGTGGCCTTCCATAGCCTCTTTTTTCTTCATCTTGTAGTCCACAATTTTCCAGATCAGTTTCCCATTGTAACTTGTCCCTTCTAGAAGTTTAAACCGTTCTTCATTTTTGTTAAGTTGTGCCCTGTGGATACTGAGGTGGACATCATGTTGGTTGGACAAGTCTTCCAGGACAACTAAGAGAAATAAATGTGGGGAGATAAGAGAGGGTTACATACAGAGACTTACAGAGTTTGTATTAGGCATCATTTTTACATATTTAACATCTAACTATCTAGAGCAGTAAGGGACAAGGTGGCGCTGTGGGTTAAACCACAGGCTTGCTGATCAGAAGGTCAGCAGTTCGAATCCCTGCGACGGGGTGAGCTCCCGTTGCTCGGTCCCAGCTCCTGCCCACCTAGCAGTTCGAAAGCATGTTAAAGTGCAAGTAGATAAATAGGGACCGCTCCAGCGGGAAGGTAAACGGCGTGTCTGTGCACTGCTCTGGTTCGCCAGAAGCAGCTTTGTCATGCTGGCCACATGACCCGGAGGCTGTCTTCGGACAAACGCCGGCTCCCTCGGCCTATAGAGCGAGATGAGCACGCAACCCCAGAGTCAGACACGACTGGACCTGATGGTCAGGGGTCCCTTTACCTTTACCTTTATCTAGAGCAGTGGTGGCCAAACTTGGCCCTCCAGCTGTTTTGGGATTACAACTCCCATCATCCCTAGTGAACAGGACCAGTGGTCAGGGATGATGGGAATTTTAGTCCCAAAACAGCTGGAGGGCTAAGTTTGGCCATCACTGATCTAGAGCAACTGTTCAGAGTCTGGCAATAACAGCTCTATTCCTTGTGATGCAACCTACTTTTTCTGCAGATTGGGGGCAATGCTGAAGTCAGTGGTCTGTCGGTTTTTAGTAGGATACATGGATTTGGATTTTAAACTCTGACATCCAAACCTCTTGTAAAAAAAAAAAAACTTAAAAGAGGAAGAGCACAACCCCTTGCATGCTTAACCCCCTCAAAGAAAAAGACCAGCAAAATAACAATTCAAGCATTAGCTCTCTTTAGTTCCAAAGGAGAGCACATGGGGAAAGCAGGAGACCAGTGTGCCACTAGGTAGCCATGTGGTTTGCTGAGAAAAGTACATGAATGAACTTGTAAAAGCCTCAACTCCCCTCAATGGCATTTTTAAATTTTAGATCTTAAGTAAACTAGCCTAAGCAAATGATAACTAGCTTACCACCCCCATAACACCAAAACACTTTAGGAAGAGAAGAATCCCCAAGGTACCTAAACGCTGCTCGTATGACTCCAGGAAAGCAACCTTTTGCTTTATATTATCAATGGTCTCCAGAAGTGGTCTCAGGCTGAATTTACTCTGCTGCTGATTTGCTATCTGCACCAGCTGTCTCACTTGTGTTTCCAGGCAGGCAGATTTATCAATGTGAATTGCCAAAGTCTTCAGTGATATGGGGATGAGAGAAAAGGGAGAATACATGCAATTTTAAAATAAAACTGAATATGACAAACTAGTATTATAAATTGTTTATTAAAGCCTTCTTTAATAAACCTGAAGTATACCTGAAGGAGCGTCTCCACCCCCATCATTCTGCCCGGACACTGAGGTCCAGTGCCGAGGGCCTTCTGGTGCTTCCCTCACTACGAGAAGCCAAGTTACAGGGAACCAGGCAGAGGGCCTTCTCGGTAGTGGCACCCGCCCTGTGGAACGCCCTCCCTTCAGATGTCAAAGAGAACAACAACTACCAGACCTTTAGAAGACATCTGAAGGCAGCCCTGTTTAGGGAGGCTTTTAATGTTTAATAGATTATTGTATTTTAATGTTCTGTTGGAGCCAGATGGGCGGGGTATAAATAATAATAATAATAATAATAATAATAATAATAATAATAATAATAATAATTATTATTATTATTATTCTATCATTGACTGCATTTCCCTCCTCCTTAGTTTTTCCAAAGGTTTCTTTTCAGTTAGGATCATAAATCGTCTGCCGTCATGATCTCAATTGCGCGAGGCGAAAAAGTCCAATGGCTTTGTCTTGCACAAATAGTTTTCTATCCCCTGGTCCTCTTTGTCTACTCCCACATTTCATGGCTGATGCTATGTCTGTAGCAATGATCTTTGCCAACGGTTTCAGGATATTTCCTTCCTTCCTCACTGCAATCTCAACTGTTGTGACGGCTTTAACCCTTCTGCTTTAGTACCATGCCATGGTATAGCTTTAACAAAATGGCTGTTCCTAGTGCCCTTCTTCCACCCCCATTGCTAAAATTTAGATTGGGAGGTTCTTGGAGATTTACACTTGTTTGTTATTTTGTTGGTTTATGGCAGGCACCCCCAAACTCAACCCTCCAGATGTTTTGGGACTACAATTCCCACCATCCCTGGCCACTGGTCCTCTTAGCTAGGGATGATGGGAGTTGTAGTCCCAAAACATCTGAGGGCTGAGTTTGGGGGTGCCTGGTTTATGGAATTCTCAAGTTACATATCCCAAACTGTACTTTTCTGCATTTCCTTTCTTTCTGACTTCACCGTTTGCAGTCCCCTCCCCACAGGAAAATGAATATATGCTAATCAGGAAAACATTTCATTGGGTGGACCATAGATTGCAAAACTTATGGTATAATACATTTGTTAAGTTCTTAATGTGCCATAAGTCTCCAATGTTTATTCTCACTTATGGAGCTGCATAAATAATTGTTTTTATCAAGAGCATGCAAACTTCAATTTTGTATCCCAGTATGTGGGTTTTACCCAATGCATGCAGGCCACAATCACCACACATGTGCAATCTGAAAGCACAGTGGGGTGGGAATCCATTTTTGCTTTCAGCATGCGAATGAACTATGAAAGCAAAATGGAAATGATGCCCAGGCTAAACAGAGCCAGAAAACCTCACATTTTAAGCTGGATCTACCACAGCACAGGCAGTATCTCGACATAGATCCTGCTGTGTTTTCTTTGAAGCATTAACTCTGTCAGGAAGGAGGGTGAGATTACCTGAGTGCTTGCCAGTAAGTTGCTATTTTTACCGTACAGCTGTGTAAACTGCCTGAAATCTCTCTCACACTTCTTAACCGTGTCTGCTAGCTGCTGTATTTTTCTCTCTTTATGTTCAAGATTGTTATAAAGGTCGGAGATCTACAAAGTGAAATGTGAAGGTGTAAATTTAACATTTTATTTTTAAAAAGAGACAAAAACTGATAAAAAAACTGAATTATGAAACAAGGGTTATATCCAGCTAATGCTCAAAGTAGACCCATGTTAGCCATGTCTAACTCAGAACAGAGCTAACACTGAATACAACCCAGAGGGTTTGCTCAGCTGTTAAGATGGACAAGCTAAGTAATAGCCCAAGGATAATTCCTACAATCACTTTCGACTGGGTCAGTTTTTAACTTGTGATCCACACAGACCCAACAACCAAGTATGGTAGCCCACCAGAGGCTTAATAATCTGTTTTTGTCCACTGCCTAGGACTATGACAGATTGATTTTGCCTCAGCTGCAACAAAACATGTCTGTCCTGCATCGGTTTCTACAGCCACAGCAGGCACTGTAACTCTCCCACAGTTTGCCTTCACCCACAAAGGCGCACTCCTCCATTGTCTCCCAAGGCAGACGGATGCCAACAAGGACATCCTGTAAAGTTTACAGTGTGTACAATCCCCCCCCCCAACTGATGCATGCTATACACATCAATAACAACAGAAAAAGTGATAGCCAACAATCAAAACCCATTGTTTCTAGGGTGTGGTTTAAATATGCATCCGTGAGTACCATGCTGCTAGATTCAGAAGGTTTTTCTTTCATAAGAATAGTGACACCTAACCTCACAGTGACTTTCAGTAGAACACATACTCACACGCACACACAGTTTTTGCATGGCATGAGGAACTGAATCATGCTTTCCTGTTTCAAGCAGACTTTCTAAGGTTCATCTTATTCAAATGAAGGATCACTACACATTATAAATGTTGGAAGGTACCAAATGGCCCCTAACACATAAACACCCTTCAGAGAACAATAAGGGTGCCAAAAGCACTGCAGAAATACAACTGAAGCAGATAAATGGAAGATTAGTGTTACTACTTGCCCTTTCTTCACACAAAAGCTTTCACTGTATCCAGACCTTAACGTAATAACAATAAAACTGCAATCATATGGAAATGCAAAGGGAAGGGGCCTTCAAAGGGGGAGAAGGGTACTTTTTGCATGTAATAATAAAAAGAAGAAGCTAACTGGCAAGCTACAGATTCTGAATTAGCAACATTTTTTTGCCCAGGGCTCCAGACTTTTGTCTGCATCTATACTTTCGACCAAACCTCATCCTTCCTTCTAGTTTGCTACATGAAAAAGTACTTGAGGCAAATTACCTTCTTGCTAATTTGCATACTCCCTTCTGCAAAGTGCTACTGTGAATCTATAACGAGGGTATGTAAAAGTGGTGTGTATGTGTTTTTCCACTAGCTACTATGTGTGTGGACAATTGTCTACAATAAAGATCTCGCAAGCAGTAGTAATTTCTCCAAAATTAGCAAATTGCACAAGTACATGTGTAAGACACTTGTGGAACTAAGGGAAGTTTAGCCTCTTTCGAACCTCTTTGACTTTTTAGAATTGTCGCTTGTTTCCACTTAGAAGCTGAAGGGTTTGGGAGGAAATGCCATGAATATTGTGCTATACCTGATCTTCCAGCTTTGAGTTCTTATCTAAGATTTGAAGCATATGTTCTCTCAAGTACATATTCTCATGCTCTGAAAGTTTTCCTCTTTTAATCTAAAATGAGAATATAAACATGTAGTGAGACCAAAGCTAACCTGACGTATTATAAACTAAACAGATTTAAAATCATTCTAAAGCAAAAACAAAACAAAACATATTCTCATGTTCTGAAAGTTTTCCTCTTTTAATCTAAAATGAGAATATAAACATGTAGTGAGAACAAAGCTAACCTGACATATTATAAACTAAACAGATTTAAAATCATTCTAAAGCAAAAACAAAACAAAACAAAACAAAACAAACAACAACAACAACAACAACAACAACAACAACAAAACCTAACAAGGAGAAAATTCCAGCAGGGATACTCTGAAAAAATTAAACCAGAGGAACCAAAAAAGGAGTATGAAGTAGAAAGAGACATTGGTTAGCTAGTGTCCTTTTTGTGCTTTGGATAAATAGCATCACTGCATTACAATACCTTTGTAGAACAGCCATACTTTTTATACGGACAATCAATTTTCACCTCTGGACATATTACGACATGCTCTTCTACCTGCAAATATTAACAAATTTTAAACCATACATTAATTAAAGGTGAAGAAGGTGTGTGCATTATGACCTTAATTTCCTGAAAAAGTAGTACGAAAAGGAACTAGATTACATTCTCTGCATCGTCACCAAATCTAGTCATGGACAATGACAATAACAAAGCGGTCCACGGATGCTACTTTGTGCTTTCACATTATGCATGGATGGCAATGCCACATAATTACTAACACGAAGAAGGGTGGCAACTCGTAATGCCATATGCAGAGGCTAGCAACAACTAGGGACTATTTTGCTCTTCTCTCAACAACACTGTTATCTTGCAATGAAACAAAAATAACATTGTACCTCTTTTGTCAGAATTATCTGTGGGCAGCCATGGGGACAAATCAAGGGATAATCGGGACAATCTGTTCTCTCGTGAGTCTGAAAACACATTGGGAAATCTGTTATTCAAGAGAAACTGAAGAGGTTGGCTCTACTTAACACAAAACCAAAAGGCAGAAGCAATCGTGGTGACCATCCACTAGGAATCGGCAGTGCAAGTCCGACTGAAACGATCAATAGTGCTTTTTCAAGCACTCCTGCGCACTTTCCATCACTCCAAGGGGCGGGGGAGGAATGCACAATGCTCCAGTTGATTGTGGTTTTCATATATAAGGTAGGCATTTCTAACCTGCTGCATACTATAGACTTATTGTCATTATGTCCCTCCCTGCCCTAGAATCATACAGTTGGAAGAGACCACAAGGGCCATCCAGTCCAACCCCCTGCCAAGCCCTGATTTTTATTTATTTATTTCTTGCTTCTCATCTCTCTCTCTCTTCTACAGTGGAATAAAAAGTAAATGGCCCTTGTCTAGAAATATGCACAGACAATTCAGTCTCAGCTTATTGGCCTGCACCCAACACACCACAGCGGCCTGGGACTGACGCAGATATAACAGAGAAACAGAGGTACATGTTATCATCATACTTTAAGCTCTTCAAGACTGACAGAAACAAGAGGGAGAGCCCTCTCTCTCTCTCTCTCTCTATATATATATATATGAGATTGCTCATACATAGAGAGAGGGAGGAGTCACATTTAGGGTTTTCCACAGTGTTTTGGAGGCATTTTTACTAACATCTTACCTTTAAATCAATTGAAGTCACAGGCTGTTTGCAGTACTGGCACAGTTCCTTCCGATAGCTGCACTGCAAACCTAGGTGTTCTTGCAAATCCTTCCGAATCATTTTTTCACAACATCCTTCATTAGTGCACTGCACGCTTTCGAACAAACACTGTTGTAGGTGATCCTGTAAAGCAGAATCATGTACTACCATATTATATTACCTGCATCGTAAACATCACCATAGTATGTACAGGAAGCACAGAAAACATGCTGCATTTTGGGATCTGCAAGGAAGATCAGATGTCTCTCTAAAACCCCCCAGTCTACAGCATTGTGCCTATATTCTGTTGGTTTCTTGCACTTTTGGGCGCACAATCATGGGGTAATGCAGTGGGCCACAGCTTCTCAATAAAGCATTTGTTGTGGAGACAGTCCCATCTCTCTCTCTCCTCCTCCATAAGCCTCTGCCATTTCCTTTCCCATTGCCATGCACAAATCCTTCTTCTGTTGTTGCTGTTGTTGGTGTCAGAGTCCTGTTTCCTTCTACTATGCCCCTTTAAAATGTGGGGTTTTTTTGGGGGGCGGCAGCGGTTATTGGGTTGTTCTTTATATTTTGATTATGTATTTTGTGGTTTTATATTTTGATTTTATTCTGTGAACCGCCCTGAGACCTCCGGGTATAGGGTGGTATATAAATATAAATATAAATATAAATATAAATATAAATATAAATATAAATATAAATATAAATATATAATAATAATAATAATAATAATAATAATAATAATAATAATACTAACAGGAAAAGCTGGGGTAGAGCATCTGTCTTGTATACAGAAGGTCCCAAGTTCAATCCCTGGCATCTCTAGGTTGGGCTGGGAGGAACCCCTGTCTGAAACCCTGGAGAGCTGCTGCCAGCCAGAGTGGACAATACTGAGCTATATGGACCAATGGCCTGACTCAATATAAGGCAGAGATTCAGGTAGGTAGCCGTGTTGGTCTGACGCAGTTGAAATATATAAAAAAATATAAAAAATTGTCCAGTGGCACCTTAGAGACCAACTAGGTTTGTTCTTGGTATAAGCCTTCATGTGCATGTACACTTCTTCTTTCTTCGTGAATGCACACGAAAGCATATACCAAGAACAAACTTAGTTGGTCTCTAAGGTGCCACTGGACAATTTTTTATTTTTATTTTATATATTTCAATACAAGGCAGCTTCTGATGTATTCATCTAAATAATTTCCTCCTTCTTCTCCCCCTGTGTTGTCCCCAAATCTGCCCCAGAGGGTTATTGTTCCATTATTCTAAAGACTGTATTATTCTATATCCATTACTCTATGTTGAGATTCTTATATTGCAGGGGGTTGGACTAGATGACTCTCAGGGTCCCTTCTACTTCTGCCTACAAAACGTTCGCCTTCAGACCACACTGGTTTCTACCTAGGCATGTTCCTAGGTTTTTACACTCTGCTGTAAAGAAGCCTCCCCCCCCCCCACTTTTAGATGCCCCAAATGCCAATATAAAGCACGTCTGGCACCATTAAGACAAGTTTCTTTTCTGCTCTGCACTTTTGAGAAGAACACACAAATTTAGTGCACAAATGCACAAAATGGGATGTGTGTGTGTGTGTGTGTGGACCATTTACTCCACCTTGCGCATCTTGGGGGGGGGAAGTGGCTTATAAATGTAATAAATAAATAAGCTGTGGGTGGACAAGCTAAATTAGTTGCATCCAATCTTGCTCACTGCTGCCTGATTTGTAAATCCATGTGCATAACATCAAGTGGTAAGATCACAGAAGCTGTACTATTCACCTTGAACTTGCAGGGATTGGATGGGAAGAATACAGATGCTTCATGCTCCCCCCACCCACTCTCCTATGCCCTCAATGCACATTTATTTGGCAGGGTCAAAGCCAACGGCCTGCCTTTTTTCCACAACCACAGAGATCTATTTAATAGGGAGAGAGAGAAAAAACCCGAGGTCCCAGTGAGTAAAACAAGCAGTTTAAGAGCAATGCAATATCAAGTCTTTTATTTGCAGTGCGTTCCCACCCACACAGGCTGACGCTTCTCATACTCATAATGGGAAAAAGTATATTTAAAAAAAGAAAAAGGGGAGGAAGGCAGCTTCAGCAATATGTGCAATTGCTTCTCGAAGGCAGAAAGACATCAAAACCTGGCCCAGCTGATATTAAGAGTTGAGGAATGCAAACCTGATATCGCCCCAGAGAGGTTTTTGCATTACAGGCTGGTGAATTTCTGCAAAACACTTGCAAATTGAGAACTTCCCTTTTACAGCAATTGTCTTTGAAAACCTAAATAAAGAGAGTATAAAAGCTTATTTCAAAGCACGCACAGAAGGGCCATAATTCACTATAATATTTTTAAAACTTAATGAAGAGCCAGGCTTGCTACAGAGGAAATTATGTGATAAACAAGTATCCAGTGTTGAAGTTTGGGGAGTGAGGTTAATGCTAGTTTCAAATGCTTGAAGGTTCTAGAGGAGTGAGAGTAACTAGGCATCAGATGAGCATGAATTATATTAAACAAACCCCTTGAACAGGAAGGATTATGCTGGTGAAGAAACCACAGCTTTCCTCCTCCCAACACACAGAATATCCACCTCAAGTTCCATACACAGCTCCATCTTCCGTTATTCAGGTTTGTTGTCTTTGAGTTCTCTCCAACCTGCAGCTGCCCTATTGTGGAGGTGGGTCCAAGACAGCACCTTTCCATTACTCAGACCCCAGACTTGGCAGGGGAGGCCTTTTTGGGGGGTGCTGCCAGAGGTGAGATGGTGCTGACCCATGACAGGGCCATTTCAGTGGCAGTTTCCCATTTGTAGAATTGCCCTCCCTGTTCAGGTGCATTTCTCTCCCCAGACTGCTGACATTTAGGAGAAGTTTTTAAAACGTTCCTATTTACCCAGGCATCTGTCAATCCCGAAAATCACTGGTTTCCAGAATGTTTTAAGCCAATTTCAAATTTTATTATTACTGATGTGTTTCCCACCATGGATAAAGGGCAGGAAATAAACTGAATGAATGAACAGATAACATTTCTGCAGCTGCAGTAGTTGTAGTTTTATTTTCTGGGCATGAGGTCAAAGTGGTGGCTTTGAGCTACAAACCCTAAATGGCTTGAGATAGTATCTATTTTAGAGGAAATGCCTCACCTCATAATACAGATCAGGATCAAAAAGATTAGTGCAAAGGCTCTTCTTGACTGTGTTAGCATGATGTGAAATCTTAACAGGAAGGGCTGGTAGGAAGCCGTAAACTTGCTTCACAATTGTAAAACTCACTTTCCCTAAAAACAGGAGTAGGAGGGGAAATAGATCTGGCCATTCCTCAGAGTTCTGGATTTCCAAGTTTGTTCTTCCATGTTTTGATGATTAAAATTATTTAAACATTCTGGTATGAAAATCTCATTGGGCCCCAAACTTTAATAGGTTCTTCACGTACATTCAAATAATACTGCACACAAAACTGTTGAATCAATTGACTCCCCGCACCCTCCAAAGAATGTAAACAAAAATTATTTTCTTACTTCATGTAGTTTTATTATTTCTTTGTCCACAGGACAGGTGGGTACAGCATTCAGTTCTCTAAAAAGATCAGAGGTTATATTTGGTTTTAGAAAAAAATCCGCTCTGGGGAAAGGATCAAAATTATATGCATATTATGGCTGGCCAATTAAATTCCAGTTTTATCTGAACAAAAGAATTATTTTTAAAATCCCTCATCTTGCTGCATATTAGACCGGTGCTGATTTCAGTACACCCTTTTCTCAAAAATGTCCTCTTCACCCATTTAAAATGATTCTAGAGTCTGTTGGCTACACTCGCAGAACCTCTTTAAATTGGAGTCCCGCTGTCATGTTACCAAACAGAGAGCTAAAGGGAAATTGCAAGAGGAAATTAATTTAACAAAGCCGGCAACCTAACAAGTAACGGTAGTTTAACTGAGCATTAAGCAATAACCGTCACATAAATTGAGAGCACATAAAAATGCTAAGAACTGTGCAGAAAGAGGAAAAACTGAATAAAAATCAACATAGTATCAAAGCAGTCCTGTTAAACAGGGGTGGGGAGCCTATGGTTCTCTTGATGTTGTTGGATTCTCAACAACCCTAGCCAGCATGGGCAGTGGTCAGGAATGATGGGAATTGTAGGAGAACATATGGAAGGCTGTAGGCTCCCCACCCAGTGTTAAACTATGTTAGAGATCAGATCTAAACAAAGGAAACTAGTGAGTCATTAAGCAAGGGCTGCTTATTTATTTCATTTAAACCTGGTGGCGCTGTGGGTTAAACCACAGAGCCTAGGGCTTGCTGATCAGAAGGTTGGCGGTTCGAATCCCCACGATGGGGTGAGCTCCCGTTGCTCGGTCCCAGCTCCTGCCACCCTAGCAGTTCGAAAGCACGTCAAAGTGCAAGTAGATAAATAGGTACCGTTCCGGCGGGAAGGTAAACGGCGTTTCCGTGCGCTGCTCTGGTTCGCCAGAAGCGGCTTTGTCATGCTGGCCACATGACCCGGAAGCTGTGCGCCGGCTCCCTCGGCCAGTAACGCGAGATGAGCGCCACAACCCCAGAGTCGGACATGACTGGACCTAATGGTCAGGGGTCCCTTTACCTTTTACACCACACTAGTGATCCCAGGGCATGGTACATCAATTATTACTTTCTCATCAATAAGTCTTAAATCCCACACAACACAATCCTATGCATATTTATTTAGTGCTCAGAGGTTCTTACTTCCATGTAAATGTGCACAGTAGTGCAGCATTAGGCTGCCATCCTATACCCTGTTATCTTGGGAGTAAACTTAACGGAAACAAATGGGAATTACTTCCAAGTAGACAAGCATATGATCGAACGGTTAAAAGGCACTTTAGAATTACAGCATTTCAATGTCACTCTAGAAAGTAACTGTGCGGGCATTTCAGAAAGGAAGGAACCAGTATGACTCTGAAGTGAAACTTAGGTGACTCAAAAGGGTGCTTTTACAAGACAGAGTTAAAGTTTCGTTTTTAAATTTTTCTACATCTCTTCTCTACGGCAAAGTCACACCAAGCCTGTAGCACTTTAATATCACTGCTATAATTTTTCAAGTGTTGGAAAGAGGGACTTCACAGAAAGAAAAACCCACCAGCTTCTATGGGAAGCTGCAATAATAAGCCTCTTTTAAGATCAGGGAAGTTTTTAGGGAAGTTTTTAATATTTAATGCTGTATTGTTTTAATATTTGACTGGAAGCCGCCCAGAGTGGCTGAGGAAACTCGGCCAGATGGGCGGGGTAAAAATAATAAATTATTATTATTATTATTATCACAATGCATCTAACATATGGACGTGAACCAGACTAAAGTATACCCAATCCCCATTCATTTTACTGAGGAATGAAGTATGTGTTTAAAGGGCATCCATTGAAGTCAATGGGATTTCAGAATGTTTTAATATTGCACTGCTCATGCCTCAGATGTCCACAATTTTTTTAAAAAGTTGCCCCGGGAAAATGTGTTGACTAAAGCAAGAGGAAAACTAACACACTTTAGGATTATAGTAATGTGCTGTTCACATTGCTTGTGGAGTTGCAGGAATAATTAGGCTTGGCTGGGGTCCTCATTTGGCCCACAAATCTGTTTCCCCAAGCCACATCCATCAGCCCACACCCAACATAATGTGACCGGGGGCAGGTAAAGATGCAGCAGTAAAGGAAGAATCAGGAGCCTTAAAGTTCATTCCTTTCTGTTCCTTAATAGGCAGGATTCGGTGCCTTTTGAATTTGCTGGGATTGCTTGTACTTGTGACCTCCTGGGTGGAGCCCATCCTGGTTGACAGCAGGGTTTCTGTAAACCTTGCTGGGATCCAATTCACTTAGGAATTCCTGAGTGTAGCCGATCTGGAGTTTGTGGCTGCAAACACTGCTTTTGCAGCAGGGATCTTCCTTTGCAGCACAGCTTGAGTTCAAGCTTTCGGCAGAGGAAGAATCATGAGAGCATGATTATTTCCTTTGAAGTTGGGTCACCTGACCTTATGGTGCTGTCAGGTTACCGACAGGTGGGCAGCACTACTCACCTGCCAAAGTGGTCTGTTAAGGGGTGGGGGAGGCTCAGGATTTCACCCCCACCTGCCCAGCAGGATCATGTTCCCCAGCCCTCACACAAATACAATTTACATAGTTTTCAGGGATGGAAAGGGAGGGTTTGGATCTGAATATAAGAGAAGGGACATTTCTTACCTCAGAGAGACTATGCAACGCTGGCAAAATCTGTGCCCACATCCCGTCTGGTGAGGATTGTGAAGGACCAGGTGGCAATAGGCACATTTGTATCGTTCTTCTACGATTTCCACAAACTGATAGTCGGCATTAGGCTCAAAGTCTAAGGAAATGGCACTGGTAGAATTCTGCCGAGTGTAGAGATTTGGTAAGTTGCCTGCAAGGTCTTCAGAGGCCATGGGCATAGAGCTACAAACACAAGAATGAAGAGAGAGATGCTAGCTGAGAACCTATCGTTATACTATCCTCATATCTCAAGAGTATCAGGCTTGGAGCTACAAACAGCTCAATATGTACAGTCATGGGGAGAAAGGAAGCACATCCTCTTTGATTTCTGTGGTCCTTAATCCTTGCTTATATTTGAATGGGTCTAAATTAATTTATTCTCCCAGGGTGTATGTTTTACAGCAGGGGTTGGCGAGGTTTACCGGCCATGGGCCGGATCACTCCCACGGAGATCGGCCGTGGGCCGGGCCGGTGCAGCGCGATGCCGGAAATCGCTTCTGCACATGCCCAGACAACGGAAATGACACCTGCACAGAAGCACTTTTTGGCGTCTGGACATGCGCAGATGCGATTTCTGGTATCTGCGCGTGCGCAGACACGATTTCCGACGCTGCTCGGCGAGTCCCCGCAGCGCGCAGGCCGCTCAGTTCGGGGGCGGCTCGGGGGCTGGTAAAACGGTCTTCGTGGGCCGCACGTTGCCAACCCGTTTTACAGTATCACTCAGACATTAGCAGGGTATATATATATGTGCACATTTTCTTCAGTTTGCATTCAAAGGACAGAGTTCAAACGTGTGAGACAGGAAGCAAATGCTCTACGTTTATACTTTTGTACGTTTCCTGCCTCAAACCAAAGTCGTAACATATGGCATTTAACTTTCCACACACAAGTGGTTCTTAAACACACACACACACACACACACAGAGAGAGAGAGAGAGAGAGAGAGAGAGAGAGAGAGAGAGAGTTCTACATCACTATCTTCTTAAAATGTCATTCAATGCTATTCAACATTGACAGGGACTGGGCACCTCAGAGGTGAGATTTGAATGGGACAGCACAGCTCACGCTCTCAGCTTCTACATTAGCCGGGTTGTAGGTTGCCTGTGCTCCTTAATGGGACTTCTTCCTCATTTAGGGGAAAGGAAGCCAGTCCAGTGGAAGAGCATCTGTTTTGCACACAGGTGGTCCTGAGATCCATCTCCAGCATCTCTAGGTAGGGTTGGAGATTTCCTCTCTGCCTGGAGAGTCACTGTCTGGAGAGCCACTGCTAGTCTGCATACGTAAACACACACTGAGCACAGAATCTGATTCTATGAGATGGACCAACAGACTGACTCACTGTAACACAACTTCCTATGTTCCTACTCTGAAGAAATATAAGGCTGGAAGGGAGTAAGGGACGTATTCCCTCCAGCAACTAGCAAGCGCTTTCCCAAGTACGGTAACTCACATCTCAGACCACTCCTCCTCCTTGCTTTTTATGCCTGAAGGAAACGAACAGGGATTTTCCTTTGCAAAAATCCATCACAGGCTTAACAGACAGCTTCAGAAACTAACAAAATAGCATAAACATGTTACCAAATTACTCCAGAGAAGTAGCATGGTAGCCTGTGTGTTCAGGTCAGTTAATAAACATTTTATGCTACAAATCAGGTGCAGATGTGTTTGGGGGCTTGATGGACCGCCTGGCAAGCTTTAGGTACTTGATTGGTTGAGGCTGCTAAATAAACCTGCAGAGAAAAACATTTGCTGCAGTTCAGTTTATACGCTAAATGCCTTTGATTAGCCTTTGCACAGCCCAGGAAGCTTAAAAACACCCATAATGTGATCACTATTGCAAAAAAAAAAACCCACACAGCACCTACAAACAAAAGTAAGGCTTTTTTTAAAGGGCAAATTTAAATTCTCTCTTTTTATTAAGGGTCGAGGAACACTGCTAATTATCCTTTGAACGCCTCATTAAAAATCCAGAGTCTAATTACCTTTCCCCAATATGAATTAAAACAAACTGCTGTTGGGACACTGCATATTAAGAATGCTTCATGTTTAAAGCACTGCATTGTTTTAACATGATTATGGCTAAATTCAAAACGTGCATTTTTACACAAGCTAAAAACGAACAAAGAATACAATGTACAGCATTTGCTTTGGCTTTATGGTTTTTCCCCCAGCACTCCCTAATTTGCTGCTGTTTTTCTAACGGTTAATGCCAATTAGTGCTTCTTTCTACTTCTCTGCTCCCCATGTCTGTGATTTCCATATTGTAACAAACAAGATGCGCGTTATTTACAAAAACAGCAGAAGTGGTTCTTGAGTTCTTGCATATTTACTCATGTATTTATAGACATTAGAGACATGGAAATCAAGAGCTCCGCAGCTCCTAAAAAGGACCTTCATGTTGGAGCTACATTTTTAAATTAATGATGGTATTAAGTATTCCCATAAGAGTTGTACACAGAGTTTAAGATGAGAGAACATACCAACATAAGAAAACATTTTCTTGCTCCAATTACTGTACAGTTATTGTTTTCTTTTATGTAAGGACTTCTCAGTTTTTGGTATTTCAGTTTTTGTTTGCTTTTGTTATTTCAATTTTTGTTTCCTTTTGTTAGTGAATGCAACCCGAGGTATAACTGTGTATATATATATACCCTATATACTCGAGTATAAGCCTAGTTTTTCAGCACATTTTTTGTGCTGAAAAAGCCGCCCTCGGCTTATACTCGAGTGAGGCAGGCAGTGGCTGCTATGGAGCTTTCCCAAGTTTTTTGTGGTAAAATTGGGTGCCTCGGCTTATATTCGGGTCGGCTTATACTCGAGTATATACGGTATGCACACACATACATATAACCTTTTATAGAAATGCAAGGGACTTGCACTTAACTGGGAGTTGAGCATATACAGCATTCAAAAACTTACCATATAATCATATGCACGTTTACTCCAAAGTCAACCCCAGTGTGCTTACTGGGGCTTTCTTCTGGGTAAGTGTGCACAGCCTGAAATTCTGTGGTGCCTTGCATAACAGCTGAACACACTGAAGATACTTAGGAATGACTCATTCTTGGAAATGTCAAAACTGTTAAGAAACTTGCACAGGCGGAATGCTGAAATTTGGTGTGCCTTTATTCTAAAATAATTCGATTGCTGAGAATCTGAAAACAGGATATTTTTGTCTTTTATGTGAATTCTACTGTGTCAAAAAGGGACTGCACAGAGCAAGCGAAACGTGTGGATGACTGGAAGGGTGAAAGCGTTCCTTCCTACACAACTCAAGGGTGGTACAAAGATATAGGGATGCGGGTGGCGCTGTGGTCTAAACCACTGAGCCTCTTGGGCTTGCGATGGAGTGAACTCGAAAGCACGCCAGTGCAAGTAGATAAATAGGTATACCGCTGCGGTGAGAAGGTAAACGGCGTTTCCGTGCGCTCTGGCTTCTGTCACGGTGTCCCACTGCGCCAGAAGCAGTTTAGTCCTGCTGGCCACGTGACCCGGAGAGCTGTCTGTGGACAAACGCGGGCTCCCTTGGCCTGAAAGCGAGATGAGCGCCGCAACCCCATAGTCACCTTTGACTGGACTCAACTGTGCACGAGTCCTTTACCTTTACTTTTTTTTTTACAAAGATATGAAAGAGAAATTTGCAGTGGCAGCCTTGAACATATTCAAGCTGTCAGAATATAAACTAGGTTTACTATCCTAAGTAAAGGTTTGGACTAACTAATAAAAACCAGGGGACTATGTCATCATTGCCAATAATTATAAAAGTACCGGTATATATTTTTTGAAACCATGATTTCCCAAGGGAAGAATAACTGTTGTTTTTTTAATTGCATAATCTTTCATATGGTTCAAACACACAAATCAAAATTAGCACCTAGTGTACCACTAATCCAGCAAACAGTGATTTGGCAAAGCTGTCATATAAGCAATCTACCATGCATTTGAATTGCACCTCAGTGCGTGGTGCCATGCATGCAACTGCCCCTTCTACTGTGGGCCAGGTCCAACAGACAAAAGTGTTTTTGTTAATGGGAATCCACATGTTTCTCTGTTGGCTTTACGGTTATTCTCTAAGTAGGGTAAGAGGACAAGCCTGTAAGTAAGTTCCTGCACTGAGGTGCTATGATACTTCTGTAAAGGAGGCATTGCATTATTGTATTAAATTGTGTGGGGTTTTTTTTTAAAAAAAGCAACCAACAATTATTTTGATATGCTTGTCACTTTTGTATTATTCTCAGTTACATAACAGTGGTTGTCATTACACTGATTTTAAAATGAATAAATTAATAATCCACTTTCCCCATGAACTCAGAGTGGTAAACAGCAAGTGCAAAGCAGTAAGACTTGCAGAATTAAAAAAAATAAAGCTCAAGAAAAGAACCATTAAAAAGTTAGAACGAAAAGATGACGATGGCATGGGAATTCAGAAAAGGTGGACTTGTGCAAAAGTTTGTATTGCTTTAGCAAGCCTCCAAAGACAGGCTTGAATTTTTGTACTAAGCATCTAAGCAGGCCCAAAAGAAAATTTGTTTCTGCAAGTCAATCTGCCAAGAACCTTTTCCTTCCAGGTTCAAAGGTTTCCCTATTATTCCTTGTTTTCAAAAGGCACCTCTAGTCACTCACCTCATATTTTAGGGCAAGGTGAACAGTGGTCACTATAATTGTCAAGTAAATCCATACTTGGCCCTGCTTTCTTTTCTGATAATGGAGATAGTTTTGACCACTGCTGGGCTGGATTTATGGAAGAGGCTAGATAGGTCCCATGACCCTTTTTTGCACCCTCCGGGGGGGGGGGGCGGCATCGGCGTCGAGAGAGATCATTTTCATAATACAGCAGTAGTGCAGTCTATCAATTTCTTCCTAAATATCTCTTTTCAGCAGCCTGGCCTAGACCCTGCAATTCTCATAATATGTTGCTGCTTTGCTGATGATGCTGGCATTGAAGACAAAAGCTTTAAGTGATTCACCAAGGCACACAGCAATTTCCAAGAGGTCCACAGGGAGAAAAAGATTGAGAACTGCTATCCCGGTCAATTTCACCCACAGCGAAGCACTTTATGGGAAACCTTTTTTTAAAAATTCATATCTAGGCACACTGCCAATAAATGTCTCCTCTTCTGAGAAGAGCCCCAGGGAAAGCCCCAGGGATTAAGCAGGGTCTGGGTCCAATAAATCTGGACAAATGAAAAACAGGTAGTAATCATTTAAGTTGTTTACCTTTCAATGTATCCTACTGCTATCAGTGCCTTGCAGACTTTAATCAAAGGAAATAGGAAGGAAACAGACAATACTTGGTTTGCACACAGTGTGCTGCATCAGTCAGGACGGAGATGGAAATGATTACTGGCGTAGATGTGAAATCAAGAACATATGGATTTCTGAACAAGCGTCAGGTGCAAATTACAAAAATAGTATTCAACAATAGTCTTTGTTTATAAAGAATGACAAGGGCACACAATCAGTCTGAAAGGGATAACGGAGACCCCAATATCATGGTATGAAGTCTAGAGAGAATAGTGTTTTAACTTTGCAAGTCAAAAAGTAAATGTAGCATTCAAGTAGGAGGGTACTTAAGCAGCATAGTTTAAAAATGTTATCAATCAATACAGTGTAAGAGTACTATTAGGCTGGTTGTTGTTGTTGTTCAGTCGTTCAGTTGTGTCCGACTCTTCGTGACCCCATGGACCAGAACACGCCAGGCACGCCTATCCTTCACTGCCTCTCGCAGTTTGGCCAAACTCATGTTAGTGGCTTCGAGAACAGTGGACAGTGGACTGGCCCACGGCTGAAAAAGGTTGCTGACCCCTGTCCTAGACACACCTTCCTACGTTGCTCCTGCTCTGTTCACCTGACAAGTAAACCACAAGGGAGACAGACAGACCCCAGACAAAACCCTCATGCAAAGGAGAAGGCTGTGAAGACTGGCTAAGCCGGACAGGTGAATTATTATTATTATTTATTGGGTTTATATACTGCCCTAAACCTGGAGGTCTCAGGGCGGTTCGCAGAAATCAGGGCAGTTCACAGAAATCACTTTCCTATTGGCAGAAAGCTCTAGTCTCAATCATTCCGATTCACTTTACTTTACCTCAAATGAGCCCATGGTTGTAATAAATGGATACTAAGACGAGTAAGCTCAAAGAACAAGAAAACCAATAATAATAATAATAATAATAATAATAATAATAATAATAATAATTTATTATTTATACCCCGCCCATCTGGCTGGGTTTCCCCAGCCACTCTGGGCGGCTTTCAACAGAGCATTAAAATACAATAATCTATAAAACATTAAAAGCCTCCCTAAACATTCTAAGTGCACTGAAGTTTGGTTTGATTTCCATGCGAGCAATACAAGTACAGGCGCTCCCCTCCCCCCAAATGCTACTGCATATACGCACGACACCGGAAAATAAATAATTCAATTCAAATCTGGAAATGGCAGAAGAGTGCTGGAGAGTCCTGACGGAGGGTGTCAGTGAAGGCAGAGAGAGACTTGAAGAGACTGGAAGTGCAGCGGGGGCTTTGTTTAGGCTGCTTCCCTGCTTAACAGTTGACGCGCATGGTAGCACAGCAACAGCCGCTTTCCCAAGTGTCCTCCAGCCTGCCCCAGAGGTTCAATTCTAGTTATGGGTACATTTTGGATACAATATCTTTGGTTCAGATTGTAGGGAGAGTGGCAGAGGTGGCATTTAAAGGATGTTCAGAGAGTGCTCCCCCACTTGCGCAATTTTTGCTTATGTGCACGGGCACCCAGAACGTGTCCCCCATGTAAGTTTTTCTTTTTCGGGGGGGGGGGAACGGACGCCTGTACACACTTAGTTTTAGCTGGATCAAGCCTATATTTATGGTGAAAAGATAAAGGAAAAGAGGAACCCTCTACAGGAGAGCTTATAGCCTGGAAAACTCTACATCAGGGGTCAGCATACGTTTTCAGCAGGGGGCCGGTCCACTGTCCCTCAGACCTTGTGGGGGGCCGGACTATATTAAAAAAAAAAAAAATGAACGAATTCCTATGCCCCACAAATAACCCAGAGATACATTTTAAATAAAAGCACACATTCTACTCATGTAAAAACACACTGATTCCCGGACCGCCTGCAGGCCGGAAGGCGATTGGGCCAAATCCGCCCCCCGGGCCTTAATTTGCCTACCCATGCTCTACATATATGCCCTTCTATAAGAAAAACCATGAGCTTGAAGATGTGTGCTCTTGAAATATAATCTGGCAATCTACAGGCATTATATTACAAAATTTAGTTAATATATTTTAGTCATATTCAGAGTAGACTCACTGAGAGCAATTGACTTGTTGATTCATTTCAACAGGCCTGCTCCAAGTCTGACTAACACCAAATATCACACATTGTTCCTGAGTAATGGTTAAGCATCCTAAAAAGTCCGAATCTGCTCACACATTACTTTTTGCCTTATTTAACTATCACACCCTGAACTGTAAGCACCTGGAACATCCTAAAATCAATCAATATCAGGGCTTTTTTTTCCAGCCGGAACTCAGTTCCGGCACCTCTCAAGCGGGCGCCATTGCCATTCTAAAAGAATGAGGGAGGTGTTTATGGTGAGCTCTGGCACCTCTTTTTCTAGAAAAATAATACTGATGAATATGATTAAAGGCTATTAAAACACTGGAAAGCAGAAATCAGTCAACCATGACCCTAGAATGCTTCATACTAAAAACGTTTGAAACAATGCATTTCCCCCCCTTTCCTATTCTTGATCAGGAACAATACATCTTTAGTTATTCCCTTCAGGGGTTCGATAGGTACTCACAGTTCTTCCTACAATGAACACAGTTTCCTCTAAAAGACTTACTTGATTCTTTTTTATTCTCTCAAGATTACTCCATTTCATACAATGGCTTTAGTCACAGCACCATAATTATGAGTCTTTATGTGTTTTTTTTTTAAAAAAAAGCTGTAAAAGAAACTCTGAAAGACACCCACCTCCCTGTAGGAACAGTGGAACAGTTCCTGTTCATTACACCTTGGTCAACTACAAACCATCCATTACAGCTTCATTACTGACTTTCTTCAGAAGTTCGTTTTTAAAATGAACTTACATCGCCAGTTTAGAAGTATTGCTATTTTCAGCTTGTCAGTGGGTGGGCAGGGGGAGAAAAACATCAGAACGAGGCACATAAAATGATGCCATTAGCTTAAGTCTCAAATGTTACTATTAGATGCATCAAGCATTAAAATATATTAAAAGGTTACGAGTACCCCAATTGTTGCTTATCTCCTGTATACCTTTATTCTGTTGTTTCACATTAATCTCTACCCCCCCCATTTTTTTTATTACGGTTTTCACAATACAATAAAATAGTATCTAGATTACAATCAAAAAGATGAAAAAGAGAGAACAAGAAAAGAGAGAAAAAGAACAGAGAGAGATAAGAAACATTAAAAGTAACACCAATAAGAATAGTAATAATAATCATAATAAAACATATAAAAGGGTAAAGGTAAAGGACCCAGTTCAGTCAAAGGCGACTATGGGGTTGGGGCGCTCATCTCATTTTCAGGCCGAGGGAGCCGGCATTTGTCCACCAACAGCTTTCCGGATCATGTGGCCAGCATGACGAAACCGCTTCTGGTGCAACGGAACACCATGATGGAAACCAGAGCCTTCCTGCCGCAGCAGTACCTATTTATCTACTTGCACTGGCGTGCTTTCGAACAGCTAAATTTGCAGGAGCTGGGACAGAGCAATGGTTTAGACCACAGCGCCACCCGCGTCAATAAAACATATAGCCCTCTGTCATAGCTTTCCCCTTAATCTTCAATCCCCATACAAATAAGTAGTCTTCCCAGCTTCCCCTTCCTTAGTCTCACACCTTGAGGAAAACCCACTGTGGCCTGTCTCTCTCAGGTCCCTCTTCATCTATCCATCACCTCTCTTATGTAGCTTCATTTAATTTATATGAATCTCAACTCTATCTATGTGCCCCATGTGTTATGAAGTTTTCACTATTTTACAGTAATAAGTGGGTAGAGGTCATGACTAAAGTAAGCACACAAGCATTATCTTTAAGGTTCTTACTTGATGATCAAGCTTGGTATGACAGTATAAATTATCTCAGGCTCACCCTCAGGCTTCATTTACAGTTATCTGCTCAGTCCATAAGTGTTAAGCAAGCCGTATTTGTTTCAGCGATACCATACTTACTTCCAAGCAAGCATGTTCAGGATTTCAGCTCAAAGCTCTATTGCTTCAAGAAACAGTACCAATTACATCACAAAAATACCACCTGTGTACATTTATTGTCTCTCTGACTTCTTTAAATACAAGAGAAGGCAGCAGAGAGAGAACATATTTTTTTCTCCACGATTTCTTGATTTTAATGTTCCTCCCACCAGATTTTGGATCTAGGTTCCTGTAAACTCATCACTTTATCTTAAGCATTTCATACAAGAGATTGGTATTACACAATTTTCTTTTTTAAAATGCTCATCTTGGAAACATTTTATTTACCCATACTTCTCTAGTCTTTATTACAAGAAGAATGTATTCTATGAAAATGAGCAAACCTGCCTGAAGCAGAGGAAGGCACATGTTTCAATAAACAGTAAATTAGTAATGATGTGGTAAAAGTAATATAATGCAAAGCTGCAAATGGCAGGCAATGCGTAGCAGAATTTACATATTGGACTAAATCTTATGATTCCCCAAACTGTACAGCAATACAGATGTTTCACCCACCAATATCTAGGACACTGAAGTAGTTATTAAATAAAAATTTAATACAGGATGGAAGCACGCAAAAAACTCAACAATGTTCTCAAGCAGCTGACAATTGGATTATACTGAGCACTGTTTTCTATATGGTGAAAAGTGGTAAAAGTGGTAAAAGGTAAAAAGGTAAAGGTAAAGGACTCCTGGACGGTTAAGTCCAGTCAAAGGTGACTATGGGATTGTAGTGCTTATCTCGCTTTCAGGCCGAGGGAGCCGGCGTTTGTCCACAGACAGCTTTCCAGGTCATGTGGCCAGCATGGCTAAGCTGCTTCCGGTGCAAAAGAACACAGTGCCGGAAACCAGAGCGCACGGAAATGCCATTTACCTTCCCGCCGCAGCGCTACCTATTTATCTACTTGCACTGTTGTGCTTTCAAACTGCTAGTTTGGCAGGAGCTGGGACAGAGCAACGGGAGCTCACCCCATCGCAGGGATTCAAACTGCCAACCTTCTGATCAGCAAGCCCAAGAGGCTCAGTGGTTTAGACCACAGTGCCATCCGCTCCCTCTTAAAAAAATAATAATTTGCATTTCTATCTCACCTTTCTCTCCAAGGAGCTCTGTGAGTTAGCTTAGTCTGAGAGGCAGTGTCTGGCCCAAGGTCACCCACCGAGCTTAATGGCCGAGTGGGGATTTGAACCCTGGTCCCTCACAGGTTCTAGCCCGGCACTCTAACCATTACACAACACTGGCTGCCTCACTAGAGTCCGGAAGTCCTAATCTAATCTGCTATGCCTCACCCCATGAGAGCCATGATCTGCGACTAAGATTACAGACTTTCATTTACCAATGTAGGAGAAAACAACTCAAAGCAAGAGCAGGAAATAGCTTTTTATTGAAACCATTTAAAGAGCTCCAATGCATTTTGAGCTGCAAACAGCTCCTTATTTGAGGGAAGAGGGTAATGACACACTGAATTTATTTGACTGATGGTGAGCTCCATTTATAAAAAGTCTGTTTACCAAAAGTAGATTTATATATAGCCTTTTCCTACACGAAGTAACACTGCTGCCCAGGGATTCAGAGTGTGTGAATCGCCGGTACTCAGGGACCTTATTTCCCCACCTCAGTGTGCTAACTCCAAACCCCTGTATCTATATGCAGTACCACAAGCATCATGATTTGATAAAGAAAATTTCAGATTTTCCATTACAGCATGATCTATTCTGGACTTGCTTTATTTACGGCTTATGCATTCCCAAAGTAGATGAATTCCTTCATGTACCCTTCTGTCATCAAAAGTTAATACTGATTCTTGTCTCCTGGAAGAAATGCAAGTGCTAACCACAGACAGAGACAAGCCAATAGCCAATAAAGTCTTTAATATTTTCTGAATCCAGTACAAATACCATGTTTAGGTGTGTACACAAAAAACAGCAACCTAATGCTTTCAGAGATTTCTCACAACATGAGCCTAATTTGTCAAGAAACATTCACAACAGCTGTCGTTGGTTTCTTGCTCTCCAGGGTTTTTTAATTGATGCCACTGGTCCTATTCCGCTTGAATCTCACAAAGCCCCATTTGCAATATTCAGTAAATTACAGTGCATTTGGATTTGAAAAAGGAAAAAAAATGCAGCATGTGAGTTGCACAGACCTTATAACATGATTCAGAAGATTGTGCTAGTTCGAATGTTCAGCTTTATATATAATTAACAGCTTGCCTCAAAGCATTTTTCATTTAAGTTATTTTATACACTGAGGTGGGCACTTTTCAACAGAACCAAGGTTAGGCTGCAGCTCTGTGCCCATTTACATGGCCTCAGTAAGCCCCAGGGACTTACTTCTGAGCAGACATATATAGTAGGATTGCACTGTGATATTTTAACATTGTTGAGCCCACTGAGAAACAAGTCTACAAAATCTAAAAAGATCAAAGTTATTCGAAGACCTCCTGCCTACTAGCACAATGCCATTTCCCCTGAGATTTCCTGCATCAACACCGGGAGAGAACTCATCATACAAGCCTATTCACCACACAGATGACATTTCACTTTCAAAAAACAATTACTGCCATGTGGAGAAGCAGGACAAGAGCAGATTCTCTCAGAGCCCAAGAACTCCAACCTCAGGTGTACAAAGCAACAACAAATGACACAAATAGTGATGGCTTCACAGAGATTATACAGAGAAATCAAATCTCTGCATAGGGTTCTAGAACACTATTTTAATCTGTCTATGGGCAACATCACCGCCTCACCACATAAAGGGTTATTCCTTTACTGCAATCTGATATATTCAGTTTGCTGAGGATAAGTCCCACTAAACTCAGGAGTTGCTTCTGAGGAGACAAGTACAGAATTCCACTGTGCAGCCCAGACTTCTCTCACAGACATGGTGGATTAAGACGATGACTTTTTCTCTCCCGTTCTTTTCAGAAAAGCCTCCAAACTTCCTAAAGTGCTTTTGTTCCTTGAGCAGGGTGCCTTCACACCCACCATTTTGAGCAACTGTCAGGTTCCCTTGCACAGAAAAGGGGGGACAGTGCAAACAAACGCCTGTGTCGGAAACAAGTTTATTTAACAGTTTCTGGCCCAGAGCAAAATCTAAGCACACTTACCCGGGAGGAGGTACCACTGAGCCTAAAGGGCTTTTACTTCTGAGTCTGATTAGACTACATACGTGCAATTTTAGCACTATTCCCCCCTCTTGAGGGAATAACCCAAGTTCTATAGGGCTTGCTTCTACCTAAACATACAAAATTAGCTATGCCTTTATATTCCCCACATCATTGAAATGAACGCTGTGTAGAGCATTCACAGCAAACTGACACTAGCTCATCCGGGAGCAATTGAACACTAAATTAAAAGGCAAGCCATATAGCTGGGTAATAATACCCACGCCCGGGCATTCTCTAACTACAGCACCACCATGACTTACCTGTGGCGCCCCCTCTCAGGTCCTTGTCTGGGGGGTTCAAAGGCCACACAAGCTCCCCCGCCCGCTTTCGGTCCCTCCACCGCAGCCTCCCAGCGCCTCTCCGAGAAAAACCCAAGAACTGAAGCACTTACTCACGCAGCGCTCCGGGTCCGCCCAAGCAGCTGTTCTAGTCGACTCCAAACAAGCCAATAGCAACGGAGGAAACGCTGAGCTCCGTCTCAGGAGCACGTGGGGAGCAAACCCAGCGGGCCGGGGAGGGGCGCGGGTCTGACGTAGGCGCCCACGCGGGGCCGGCCCTCCCACTGGGCTGAGCCAGGCAGCTCCCTCAGGTTGGGGCTTTTGCGCCTGTGGGTCGCCGCCTGCATATCCTTTATTTTGTACCGCCCAGGAAGAACCACACCCCTCTCCTGCCGGAATGCCTTGGGCAGCTTTTGTTATTCCGCCTCAGAGGGAGACTGCCTTCGGGTGCGAGTGGTGGGCGGGGTACACGTGTCCCGGCCCTTCACACGTTCCTCGCATGCCCTGCTGTTCTTTTGTTCTCCTCCCTACACGCGCGGGCGCCTTCAGTGGACAAAGGCGCACCCGGGTGGGCAAAGGGAGCGCGCGAGCTCCAGCCAACCCGCCCCGCCTCCCTTCCCCGGCCGTGTTTACTCGGAAGTAAGTGCCATTAAGTTGCACGGCGCTTACTCCCAGGTGCGCAGAACGGCGATCGGCTGGACTCGCCGCCTCCGACTTACCGGGGCAAGGCAGCTGCGCGCACGCCTCCGCGTAGTTCCCGGGGAGCAGAGCGCCTTCCTCCCGCAGCCCGGCCGGGCGGAGGGAACTTTTTCCTGCTGCCGAGCCACTTGGGAGACGGAGGTGCATGGAAAGGCTGCGCGGTTTCCCGAGACGAGAGCAGGCCTCTTTCCCCGCCAGCCGCCCCCTCTCGCGCTTCCTCGCCGGGGCTTTCAGTTTCATGGCAACTGAACGAGTCACGCTGCCTTCTGGGAAGAGGAGCGGGGTAGAGTGGAAGGGGCTTTCCCAAGGTAGCCTCCTTCCCCGGCCCCAAAGTGGCTACAGCCTGGGAACCGAATCTGTTCTGTTCTTGTTGTTCTCTCAAGCCAGCGCGCTTAATTTCCAGGGCTATTTTGAGGAACCGGGGATGGGAATCCCGAGGGAGGAAAACAGAGCGCTCTTGCGCTCGCGTCCTGCTTGCGAGTTGCTCCTTTGCATCAGTTGGGACGCCGGGAGAACAGAGCGCTGCACTGGCTGGGCCTTTGAGCCAGCAGAATATAAAGCATATAGCAATGCACGTTTAAATAGGAACCGACCCACCCGGACTCTGCGATCATCATCAGAGGCCTTTCTTCGTGTGCCTCCTCCGCCAGAGGTCTGGAGGGTGGCAACAGAAGAAAAGGGCCTTTTTGGCGTTGGCTCCAGCTTGTGGACCGCTGTCCCTTGACAATGCCGGATTGACAATGCTGGATTTAAGGGGTGCAAATCAACAACAAAACCCATATTTATACATATGTATTTACATTTAAACCCATATTTGCTGAGATTCATTAAAAAGTAACGAATTATTGTGAAAATACCGGTAATAAATATTCAGGGCGGGGACCTTGTTCAGGGTGACATGTTGCTAAAGTTTGCCCCTGCCCAAGGGAGGCTCACCTGGCACCTTCATTACGTTATCTTTAGGCACCAGGCAAAAACATAATAATAATATAATAATAATAAATTTTTATTTGTACCCCGCCCTCCCCAGCCGAAACCGGGCTCAGGGCGGCTAACAACAGCAAAAATCACAATAGAATAAAAACCAATTAGTTAAAATACAAGTTAAAAACCAGTTTAAAATGCAGATTCATTTTGCACCCATTACCAAACCAAGGGGAGGAAACCATCAGACTTTAAGTGTCCGACCCGAAGGCCAGGTGGAACAACTCTGTCTTGCAGGCCCTGCGGAAAGATGTCAAATCCCGCAGGGCCCTAGTCTCTTGCGACAGAGTGTTCCACCAGGTTGGGGCCAGAACTGAAAAAGCCCTGGCCCTGGTTGACACCAGTCTTCATCCCAGGCCTTTGGTTAATTAAACCATTTATATAGCCTTTTAAACCGGGGGGGGGGGGGATTTATTATTATTATGGCATGGATTTTTGTGTTTGTATATTGCAAAATGCTGTGATCTTCAAATGAAGGGCAGCATAGAAACTAATAACTTCCACCACAGGAAGTGATAGAGGTCTTGTGTTAAGGGGCACATTCCCTTTGGGGGCAATCTTCCACGGACAGCCTGTCAGGGCTGCATGTGGCCAGAGGCAAAAGTGATAAGATTTGGCTTGTATGTACAGTACATTCTAGGCACATAAACATCAAGGGGTTTCTGTATACATAAATCTCTTCAGCCAGGAGACTGTCACAGTTCAAGGACACATTCCAGCTAAAGCACTCAAAGACGGTGAGCAGGGCTGGTGACGGGCAAAGCCAGAGTAGTCTTGAGATGGGGGGGGGGCTCACTGAATCCCTGGGCCTGAGGTTCTCTAGCCCGCTGTTCAGGCTTATATTTATTTGTAAGCAAGTCCCACTGTATTTAAGTTAAGTAAAAAGGTTGTTCTTTTTAAGTCATGCAGTAATTCTGAAAATAAAGGCTGCAGTCCTGTGCACACGCACCAGGGAGCAAGTGCTATTGAACTCAATGGAATTTCCTTCTGAGTGCATGCATAGGCTAGGGGTCATTGGGAAAGCAGCTGAAAATAAGAAAGTTGCCAAATCTTAATGCCATTACAAAAATCTATGGACCGACTGCAGTTGGAACACTGCAGACGTCTTTTCACCTCGAATAGGATATTGTAGAGCTGGAAAAGGTTTGAAAAAAGGCAACTGAAAAGATCAAGGGGATAGAACATAGAACATGAGACTCTTAATCTCAGGGTCATGGGTTCAAGCCCCACACTGGGCAATTCCTGCATTGCAGGGAGTTGGACTAGGAGGTGACCCTTGTGGGTCCAATTCTACCTACCTTAAGACAAAAGGTTAAAATATTTGGGGCTTTTTAGAGACAAGGTAAGAGGGGACATGATAGAAGTATAAAATTATGGATTGTGTGGAGAAAGTGGATAGACATACTAGTACAGTGGTACCTCTGGTTACGTACTTAATTCGTTCCGGAGGTCCGTTCTTAACCTGAGGTACCACTTTAGCTAATGGGGCTTCCTGCTGCTGCCGCACCGCTGGCGCACGATTTCTGTTCTCATCCTGAGGTAAAGTTCTTAATCCAAGGTACTACTTCCGGGTTAGCAGAGTCTGTAACCCGAAGTGTTTGTAACCCGAGGTACCACTGTAATTGAGGCCAATCAAGGAAACAGGTGGCTGTGGTCTAAACCACTGAGCCTAGGGCTTGCCGATCGGAAGGTCAGCGGTTTGAATCCCCGCGACGGGGTGAGCTCCCGTTGCTCGGTCCCTGCTCCTACCAACCTAGCAGTTCAAAAGCACATCAAAGTGCAAGTAGATAAATAGGTGCCGCTCTGGTGGGAAGGTAAACGCCGTTTCCGTGCGCTGCTCTGGTTCGCCAGAAGCGGCTTAGTCATGCTGGCCACATGTACGCCAGCTCCCTCGGCCAGTAAAGTGAGATGAGCGCTACAACCCGAGTCGTTCGCGACTGGACCTAACTGTCGGGTCCCTTTACCTTTACGGAAACCGAATGTTGGAAGATTCAGGACAGACAAAAGAAAGTACTTATTCACACAGCACAAAGTTGAACTATGGAATTTGCTCCACGCGGTAGTGATGGCCACCAATTTGGATGGCTTTAAAAGATCAGACAAATTCATGGGGAAGACCATCAATGGCTAGTCGGCGCAATGGATAGGTTTGCAGAGCACTTTTGCACTCAGGTACTCCTTTGTGAGAATGCTGGACTAGATGGGCCTTTGGCCTGATATAGCAGGATTCATTTGTTCTTACGCTCTGCCATTACATACGTTAACTGCATCTGTGTTAAAAGTAATGTGTCTAGTCTCCAAGCTCCCAGCCTCTCTGAATTATGGGATCATGACTCTAAAGCTATATATAGTATGTACTGTCTCTCACATCACAATGTAAAAGGCTCTGGTTCTTTAAAGGTATTGTACTAAAATGGTAATAATACCTATCAAGAATACAGTATTGTGTGATTTTTCAATTTGTGTATTATTAAAAGGGTACACATTTGCAACCGCAATATAGGGTTGCAGCCCAAACCCCCTTTTCCATCCAGTCAGACTCTCACCCAGAAGTAGTTGATATATATGTGGGCCTTTAAAACGGCCATTCATTTAAAAGTTTTTATACTTCTTTATTGTAACTGAAAAACTGTACATAAAAAGGAGCTGTAAAGTTACATTTGTCAAAACCAATGTAAGAAATATTTTCTCTGATCAACTTAAAGGGAGTGCAAACATTTTACATTTCATAAAGTGACAAAAAGTAAACCAAAATGAATAGTTTATGGTTTGTAGCAATGGTACAAAGTTAAGCTGGAGGGTTTTTTTTTTAAAGATAGTATGGCAAAAAAGAAAACCCTTTTCAAATGAAAAATCATATAGTTTTATTTCTAATCTTTAAAAAAATATAAATGAATTTAGAAGAGAATCACAGTATATGGGCCCTAAACATTTGAAACCATTACAAGGTACATAAAAATAGACACAGATTCCTTGGAAACTTTAATTCTTTGATTAAGCAGCAAGCATATCACTCTTCCAGGCAAAAACACTGCTTAACACAACCCCCTACCCAAAACAGGACGTGCAAGCTGTATGCACATAATCTGGAAAGCACACAATTTTTAAAAAGGACAACATTTTGCTATGTACATATTCAGTACTACAAATGCTAAACATTTCATTACTGTGTGGTATAGCGTATGTAAAGCAATATTACACTACATACCTATCTCACCCACAAGTGCCCAGTTACAGTTTTGATAGTCTAAAATTGCCATATTTGCGGCAGCACCCAACCTGCTTTATACTGAAGTTCTAGCAACAAGAGACAAGACAAAAAGTTAGCAAAAAAGTTAGCAAAAAAAGGACAACACAGTCACTGGGAGACCTGATCTACATACTTAAATACTGAAAATGCATTGTTATAGTAGTTTGATAATAGAGTGTTATGCCAAAATGCACAATGGACAGGTTGGAAGAATTCAGAGGGTTAACATTGACCCCAGAACCAAAGTTGCAATATTGCAATGTCCCAAGAATTCTGGCAATTGACTGTGCCGCTTTTTTTTTTTTCCTTTGAAAACCTAGTATTTAAAAATCAAACACTGTGACTGGGGAATACAGATATAATATAATTTGTATTTAATATACAACAAACAAAAGAAAATTCTATTTAAATAAATTCTTCCAAAAAAAAAAAGGACTTGAGAAAACAAAGTTGATGGATAAATCCCTTTAGCACCTTAATCATGATTAAGGTGTTAATCTAAAAGTTTTGACACTTGAGCTGTAAAATGCAGTACGCATAAGAGGCTGGTACAACTTAATTGTACACAGAAACCTTAAACTTTGAATGTTAAATACCATTGCTTCCGTAAGAAGTGGGGAAGTTAGCTGGGAGAGTAAAGAAGAAACACACATCTTTTCATGAAAACAGAAGACTTCAGTAGCTCAGCATTTTTTTTTGCTTCAGAATAAGAGAATCAAATCTACATGGAGCCGCACTGTTTCCTGACTGATTCAGTAAAGCATGATTTGGTATTTGCTTTAATACCAAGTAACATGGGAGAAATACACTGGCAAGTAAAATAGATTAAGGTTGCCTGAGAAGCAATGACAGTTAAATACATTTTAAAATATTTTATTGTTTCACACTGCCCCTATATCTATGGAATTCAGGGGGGCACTCTTTGCTAACTTATTGCCAGAACTTAGATAATAGAATAAAATTTCAGATAAAAAGCAGTTCTACAAAGATTATTTAAAAAGAAGACAACTTTAGTAGCCACATGGCAGCAGAAGTTGTTACTGGTATTAAGTTTTCCATGTAAAGTAGGATGCTGTCCCAATCCACTGCCTACCACAGATTTTGCACTAGTAAGTCATACTTCTAGTATCAGAGCACATAGATAGGTTTAACCTAGTTTGTACCTTAGCCTTGCAAATCTTCAATACAACTTTTTTTTTCTGAAGAAAAGCAATTTAGAAAGAAATTTAGAAAAATACAAGCCTAAGAAATGTATGAAGTTATGTTATCTGTCAAAATCTAAATGGCAGGATTGTTAGTAATGCTTCTGATCCTAACATAGGAACATGTAAAAATAATTTCCCCAATATATCAGGTTTATAGCCTGCTTCAGAGCTGAAGTTGGAACTCCTGCACTCTCCTTATGGTTTGTTTCTGTGTAGCTGAATATAAAGAATTTTAAAAAATAAATAGAGTAAAAACCAGCTGAAGTCTTAGTGCATTGAATGTCCCCCCCAACCCCCAACCCCCCAGAAGTTAGCTGTGTAAAAAGTCTGATTTCATGGACGTGGTCTTGCTGTAACAAGCTACTGCACTGAAGTTTCTTTCATACAGTTGGCCAATCACATATTTCTGCTGTTAAGGTTTCCACCTTGCTCTTTTTGTTCAAGACTGATTCAATACTTTGGAAGGCTTGTTTCCCCCCCGCCTTTCCCCCTTCATTATCTGAGGAAAAATAGACACTGATACAATTTTGTCATTTACCATAGTTCTGCCCTATTCCTTTAGTGCAGAGGGGACTGTGATTCTGTCTGGATTCCGATAAGCGATGGTGGCTGCGGGCCGCCAGTGGAGGATAACGCTGGTCTTGGGTTTAGACGAGGAGGCATGGAATTAGCTGGGCGGATGAGTGGTGGAGGGGGCTGGTTTAGGGTTGGCCTTGGCTGAATAAACCGAGCCTGTTGCTGAAGTGGTGGAGGCTGGCGATGGAGAGCTGGAGCAGCCGGAAGGGTTGGACGAAGTAATGGAGGAGGCTGGTTCAGAGATGTTACAGGGGTTGCTGGTGTTGGAGTAGACGCCTGGGCAGGTGGAGAAGACCCTACACACTGAGGGGTCTGTGGGATCTGGGCCTATAAACAAAGTGACACAGATATGTAATAGCTGCCATCCTGTCGTATCACACAGTTCGGGTTGTCATTGCCTCCAGAATATGGGAAGCACAGCTAGTTCATCCATATTGGCAGCTATGAAACCCTCCTTTGAAAGCAACCATTTCTAAACAGTTCAATAGGGAAAAAGAGGTATGGCATTCAGTCAAAACGAAAATGGAAAAAAAGCTTAATAATTCTGCAGTATTTACATTTTCCATTATTAGCACGGTCAAAAGAAAGGTTTGGAAGAGAGGCAGGCTGCCCAGCTCTTAAAATGTTCCGCTAACGCAAGCCCCACTGAACTGAAGGGGGGACATAGTGAGTAGTTTGCTCTAAGTACTAGGAGGCAGTAAGATTCCACAGCTGGTGGTTCAGCATTCCACTTCAAGTTAAAACATAACATTTTAGGATATGAAGTTTAATGCTATTCCTAAACTCATGCTTATTTAAGATCCGGTACACAAAAACACACCTCATCTTCATCATCAGTGGTCTTTCCTGATGGCACATTAGTATTTTTTGTGTCCTCCCCTAAAGCAGAGGCATCACCATTAGAAGCCAGCGTTCCTTGTTCTGCTTCCCACTCCTGCAATACCTCCTCTAAGTTAAACCGGCGCCTGTAGTTTACAAAGAAGTTCTTCACTTGACCAACAGTCTTGTTGCCAATTACATCAGCAATAGCTTGAAAATCTTTACCATACTTGCGGACACCTAAAAAGGCAAAGTAAATACACCTATGAAGGTTCAAGTAAGTAAGCAGAAGTCCGTATGATGTATATATACAGAGATTCCCTCTATGAATGAAAAATTCTGAAAAAAACTACAACGGAGCTTCTGTAAAGAACTTTTAACATAATGCAAAATACTGCTATTGGTTCATTTTATTGATCCAAGTTTTAATATTGTTAAGTGTCCTACTTACTACATGTAGAGAACCATGTAACTATTTCCACGTGCCCAGAAGGGCTTTACTCGTCAAACAGAAGCCTGCATGTCACAAGACTCTGTTTTTGAAAAGGAGAGGACTATGAAAAGCAGTTCACAATACAGCATAAGAAACTCATATTACGGTAAATTGGATCAACAGCCAAAGAGGGACTGGATTTGAGGCTGGTAACATCTAGCAAATTCTGGTTGTGATCTTATAAGCACCTGGGAATGAATCCTGTTGAACATAATGGGACCTACTTCTCAGTAGACATGTATGAAATTGCACTACCAGTCCCTTCAAATGGCTACTCGGCAACTGTTTACAGAACAGTGAATTTTTTGCCATACTGGTTAAGTGGCATAGGGACAAAGAAGAGTGAAAGATGTCTAAGGAAATGTTTAATTCTACCGGTAATTCTAGCTACAGGAATCTTGGTAACAATTGTTTTTACTGCTCTCTGAACAGAGGGAACAGAATATATAAACAATCAAAAACATCTGAGTCTCACTACTGCTGGGAAATAGCTAACTAGGAAGTTTACAAACAGCACAATTCTATGCATGTTTATGCAGAAGTAAGCCCCAATGAATTCAATGTGGCTTAAAGCCAATTAAGTGTGTATAGGGTTCCAGCTCAAGGCAAACATTTAAACAACCGATGCCCCAATTATGTTTACTCAGGAGCAAGCCCCATTACCTTCAACTAGTTCCAGGTAAACAGGCATAATATTGCAGCCTGAATTGGTGGGTCTGCAAGCAAGACTGATAAAATCGCATTTTCAAAATAATGTATATGTATCCAGGAATACACAGAAAAGTCCCGACTAATAGAGTCTCCCTTTCTTTTCAGAAGTACACTTATTTTAAGAAATCCAACTGAGTCCTTCTCCTCCACACCCAAAATATGATTTGCTGTTCCTTCTTTTAACTACGGACTCAGTGAGCTAGCATTAAAATAATAAATAAAGCTATGAACGTACCTCCCAGAATCGATGGAAGTAACTGTTGTATTTTAGTAAATGGGGATGGGTGTGTGTACAGTGTGTGTGTGTGTGTGGTGGAATTTTAGCAATGGATAAGCTAAAAGGAGGATTTAATGTGCCAGCACTGAATTAGGATTAACCCAGAAAGTGATTTTGCTCTTTTTTCGATTTCTTACTGAAGATACACTAAATCAAACAGCACCGAACTGTATTAAAAGTAAGAAAACCAAAGGGCTAAAAGGACTTTGCTAATCCAAATGTAGTAGACCTTTGCATTTTCAGATAACAAAGCACAAAAATGTGGGGAGTAGGGTCTCTTTATTTTCCTAGGAGCAAAACACTATTTTAGTTATGCATAGATTAAGCATAGCTTTGGTGGCAGAACTATCCTTACTGCTAACTAGCCTGGAATGCAAAGCATTTGCTGGACCACAGACTAGATGATAAGCTTGTTTACAAAAGTTATGCACAAACACATTTTCTCACAGCATGCTTCTGCACACCAAAAGATAAGACACAACACTACATTAAGCAGCTTCACAATTAAATTGATCCCTACCCCCTGAAATCTAATACTGATTTTCCTAATAAGAGATGGTCAAATAGCCATCTGCTTGCTTCTTTGATGTGAGAAAGCTACCGTTTAGAAATGAAGGGTGTGAACTACCTAGAAGACTTTGAGAGATTCAGTTTATGCAAAAGTTCAAAATGAAATCAGTTGAGAACTTTTCAGCTATAAACAGCTTTATCTAATCTGACTTTGTATGTTAAGTGGCATTGTTCACTGTTCCTCTAGAATACTTGCCAACTTCATCTTCAAATCATTCCTATGAGTGAGACAAGACAAAATTCCTTCCATCTCATTTTAAACCTGCAATGTGATGGTGCTAGACCCACATCATTTTACATCTTTTATGGTACATTCCCTATCACAAAGGATTTCACTCTTTAAGGAAAACAGGAGTCAAGCTAACATACCTTGAACTGCAAGAAGTTGTTCTTCTGTTGTCCAACGGGCATTGATTTTTTGATTTGACTGTTAAGGGAGGAAAAAAGAGTAACGGAGCATATTACAAACTGTTAAGAGGCTGAAAGTATTGAGAATTTCAGCCCCAAGCACCACCTTTCAACTCTGTAAGCCAGGCTTCCTCAACCTCGGTCCTCCAGATGTTTTGAGACTACAGTTCCCATCATCCCTGACCACTGGTCCTGCTAGCTAGGGATCATGGGAGTTGTAGGCCAAAAACATTTGGAGGGCCGAGGCTGAGGAAGCCTGCTGTAAGCCAGCATTCACACTCCCTAATTCAGTAGTGCTGATGTTTTCACAAGGGAGTTATCAAGAATTAGGAACAAAAAACTGGCTTATACGGAGTCTGACCATTGGTCCATCAGCTTCAAATTCTTTGCACTTACTGGCAACAGGTCTCTAGGGCTTCATAGGAGTTTCCCCTCACCCCTACCCAAAGATGCCAGTGATTGAGCTTAGGACCCTTTGCATGTATGGCATCAAGACATGGCACTGCCTTTTACTCCTATCTGGGTAGCAGCTTCCCCAACCTTTTCAATGAAGAGAACCAGTACAGTCGTACCTCGGAAGCCCAACGCCTTGCGACTCGAACGTTTTGGCTCCCAAACGCCGCAAACCTGGATGTGAGTGTTCCGGTTTGGGAATGTTCTTTGGAACTCAAACGTCCAACATTATTTCTGATTGGCTGCAGGAGCTTCCTGCAGCCAATCAGAAGCCGTGTCTTGGCTTCCAAACATTTTGGAAGTCGAACGGACTTCCGGAACGGATTCCGTTCGACTTCCGAGGTACGACTGTATATTTATACATGTGAAATGTATGTATGGTGTGTTCTTGTGCTAAACAGAATAAGACCATCCAAATAAAATAGCATATGCACTAGGTTCCCTTGCAATTTTAGGTCACAAATTAATGGAATCAGAAGCCATAGTATAATCTAGAGTAACCTTCTAAAAAAAACTGCTACACTTCAGTACATGTGCTACTGATTACAAGTCATGTTTAAGGTGTTTTGTGCATGGCACTAAAACCTGCTTTTGAAACCCTCACACCATTATTTAAATTTTAAAAAATGCATTTCAGCCAATGTAAATTTTAGATAAGCTTTACTGACCAGTTTAAGCAAATATGTACATTTTCAGTTGAAAATAATTATGGGATGGATTCCATTGTTTTGAAAAGTCACATGCAACTTAGCTCCCAGCACAACAAATGCATTTCTGAACATTCATCTGTGCTTTCACAATGACTCACCTCAGGAGGTTTGAATTCTTCTATCCCACCTTCAATTTTCTGCTTAAGTGCACTGTTTACTTGTTTAGCATTCTGAACCTTGTCCAATGAACAACAGAACCAGGAATGAAAATTAGCTGACACAAATTGGTGTACATACACACATAGACATCTGTTGCCAAGTGACTAACTCCCTGAGCAGAGAGAAAAACTTCTGAAGAGATGACATTTGCCTATTGGAGCAAAGAGTTCATCTACTTCCACATACCAGGAACAAACATGCTCTGCACTATGGCAGAGTTTCAACTTCCCACATCACAGGGCTGAAGGTAGCATCCTAATCTGTTTATCCAAGGCTGAGAATCTGGGCTACATACCTCAATTGGTTGATGTTTCTGAAAGCCAACCATCCCACTATTAGGTTCTGGTTATTAATGGCCAGGAAACAGGACCTCTCATCTCTCTCACACTTTCCTATCAGTTTAGCAGGCCTATGCTATTTTGTATTTATACCCCAGACAGGCATGAACATACAGTTGTACTATTTCTGCTTTGACATTTATATAGCCAGGAAAGTATTTAGATAAAACAGTGTAAAAACTGGACTAGCAGAACAAGCCTGTACCACAACAGGCTGCCTTCCAAACCCAGCATAAAAGCACAATTGTTATTTACTAACTGTATAGAACACTTTCCCCATAGTTCAATAATTAAAATCCAATTAAGTTAAGTTTCTGGCATGTGAACTTTAATTATATTTAACTCAACAAGTATACATCCCCAGAGTGGCTGGGGAAACCTAGCCAGATGGGCAGGGTATGTTAAGATTCTATTCCCAGTGACGTGGCAGTAGCTACAAGCTGGAATAGTGTAACTATTGGTTCTCACACAGTGGTGTGAGAAAGTTGTTTTGTCTACATTTCTGTACTGAGCCTGGGCACTCAGATTGGTTTTACTTTCTCCTCTCTCCTCTCTGCTTGTATCGAGAAGGACGGCAGCGGCATGGCTGCTGAGAATAAAAGATTTTAGCCTAAAAGGCTGAGTGTGTTGTTTTCCATATGGGAACAATCACTTATGAATGCAGCTCCCCGGACTCTTGTGTAGCAGGGATGAGCTGCAGTGATTGCCTTTGCTATTGGGGCAGTTCGAAGAACTGACCCCAGGCAGGGTTAATCATAACAGGGTATACATAAAAAATTATTATTATTATTATTATTATTATTATTATTATTATTATATCTGTATATTATTGGAGAGACCAATATTTTTGCCAAAGTCTGAATATATTTCAGAAGTGCTTTAGAAGACAGCTGAAAGAGTATATTTTAATAAGCAAGGCTACGCATACAGAGGATAAACTTAATCTACAACCTAACTATTATGTAAATGTTTTCAGTTTAACTGTGTTTTCATCTACCCAAGCACACAGAATGAGGAAAGAGATAAAAACCTAAAAATAAGTAAGAAGCAAAGCTGATAATTGATATACCTGTCGCTTCAGTGAGATCAACTCCATATCTAGCTGCCGAAGAAGAGTGTTGGCAGCATTGGGGCTACATGAAACAGCTACCACATCTTCTTGAGTTAGATACATGCCTTTGGGAGGACGGCATTTGGAACGCTGGTGGTGACGATGTTGTAAGCTCTGATACTCTCTTCTACCCAATCCTATTTTGCTGGACTGAACAGGCTGCTCATTACTTCCCTACAATGTTTTTTAAAAAAAAGTTAAAGAAAGTTAAACACGACACAACACCTTTTCTTTTAAGAATCCCTCCTCTGTTCACCTTCCAGCATCTGTAACCCTTACCAAAAGCTTCTAAAGCCCACGAAAGTCTCAACACCAGTGCAAGTCAAATAAATCCATACACATTTGCATGAATTTTATTAGCAATAATGCTTTCTAGGTTTATATTTAAATTTTATGTTTTAATTGATCATGTTGCCCTGAATAGCAGCAAATATTGCAAATAAACAAATGAATGGGACCTCTAACTATCTCTCTGGTCAAACTACCTCATAGTGCTCATAGGAATCCCACATCCATTGCACATTTAATAGTGCTGTTACAATTCTCTAAAGCATGCATAATATTTTTCCTTTCTCCCTTGCATGTGACTTAGCTTAATTTCTGTGTTTAACTTACTTTTCCAAATGACATTTCGTTCCCACCCTTCCTCCAAGCTGCTCAGGATGGCATACACATCCCCCCGTTTTAACCTAACAACCTCTGTGACATAAGTTAGGCTGAGATATAGTGACTGGTCCAAGAATTATTAGGGAAGTTTTATTCTGCTTTAACTGTTTTTTGGAAGCGGGGAATGACTGTGGGCAGGAGGGACTTGCAACCAGGAAGGGAAATGGTTAAGAGAGCACCAAATGAATTCAAGGTTCCAAGGCTGAATGGAATCATGTGCCACTTGTGCCAGGGCACGGAATGAGCTTGTTGGCATTAACCTTCCAGAAATCTTTAAATCTTTTGCAGTGCGTTTTTCTTTTTTGTACTTCTGTAGTCTCCCCCCACCCATTTAATGGCTTTATGTTTCACTTTGTATTTCAATTGTGGGTTTTGTTTTTACTTATTTACTGTAAGCCACTCATGTTATATGGCAGTGAACAAATGTAATAAACAAAGCAAATAGAATCTGTGAAGAGTGGGTGTGGTGCCAGAAGATTTCAGAGTGACAAATATTGTCTCCATCTTAAAGGGGTGTGTGTGTGTAGTGGTAGATCTGGGAGCTACAGATACTGTATAAAATAAATATATAAATAAATAATTTTTTTGGTACCCCGCCCTCTCCGGGCTCAGAATGGCTAACGTCATATAAGTAATACAATATGCATAAAAACAAGCAATCAATCGATTAAAATGCATTCCAAAATTAATTCAAATAAATTAAATTTAAATTTAAAACTGAACAAATGACAATCCTCAGGTTAAAATTGAAAGCAGTTAATACTCGCCAGAACCAACTGTTTCCACTGATATTATAAGAACCTCTGAGTGGGCTGGGAAACCTTCATGCTTGTTCTTATACAAAGAGAAAATTAGTCAGACTGAACCCTGACCAAAGGCCTGGCGGAACAGCTCTGTCTTGCAGCTCTGTCCTGCAGGAGGATGTCAAATCTCGCAGGGCCCTGGTCTCTTGTGAGAGAGCGTTCCACCAGGCCGGGGCCACGGCCAAAAAGGCTCTGGCTCTGGTTGAGGCCAGTCTAATCTCCCTGGGGCCCGGGATCTTCAGGGTGTTGTTATTTGTAGACCGTAAGGTCCTCCGTGGGGCATACTTGTGAAACATGGACCACTTACAAAAGCCATCTCCAACTTCTTGAAAGATTCCATCAATGGTGTCTCCGAAAAATTTTACACATCACTTGGGAAGACAGGCAAACTAATGCCAGTGTACTAGAAGAAGCAAAGATCACCAGTGTTGAAGCGATGATTCTGGTCACAATGAGTTTGCAATCCTTTCACACAAAAATCCACTCCAGGTTCGCTTCCTTTATTTCAGAAGGCTAATTTTGCTGGTGAAAGTAGTTTTGTTGCCACTGTTGTTAAACATTTGGGAGTTGGAAGTCCTCGCCAATATACAGCAAATCAGCCAGAAATCCACCAGACAATCCCAGTCTATCTCTTGTCGAACTGGCTATAGAAGACTACAGTCAAGAATGAAAATAATCTTGCCAGGCTGGAACACTGAGCCAAAACCAACAAGATGAAATCCAAGAGAGATAAATGTAGAGTTCTGCATTTAGGTGCCACAACTGAACTAGTACCCACTCACTGTATCTTTAAATTTAAATGAATATTATTCACATACTTTATGTAAAAAATATGGCTATTGCAGTTTAACTATTTATTACCTCTTTTTTAGTTTCCTTCTTGGGATCATAATCACTATCATTTCCATCCATTGGGTGAGTTTCTTCCACATCATCATCACTGAGGACACAAACAGATTAGGGAATTTGCTTCCTTTCACCCTCTTCCTATATTTTATTTTACCCTTACAGCAAAGGTTATTTTTGCAGCTATTCTGCATAATGAAGAGTCATTACTTGATGTCAACACGGAAGTTCATAGCAACAGGTTTAACAGACTCAAATGGAATTAACTCTGTTTCGGTTTTTAAGCATGGCATCCACGAAACATTAAATTCCATGCTTAATAGTACAGTATGGGTATCAGATTTAAAAGCCTGAATGGCAGGAAAAGCAGTTTTATGCAATATTCCCATCCACTGAATATATAAAAATATTTCTTCCCCTATATTTAACACACTTAAAGTATCTGTATACCACCCTTCATAAAATCATACACTGGGTTGGCTTACACTAAGGTAGTTTTCTACAAAATGTATTAGTATTAAAACATACTTTGCATATTAAGTTACACAAATATGTTGCATGCTAGGGGCTGCTGCCTTTGCTTGCTTCACTCATCAACCTCACTTACCTCAACCCTCCCATAAACCTCCCATACCCTCGACATCCCCCTCCTTTTACACCTGACCAAACCCCCCTTCCGTGTGTGTGTGTGTGTGTGTGTGTGTGTGTGTCTCAGAGAGTACTCCAGGTTATGCATGCTGCATCTGGCACATATTTATGGTTTCATGAGAATAAGTGTACAGTACAAATTTGACTAGTGCTATATTCTGATAATTCCTGCTATAATTCTGGGAATGCACTACGAAGCAGTAAAGAGGGCATGTGGACTGTTATTGGAAGGTCTCTCCTGGATGCAGTAAATCTGCACCTGCTTAGTTGTAACAAAGATGCAATACCATGGAACAACATGCCTTGCATTAGTAACAAAAAAGGCAAAAACAGAAACACAAAAGGATATAAGCAAGTTGTTAATTTTCAGAAAGGTGTTGTGCTGCTTACCTGTCGCCTTGATTATTTCTGTTTGCCAGCTTCCTAGCTTGGCGGTCCATTAAACTTGTCCTAGAACGAGTTTTCTTCCAGGAGTAGTAATACTTGACAAGACTTGCAATAGTCTTGTCTGGAAGCTAAAACATGCCAACACAATATGTAGATGCTAGTTATAAATAATGTGAATGAAATATTGTGACACATTGTTTAAGTGGGGGGGGGGAGATTAAAGGTAAAGGGACCCCTGACCGTTAGGTCCAGTCGCGGATGACTCTGGGGTTGCGGTGCTCATCTCGCATTATTGGCCGAGGGAGCTGGCGTACAGCTTCCAGGTCATGTGGCCAGTATGACTAAGCCGCTTCTGGAGAACCATGGAGACACCGTTTACCTTCCCGCCGGAGCGGTACCTACAGGTATTTATCTACTTGCACTTTGACGTGCTTTCGAACTGCTAGGTTGGCAGGAGCTGGGACCAAACAATGAGAGCTCACCCCATCATGGGGATTCGAACTGCCAACCTTCTGATTGGCAAGCCCTAGGCTCTGTGGTTTAGACCACAGCACCACCTGTTACGTTAAGTCAAAGGTTCAAATTCCTAAGACTCCTCCCCGCAACACTAGGAACCCATAGTGATAGCAGAGGATTTTAAAAAGCAAACAAATCACCATGAGTGTGAATTAAAGCTCACACTGAAAGCAAACCAACAGGCATTTGAAGAGTCTAGGCTGTTACATTTCCTCATAATCATAAATGCTGATGCTCCTGAGAAAAAGGTCCTACCTACCAAGAGGGAAGGGGAGACAGAAACATCCACAACTTTATTGCACTTTAAAATCTGAGTGTATGTGATTATTTATTTATAATAAATGAATAAATATTCAACAGGCTATATATAGGCCATCCTTTAACAGTGCAATCCTGCACATGCCTACTCAGAAGTAAACTCCACTGAGAGTTTCAGGTAAGTGGATATAGGACTGTAGTTAAATGCCTACATTTCAAAAGTAAATTCATTAGGTTTAACTGGATAGTACCAATATTTTGGCTAAACTGTATCCTCTTTTAAATAATAAAGGACTTTAAAAGGACAATCTTTCTATCAAATAACACAGTAAATGACCAGTTGATCTGCAGGTCTGGATTTGACTATTTAAGTTTAAACTGCAGAAAAAGAAAAGCAGTGCAATTAAAGGATTTCTTGGGATTGTTTTTCCACATAAAAACTGGTATTCTGGAAGGGTATTCACATGTTGGCTGAAACAAACCATACCTTTCTAAACAGTAACCCAATCATATTAATTTGTCCAATAATAAAACATGTTCCATGGTAGGGGTGAATATCCTACAGCCTGCATCCAGCTCACCAAGAGATGTTTTGGGGACCCCCAAAATTTCAGCTGATTGCTCCCATAGGCAATAGTAAAAGGTTTCTGTGGCCCCTCTGCATTCGTCCATTTTTAAAATTTGGCTATAATTTTTTTAAGTATTGTTTTTACTGGCCACTCCTGCAAGTCTCCTCCTGTGATGCCAAAGGTTTTTGTCCCAACCCCATTCCCAGGTAGTCCATGTATTACCTTACCATTTGTTGGATTCTGTGAAAGCTTTTCCCATGGAAACTGAAAGCTTGTTCAAACAGGACTTTATCCTCAACAGTCCACTCATCCGGAAAAGGAGTAAAATTTGGGAGATCTGCAAGTGACTTCTCAATGTTGTGCTTATGCCAGAACAACATGCCAAGTGCCTTCAAAAAGAGAGAGAGAGAGAGAGAGGGCCCTTGTTCTTATCATAATGCATCCTACTAGCTCTTGCAGTTTTCTGTCATGCTGATGATGCACAGTTGCTGATGATGCATAGATGCTCTTTTCGGTTACTCTTCCATGGTGCTCATACAGTACATCTCAAGGTTCACCATCATACTTAAAGGTGTGGAAGTGCTGGTTTAAATATATATAAAGCCCTGAACAGCCCAGGGCTGTTAGAACAGAAGGATAATCTGTCCTCATGCTCAAGTCATAGTCCAAGGCCTTACGTCTTGTTCTACCTCTGCCAGGTAGGGAAGGGAAGCTTCACTGGGCCCGTCCTGATTCTCCTTTCATACACAACTTAGAACTGCTATTTTTCAGAGACCTTTTGGAGGGAATGGGGGCTAAGCTTGCCCTGTGCTTTCTGCCAAGCTGTTAAAAGCTTTTTGACCATATTATTTCAAAGTTATGTAGTTTTATTACATTTAGGGTTGCTTTGGACAAAAATGTAAATATAAGAGCTCTTTAGAGAACTGTCTTGAATTAATTTATTATAATTATAACACTCACCTGTTCCACATTGTAGCCATGTTTTTCCTTTGCTATTGCAATATATTCATCCACTGTAACAAAAGAATGCTAGAGTTATTTATACTTGGACCAAAGGAGCAGTTTTGGATAACCGATACTAGGTGCCACACAACACTTTATGCTCCTTTCAAGAAGAGAAATGTTCAGTCTCCATTATGCATAAATTCATCCACTTAAAATATACGATTTGAGGTCATGTTAATAGTGACCTTTCCCCCCCAACTGGGAAATATTCCAGAGACTCTCTAGTTTAGGGAAGTTTTTAATGTGTGATATTTTAATGTATTTTTAATCTTTGTTGGAAGCCGCTGGGGAAACCCAGCCAGATGGGCGGGGTACAAATAATAAATTATTAATTATTAATTATTAATTATTAATTATTAATTATTAATTATTATTATTATTATTATTGAAAAAGGGCTGTTGATCAAAGTTGCAATCATTTAGACTGCTTAAGCAAATGCATTTAAACATCCGATCCATAAACAGGAGAGGCACTGCTTCAAATTTCATCATATTCAGGTGCCAGATTAGCCTCTGTGATGAGCAGGGCCTTCTCAATTGCCTCTCCAAAGCTTTGGGACACTCTTTCACAGACTGTGTATCCTGCTCTCTAGGATCTTTCAGTCACAAATCTGTATTTTATGTAAGAAGTGTGACATAAAAAGAAGAGGCTGATGGGCATGTGGCATGGCTCTTTCTTGGTGAAAATCATCCATGCTCTTGGAGCAAGACTGCAAACTTCACATTACAGGGAGCTGAAATCTACTTCTGATACTTCTCATGGGAGTACTATAAGAATTGTCTCTTATACTGTACGTCTAAGATTCCTGGCATCTCACTCTCTGAATTAAAACAAAAACAAAACTTTCTACTCACCAACTCCCCTTCCTTTCTTTGGCTCTCAACTGATACCACCCTTGAGAAAAGAAAAGTTAAGAATACTCCCTCCCAACTGAGTTGTTGTGCGGTAAGGAGAGAACTTGGGGGAAGGGGGCTATATATAGTGGTACCAAAAGAATGCAAGGACTCCAAGTGGACACATGAGCCTCTGGCCAGCAGAATATTCTCCAATTATCTGATAGGGAAAGGAGGACTGACCACTGGGTAGAACTAGAGAAGGGTTTCAAACGCCCATACTATAGCAGCATTGGAACACATATTAATGGAGAATAGGTCTTTAAATGGCTATTAGTCATGGTAGGTATATGTAAGCTTCAGAATCAGAGGTATCTGGTTGACTGCTGCGGAAAGCAGGATGCCGGCTAAACAGACTCTTGGTCTGGTCAAGCAATGCTTCTCCTATGTTCAATAAGTACAGTGTGCTACAGCACACCTTTTATAGCAGATGCAGAATGTCTGCATGAACTATAACAGTACTAATACCTCTGTCAACCTGGAAAGAGAATTCACTTGTTAAATGTGGGAACGCACTTTAACACCTTGCCAGGCTGGACCATTTAACACTAGAAGTTACCAGCCGTATCCTGAAAGTTTAAAAAAACGAGTACGAGAATATGCTTCAAAATTAAGCACATACATTACTGGCAGCATACAAGACTTTTTAAAGAAGTACTTTTAAAAGGCTGTTAAAAACAGCCAGCCAGCAAGATCTTTCAGTAGCAATTTGTCTAAATTGGGAAGATATTAGATGCAGGTCATGGGAGCAGTAGTGAATGTGACTGAATTCGAACTAGAGCTTCTTGGGAGCTAAAGCCTACAAGGAACTGCTTGTATGTGTAGCATTTTTATAGCATGTGGTGTGATTCTTATACAAAGCAATTGACAGAACACTATTTAATGCATTCCACAGAACTTACACTTGGCATCTGAAATACTATGATATGGAGACCACACAAGCATCCCTCCATTGTCTTTATCTGTGTATTTTGTAGCTCCTAGAAGAAAGATTAAGTTGTTCAATTTTTTAAGAGAACACTTAATTCAGACAGTAAAAAGCAGTCATATATAAGTGGACGACATATAGTCTGTTGTTCTTCACTTATGCAGAATTCCCCTGTTCTCTGAGTTTTGTAGAAATAGAACAGTTATGGTTAAGACACAATCAACGTTTCAAGTAGCACAGGCCCTAAGCTCTTTTTTGAGAGCTGATGTGACAATATTGGGAAACAGTAGCCTTTCTTCCCAAAGACAAGCAACCTTGGTACAGCTAAAATAATCCCATGTGCTGAGGCAAAAAGAACAGTAGAGAGGTGTCCTTGGGGATAAACATTTCAACAATGTCTGGGAATGCAGAGTTAAGTGCACACTGAACATTAAGCATGCACATGCTGGAACTGGCAAAGCATCTACAGATCATTCTTGGTGCATTAAAAACATGTACAGTTTACAGCACTGGTTAAGCCCAGTGATCTCTGCAAATGTAATTATCAATGAAACAAAATGTAACAGAAAGAACTACTTGAATCCGGGTTACAATTGCACACCTCATCCACCTTTCTGTGTGGAGCTATAGACACTACAGTGGTATCTCGGTTTACAAACTTAATTGGTTCCGGAAGTCCGTTCTTAAACCGAAACTGTTCTTAAACTGAGCCACGCTTTCCCTAATGAGGTCTCCCGTCGCCGGTGCCCTTCCACCGTTCGGATTCCGTTCTTAGACCAAGGTAAAGTTAGCAAACCGGGACACTACTTCCCGTTTTGCGGAGTTCGTAAACCAAATCGTTCGTAAACAGGACTGTTCTTAAACCAAGGTACCACTGTACTGAGCACCTTTTTGTTAGGTGGTCTTCAAGTTTTACTCCAAGTAGATCGATTGAAAACAACAAACATGACTAAGTTATGTCTATTAATATTAATGAGCCTATTCTGAGTAAAACCTAGTTGAGTGCCACTCATTAATACAGGATCCCACTTCACACCACTAAGTTCTGTGTAAAGTGTTTCTTGAGCAAGCAACGAGGAGAGAATCACAAGCAGAAAAAGTGAAGCTGGAAGCCAAAGGCAACTAGTCAGGTACTGTAAAAACTGCCTCTGTAAACACTGGGAAGGACATTTTATTAGATTTTCTCATCATTAAAAGACAAACTACTGTGTGGGAGAGGTTCAAATTTCCACTAGCCCCAAACCTGTGTTATCATCCGGTGGAAATAAATTTATCCAAGCAGAAATAAGAGAGCCCAAGAAGTCACACAGCAATGGGAGGAGCTAGAGTACTGCAACACACCAAACAACTGACAACAAATAGGACACATTACTTGCAAGATGTATGCTTTGCTCCTAGTTAACAGTCATAATAGGAAGGTGGACAAAGAGAAAGCTGAGAGATGCAGCACCTCAACTCTTCAGGGTGGCTGGGGAGACCCGGCCAGATGGGCGGGGTACAAATAATAAATTATTATTATTATTATTATTCATCATGTACCTCCTAACAGACAGCTACAGTAGAAGCCTATGAGCCTTTCCATGATACGTAGGAGACAGTAGCTTTGAGGGGTTTTCGAAACTCAAGCAGTATATAAATCATATATAGATACAGATATAAAAGCAACACTAGCATTGGGTTTTCTAGGAAATTTTCAACTGAAAAATATACTGGATTCTGAAAAATATTCAGTTTGCATTTTGATCTCCATCCAGATCCCATCTGGTTTGATTTTACTCGTGTTTAGTAAACAAACAAATCTTTGAGATGTACTCAAAGATGAAGCATTTCTTCCTTCCCAGAATGCATATATCCCAAGCTTGGACCATAGAAATTAGTTTAGACACCCCCAGCACCTGCTCCTCAATGGAATGAAGGCATATCTCCCAATATTTTTCAGACATACAATAAAAATGCAAGTCCTGCCCCCCCAAAAAAAACCTGCAAAAAAAGAGTCACAATGAGTAAAGAAATTGTTCCTTTGAATGTACACATATGGTTTAACAAATGTAATTATCAACCTAAAAATATCAACGCTCTAAAAAAAGATAAATGACATTTTTGTTTCTTGGGAGTGTTTGCCCATTAATGCTACCTCAATTTAATGCTTACAGTGTACCTGACTTGTGTCATGACAATACCAGACTTAAATTATTACATTTATTATCAAAATTGAGAAGCAGAGCCTCACAGAAAGATATAATGGGTTGGTCCAAGACCTGCTACCAATTTTCCCCTATGGAAAGCTTTTCTGAGAAATTTATTAACAAGAAGAAGAGTTTGGATTTGATATCCCACTTTATCACTCCCCTTAAGGAGTCTCAAAGCGGCTAACATTCTTCTTTCCCTTCCTCCCCCACAACAAACACTCTGTGAGGTGAGTGGGGCTTAGAGACTTCAGAGAAGTGTGACTAGCCCAAGGTCACCCAGCAGCTGCATGTGGAGGAGCGGAGACGCGAACCCAGTTCACCAGATTACGAGTCTACCACTCTTAACCACTACACCACACTGGCTCTCAAGTGCTTAATGCCCTCAACATTTAATCGAATACCTACCTACTCTTTTTGTGATATTAAGGGGCTAATTTCTTATATTTGGTAAAATTTTGCTTTGTACACAGCTTATTGCTCTGAAGCTTCCTGAGGGAAGGGCTGACAAGGATAGCATTGGTTGTTGCTGCTGCAAGATGCTCCATGTTGAAACTCCTACCCCACTCTGTTTTACACTCCAGGGCAGAAATCATTACATTATTATTATTATTATTATTATTATTATTATTATTATTATTGCTGTTTGTTTATGCTGGCTTGGTCCCGGGTCACAGAATCACAGAATCATAGAGTTGGAAGAGACCACAAGGGCCATCCAGTCCAACCCCCTGCCAAGCAGGAAACACCATCAAAGCATTCCTGACAGGTGGCTGTCAAGCCTCTGCTTAAAGACCTCCAAAGAAGGAGACTCCACCACACTCCTTGGCAGCAAATTCCATTGTCGAACAGCTCTTACTGTCAAGAAATTCTTCCTAATGTTTAGGTGGAATCTTCTTTCTTGTAGTTTGAATCCATTGCTCCGTGTCCGCTTCTCTGGAGCAGCAGAAAACAACCTTTCTCCCTCCTCTATATGACATCCTTTTATATATTTGAACATGGCTATCATATCACCCCTTAACCGTCTCTTCTCCAGGCTAAACATACCCAGCTCCCTAAGCCGTTCCTCATAAGGCATCGTTTCCAGGCCTTTGACCATTTTGGTTGCCCTCCTCTGGGTGGCCCCTCCTGGCCCCTCCTCTGGGTGGCCAAGGCTTACCACGTGCCTCAGCCACACAGCCACACAGCTGCAAAACAACCTGCAGCCTTCCTCCCAATCTTGCAGCTGGAGGAGGGACAGGGATCACCACACAACTGCCAGGACAATATCCACTCACCACAGTTGAACTGGGTATGTTTAGCCTGGAAAAAAGAAGACTTGAGAGGAGATACAATAGCCACCTTCAAATATCTAAAGAGCTGTATTACGAAAGATGGAGGAAGCTTGTTGTTTGTTTACGTAACTACCGCACAGTCAGCTTGACAATGATACCAGGAAAGGTCCTAGAACAGATAATTAAACCATCAGTCTGGAAAAGGATGCTGGGATTACTAAGACTCAGGATGGGTTTCTCAAAAACAAGTCATGAACCTCATTTCTTTTTTTAATGGAGCAACAAGCTTGGTGGATCAGGGAAATGCTGTGGATGTTGTTGTTGTTTAGTCGTGTCCGACTCTTCGTGACCCCATGGACCAGAGCACGCCAGGCACTCCTGTCTTCCACTGCCTCCTGCAGTTTGGTCAGACTCATGTTGGTAGCTTCGAGAACACTGTCCAACCATCTTGTCCTCTGTCATCCCCTTCTCCTTGTGCCCTCCATCTTTCCCAACATCAGGGTCTTTTCCAGGGAGTCTTCTCTACTCATGAGGTGGCCAAAGTATTGGAGCCTCAGCTTCAGGATCTGTCCTTCCAGTGAGCACTCCAGGCTGATTTCCTTAAGAATTGATAGGCTTGATCTTCTTGCAGTCCATGGGACTCTCAAGAGTCTCCTCCAGCACCATAATTCAAAAGGATCAATTTATCTTATTTTCAATAAGAATTTTGACAAAGCCTCCCATTATATTCTTGCAGATAGGTTGGTAAAATGTGGGCTGGATGAGGTAACTGTTAGGTGAATTTATAGTTGGTTGACTGACCAAATCCAAAGAGTGCTCACTCTTCACCATCCTGGAAAAAAGTGATAAGTGGGATACTGCAGGTTCCGCCCTAGAACCTTTGTTGTTCAATGTCTTTATAAATGACTTAAATGAAGGAATTGAGGAGATGCTCATCAATTTTGTAGATGCCACCAAACTAGGAAGGGCAGCTACTAATGTAGAACAGTGGTTCCCAATTAACTAAGTACTACAGACTCCCCATTTTTCAAAAGCCAAGCAATTTTGAAAATTTTGATATTTCTATGGTAGTTTTTGTTATGTGAATGGTGTCACGGACCCCCAGGGTGGGTTAACACAGACCCCTGGGTTACACGTTCCCACCAACTGGGAACCATTGCCATAGAAGACAAAATCAGGATTCAAAATGACTTTAACAGATTGGAGAACTAATAAACGAATTTCAATAGGGACAAATATAAGGTTCTACAATTAGGCAGAAAGAACCAGTTGCACAAATTTAAGATGGGGGACACCTGGCTTGTCAGTAGTACATGTGAAGCAGCAGCAAAAAAGGCTAATGCTATTCTAGTCTGCATCAACAGACCTATAGTGTCCAGATTAAGTGCAGTAATAGTACCACTCTATTTTGTCTTGGTCAGACTACACCTGGACTACTGTGTCCAGTTCTGGGCACCACAATATAAGGAGGAAATTGACAACCTGGAATTTGTGCAGAGGGTAACCAAGATGTTCAAGTGTCTGGAAACCAAGCCTTATGAGGAATGGTTGAGGTAGTTGGGTATGTTTACCCTGGAAAAGAGGAGACTGAGAGGGGATATGAATGCCATCTTCAAATATTTCAAGGGCTGTCACATGGAAGATGGAGCAAGTTTACAGTGGTACCTCGGGTTACAAACACCTCGGGGTACAAGCACTGCTAACCCAGAAGTAGTACCTCGGGTTAAGAACTTTGCCCCAGGATGAGAACAGAAATCATGCGCTGGCGGCACAGCAGCGGCGGGAGGACCCATTAACTAAAGTGGTACCTCAGGTTAAGAACGGTTTCAGGTTAAGAATGGACCTCCGGAACGAATTAAGTTCGTAACCAGAGGTACAACTGTACTTTCTCTTGTTCCAGAGTCTAGGACCCAAACCAATGGCTTCAAGTTACAAGGATTAAACATCAGGAAGAAATTTCTGATGGTAAGAGCTAATTGACAGTGGAACGGACTCCCTTGGAAAATGATGGACTCTCCTTCATAGGTTTTTAACCAGGTTTGATGACCACCTGTCATTTATGATTTAGTTCAGATTCCTGCATTGCAAAAAGTTGGACTAGATGATCCTTGAGATACCTTCCAACTCTACATTCTATGATTCAAGATAGCTCTCAAGCGAGAAAATGCTGCTTTCTCCAACCTTTGTGAGCCTACAACTTTAAAGTTTTCATTGCACCTATACACAGTTTACAGAAATGGACATACTATTTCATTTATTAGTTCCCTCCCCTCTTCGTGCAGTTTGCCTTCACATACTTTGGCAATCCTGTCATCTTGTCCATCTGACACAAATGCCAGGAGTCCTAGAGTTCACTGGAAGACAATCTTCCATGTTCCACTGCACCAAACAAAAAGATAACAGAAGTTAAAGGTTACTAAAAGTCTACTATCTACTTGGTCATCCAGGGAAAGGGCCAAATTAGATGTATCTTCAGTCTGATCCAGCAAGACATTCTCAGTGCAGTATTAGGCTCAAATACTAACAAATAGTAATCCATCCCAAGAAATTATCTACATACTCTTCATTACATGACTCAAGAAAAACCATGCTGGAGCAGGCAGCACAAAACAATATCCTAGCAAGAGGTTTTCGAAAGACTGTGAAAAACTTTGGAGGCAATACCACTATTTAGGCTGCCTAAAAAGAAGTGCACAGGATGAAAGATGTAGAACAACATTCACTCTACTCTTTTGACATGGGAAACCTTATCACATTTCTGGAAGAACAACTGGCGAAAGACAAGGGTATTCATACAAAGAAGGAAGAAATAGCTAATAGATAGGCTGTCATAATCTGCTGCTATCTTTTTACAAAGCCAGTTCTCTCAAGTTATCAATCATTTTCCTCCCAAAAAGTTCCACAGCAGAAAGGATCAAAATTAGATAATTATGAGCTGTGTACTTGTCACCCTGCAGCCATCATCCATCTATCTGGCGGTGCACATGACCACATATTATACACAGGGCTTCTTTTCAGATGGAACCCACAGGAACTCAGTTCTGACACCTCTCAGGTGGGTGCCATTGCCATTATAAGAGAACAAGGGAGGCATTCCTGGTGAGTTCCAGCAACTCTTTTTCTAGAAAAATAGCACTGATTATACTTCCCCTATATTTGTATCACTGAATGAGCCGAGAGGAACATATGTGAATAGGCCTGATGTCCCCAGATTATCCAAAAGGATATAGAAGATCAAGAGATTGGGGCCTCCATCATTATGAAAAAGAAACAGCATATGATAAACTGCAACTGCTCAGTGTCCACACTTATCCACAAGACACTTATGTCTCAACAGGAAATTTGTGACCAGTCAAGAGTTAAACCCATCACAAGCAGGGGCAATATTTTACCTGCAGCAGGTCAAGAGCTGTTTCACACTAGCAACTCAGGGTATTTAATATTTACCTTAAATAGATGAAAAGAAAACATAAACAGATTCCTTATTGAGAAAGGGAACAAAAGAAATCCAGTAAACTTAAAAGTCATTTCTGGCTAATAACTTCTTAAAGGATCTTAAAAATGATTAATCAAGCTTAAGGTCAACAATTTATTAGCCTATATGACATGCATACATTAGAAGAAGGGCAAGATCCAATGTAGCATGAATGGGTGTTCACATGTGCAACAAGACTCTCCTTAGTCTCCTTCCTGCAAACCCCACATCTGCACCAGAGACTTGGGGAATCCTCAGCAGGCATAGGGAAACTCCAGCCCTCCAGATGTTTGGGACTACAATTCCCATCATCCCTGACCACTGGTCCTGCTAGCTAGGGAGGATGGGAATTGTAGTCCCAAACACCTGGAGGGCCGGAGTTTGCCTACCGGTATGCCTGCCTCAGAGTGATAAGAGGGCCACAGGAAACTGGAGTAAGGGGGGACAGACACCCAAAGTCCTGTTGCACAAGTACATTTTGGATCCACAAATGAGTAGACATAATTGGATGTTGCCCAAAACCTAGAATTCTCAGGAGTCATTTATTTTTCAGACCAGTATTGATGCTGTAAAACCACACATTTATGATCAACAAAGGCCTGCACTATCACTCAAATGAGCATTAATAAAAAGGGGAAAAGAAATAGTTTGCTTCCGCCTTAAAAGCCATATAGTTAGCATGTTGTAAGACATCAAAAGCCAGAAAACTGGAATGGCTACTGATGTAAGTTCAAACCTCAAGAGAAGGGAATCACTCTAGTAGCAGGAATCAATGGACATATGGGTACAGGTCTAAAGAACAAGAGAGTTGACAGTGCTTCCTTGTGGCCAAAGCAAGGAATGAGAATGTGTGTGTTACAATAATATAAATCCTCTTCTTTGTCCATGCAAATTAAAACAGACTTAAATTAGTGTCAACGAGTACAAGTTTGCCTGTAGATTGACACATGGTTAACCAAAGCATTGGGTACAATCTACAATAGGATTCTACAATCCTATAAACTCCAGAATCAGCCTCTTTTAATTATAATGAAAAATCCACACTATATAAATTACTACGATAAGCAATATTGCTCCCAAACTACTATAGATTCAATATGGGCTGTTTAAAAAGCAAAACAATTTTTTTACACCCCCTCATTTCCTTCCTATAAGGTAAGAGCCACCCTCCTCTCCCATATATGAGGCCTGTTCACTTCAGCTTGCACAGAGCAAATGCTGGCCCCGTGAAGCTTCAGTGACCACAAACAAGCAGCACAAAGCTTGGGAGAGGGGAGAGCAAAGAAAATCCCATACCTTTAACCTTCACAAATGCAAGTCACACATACACATACACACAATATTCAACTGAATGCACACCTATTCAGTCTCCCTCCAGCCACCATGCAATAAAACCCCATTTTCGAAAGAGCAAATGATACCAGGTTACAAACATATTTTTTTAAAAAAAGAGTATTTACCAGGATCAAAGTCAGGAATGCGAGCTTGATAGTCTGCTCCGACCCTCATTCCTACATCTGCAATGGAAGAAAAAATAAATGCATCACTAAGAGGGGCGGTGGGGGAAAGACGCTGTTCTCTTCAGTCATGAAGTGTGATCTTTAAACAATATAGATTGTGATCTAGAAGCATCACAGGCAAGTCAATCCAAGATCACCACTGCAGCCAAACCTTGCTGTTTTGATAGCCTCAAACCCTTCACCCTTTGAACAAGTATGGAGAGAAAGAAATGGGAGTGGGGTGCAGATCACCCACCATCACCACCACTACTACCACCTCACACCGGAAAAAGAAAAGCCCTACTTCCTTTTCACACTCTAGGTAGGCAATAATTTCCAAAAGGTGAATAATTATTTTTTAAATCGTTCATTTAAAAAAACAAAAACAAAAAACACCCATACTGTTTGACACAAACATCCCCTCCACTTTTTTTATTGTGCAAATACTGCAAGGTGTTAGCCCGACTGTATGCATCAGCGTGCATCTCTAACCCATTCAAGGCACAAATAGAGAAGATTATAAGGTGCTGCACATAAAATAGACCTGCATGCCGACAATCCCTTCATAATTCGTCCTCGTTTGAAAGGCTTACACTACTAAATCTGTACCATAGTGTACACACAAAACACGCCCGCACACACCTAAGGAGCAATGCAACGCCGCGCCCGAGGTGCGGCTGCATTACACGCGTGTCCATTGTGAAAATGCACACCCACTCTCAACGGGATACGGACGGATGGGTGGATGGATGGAGAAGCGGACAGGCTGGCGCGCGCGCGCGCGCACACACACATTGCGCACGCCCACGGGGAGGCAGGGAGAGCGCGCCCTCGCGCGCACACATATACACACACACACAGTACAGTACTGTACACACACACATACTTGCACTTTTTACCCTCACTCACTCGAGCCCTCCACGCGCGCGCTTCAACCCACCACTCGCTTTGCGCGTTCACACATATCTATGCACACACACATACACACCCCGCGCACACACACCCCGGCAGGCAGACACATACATACACACACACATATATATATACAGTCGCCGTGGTGCAGCCGCCATGCAGCCAAGCCAGTGCGCAGTGGCGAAGCGACCAGGCCCAACTCGAGTCTAGTCTCGGAGGGAAGGGGCTGGTGGGTTGTTGGTGGAGGGAGGCTAAAGCTCGCACCGTGCTCGTCTCCGCTGTCGCCGCCGCCACCGCCTCCTCCTCCTCCGCTCTCCGCCTCAGAAAAGTGCCCGTTGGAACCGGGGCTGCCGCCGCCTCCGCCGCCGTTCTTGGTGCCGTTGGGGGCCCCCCTACTCTTGCCGCCCCCCAGGAGCTCGGCTCCTTTCTCCATCATGCCCGGCATGACGGCTGCCGAGGCGAGGGGGCGGCGGGCGGTGGCAGCGGCTGCCGAAGGGGGGGAAAGTTAATATGGAGCCGCCATGTTGGTGCCCCTTTCCCCCGCCCCCCCCCGCGGCTCAGGCCGCCGCGGCGCCGGCGCCTCCTCCCTTCCCTTCTCTCTCTCTCTCTCTCTCTCGCTGTCCCCCCTCCCCACCCCGCTTCTGCTCGCCTCCTCCGCCCACGGGTCGGGGATCCCTCCGCGGCGCCCCAGCCGGATCTAGCCTCGCGCGCTGGAAGCTTTAGGAGAGAGAGGGCGAAGGCGGTGGTGCCTGTCGTCTGCCGCGCGCCGCGCCTCGGAAGGCCGGGGCCTCGCCTCTGAGGGGAGAGGACGGGCCGAAGCGCGGGGCTGGCGGCGGTGCGGGGGGCGGCTGAGGGGGGGTGGGGTGGGACGCCTAGTCGGCGTCGGGGCTTTTGAGGCCTGCTTCCCCTCAACCGGGAGAAGGGACGAGAGCCGCCGAGCTCAAGCTTCCAGACTCGGGATAAGATCCTCCCCGCGTGTCGGTCGCGGTTCCTACACGTGAAGCCTTAGCGTGACTTTTTTTTCTGCATGTGGGAAACGTGCTGCACGTGTGCTCAAAGGGCTTTGTGCAGCAAGGAACCGCTTTCCAATACATAGGAGTCGTGCGGCCTGTGGGACCGCCCTTGGGCATCCTTCAGTCATCGCGGGACGGCTTGTACGTGTGAAATGGGACACTGCAGAACACTCCGGAAAGGGGACTTTTTACATCGCTTGACACGCCAGCAGCTCCACGTTTGGCTTTGCTTTAAGCAACCAGCAATGGATTGGTTGTTGAACCTTCTTCAGGGTCCCACTATATGGCACGCTTTCAGGTTTTCAGGCTCCCATCAAGGCAAGCGTGGGCCTCCCTATGCAGGGAAACTGGCCTATGTTGCATTCAAAGCATACTGTTTTGAATTTCTGGCTAAGGCGTTGAATTTTTTCATATACTGGCGTAGCATATTCTGCATCAGGGATTGGGAATATTTTCAAGCTGGAAGGCCGTATTCCCTTTGGTGTGCGGTTAGAAGCAGAAGTGGGCAGAGTGATTAATGTATTTCTGTGCACACTTTTGTATACCTCTTCTCCATCCAAGCAGGCAGAAGGCATCAGAATTCAAAGACACTTCTCAGGCAGGCATAAACACTAATGGAAGGTGCAAAACAGAGCTGGTGAGGTCTGTGTGGCCTGGGGGTGTCACATATGTCTCCCAAGACTGAGGTTCCCCGTTCCAGTTCTACAAGCAATGGAATATCGGAGCCATTCAACCAACCACCCCATGTGTATAATTTGTGTGATTGATGCATATTCATGTATTGCATCTGTTTCCTTTAGAACCCATGTGAATATACTCTTACCTGTGTCATAGGTAAAGGTAAAGGGACCCCTGACCATTGGGTCCAGTTGTGACTGACTCTGGGGTTGCGGCGCTCATCTCGCGTTATTGGCCAAGGGAGCCGGTGTACAGCTTCCAGGTCATGTGGCCAGCATGACTAAGCCGCTTCTGGCGAACCAGAGCAGCACACGGAAACGCCGTTTACCTTCCCGCCTGAGCGGTACCTATTTATCTACTTGCACTTTGACGTGCTTTCGAACAAGAAAGGGCTAAATGTAGGTGAGACATACATACCGGTATATACCTGGCTGACTGCCATACACTGCTGCATCTAAATAACACAGTGACTGTAGGTTAGTATGCCAGATTAAGCCCGGGGAGACCCAGGTTCAAATCCACATTTAGCCTATTGTGTGGCTTTGAGCAATCACTGTCTCATATGATAGCTGAGGATAAAATTGTGGGTGTGCAGGAAGATAACTGCACACACCATCTTGAGCTTAGAGGAAATGCTGGATAGTTGAATGTCAAGTTCATTTTCTCTCTCTCATTTTCCCATTCTTAAATTCAGTTCTCTGGATTTTCACATCAGTTTGCAATGTTTTCTTTCATTCTTAAAAAAAACAAGTTATTGTGAAAATTTAGCAGCATTCGTGCAAGTTCTTTCTAAAACACAAATCTTGGCATGCACTTTTACCTTATACACACATTTGGCAAAACAATTTCCCCTTATGCAATGTATTTTTGTACGCTATTTTCACTAATCCATACATTTTTATCCATACATGGAATTTGCACCTGTTACTTGACTGGAAAGCTATTTTTGTACAGCTTACTGCATTGCAAAATTTATTAAAAGAGCAAATTTTTAAAGGATGGCTGTGGTTTGGCTCATGTATTGTTTTGGAAAGTGTGAATTGTTTTGTTTCACCTTTAAATGCAAGCTAAATTGAATTTCTCCCTCATACCTAGAAGCACATAAGCAAGGCCAGCCCACTCATGAGGTGGGATGAGACAGCTCCCTCAGGCAGCAGAAGCCCTTGAGGTGGCGCCCTTCTCTGGCAACTTGTTTGGCTTATTCCTCCCTGCCCACCACAGAAATGTAAGGGGCTTCTGGAGCTTGTTTGTCTCCAGGAAAGGCAAAGGTTGCAACTGAGGAGGTGGGACTGAGCGGGTGACGCCATGAGCCACATGAGAATATAGGGCAATACTTCTATTAGGACCACCCATCAGTTAAATAAGGTGGGTGTGGGGATGTAAGATAAAGCTGTGAATAGTGTAGTTGCTTCCCAAGTCTGCAGCTTCTCACAACATAGAATATGTTTTGCAGGTACAACTGAGTTAGACTATCAAGGTGCAAGACATATTGTAAGGTGCATCCAATGCTATCGGGACAAAAAAAAAAAAGCCAAGTCAATGCTTCCCCATGTTTGAGAATATAAAATTCAGAAGTTATTGGAGTCTGTCCAAAGTCCTAATCAGAACACACATGACATGACCCTAGGGAGACGGAGAACAAAAATAAAGAGCAATGCAATAGTCTTTATATACTAGGGAATATTTAGGTGATGCATAATGTAAAAAATCATTTGGAACCAAATTTTGTAGTATTACGTACAGACCATTTGTAGATCCCTATAAAACAGGGTACAGGCTCATGAGGCAAATTTGCATAAATGTGCATATGTTAATGATGGAGAAAATAATAATTTCATAAAACACCATAATCTTGATGATTCCATTTTCTTTTGAGTTTATGGCCTAGCTAAACTGAAAAGACCTGTGCTATGTAATGAATGTCTCTTCCAAAACACTGAAAATAATAAATGGTTAGAATCTATGGTGTCCGCTGTATGCATGAAAAGAGAATCAGCTAGGCATGACAATTGTGATTAATCTTGAATTCTTTTGTGGACAGATGAAAGAAGATATTTGGAGACATTCAATGAATAGGAAAATTAGTCAAAGTCTTAATAGAGAAGGACACTGAAAAATGGTTACATGTAATCACATGATATTATAATGAGGGCTGATCTGAAGATCCAAATGATTTTAATTGGTTCAGGAGTATGACATTGGGTTGCAGCTATTAAGATTGCTGTGATCCCTTGATTGGTGAATAGAAATCACGTGTGTAATCTGGAAGTGTATAAAAACATTGCTTTGAATGTGGTTCTTTACAGCCTTATTTTTGTGGAGGAGAGCTGCACAAATTGCCTCCAGTCTTCACACCCCTTAGTTGTGTGGGTGGTTTGTGGCACAAATCAGAGCTCTGGGCCTCTTTGGTGCATGTATACCGGCTGGTGCTACTATGTTAATTAGGGGAAGTGTTGAGATGCAACTCAGCTTGCTAAGGGGGTTGCATGAGGTTAAAGCAGATAGAGAAGGAAACTTCCAAGATTCCTAAACTGTCTCACTGTCCTTTGACCTCTGTGCTGACCTTTTCTCTAATGTTATATTGTTACTCTCAAGTTGTGGCTCTTGCTTCCTGCCTTCCTTCTTTTCAGACCCTCTTGTAGAGAGGAAATCTTTGGAAGTACTGTACCATACTTTTCTGTGTATAAGACTAAGGTTTTTTTTACTTTAAAATAAGGTTAAAAATCTGGGGGCGTCTTATACACAGATAGTGCATATGCCAATTTTCTAAATTTGGGCTCCCCAAAAGTAGGGGGCGTCTTACACACAGAAAAATAAGGAACCTCTGCCAAGTGCAAGCAGCTAGTATGGCTCCCTTGCATCTCTATCTCAGCTAGCTAGAACTAGGAGCTCTTTTCTACCCAAGTATGTACAGTCATACCTTGGGTTGTGAACGCTGCAGGTTGCGCGTTTTCGGGTTGTGGACTGCGCCGAACCCGGAAGTACCGGAACGGGTTACTTCCAGGTTTCGGCGCTCGCACATATGCAAAAGCACAAAATGACGCCACACACATGTGCAGAAGCGCCGAATTGCGTCACGCATGTGCGCAGACGCGACGCTGTGGGTTGTGAACACTGCGGGTTGCAAACGTGCCTCCTGCACGGATCACGTTCGCAACCCAAGGTATGACTGTACAGTATTTCCTATAATAAACTTAATGTCTTGTTTTTCTGTACCAAGTTTCCCTGTGTGATTGCAACCAAGGTAAGCCTGCTCCTACAAGGGTTCAGTACAGTCAGCTTCCAAGTTGTGTGCTAACTCTGCAAAGTAATTCAATATTAACGGTGCTATTCCAATCCCCAATGTTCATGTACCAGGGGCAGAGTCAGCATAATTAGCAGGGCAGAAAGTGGCACTGCATGCACACCAAACCAGTGTGTATCTCTACTTAGAGTGGCTTCCACCTAACAGTCATATATGCTGCCCCAGTGGCCCCAGCAGCCTGGCAGGGGTGGTGGTGGCACCCAGAGCCCTAGCATTTGTCCCACCACATTGGGAACTGGTGCTGGGCCTGATTACCTAATGGTGGGATACCTGATGGTATGTAACGTCCCAAACTGAAGTCACATTTGCAGGTGGTGGGAAATCGTCTTCGTTTTCTGTATCCCAATATATTAAAACTGTAAGATATTACATACAGTACTTCCTTCAAACTCCCCAAAGGCTCCTCTATGAAGCAGAAAGCTTCTGTTAATGAGACCGTCTGTGAAATTATTCCCTTGCCAGGCTAAATATGTGCCTGATCTGTTACAGAGGAAAGCCATGTCCAACCAAGCAATTTGGCAGTTTTTCTCGATAGACATTTTTGAGTTTAAAGCCTACTAGGAAAAGCAGAAGCAAAGTAATAGAAGCATCTGAAGAAGGTTTATTTTAATTATTCTGTATTCCGCTCGCACATTTATATATTTATAAATTGCATTTAAATATAAAATATGGCGGTATTCAGACTAAAACCGCAGTATTACAATAAAAATGTCCATTGTTACATAATGTTGCATTCATGGCTGCACAGTTACGGTATTAAATATGATAATCCTTAGTAATATTTAATGTAAACATTTAAGCATAATTGTGCAAGTGCTTACGAAAATCAATAGGTAATCTATGGAAGTTCATTTAGTATTACTCACCAGAGGAGAGATTCATATAAGCAGCTGGGAAAATGCTATATGAAAATGCTATATGAACTCTCAGAAGATTAATAAAACTTAAAGAAAGGGCATACAGATCTAGCTTGAATTAAGATACACACACACACTTAAGTGTGGAGAAAAATATACTAGCCCAAAATTGTGATAATTATGGTGAATGTTATAGCTTTAGATCAAAAGTCTCCAAACACAGTGCCCTCCACATGCTCTGGATTACAGCTTCCATTAGCTCCAGACAGCATGGCCAATGGTCAGGGATGATTGGCATTGTAGTCCAAAATTTCTGGAGTGCAACTCATTGGGGAAGGCTGCGCTGGACTAGGGTTAGCACACTCCAACCCCAGTAACAACCCAGCATATATGTGTCTCAGGAGATGGACTCTTATTGGGAGAGGGATATCTCCTACTTGTTGTGAGCATTAAACTCCCATTTGCAGATACTAACACTTACGTCTCTGGTGGAATTGTGCCAAAAGGCAACCATTTAGGAAAATGATTAGAGACAAAATTGTACCAATTGCAAATTATTCTGAACCAGCTGAAGTTTCCAAATATTGTTCAAAGTCAGCCCCACATTGAACAAGAATTTCCCCCCCAAATTATAGTGTTGCAGGTGGTGTGAGATTCCAGGCACTTACTCAGGGTTTGTGTTTCCTTTAGGGAATCAGGCACAGCAGAGACAGTGGTGTCTTTGTGATATATGGTTTATTTACACATATACGCAACCTGAGTCTATGATGGATGGGATCACAGCATTAACACCCCAAAAAGGTCTTGCTTCTTCCATAGCCACAGCCTTGGATAGCAACAGAAATCAGGCATAGTTCTGTCTCCCAGCTGCCCAGCCTTCCATCTTGCCAGCTGCCAGCTTCTAGCTCACAAAACTCAACTCCCAACTTTGTATTTGTCTTTCTAGCTACCAGCGAGTTGAGAGGGAGACCCACCCATTGGATATCTGACACAGAGCCACTTCCTTTGTTATCTTAATGGCCCATACTTAGAGGACATTACCTCACCAGGAAGCTAGCCTAGCTATTCTGTGCTGGATCCAGGAATTAGAATGGGGCTCAAGCACACAGCCTGCCCCACTCCACCCCACAAGCTCATAACAATATGTAACAAAGCCATGTGTCACTGTGGCTGATCTGACATCTCCAGGAAAGAACACAGTTGGCAAGCTTTCCACAATTGTCCCCAAACATTGCTTTTTTGCTACCAAAACATGGGTATCCAGGTTTAGTGTTGAATTTAGGAGTACCCTAAATAAAATATGAGCTTGGGTTTTTAAGGGGGGTGCAACTATATCCAAGACACGTCAATCTCATATTCCCTGATCTGCCTTTCTGCAGACCAGGAGTACTTCTGTCTTGCCTGAGTTTCAGTTTGTTTGCTTTCAATGAGTTCAGTCCTATAATAATATTATTTCCCATACACAATAATCGCCTAAAATGAAAACAGCGACTAGTCCCGTCCCCCCCTTCTACAAAATCTGCGTCAGGTTGCCTGAAGACGATTCCTGCTCATCAAAGGTGAATAGTCAACTGGCAACTAGAACAGTACAACTGTGTCACTTTGGAGCAAATGTCTTGGTTAAAGTGAATTGGACAAAGAACACACTTACACACACAATACATTTAAAGCACTCTTATACCACTTTGATACTATTTCCCCCAAATAAATCCTGGGAACTGTAGCTTGTTAAGGGTGAGAAAAAAAAATTCCTTCCAGTAGCATCTTAGAGACCAACTAAGTTTGTTCTTGGTATGAGCTTTTGTGTGCATGCACACTTCTTCAGATGTTAAGGGTGTTGTTAAGGGTGTTGAGAGTTGTTGGGAGACCCCCACACAGAGCCACAATTCCCAGCATAATTAGCAAACAACAGTTCCCCAGCATTTTTTGTGGGAAGCTACGACTGTTAAAGTGGTCTAAGGATTGTTTTGCGGATAAAATGTGTGTGTGGGGTGGTGGTGAGGTGCCAAAATAAAATAATTTTGTGTCCTGTCATACAGGCTACACACAATCCTAACTTTCACTTGCTGGCTTTAAAGTCTTTTAAGATAAGGAAGAAGTGCTAATACTAGGTTTGGTAATAAGTGTGTCCTCTGCAGAAATGTTGCCAGGTATCTTCACCTCTTAGGAGTGCTCCAATTCAGGGCTCCAGCCAGCCAGCTAGCAATGTACTTACTCCAGGGTGCTCCATTCCGTTCCACTTCCACCCACCCTGTTTCCCCACTTTTGTGTACGGATAAGAAACAAAACATTCTGTGGCTACTGAGCATACTTTGGAGTCCTCTTAGGGCTGTCTTATTTACAGGTAGGTAGCCGTGTTGGTCTGCCGTAGTTGAAACAAAATAAAAAAATTCCTTCCAGTAGCACCTTAGAGACCAAGTAAGTTAGTTCTTGGTATGAGCTTTCGTGTGCATGCACACTTCTTCAGATACCATTGTCTCATTGTTTTCCTTGTTTGTTGGTAGAGGGTTGTTTTTTTTTTTTTTTTTTTTGGTTCTTCTACAAACCAGACATGCTGAGATGTCCCCCAGGGCCCTATTTTGGCTACATAGCAGTGGGTACTTACTATTTGAATTCACTACTGGAGGGGCTGATTTCTTTCATGTTAAAGTGGCTATTCTACGGTAGGTAGGTTTCAAAGCATTGCCATTCGCCCTAAGTGGGCCAGATCTAAACTCCTTCCACACAGCAGGGGGAAATGAGGCACCACAAAGGAGGCGCTGCTGGTGTCTGAATGGTCAGGGGACTTTTTAAAGTGTTAATTTTTTTTGGGGGGGTGGTGCCATTGGGGCCCTTAGAACCACAGAATTGTAGAGCTGGAAGGGACCCCCATGGGTCATCTAGTCCAACCCCCTGCAATCTTTTGCCCTGTGTGGGGCTGGAACCCAGAACCCTAAGACTAACAGTCTCATGCTCTGAGCTATCCCAGGTCTTCTGGGATCTTCAAATACCTCAAGGGCTGTCACATGGAAGATGGAGGATGCTTGTTTTCTGTTGTTCTGGAGAGCAGGACTCGAACCAATGGCTTCAAGTTACAAGAAAGGAGATTCCAACTAACCAGGAAAAACTTTCTGACAGTAAGAGCTGTTTGACGGTGGAATGGACTCCCTCTGGAGGCTGTGGACTAGGCACAGGCAAACTTGGCCCTCCAGATGTTTTGGGACTACAACTCCCATCATCCCTAGCTAACAGGAGCAGTGGTCAGGGATGATGGGAATTGTAGTCTCAAAACATCTGGAGGGCCGAGTTTGCCTATGCCTGCTGTGGACTCTCCTTCCTTGGATGTTTCTAAGCAGAGGTCGGATGGCCATCAGTCATGGATGCTTTAGCTGAGATTCCTGCATTGCAGGGGGTTGGACTAGATGACTCTTGGGGTCCCTTCCAAACTCTACAGTTCTATGATTCTGGGGAAAGAGATCGAACTACCTCGGGCCAGCGCCGTCCACCTGGCAGGGAGCCTTGGGAGTGAGCCCAACTGAGGTCAGAGAGACTTCCTTTGGAACAAACCAGAGGTCAGCTCGGGATGCAAATCAATGCAACCCGATCAGCCTGTTCAGGGCAGCTGCTCCAAAGAAGCCATCCCTGCCAGAGAGCTCAGGCGGGCTCTGTTGGGCGACCGGCCGGCAGAGGGCGCTGCCGGACAAGGTCCAGGCGCGGCGGCTGGGAGGCGGCAGCGAGCGGGGATGCAGCGAGCGAGCGAGCGAGCGCGGGAGGAGGGAGCCTGAGTGGCTCGGCGAGAGAGAGGAGCTGATGCTGCAAAGCCGCCCGGAGGGGACCATGAGGAGCTCAGAGCGGGAAGAAGAAGACGAAGACGAGCGCGCAGAGGCAAGCGCCTAGCTTCGCCCGGCCGCGGTGCCCAAGCCAGCGCGCCCGACTATGGCTGGGGGAAGGCGAGGGCTGGTGGCTCCCCAGAATACCTTCCTGGAGAATATCGTGAGGAGATCCAACGGTGAGGAGGAGGAGATCCCGGTGGTGGTGGTGGGACTGGGAGGACGACCCTTCCCGGGCAGAATGCATGAAGTGCCGCTGGCGGTGTTCGCGTGCATGTGTGAATGCGCCCGGGGGCTGCTCGGTCGGCCCCAATGCGGGACTCGGCGAATCCGGGCTCGATCCAGAGCTCCTCCTGGCTCAGGTGGGGATGCCTTTGGGTGGGAGCCCAGAGAAGTCCGACAGAAGAAAGTGGTCCAGATTCCTCCATGAGGAGGCACGTTCAGGTGGGGTGGGAGAGGAAACCCCGCAAGGCTCCTTGGCCCCATGACATTTTGGGGGTTGGGGGAGGTGTTGTTGCAGGGCCGGTTTAGCGGGATACTGCTGTTCAGGGCGGGATTGGTGGTGGGGAAAGAACAACAATAATTCCTCCTGCTCCCGAGCTCTTGGGATGATGTCCTAATGTAGACTCCTTGCAGTGTGTGTGTGTGTGTGTGTGTGTGTGTGTGTGTGTATTTGCAGGGGGGGGGGAGAGAGAATGCTCCTCCGTTCCTTTTCCTGGGGGAGACCTTTCCCTTTCTCTCGCCTCTCCACTCCCCCGCCTCGCTTTCTCAGGGGCTGTCCCCTCCCTTGTTACTGAGGTTTTTGGTGCTATGCAGACCTGGGAGTCTCTCTTTGCGGAGGCTGTAGTGAGATCCTCAGCTAGAGCGAGCGAGCGAGAGACACTTGGATCTAAATGGGCTTCCTTCCAGACTTCACCTCCCTGCAGGTGGAACCCGACAGGGAGAACCTGTCTAAAATAACAGCCACACACACACGGTTTTCACTTTAAAAGTGCAGCAGGAATGGGGGGGACGGGACGGGGACGACACCCTGATGTATATCTCTATGTAGTTGTCGAACGGGTGTGATTTCTACATTTGTTTTGTTTCTTTTTAAAATAGGCTGATACTTCCATAGTGTCAGCCAGGATGGGGTGGGGGGTGGGTAAGAGAGAGGTTTTTAGGCTAAAATGCTCTTGATCTTGAAGGTGAATTCTGACAGTTTAGACTCAGGACTGACTAATATCAATCTCTGGCTGGCTCCCCCCGTCCTCCTATCATTCAAATAAGCCACTGTTATACAAGAAGAATCTTGCAGGTCATTATAATCTGGATTGCTGAATCCGGTGCACAGTGAGAAGTCACATTTGTTTGTTCAGCAGAAGATACTGTTTGGGGGAAGTTGTTCAAATGCTTAAGTATGGCTAAAGGGAATTTTGAAATAGTTCTGGTTGAAAGATCAGCAGCATGGGCTTGAGGTCATTTGTTGTTATTATTGTATTTCGTTAATTTTTTTTAAAAAAAATTAAAACCCCAATTGCATGTTTGTACTCCCTAATGAACAGCCTCCACTTTGTCTTGGTAAACAGAGCAGGAAAATTGAGGTGGGAAGGACCTTAGCCTCTGATTTGTGTGTGTGTTGCTTGTCCCTGCCTTACAATTCTCAGGCTAACAGGATGACCCACGAATTTTAAAGCCACATTAGCATTAGTTCAATCGCACTGAGACAATCGAAACAAACATGGTACCCATATAGGGTTAGACGTGCCTGTCTCTATATAGGTCTGGATTTATTTATTTTATTAAGTGGATTTCTCTTCCGCCTTTCTGTTGGCATGAGAGTTCTCAAGGGCTGCTGATTGCTAGTCTGCTGCCTCGCCAGGTTTGTGGCGTGTGAATGCAAAGGAGGGCAGGGATCCTCTTCTTTGAACAGTTACACAGAAGAGAAAATTGCAGCAGATTCAGCTGCTACCACCCCTACATGACAAGCTGTCCAAATCGCTGGGAACGGGAATGAAAACAATGCTGCCAATATCACAACACAGTTATCCAAATCTATGGTGCAACCCCACTTGGAATACTATGTGCATTCTGGGCACCGCACCTTAGAAAGGATGTTATTGAGCAGGAAAAGGTTCAGAAAACCAAAATGATCAAGGACTGGGTAAACCCCCCTGTGGAAAAAGGTTACAACATTTGAGTCTTTTCCATTTACAAAGAGAGAGAGAGGTTGGCAATGGGGATATGAGAGCGGTGTTTACAATTATGCATAGTGTGGGGAAAGTGAATAGAGATAAGTTTCTCTCCCGCCCCCGCCCCCCCATCTCATATTTCCAGAACCGAGGGATGTGCTAAATGGTGAGAGATGCAGGACAAGCAAAATGAAGTTCTTAGTCTATGGGGAATCACTTCCACAAGATGTAGATGACTTTAAAAGAGGATTAGAAAATTCATGGGGGATGAAGCTATCCATGGCTATATGATACCTCCAGGATCAGATACACCATGCCTCTGAATACTGAAGAGGCCAGAACATCAGCTAGACAGGGCTCTTACATGTTGTGCTTCTGGCCTTCTCAGAGGCACCTGGTTGGCTGCTGTAGGAAAGAGTATTCTGCACCAAGTGGGCCTTTGATCTGATCCAGCAGGGTGCTTCTTCTGCCATTAGGTTCAGGCACCTTTTCCTCCTCTCCCAAAGGCTCGTTCCAGTGTTATGTGTTTGCAAAATTATGACCCAGTTCCTTCCTTTCAGTTTGATTAATTGCAGCTACTTGAACGAATAAGAGCTATTGGCACAAGTATTGATGAGCGAGATGCAGAGCTGGAATCCAAATGGGGAAGGCACACTGCCTCTAAAGATGCTGGGCTGGGGGGTGGGGGTGGGAATTCAGCTACACAATGATAAGGCAGATATACAACTTTAATAACTTCCAGAAACACTTTGCTGTTTTAAAAGGGTTACATTGTAGAGGAAATCACCTTTTGATTGTTCTCCGTGCAAACCATGATCGTTAATATTATGTATACTGATGCGTCACTTCAAAATGTAAATTAGTCCCCTCCAGCCCCAATCCATCATTAAAAGTGAAAGGTTTTACTTAGGAGGAGAGGAGAAATATCACTTGTCATTAACTCAGTAATGGCCAGTGGTTTCTTCTCCTCAAATTATTTCACTGTTGTCAGATGAATATGCCATTCAATCAGCACCAACTTAAAAAAAAACCCAACCCTCCAACTTCCTAGCGCCTGCCTTCATGTTTGAATAATATTATCATTAAAATGTCATTTTGAAGAAAGCGCTGTGTGGAAATTGACATGTCCTTGACTCTCCTTTTCCTTCCCCCAATAAGAGGCCTGATGCAAAACCCATTGCCTTTCATCAAAGTTCGTCAATGGCTGCCACAAAGTTCCTAAAACAGACTCTCATGGTGGGCAGACTTCTGGCGTTCAGCGTTTATTTGCTAGAACTCCCAAGATCCATCAACCAGGGGGTTGTAAAAGGACATGCATCTAGAAGGGTGCAAGGGACATGCATCTATAATTACAGAATTCTGCGTCCGGGAATTAAAGAATTCTGAGACCTGAATGGAGCCTTCCACACAAAAATCTGTCCCAACTCATATTGGTAATGTAGTTTGGAGCTGTGTGTGGGCAGGGGGTCATTTTGTTGCCACAATTGTTCAAGAGCCAGGAGTCAGAAATCCTCCCCAATCTACTGCAAATTATCCAGAGAATGGCCAGTTGGTCCAGATCTCACCTTCTGCCCACCCCTGCTTTCCAGGACAGCCACACGCATGGCATATATATATGCCGTTGATTCAAGAACAGTTCAGAAGGTTAGAATGCTTGTTTTCCAGCATTTTGTTGTTGCACCGGGGTAGTTTCTATCTTTATCCAGGTTACTGAGCTAGGGTGGAATGTACTAACTCTAGTATTGGAGATGGTACGTCTCTGAATGCCAGTTGCTGGGAAGCACAAATTGGGAGAGAGATGTTGCACACATGTCTTGTTTGTGGTCTTCTGGTTGGTACTGTGAGAACAGGATGCTGGACCAGATGGGACTATGTTTTGATTTAGCAGGGAACTTCTTAAGTTCTTACTAGAAGCAGTGAAATAAATGTTACCAAGAACTCTGGCCACAAGTTTTAACAAAAAAATATAAGTTTACTCGTGAGTAAATTCAAATATAATATCAATCCTGTTAGGAATTACAGTCTTAAACGAAAATAATACTTTCACAATGAAAAGTCTATTGGAAGTCTTTTGGAGGTTGAAGCAAGGGCTTCTGAGATGTGAATCAGATGTATATGCGAAAACTGGAAACCAGGACAGGGCCCTGTTTTGGAGCAGACGCCTTCTTCAGCTCATTTTTTGACAAGAGTGTAAATAATATATAATTTCTGTTTCTTTTGAATCTTTGGTAGATGTAGCGTCTTAGATAAGTGGATCAATGTGTATCCAAGTTTTCCTGTGTTTTTCTATGCGTTTCCCCTAGAAGCAGGGCACACTTATTTCTTGGCGGCCTTTCCCCTCTAGTGGATTGCAACTTACTTGAGCCTGGATAGCTCAGTTGCTGAGAGTGTGGTGCTGATAAGGCCAAGGCTGCAGGTTCGATTCCTGTATGGGGCAGCTGCACATTCCTGCATTGCAGGGGTTGGACTAGATGAACCTCGGGTTCCCTTCCAGTTCTATGATTCTGCTTGCAACAAGACGTGATATGGCAAGACGTGGCTAATGTGGTCTTGCCATATCAAGCACAGCCTTTCCAGGTCTTCATTCATGTAGAATAAATGCATCTGTAAATAGTGGTTCTTTCCTCCAACCTACATCTGTGGGGTTCTTGGTTGCATGCATATAGTATACATCCATGGTTGAGCAATTGCCTTGCATGCAGAAGGTTCTTGGTACAATCCCCAGTGTCTTCAGGTTGGGCTGGGTAAAACCTCTGCCTGAATATCCTGGAGAGCGGCTGTAGACAACATTGGGCTAGACAGTATACTCAGTGAAAGACAGCTTCCTATGTTTCTAGCTTTACATGAGAGGACATCCTACAGATGCCCATAGATGGAGGGTGGAAAAGGCACAGGGTGCTTTCAGACTGATGGGATTCAATCACATATCAGGAATTCAGGCTGCACAATTATAGTTGATTGGGTGGTCTTGCACACAGCAGACTCACTCCCCCCAAAGAGAGGACTTTTTGCAAGAAGGAAAGTGAGAGAGAAATGCAGGGATGCATGTGGGCCACTAGTGGAAGTGCCTTGAGGCTATTGCTTCAGTTCTGCCCTCCTGGGACAGCCACTCCTGCTGATCAATATTGTGATTAAATATATCATAACATAAATGACTGCATTAGGCAACACAATAAATATTAATATTAATAACACGTGACAGTGACCACCCCCTCGGAAATGGCTTTGAATGGCTGGCTAAATCAGGTGAAGTTGAGTTAGGGACTTCCCCTGCATCAAAAGACAGGCTCTGGCGTATTGGGCAGATGAGTGGGTTCAGCAGTCAAGAAGGCGGTTTCTGTGCTGGTCCCATGGGGTATCCAAAAGGCGAGGTCTAAGTCCGGTCCAAGGTCAGAGGTACACGTAAAGGCAGTCCGAAATAACTGAAGCAGGGTATAGGGCAGGGAGTCAGGCGAAGTCAGGAACGGGTGGGTAAGCAGGGAACCAAGGTGGGTCAGGAGCTCAGGCAGGAAAGCAGGACAGGGATCAAGCAGGAACACCGGCAGGAACTGGTCAGCAATGATGTTGCTCCTGCAACTTGGGCTGGGGCTGGCTGGCTTTTATCTCCCCCGAGGCATAGGGCGGCTCCGATCCTCAGGTGACTCGCCTCTCCTGGCTTGGAGGCGAGCACTCCTCCTGTGGGAACTTAGTTCCCTTCGCCTCTCTGCCCTTCGCCTCTGCAGCTCAGGAGAGGCTGGAGGGTTACCGGACCCAGAGGCAACCTCAGCTTCCCCTGACAGGGCTGGGAGTGGAGCACCTGCAGGCAATGTGTCCTCCATCCCACCAGGAGCCAGAGCAGACTCAGCCGATGCCTGCACCTGAGGATCCAGCACAGGTGAGGCCCCCTCAGACTCAGGCCCCAGCCCCGGCACACACCAATGTCTCTTGAGGCAGAAGGATGCCAACAACAACAAATACAACCTTCTAACAACTGAATATTGATCTTAATAGTACTATATAATAAATCACATAACAGGCTTCCTTTGTATGCACCAGTTTCTTGTTAAATCACATTCAGTGCTGAAATGCCAAGCACAGATCAAAAACCTATTAATTTTAATAGAACTAGGAGGGACACTTACGTATAAACTTCCTGTACTATAAAATATTTTTTTTTAAAAATACATTAAATATTAATTTCGGAACTGCTTGCAACTTTTCATGCGATTGTTTTTGTTGTAAACAAACTCCAGATCCCATCCCAACAGAATATATAAATAGAATCAACATTAACAAGGAACCAAAACAAATACCTGATTAGACATTCACAGTCTTTGCTCATGTAGTGGGGAGAAGATGCAGTGGCAATATCTATTCATTTGTCACATTTATAACCCACCCCTTTCCTCCAAGGAGCTCAAGGTGACGAACATAGTTTTCCCTCCCTCCCATTTTATTCCAGGGATTTGAACCCTGGTCTCCCAGATCCTAGTCCAGCACTCTAACCACTACACCACAGTGGCTCTCAAGAGCCTCGCAGTAGCAGTGTTGCTGCCACTTACTAGGATAAGTGAGGTGGCAGCAAGGTCAGGGCTGTAGAGGTGTGCTTGTGGAGTGAATCTGATGTGCCTGCTGGTGGTCCACACAGTCCTGGCCGCACTGCCATCTTACTCCTGCCCCTGCATCTCTTGGTGAGCAGTAGTGATGCTGCAGGCAGGAGGCTGTTTTGCTGGGTGTCCACTCTAGCGGGTCACCTGTTCCCAGTGGTGTGAACACCACTGAAAGCCATCTCTAGCTCATATCACATCTGCTCGTATTGTTTATACATTTTTATCTGTCAATTCTGGGGAGGGCCTCCAATAACTGATCCAACCCCCTACCTTTATTTTTTCCATCTCTATTAATGCAACTTCTCTAACCATTCCAGCCATTCCCCACCTTTTAATTTAGCCAGGCTTTCATAGTTGGTACTTGATTACCCCGACCTTTACTGGCTATTGGAATTTTGGCTGTTGTTAAAAGATTGTACACTGTCTTCTCCATGTTATTGCAGTTCCTCATTATTTGTTATTACAGAATGTTTAACGTCACCTACCAAAAATGCCGCCGAGTCTAAGATAATGTTGTAACCTAAGTCAATGACATTCTGAATCAGATTATGAAGATGTACTGGTGGAAAGGGAAATCTATGAGTACAATGAAGTTCAAAGTTGGGCGGTCCATTACTGTAACAGCACTAGTGTCTACAGCAGGCATCCCCAAACTGCGGCCCTCCAGATGTTTTGGCCTACAACTCCCATGATCCCTAGCTAATAGGACCAGTGGTCAGGGATGATGGGAATTGTAGTCCAAAACTTCTGGAGGGCCGAAGTTTGGGGATGCCTGGTCTACAGTTAGATGTTCTATAGATGACCCTACCAGGATATGGGAAAGATTGAACCTGGGATGCATGCAAGGATGAGAGGTCCACAGCTGAGTGTCAGCATCTTCCCAGGGTTTCTGAAGGGCTTTCTCCCAACCCTACATGAAGATGCCATTGATCGAACTTTGAACCTTTTGCACAGCAAGCCTGTATCCTACCGCTGACCCTTCCCAGTGAGGTCTGTAGCTCATTGGTGATTTGATCCTGGGTCTCCCTGGTCCTCGTCCAACATTCTAACCAATGTTAGAAACTCAGATGTGTAAGCTAGGTGCCAAATGCTCCTTAAACCAAGGTTACAGTCGCCAAAACAGAATGTCTAGTTGCCATTTGGGGGCAAGACTTTCTATATTAAGTGACTTTTTTTTGGTAATGCTGGCATCTCTAACAGTGCAATCTTACATGTGTCTACTCCGAAACAAGCCCCACTGTATTCAGTAGGATGTTTCCCCAAGTAAGTGTTCACATAATGTCCAAAACTGTGGACCAGGATATACAAAGGAAAGATGGGGAAATTACTCTGACTTTGCCACCTCTTGGTCTCTGTGTAGATCAGTGTGTGACCTTCCAAATGTTGTTGGACCCCAACTCCCATGAAACCCAGCTTGCATGGGCAATGGTCAGGGATGCTGGGAGTTAGAGTCCTGCAACATCTGGAGGGCAACAGGTCTCCCAATCCCTGGTACAATTTCATAGCAGAAAAGAAGCGGAAACAGAGGTATCTGTGACCTCTTGTGTAGATGAGGGGGAAAGTCTGGGGGCTGATCAACCAATTGATGCCACAACTGCTCCCATATGGACTCTTGAAAACATTAAAAACAAGAACCCCCAAATCATTGTTCCCAGATTCATTCCACTGTTCTGCAGAATATCAATTTGCAAAGGGACTCCAGGCAATCTTCTGCCAGAGTGATTGTATTAACATTAAAAAAGCTCATGAATCAGCTGGAGAAACGAAAGCTGCACATGGCCTTTTCTTTGATTTGGTAAAAGCTTTTTGTAATGGGCCACAAAGAGACCACCTAACAGGGCAGGAAATTAGTCTGATCTGAAAGAGAAAGAGAGAATATAAATGGACTCAATCATAAAGTTTTCATTTTAGTAACGTTTTGCTGTGTTGCAGTTATATCTGTCTTTCCTTGTGGTGTGGTATACAGCACGTTACAGATGTTAAGTGTTGGTTCTCAGTGCCTGTAATATCTAAGATCTCTCTCATGGCCTTGCCAATACATTTAGAAAGCCCATGTACTTTGAAGATCACAATGCTTTCTGCAGAATGCTGCCACTGCTGCACTTTTAACCCCCCCTTTTTTTTGCAAATTCAGTGGGATGTTGTAGATGTCTTACTCAGGACCAGTCCAAGACATTTTGGTACGTGAAGTGGGAGAATATGCTGCCCTCACATTCCACCTGCAGAAGCTGACTGGTTTAGGGAGTATGTTTGATGAAGACACACTGCTTTCAGAAATGTCATGTAATGCTAAATTATTATTATTACTAGTTGAATTTAGCCCGTTAATAACGGGCGCTAGAACATAGGGGCTGCGCGGGAGGAGAAGAAGCAGCGGCCGGAGGAGCCGAGCGGCGGGATGGGCGAGCGGGGAGCGGCGGGGCGGCGAGCGGCGGCGCCCGCGGGAGGGGGCGACTCGCGGAGGGGTGCCGGAACAGCAGCCCGAGCCGGAGCCCGAGCAGTGGACCTCGGCAGCCTCGGAGGCGGCGGCAGCGGGTGAGCGCAGGCGGACAGGGGCACCCCGGCAGCGCGCTCTTCTGGGGACCCAGCGGGCGGCGGCGGGCGGCCCGATCCTCCGCGTGCGCACTCGGAAGGAAGCCATCCTCCCCATGTCCGTGCGAGGCGGCGGCACTGAGGCAACTGACGACGCGCCTGCACACGGCCGCCCTCTCCGACATGCCCCCTCTCCGGTCGCTCCAATCCCTGCGTCCCTGTGGGACATGCGCAGTGGAAAATTTCCACTGACACACAGACGGACGCAGGGACACAGGGATATTATTATATAGGATTAATATTAATAATAATAATAGAGCTGCAAGTACTTGGCAATCATTTTTAATGATTCCTATGCAATTTTACACACATTTTCCTTACCAAGCAAAACTAAATCATATAAATTTAATCAAAATATCTTTTGAATTAAAAAAGTCATGTTGCAACTTTATGGCACCTTTCCTCTTCAGAATTTGAAAGTTGAAAAATTCAACACACCCTAAATTTTCTGAAGAGGGCAGCTGTTGAGAGCCCATTGGGAAGGGATGCTCTCCACAGTGTCCTTTGGTAGCAGGTTCCTAAATGCATAGGTATTATTGCTTGTATTACATGGCAAGCATGTTCCAGATTTCTACAACCGCCGGTGAGTTTTTGCAGCCCCAACTGCTATAAAGTTTGGCTTTTGCATTCATTAGGACTGTTGTCAGTATGAATGTGTTGGAATGGCTCCTGAAAGTTCCTTGTAAAGTAGTGGTTCAAGGCTTGCCAAAGAGGAGCGTGGTCAAGAAGCAATACACTTACTCTCTCTGCACTGTTTTAGGCTGTACAACGATAACAAAAGCAATGGAAACACACCAGCCAGCTTTTGCTCTCCACAAAGCACCCTATTATTAGCACACATTTCTAAATTGTTCCGTGTCTTGCATACAATCAAATGGTGCAACCCTAAGAGGAGTGCAGGGTTTATACAATTAACTTAATTGTGTTATGCAAAAAACAAACATTGATCCCTTGTGACCTTGAGCTATTTTTACCACAATCTCCATCCAAAGAACCTTTGCATCTTCCCTTTTCGATCTGCTCTTCCATTAGAGTCATTGTGAGTGGTTTGCATCCTGACACCACAATCCTAAATATAAAATACCTGGTATTCAGTTCCATTGACCTCCATGTTGACGACCAGCAATTTATTCCAAACTTTGATACCCATTCAGTGTATCAGAAGTGAGTTGGAAGAAAGGTGCCACGTACTGTCAAGGATTTTCTTGATTTTTACCACTTGCATGTTTAGACCTTTAAACCTCCCTCTTAAATAAATTCAGACACGACTCAAATTTTTGGTTTGGTTTTTGGCAGAATTTAGGCCACAACTTTATTGATTGCAGCAAGTGAGTGGTTGCATAGGCTCTGGTTCGACTAGCTCCCTGCACCGTTGCAGGTAGCGCTGACCCAGGGTTCCAGCATAGGTCAGCCTAGGGTAAACACCTGGAACAACGGAAAGCCGGGGTCTGGCTAGTCCACTACCCAGATGCCCCCCCTGGACTCGGCCACGGGCACAACCCCTCTCAGGGTTGACCAAACCATTGAGTCCCTGGATTCCTTTAACGGAATAGCCTTTGCATAGGGATGGCGAGAGTGTTCTGCCACCCCTATCACCTGAACCAGAGCCTATCCGCAACCTTACAAGTTGTGACAATTTGCTACGCGGCAGGTGAAACCCAAATGGCAACAGCCAATCAGCCAAGTGGGGAAAATTCCTGCCGTGCCCCTGTCCCAACGACAGACGACACACGACGGCATAGCAAGGTCAAGCGCAAGCCCTAAATATAGGGAGAGGTGGGCGGGTGTTCAGATGCACTGGCCCAAAGAGGAAGCTCAGGGACACATGCATGGGCTTATGTAGGTCCCTTGATCCATTTTGCTAGCGCCCCATTGGTCTGATTACACCCAGCATCGAGGGACCTACCAATAGGGTGTTGTGGCTACCCAAACGTTCCCACTCACAACACAAGGGTTTGGTTGCCAGGTCGCACCGCAACACATGCCCTCTTTGAGGGAGGACCTTTAACCTCCCCCTTAAATAAATTCACTTGAGCCCCCAGGCCGACCTCCGGGACTAGCTGGGACTGGGATCCTGTACTGCTAGAATTGGGAAAATAAGGCACCCGAAACATCACAAGCCTCGCTCCCTTCGCTCATATCCGAAGGAGCATGAGCCTCATAAACAGTAGAAGATGTAGAAGGGCCGGGCTGTGGAGTGGGCTGCCTTACAAATCGCTGAACCAGGGACTCGAGTTCCAAATTAAATCTGGCCAGGGCCGCAGGATCTGTTCCAATATCGACCATGATTGTTCCCAAGCGAACAAGCGTGTTTTGAGGCAACGCTGGGACTGGCGCTGAACGCAGTGCCTGAGACGGGCCTCTGATTGCCCTTTTAGAGGGGAGAGCTGGGCTCGGATTCCGTTTAACAGGCATCGCAATCCCGACAATCAAATGTAAATCGCAAAGCTACAGAAAAATTCTAAATTGCACTGCACACTCAAAATGGCGCTCCCTCCAAAACAAAATGGCGACCGAATTAAAGATGGCACTCCCGCCAAAATTGCCGACGGCAACATCCCCTTCAGGAAAAGTACTAAAATGGCGGACGCGATGCGAAGGGAAAAAAATGGGGGGTTTGTTCCCAGGCCTGGTGAAAGTCCCCCAACCCTTAAAAAGACAGTCGCCAGGAGAGGGGATTCTCCGTCAATACTCGGTCGGCTTGAAATCCCACTACCAAAGCCCCCGACGCTGGAGCCGCAGCCGGAGAAGGGGGCAAGCAAAGGAGCGAGCAGAGGAAGCGGCAAGCTCCAAAGGCTGGAGGGGGCAAAGCACCTGCGGGGAAAAGCCCCCGAAAAAGGGGAAAGGGAAGGTAAGGGAAGCAGGGAAATTAATGGTGAATAAGGCTAAAGGGAAAATTAAGGAAAATTGTGGGAGAAACGAAACAGATCACCGTAAGTAGATTGCTCTCTTTTGGCTCGCAGTGGACACGATGCTGGTGTTCAGATGCACTGGCCCAAAGAGGAAGCTCAGGGACACATGCATGGGCTTATGTAGGTCCCTCGATCCATTTTGCTAGCGCCCTATTGGTCTGATTACACCCAGCATCGAGGGACCTACCAATAGGGTGTTGTGGCTACGCAAATGTTCCCACCCACAACACAAGGGTTTGGTTGCCAGGTCGCACCGCAACACGTGCCCTCTTTGAGGGAGGACCCGATTTACGTGGAATTTTTTAAAAAGTACCCTTTTCCAGATAATAATTATCTAACCAATAGCTAGTATTTTTCTCTCTAGTTAGTGAATTGTCTGAGCAAGACTGGATCAGATATTCTGGTCCAGCATTCTGTTCTCACAATAACCGGCACAGTGGGAAGCCCACAAAAAGGAACTGAGTGCAACAGCACTCTCGCCACTTTTGTTTCTCAGAAACTGGGATTCAGAGGTACTGCACAACCATCACAACTAGTAGCTAATTATAACCTTATCATCCATGAATTTTAAAGCTGTCCAAGTTGGAGTTTGCAGTGGGCCATCACCAAATCTTGTGGCAGTGAATTCTATAGTTTCTGTGCTGTGTGGGTCATAGAATCGTAGAGTTGGGATGGTCCCGGCAATGCAGGAATCTCAGCTAAACTATCCATAACAGATGGCCATCCAACCTCTGCTTAAAAACGGCCAAGAAAGGAGAGTCCGCAGTCCCCTGAGGGAGTCTGTTCCAATGTCAAGCAGCTCTTACTGTCAGAAAGTTCTTCCTGATGTTTAGTCGGAATATGCTTTCTTGTAACTTGTGGCCTCAAGAGGGTCCTACCTTCCAGAGCAGGAGAAAAGCTTGTTCCCTCTTCCATGTGACAGCTCCTGAGAGATTAAAGATGTCTATCATATCTCCTCTCAGTCTCCTCTTTCCCAAGCTAAACATACCCAGCTCCTTCAACTGTTCCTCATATGGCTTTGTTTCCAGGCCCTTGATCGTCTTCATTTCTTCTGTCCTGAATTGTCCAACATTCAACTTCACTAGATGATCCTGGGTATATCAGTGTATCTGATATATCAAGCAGCTGCTTTACAGTGCTTTAGAAAAGCCAGTCCTTCTAAACTGACAATAGCTCAGATGAATAATCTAGATAAACAATACAGGCTCTACCCATTTGAAGGCTCTGCTCATCCATGCAAAAGCAAACAACATTTGGAGTTCACTAGATGTTAGTCAGAGGGGACTGTCTTGCTTTTGGTCCCTTTCACGTATGATTTATGTACAGGAGGAATAATATTCCCCACGCTCTTCCCTCACAAAGGGAAAATCAGGGACAATTCTTTGTTCTGCTTTTGCAAAGAGGAAGCAGTAATTCCATCATCTTAGAACAGGGTTAGGGAATCTTCAGATGTTATTGGACTCCAGTTCCCATCAGCCACAGCCAGTATAGTCAGTGGCAGTGCCCGGGACGAGGCAAGGATTGTACCCCCTAACCTCATTGCGGAGATCGTGCAGTAGGCAACAGGTGGACTTCGCTGTGCCCCTGCGGCAGCCACTCCCCACAGAGGTCACCTGCAAGCCACCACATTTGCACTCTCAGCTTGGCAAGCTCCCGGTGGGAGTGGCGGCTGTCCTCTGCTTGGTGGGCTTGGCAGCATTCCAGCAGCGCAGGAGCTGCAGCTGCAGCACGCCCAGGAGGAGGGCGGCAGAAAGTGGCAAGCGCAGCCCTTCTCTGGCCGCCTCTTATTGGTTGCACAGTGCGAGGACGGGCGCCCGTGGATCCCGGGCGAGCAGACAACTCTCCTCTCTGCGCTCCTGCTGTGGGGTGTGCACCTCATTCAAGGACACACACCATGAGTGAGGCCCTGGGGAAGGCCCGGTTTAGGCCAGTAAAAGTCTGGGTCGGTGGGATTTCTGCCCAGGGGCGGGTGTCCCTTCGCTGGCCGTGAGGAGAAGGAGGTGCTATTCGCCTCCTCGCAGCTCCAGAAGGCGGCAGCCACGTGGCCTTGTCAAGGGAGCCTGTTTTGGGGCACCGGGTTATGCCCCCTCAGAATTCTGTGCTCGGGGCCACAGCCCCCCTTGCTCCCCATGCTATGCCACCAAGTATGGTCAATAATCAGAGATGGTGGAAGTTGTCATTCAGCAACATCTGAAGGACCACAGGTGACCTGCCACTAATCTAGAAAGATAATTTCCTTGCAGCCAGAGAGAGGGGAAAAGTTTAGAGACACATATTGCTCTACAGTACTTCCTTATGTGGGTGAGAAGCACCATATAGATAGTAGTAGAGATGATATAGATAGGTGGGGCTTCTCTGTTCTCCGTATTTCCAGCTTCCTCTGCTATGGCACCAAATCACAGAGATGTGACCTTGCAATGATTTTGGTGCCAGGTAAAGAATGTTTCTATTTGCCTGTGCATTTTAAGTTGGTCAGTTTGTCCTGCTGTAGCTTTGCTGCCTTTTGATGTTGTTTTATTCTTTTCATTATGTTGCATGACCATTTTCTGGTTATATTTATTGTTCACCAACCTGATATTTTCTGATGAAGAGTAGCTTCTGAACACCTGAATTAAAAAAATAGAGTACTCTGCCCTACTTTCCTTGCATAGGTTGCCCACCAACCTTTTGCTGGTGGCCAGTCTGCAGTACTGGAGCCCCATTCATGTGTGAGTCTATCTTTTATGAAAAGTATCTATTGCCTCTTACTGGGTAAGCCTTACCCAGAAGGTTCCCATGATCTGTTGGTGTGTGTAGGCTCAGTACTTGGGAATTGGAATACAGCCCTGATGTAGATCTTCAGCAGATTTGATTGTGGGTGAAAGAATCTATCTCTGTAACCTCCAGAGTCTGTTTCCTTAAACGGTCTTGTTCCATTTCACAATCAGAAAGTGAGATTAAAAAAAAAAACACAGATTCTGACATATGGTGTATCACTTTTGAACTGGATAATTATTTTTTAAAAAATGGGAAATTTAAATTGTGGCACATACTGTTTTTAAAAAAGTATATCAGATCAGATCACATTCCATATCTTAGGGCTGTGATTTTTTCTTTCTTTCTAGGGTAGATCATTAGTTTTGCATGTCACAGTAGACATTTCTGTGACTTCAATATTGCAATGTACTACATGGCCTTAGGTGTATCTTGGGGGTGCAGCAACCCGACACCGAACACTAGAGGGAGCTCTTCCCATACAGCTTTCCTGAGCATGTATTTCTCTTCCTTTTCTTTGGTGGTTCACTTTCTGCTTTGCAGTGCTGAAGAGATCAAAGAGGCAGATATTGAGCGTTTACAAGGTGCTGCATTTGCACTAACTCGGCAACACATTTCGAAAGTGAGGCCCTCATCCCAACATTTTGCTTCAGTGAAAAAAAGCACTCGACGGCTTTTCCCTTAACATTATTACATAATTAAACCACCTTCTTTTAACCCTCTGGGACTATTTCCCAATATACTTAACAATGACTTTTCCTAACAAAGCAAGAAAGGAACTGAACAAATGTAACCAAGACAAATGCATATAGCAAATGTAGAAATAATAAGCGGAAATATAGTAATCTCGCCATAAGTAGAGAAGACTGTGATCAGATGATCTTTGTGTCTGTTCAGTCTGTTGATGGACAGCTCCAAGGTTCCTTTCTCTCCCTTCTTAAGCACTTTTAAATATTCTTTCGTAGCTTTAAACGAGGCTTGGAGTAAACAGCCCTTCAGATGGCGGATTGTGGTATGTAATGTAAGAAACATGAGCACCTCACATAGGAGAGGTTTATGAAATTTTGCAAAGGTAGCGAACAGAGAGGGTTTTCTTAATAATAAAAATATAATAATAATAATAATAATAATAATAATTTATTTATACCCCAGCCACTCTGGACGGCTCCCAACAGAATATTAAAAACATGATAAAACATCAAACATTAAAAACTCAGCCAAATGTGCAGGGTATAAATAATATATTATTATTATTATTATTATTATTATTATTATTTCATTGCACTTGTACAACATTGTACTTGTACAATGACAATAAAGAACTCTTATCTTATCTTATCTTATCTTATCTTATCTTATAAATTATTATTATTATTATTATTACTATTACTATTATTATTTTATTGAATTTATATACCACCCTATCCCCAGGGGACCCACCCTTCCTCCCAAAGTAGCCCAGAGTGATAAACATATCAGCTTCAAAACAATAAAATAAAAACATTCCATCTAAAAACAATCACTTGCCCCCTTAGCTAATCATTTCAAGGTTGCCAGGAACAGAAACTTCCAGCTATCAAATGCCTGAATAAACAGGAATTTGGTTTTTAACAATTAATCTGAAAGTTAATGAAGAGCGGGACAGGCTGTACCTCACCGGAGAGAGCTTTCCACAAACAGGGGGCTGTCACCAATAAGTCCCTGCCATGGGTCAATGCCAACAGAAAGCAACAGGCAGAGTAAGGCAACCAGCTCAGGCGGCTTTTGCTAGGGGGCAAATTGCATGTCTGTGCCATGCTGTCTGGGCCATGCCTGAGCTCCCTAAGATAGTCTGCTGCCTTCAGGTGAGGTGAAGGATGGTGCCCCATCACCTGTGTTGAAGCAAGGCTCAACTGCTAGCCTGGCAGGCTTCTGACTGTTCATAGGATGGGTGATGGTGGGGCCACCTTTGACGCAGGTTGCGAAATGTCTTGGGCCATACCTATTCCTTATCTCTAGCTGACATTCTGCCTCCTGGTTCTCCTGCCTGCCTGATAATAGCTTTCCTAACTCCTTCTGCTGTGCCGAGGCCTGTGAGAGTGTGAGGGGATCGTAATGATTTCTGCTTGCTGCAGTTCTACTTCCTGAAGGGAGCAATCTGGCAAGGGAGAATCAATCCTTTCTCATCTCTCTTCCATTGAGCTGTCTGCTTAGCAAAGGAAGCAGGAAAACAATGCTACCAGGTCTGTAGTCACGGCCTGTGAGGGCTTGGCCCCCCGCTTGAGGCGTAACCCAGGACTCTTCTCAGAAACATGCAGCTTTCTCTTTTCTTTTCTTTTCTTTTCTTAAAAACCAAATTCTCTGTCTTTTTACTGACAAGAGATACAAGGGGATTGTGTTGCCTATTGAACCTTGACTCCTCGATTCAGGCTTCATGCAGGCTTCCAGATTTATTGGCGCTGTTTTTCATATAGTTCTCTGGCAGTGCTGATAACACGGGCCCAAGGCAGGGTTTCTTCTATTTGAAAGGAAGAGAGGGGACATAGAAGGTGTGGGTTTTTTTAAAAGCAGGTTTTGCGGCTGCCCAAATTCCCCATCAGACACCCCACACTAAAAAAAAAGCAAAGCAAAGCTGAATGAGTCCTTTGCCGCTTGCATGCACTGCAAGTGGTGGTTTCTCGGTCATTCTTATCTACTCTACAATAGCTAACAGGACAAACCAACGGCCCTTGCCCCAATGTAAATCCCAACTAAGGCTGCATACTCACTGACCTATTCATGGCACAAAAATGCAGTTTTTCTCAATCCGGAATCACTCACGATCATCTTCAGTATGTTGATTTCAATCTAGATTGATTCTAGATCCTGCCTTCCACAAGTTTGGGTGTGGTTACTTGGCAGGCATTCGAAAACCCTCATCTTGATGAGGTGAGTCATGCCTTTTTCTCACTGCACAAGCCCAGGAGAGAGTGGTGATTGCAATCTTGGTAATATGATGCCCACCCACAGCATCGCTGGGCAGGTGATGGCCTTCTCCCATTGTTGGGACTGCCTGCATCTGTTTTCAAATGGGCACACTGTGGGGTAATGATCCACAATGAGCTTTGTTTTCAGAATGAAACCAGTTTCTCAAGAAGTGCTTTTCCGGAGACAAATGTATGCAAAAGATCTAGATTTTGTGTGGACTGCATGGCGGGTGGCGGGCAGGGAAACCTAGTTCGGTCTCCATTGACTCTAGATCAGGGGTAGGCAACCTAAGGCCCGTGGGCCCATAGCTGTCAACTTTTCCCTTTCCCCCCGGGAAATTCCGTTATTCCGAATAGGATTCCTCGCAAGAAAAGGGAAAGGTTGACAGCTATGTGTCGGCCGGATGTGGCCCAATCGCCTTCTCAATCCGGCCCACGGACGGTCCGGGAATCAGTGTGTTTTTACATGAGTAGAATGTGTCCTTTTATTCAAAATGCATCTCTAGGTTATTTGTGGGGCCTGCCTGGTGTTTTCACATGAGTTGAATGTGTGCTTTTATTTAAAATGCATCTCTGGGTTATTTGTGGGGCATAGGAATTTGTTCACCCCCCCCCAAATAATCTGGCCCACCACATGGTCTGAGGGACTGTGGACCGGCCCACGGCTAAAAAAGGTTGCTGACTCCTGCTCTAGATTAAAATGTTGTGAGTATGCAGTCTTAAGTGACACAGACCCTGGCCATTGGCTCATCCTGCAAGTTATCTATTTCTGTTGCCTCATCAAACTGGTGCTTCCAAAACTGGTACCTCTCAAACACTGGGCTTCTTTGGTTTTCAGCAAGGCTGCCTGCTAAGTACAATACAGCTTTTCTGAACTCTGCTTGCTCAAGTAGGCATTTGTCTTTCATGTGAATCAGCGCTGGTATTTCTTTATGGATACAGGCCCACCCAGACATACCTCTGAGGTCTCTAAACCTTTGCTGCAGAATGTCATTATGTTTTAGCAATAATGCTGTAGAAATAGAGGCTGCCAGCGTTTGCTGTAGTCACATGTTTCAGCACACACCTATTTTCAATTCTTTTAGCACTGTGTGGCAAATCATTCCATTTGAAAAGGACCCATTTTTAAAAAAATAAAAATAAAAATAAAAATCAATCTCCTCCAAGATGTTTTACCATCAAGAAATACTATGAAAGGATGTGGACTCTGAGTAACAACCTTTTCCCTTTCTTTTTATCCATTGTTCTCAGTAGAGTGGGTGGAAAGCACAGGCTGTAACTTTGTTCAACCTTACCGATATCTTTTCTGCATCCAGAAAAAACAAATATGTGCCTGTGCGTAAATCTTTAAAATTATCTGACTTTTTTTCTTCACGGGATGGATGCCATAAGAAGTGCCGACTGCATAGGTCTCAGTTTTGCCTTCATTAATCAGTTTTAGCACAGCCTGAAAACTGCGGTGCTATATCAGATTAATTCCCTCCTAAATAGGGTTCCCATGTGTCTGGAATTTCCCAGACATACATAGCCAGCATTTGGCCATTCAAAACTGTGTCCAGGTGGACATTCCAGATGTATGGTGACCCATGTCATTATTTACTTAAAATTAGCTCAAAAAGTTGTGGGTTTTTGTTTTTTTTAAAGATTTTGCTGTTGTGTCCAGATTTTCACCTTATGAAATACGGCAACCCTACTCCTAAAACCTGTGAAAGTAAGCTAATCTAAGGTTCCTCAGCGAGAAAATTAGTAATGGCAGAGAAGCTTCCCTGAAATGTGGTTTGTTCAACATTTAGTAGAGGCTGTTCCATTAGGGCAGATGGGGCAATGTCACACCAACCTCAGTTAGCTCCCGTACTATTGATTGATTGATTGATTGATTGATTACCCGTCTTTCACCCTTAGTTCCCAGAGTGGGCCACAACATTGAAACGCAATGCTAAAGACAGTTTAAAACAACTCACAATCGTGAAAATAAGGTGAGCCCTAAAATATAGGCCTCAAGTGTCAAAAGCCAGGGCAAAGTGGTGCGTATTCAGCATTCTCTGGAAGCTGTACAATTAAGATGCCAGACACACCTCTGTGGGGAGGGGACACCACAGAGAAGGCCCTGTCCTGCGTCATGACCCACTCCGAGCTTCTGAGGGTGGAGGAACCGGCAAGAGGGCCCCCTCTGCTGATCTCAGCGCCTGAGGGAAGGGCCTTCTTACTTACAACTAGTCTAATGGGTGCTATTTCCTGTCAGCTCCCTCCTCCTCAGTCTTAATGTTGCCCTTTAAGAACTCAGCAGGGACCACTGTAAGCAGGTTAAAACATTGGCAGGATTTTAACCACACTTGTAAAGTAACGGAAACTAAGGATAATTTAGAAGGATAAAAATTTGGATAAGTATTGATATGCTGCTGTAAATATTATCATTAGGACCCATGGAAGGCATGGGGGAAGTCAAGAGATTCAGAGTAATCTCGATATTTGGATTTTGAATTGTTTTGGTCCCCCCCCCCCCGCTGTATGATTATACTTTTTAAAATCAAATAAAAATTATTTTTTTAAAAAGAACTCAGTAGGGAGGAGAGTGGGGGCCCCAGTGGGCCCCAGCCACCACTGTCAACACTACCCATGTTCCCTTACAGTAGTGCGTAGCCTCTAGGGAGTGTTTGGTGTTGTAGGCCACACTTTCACATCAGGTGGGATTATAGTGCAGCCCAAAGTCCTGGCCGTTGCCTAGCAATGGATAGTTGGAGCCGTCAGTTTCCATTCTCCCTCTTTCTAATTTTTCATATCATACATCCCGTTGTCTACATTTCTGCAGCCACGTGAGAATAATACACACACACACACACACACACACACACACACATATACACAGTGCTATTTTTCTGAGGGGACACAGGGGTACACATACCCCTAAACATTTTTTAGGGGGGGGGAAACTGTGTACACACACAGTGCATATATGTGTATATCTCTATATCTATTATCTATCTATCTATATCTATCTATCTATATCTATCTATCTATCTATCTATCTCTATCTATCTATCTATCTATCTATCTATCTATCTATCATCTATAAAACCTCTCAAAAATTGCAAGCATTTTTGCATGAATTTTTCCTAATATACGCATTTTTGCAAAGCCTAGTGCAATGCATTTTGCAGGTTACTTTCACCAATATAAGCATTTTTTTTTACTGTAGTGCATGCAACTTTGTACACATTACTTAGTCTGGAACCCTGTTGCAAAATTCAGAGGTGTGCGGATTTCAGAGATGCTTGGACTTGTGTTCCAGTTTGTGTATTGTTTTTAGAAAGGGCAGATTTATTAGGCTCACTTTTAAATCTAAACTCAAATGAAATTTCATCCCTATCGTTTCCCTACTCTAGTGCACTCCAGAACAAGTCTAAGCATCTTTACAATGAAATCAGGTTCACCGGCAAACAGGGCTGCCCCAAGACATTTTGCTGCCTGGGGTTAAGGATAAGATGTCGCCCCCATTCTATATGCAGAAATCAAAACTTACTTCAACAAAGGGCATGTGACTACATCGTCCATTGCACCCGAGGGTGGCGTGGTAGCTTAGAGAGTGAAGGGCAGGCTACATAGCATACGAAACTCTGTCCCCCAACAGAGGGAACTATAGCGAGAAGGGTTTCAAATAAATAGACTGGAGAATGCCCTTATTCCGAAGGCTTGTGGGGAGGGAATATGTCCTTGTTGCCAGCACAATCCAGCCAATTGCCCCTTTGATCCTCTGCTGTGGTTTCTTTTGCCACAATGCCTTTCAAGAATGGACAGGCAGGCTGCACCATCCTCTCAGCAATATGTTTGTCCCATTGCAAAAATGTGTATTTATTTATTTTTAGCACAGCATCTCTTGAAAAACCACTGAATGGGCAGCAGGGTCATCTTGGGGGAAGAGTTAAAATAATCATGAAAATCATTTCCTCATTTTGCCCCATCTCTGATCTTGCCCGCTGAGTCACTATTGCTATTAATTAATGGGCCAAATATTAGACATGGGTACCAAATGCACAAATCCATGTTTAAAAAAAGAGTAACCAGCGCTGGATTACCAAATACACAGAGTAGGCACCAGCTTATGGGCCCGATGCCTTTTAGTGGTCCTGTGACAATGGATCAAAATAATATTGATTTGATCTTGAAATAAAACTGGTTTATACATATTTATGTATTAGGACATACTGTAATTTACAAGCACACACACACACACACACACACACACACAGAGAGAGAGAGAGAGAGAGAGAGAGAGAGAGAGAGAGATTTTGACTGCCTAGGAGCCTCCACAGGGTTTAATTGGCCACTGAGAATAACCTGTTTGTTATATTGCTATATAGTTCTTTTGGTATAAAAAGACAGCAACTAACCACGGCAATTTCTCTTGAAATACGCAGTGTTCACAATTTAACCCTGAGTGCATCTAATAGCAGGTCTTTAATGTTGTCCTGGGACGCAGGTGGCGCTGTGGGTTAAACCACAGAGCCTAGGGCTTGTCGATCAGAAGGTCGGTGGTTCGAATCCCCGCGACGGGGTGAGCTCCCGTTGCACGGTCCCTGCTCCTGCCAACCTAGCAGTTCGAAAGCATGAAGTGCAAGTAGATAAATAGGTACCACTCCGGCGGGAAGGTAAACGGCGTTTCCGTGCGCTGCTCTGGTTCGCCAGAAGCAGCTTAGTCATGCTGGCCACATGACCTGGAAGCTGTACACCGGCTCCCTCGGCCAGTAAAGCAAGATGAGCGCCGCAACCTCAGAGTCGTCCGCGACTGGACCTAACAGTCAGGGGTCCCTTTACTTTTTAATGTTGTCCTGGTTTTGAAAACATTTGTTCCTTGCCCCTTAATCTGAAATTATGTCCATAGAAAGATCCTGCAGGCTCAGTATTGGACCCCAGTATCCATCAATCTGATCCTGTTTCGATGCTCTTAACTGGATATTGTGAATAACAAAACCAATAGGACATTCTGACATGGTCATTACAATTAGGATGGAATACAATTGGAAGTTTACACTGGTTCATATTGGGAGTGAGATAGAGTTAAATAGGAGAACATAATCTCCAGGAGGGATGGGCTCCAAGAAGGAGAAGTGGCTTGGCTTAATTAATCATAGTAAGTGCTAATGTGCTTTATTGTTTCTGGAAGACCAGCAAAGAGCTAGCGAAAAGCTAAGGGGATTTAACACAGGTTGAGAGAAACAAAGCAGTTAAAATGTCCTGCAGTTATATTGTCACCGTGTTTTACTCCAAAGGGAGTATAAAGGTCACTTTTCCTGTTGTAAATGCAATTGGGCAGTGGGTGTACATCACTAAAGACGTGTTGATTGAATCCCACGTGCTCATTGCACGAGGAAAGCCTTTTACGGAGAAAAAAGGGTGATGGTGGCAGGAAAAGAGGGGGGTTTAGACGCAGGAGTGTTTATGCTTCTTTTATTTGGGTCTCTCACTTGGTGAAATTGCTGTTGACAATAATAAATATGTCGTGAGATGTAATGTGGGCGGCCTTTTAAAAATACAGATATGGAGGCGTAGTGCTATGGAACTGTGCTAAAAGGACATGCTTGTTTCTTTTTCTTTCTTTTTCTCTTTTTGCTGTAAACAGGGTAAGCTACCCTTGGGAATAAGAATGATTCGGAGCCTTCGCTTCTTCCTACTTACTGTAGGCCAGTGATTTCCAAACATTCTGGTTATGTACGCGCTCAAACTGCTAGTTTGGGAAGCAGTGCACACATCGCATTAGTCACAATTCATATCTATTCTGTCATTCCTTATGAAATACTGTGTTTTGGTGCATTTTCCCCAAACCAGCTTTGACTCAAATTTAGAAAAGGAACAACTTAGCTGTGTTTTAAGCCATCATTGTGCACACAGCTCGATCTTCAAGGAACCCTTTCTACACCGTACGTGGAGCAACACATCAGAGTTCCCGAAAGTTACAGAGATTTCTGGAAGACTCTTGAGTGAATATCCAGCTCACAATGGTCTCATTGCTGCCCCACAGGAACTGAGAGTGCATGCTAGGACATACCCAGCACTTTACCATTAAATGATATCCATGATTGCAAATCTGGGAATAATGTCTCAGTGGATTTAGGCAGTCAATTGCCCTGCTAAAATTTGCAAAGTTTCCTCTAGTCTTTTTGTAGGATACATTTGAAGGCAGAAAGTTCAAGCCTAATTTCCACACTTTTTACCTACCTTATTTTTCGCTCCATAAGACGCACTTTTTTCCTCCTAAAAAGTAAGGGGAAATGTCTGTGCGTCTTATGGAGCGAATGTGTGGTCCCTGGAGCTGGACTGCCCAGGGGCAAAAGCAGATCGTGCTTTTAAAAAAAGAGAGAGAGAAGGGGGTGTTGAAAGGAAGCCCGCTGAGCAGCTGCTCAGCAAACGATCGGGGAGAGAGATAAGGGAGAGAGATTCCAGCCCCGCCCCCTTGCAGAGGGAGGCTGTTTCTCCAGAGGCATGTGATTGGCTGATTAGATTATCTGTCTGGAAACTGTAGAAATGGCTTTGTGAAGCTGCAGAACTGTGAGTTAAACCCCATAAAACAGGGTTTTTTCCCTTTGCAAAGTAAGCTCAAGAACTTTGAGCTGATCCTCAAAAAATGGGGCTTTTCTCCTTTGCAAAAGATGCTGCAGAAATTTGAGCTGATCCACAAAAAACGGGGCTTTTCTCCTTTGCAAAAGAAGCTGCAGAAATTTGAGCTGATCCTCAAACAAATGGGGCTTTTCCCCTCTAAAAACTAGGTGCGTCCTATGGTCAGGTGCGCCTTATAGAGCGAAAAATACGGTAATTGGGGAGTAGGGCTCAAGGTGACAGGAAGATATCTTCAATGTAATGAAATGATTAGTGAAGGGACCATGCTCACAACAAACTCTTCCTGCTTCCCAGATGGGTTTTAGCCCATCTGCTGCAAAAGTTGTTGCCTGCATGAACATTTCCACCATTTATTCTGCTAATTGCTACTGTGAAATATACAGATACTTCTTTTTTGAGTACTGAAAGCCAAGTTGGGATTATATATATATATATATGTGTGTGTGTGTGTGTGTGTGTGTGTGTGTGTGTTAAGATGTACAAGTTTTCATACTAGTCTCCAAAGTGACTATGCTGTTTAGTTTTAGCTTAATATATAAGCGCTGCTTTCCTATTAAAATAATAAATAAGGCGGCTTACAATAAGATAAAATGCAATATAACAAAACTATAAAATTACAAATGCAATTGTTCCACCCTCCAAAAGCACTATGCCTTTATCTCCAGTAACTGAGATTATCACCAACATAGAGGCTAACTATGCAAAATAAAAACTTTGATAAAGGTTAGATTAAACACTTCAGCTTGAGTTTTGAACAAGTTTTCTTAGTCTTTGACCAAAGAATTATGCTAAGACACAAAATTCTCTCTCTCTCTTTCTCAAAAGTAGTTCGTACAAGAATTTAGCATCTGCATATGCCAGTTTTCAGTTTACTTTGGAAAAGATTTGAATGTGCTGGACTTCTTAAATGAGTTGCTCAAGACCAGTGAATAGAATTCTAAATAACCACCATTATAACTGCAGTATGGAAATGTGTCTGAGCACACAGTCTCTGAAACTCAAAAGGGTTCCTGAAATTGCAATGGACAGATCAGATAAGTTTCATCTTGAGATAATCAAAAAAGAAAATCAAGCTAGCACACTCTTGATACTCCTTTCCTGACCTGTAATCAAGAATGTGATCATGGACTACAAAGTATTAGTTGAGAGAGATCCAAACCTGATTTATAACGTTCTTCCCTCAAAATGATTATCCTTCTTTCTTTTGTCACAGCAATTGTTTGGCTAGGCTTTGTTTCTTTTAGGTATCTATTTCATGGTGCCAGGAGTCTTCTGTTATGATTGAGTCAACTCTAGACCCATTGAGGCAGTTGATCCTTCATGCAATGGCATGTTTCAGTAGGGCAGGAGTGGGGTGCCATTGCTTGGTGCTTAGGTTACTCAGCTCCTGCAGGCCATTTTGACAGGAAGGTGAGGCCGCCCACCTGTCAGTCACCTGATGTCATCATGATGCCAGGTGAAACATTTTCCTTTGCCCTCTTGGTTTGAAATCAAACCACGCTGGCAAAGGTTCAGGACTTTTCAAGTGCTGGCAATCAGCTGATTGCTGGTACAGTGGTACCTCTGGTTACAAACTTAATTCGTTCCAGAGGTCCGTTCTTAACCTGAAACCGTTCTTAACCTGAGGTACCACTTTAGCTAATGGGGCCTCCCGCTGCCGCCACGTGATTTCTGTTCTCATCCTGAGGTAAAGTTCTTAACCCGAGGTACTACGTCCGGGTTGGCAGAGCCTGTAACCCGAAGTGTTTGTAACCCGAGGTGTTTGTAACCCGAGGTACCACTGTACTTGCAAAGCCTAGTGGCAAGAGCTGATGCTAACTCATTTTTCAGAAAATGATCTTTCATGGTTTTTCATATTCTTATCAAATAACTACATGATGTTCCTTCAACATTTGGTGAGGCTGTTTGTTGAACAGGAGTGGGCTTGCGTTTGTGGATCATTTTGGACTTTGGCACAGAGCTGTATCCTGCTGTCCGCAAAAACAATGTAGAATTGTGCAGCTGACCAGCTGGTTCCCAAGCTACTAAAATATTTAGAAAAGAGAAGGAAATCACATCCAGTGGAAAATATTACTTTTTATTTTTTTCTTCTGGTGGTGAGGATAAAGAAGCATTGCAGAAGCCCTTCTTACACGTTCCAAGGAAGGGCGAAGGGTGTGCAAGCCATAGATAAGGTTATCACTCCCGACAAAGCTCATAGCCTGCCACATTGCGTGTGATGGTTCAGTAACAGAAGTAAGATGTGACAACGGTCAGAGGGATACAAGGATTGAAGTGCAGCAATTCTGCATGGACAGCATTATACCAAATACTATCAGATGATTCAGAACACTTTTCTGTATAGAAAAGCTTCATTGGTGGATGTCAAGCCATGCTTGATAGAGGCTTTGTAGCCTAGAATCTTCTTCATTTCCTGAGAAAAGCATGGCAGCAGCCCACAGTGCTCCATGCCAACATGAACGGGGGGGGGGCAAAGAAAATATTTCTTGCATTGCAGGGGGTTGGACTAGATGACCCTCGGGGTTCCCTTCCAGCTCTACAATTCTATGATGACCAAAAGTTGCGATAATGAAACTTTTCTTCCTTTCGTCTGATGAGCACTGCTTTCCGTAGTGGTCATGGCAGGCACCTAGGAGAGAAAGCACTTATAAAAAATAGTTTTATAAGTTGTATGTCTTGGTTTCTCAATTTGAACCTTTTGCATGGTTTTTGTATGTATTGCAGTATTTTATGCATTGTGACTTGCAGTTATTTTTATTGATCATGGTTTAATAATTATTTATTGTGATTGTTAAGAGTGAATTTCTGTTTGCACGAGTCACCCCCCCAGGAAAATAAAGACACAATGACACGAAATTTTAGTTTATATGTTAATGGGCAAATTTAGGCCACAACTTTATTGATTACAGAAATGTGAGTGGTATTGGCTTAGGCATTCGCATCAACAGTCTATATCCGACTCCTGCCCACCCTGCAGGGAGTCTGGTAAGGGTAAACTACCCAAAGACGAAGCCCCGTCGATGGCAATCGACTCGAGCTCTACCCCGGGGTTCCCGCGGGCTCACGGTATGGCCCTAGCCCCTCCCCAGGATTCGGATGAGATCCAGACTGCCAGATTCCTTTAACGGAATACCCTTGAACATGGATGGGCAGGTGATGGTCGCATCTCCCCTCCCCACACTTCACCAAGCCAAGGCCTAACTGCCAAACAGGGTGGATAAAAATCAATGATTTTTTTTTAAAAAATCGGATTTTTTTTATTTAAATTGGATTTTTTTGATTTAAATCGGATTTTTAAAATAAAATGCTTCTGGAGGAAAAATCTTTCTAAATATAGTCTTCTATTTAAGTTACATTGTAGTCCAAAGGCTATTCATCAGGAAATAAGGATTTGTTTTAAGTTTATCAAGTGTGCTAGAACTCAGTCTAAGTTTTTTTTAATGTTTAACCACATCAGTTAACAAACATGGATACATATGCTATCATGTTATTGTTTTAGTTAAATAAATTGTTTAAATGGTTATTAAGGAAATGATTATTTTTCTCCTCCCAATAAAGTACAGCAGAAAAGTTGTCCAAATATAAACAGTTAACTTATTAAACCTCACCATAATTTCATAATTATCTGTCTCTGTATTTCTAGTAGTATAACCAAATCAGTAATTTTTGATATAACTGTAAAAACTACTCTGAAAATTTATTATTCCAAAAATGAAACCTTCATATGGTTGTAAATATTAAGATTATACCAGCAAGAATGAGTCTTTCTGTAAAAAAATATTTAAATCAAGTCTTACTGACTAGTGATTTAAATCAAGCCTTACTGACTAGTGATTTAAATCAATTTGATTTAAATCAAATCCACCCTGCTGCCAAACCTTACAAAGTTGTGATGTTTGCTAAGAGGTAGGCGAAAACCAAGCAGCCAGTGCCAATTTGCCAAGTGGAAAATTTCCTACCCGGCCCTTGTTCCAAAACAGGCGACCAACCGGAGTCCAAAGCAAAGCCAAAGAAAACACCTAAAGAAAAAAGGGGGTGGGTGGGCGGGTGTTCGGCAGTGGGAAGCAAGTGGATATCCACGTGCTGCGCCGTCACTTACATTGGGGGCCCCCCCAATCACGCCACTGCTCCCTAATTGGCCCAAAGGTCCTGGGACGATCGTGGTGCCATTGACACGGCGTGGGACTCAGCCCCACCCCCTAGCCAGGTGGAGGGTGGCCCATGGCCCGCACGCAACGCGGACCCTTGGTTAGGAGGATCCAATTTATTATTTGCTGATGTTTTGGGAGTTAATTTTATCGTGTACTATTGTATTCTAAAAGATTATTGAATATTGTTGTTGTTCAGTCGTTCAGTCGTGTCCGACTCTTCGTGACCCCATGGACCAGAGCACGCCAGGCTCGCCTATCCTTCACTGCCTCTCGCAGTTTGGCCAAACTCATGTTAGTAGCTTCGAGAACACTGTCCAACCATCTTGTCCTCTGTCGTCCCCTTCTCCTTGTGCCCTCAACCTTTCCCAACATCAGGGTCTTTTCTAGGGAGTCTTCTCTTCTCATGAGGTGGCCAAAGTACTGGAGCCTTAACCTCAGGATCTGTCCTTCAATATTCTATTGAATATTACTTTATTTAATAGAAGTCATTCCATTTTTAAAGTTATGTTTTATTATGACTTTTTGCATTGGATCAAATTATCATTGGATGTGTGTCCTTTGCTGTATATTTTGTTGCTGCAGACCGCCTTGTGCATAGTAATGCAGAAAGGGCGCGTACAAATTAAAAGTGAAATGAATTGACAATGTCTGGAAGATAGGGCACAACAGCAGCCAGCGAATGAGGGGTCAATGACCTTGGAGAGCTGTGATAATATGACCTTGGAGAGCTGTGATGGGTGTATGTGTGTGTATGTGTGGCTTTTTTTGGTGTGTGTGTGTTTTGTGCTGTCTTTTGTTTTGTTTTTTCTTTCTTTCTGTTTTTTTATGGGATGGTATGCAATTCCGTTGCACTTGTATAGCATTGTGCTTGTACTTGTGCAATGACAATAAATAAATTATCTATTATCTGTCAAACACTGAGGCAGTCTTGTACTGTTGTTGAACTGCCCTGGACAGGCCTGTGCAGATATGGGAAGTATAAGAACATAGACCAAAAAGCTGCGAGTCCATTCATTCACAAGGATGCATATCTGCTGAGACTGACTTAGATTGGATGGTTTGAGTTTGGGGAGGGTTTGAGTTTGCTAGAGCATTGCTGAGCTGGGTGTCAATCTGGTCCTTGAATGGAATAAGGAAGAATCTCAAAGGGCTGGGAACTGCTTTGCCCCCAGAGTGAGTATGCATGCATGCATGCGCATGTATGTGGGGTGGGAGTCTGTGGTCTAACCCATTACTGTGCCATGCAGCTGTTTTATCTAATAAATGTCTTCTTTTTCAAGCAGATACCAATTTTGTCCTGGGCAATGCCCAGATAGTGGATTGGCCCATTGTGTACAGCAATGATGGATTTTGCAAGCTCTCGGGATACCACAGAGCAGAAGTTATGCAAAAAAGCAGCACCTGCAGGTATTTCAGGGCAGATTTGCTTTCCGTTCAGTAACTTGCAAATGTTGCTTTGTTCTTGCTCGGGTTGAATGAAAACAATCTGATCAGCCCACTGTTCAGTTTAAACTTCCCCAGGCTGTAGAAACCACAGCTGCATTTTGTGGCTGAGAGAGCAGGACTTATTCAGGAGGGAGCTTTTAGGATAGGGATGAGGAACCTGTAGCCCTTTAAATGTTGCTGGGCTCCATCTCCCAGCCAAAAGCCAGGGGTGATGGGAGTTGTAGTTTAACAGCATCTGGGGGGCCCCAGGTTCCTCATCCCTCCGAGAGTGTTAGATCAGTGATGGCTAACCTTGACACTGCAGATGTTTTGGAACTACAACTCCCATCATCCCTAGCTAACAGGACCAGTGGTCAGGGATGATGGTAGTTGTAGTCCCAAAACATCTGGAGTGTCAAGGTTAGCCATCACTGTGTTAGATAATGTGCAGATTCATCATGTTTGGCACCAGTAAACCACATAGGAAGGATACTAATCATGAAACTAGCAAGATCAAAATGGTCGTGGCACTTCTGTATTCTCTCCTTCTTTTAAGGTACTTAGCCAGAAAATAAAAATATATATTCCATTTTGTACTCACAGCAATCTTGTGGGTACGTTACTTTGAGAGGCCTTGCCTCACCCAAGGTTGCCTAGGTAACAAAACTGGAAACTGCACAACGTGTTTCCCTTGTCAAAGTCCAAAATTTTGCTTACTACACTGGTGGCCTTCAAGTCATGACCCAGACCCATGCTCTTCATGCTCTAAGGTAGTTTGGAACATTGTCATGCTGGCATTTTTTGTGCAAAGAACTTGGGATGAATGTTCGACAAACTGGCCATCTAGGAACAAGGCTGGCTCCTGCCTGAAAGCTACAATTCCCAGGGTTAATAACATAGGAAAAGCCATCTAGATTAGACCAATAGCTCATCTGGTCCAGGATCCTGTTCTCACAGTGGCCAACCAGATGCCTATGGGACATCCTTAAGCAGAACCTGTGCACTCTCACCTCCTGTGGTTTCCAGCATCTGATATTCAGAAACATGGCTACAGCCAATGACTAGGCAGAACATAGTCATCATGGCTAGTAGCCATTGATAGCCTTTTCCCGGTTTTCTGAGAAAATGTTAAAAATGTGCAGGTACACACACACACACACACACACACACACACACACGTAAAGAGGGAGAGAGAAATGGTGCAACAAAAAGAAGAGAATATAGTGTTGGGGACCGTGCTGAGGAGGGCTGCACAGGTGAGGAATGGTGGGAGCTTCCCCCTCTCCCTGCTCCTGATCAGGATCCTGAATCTTCCCAGGAGCAGTGGGACAGTATAGATTTGGAACTGTGGTTAGCAGAGGGACATAGTTCAGAAGACAAAAGTTGGGATGAACAGCTAGGAGAAGAAGAACAGGGAGAGAGAGAGAGAGTTAACAGGAGATTAGATAGGGTAGCTGCATTGAAGGCATGGTGGTTGCAAGATCAGGTTGCAAGCAGTGGAAGTGACTAACGGGGAAGTGGATGGAAACCTTAATTGGGAGCACCTTTACTCCGAGATGGACTCTCTGTTCCTGAGCTGGGATCATTAAAATCTCTTTAAATGGTAAGAGACTATTTTTGCTTTGTTCTGCTTATCCCCGGCCAAAGGGAGGGAAGAAGCCGCTCTCCCGAAGCCTGCCATATAGTAAGCTGATAATTATTTTTTTTTAAAGCCCAAATACCGACATGTTTCAAACAAGTCTCTTCTTTTGTTAGTGTCAAGAAACAAGCCCAAATCGCTAGGTATGCAAATCCTACTGAGAGTACCCTAATAACCATTAATACATTTTTGTAAATGTCTTGTGTCAATACGCCTTGCCTTCTATCTTACTTTGCACGTCTTTCCACTTTCCCTGCAGTTTTATGTACGGAGAGCTGACTGACAAAGACACCATAGATAAAGTTCGACAGACATTTGAGAACTACGAGATGAACTCCTTTGAAATTTTGATGTACAAGAAGAACAGTAAGTCAGGTTTTTCACTCACCTTTCAACACTGCCACGTTGAAACAGAAATGCAGGCAGGAAAGCAGATCATGAGATGTGGTTTAACAAGACATCATTGCTGCTACGGGAATGGCACTGGGAGTACTATTCGCCCCTGCCCTTTCCTTGGCACTAACAAGTTTTCAGGAGGAGTGAGTGATGAGAATTATACCTTTACTTGGGATACAGTAATAGGATTTCCAATAATGATGTATCATCAATTGTAACTGGAAGCATCAGTGAGTGCAAGAAAACATTCTTTTTACAGAGTTTTGATACCAGACTAATTACAGCAGCCATCACCAACCTTGTGTCCTTAATGCAGACATTGTTGGAATACAACTCCCATCAGCCCCAGCCAATATGTGCTGGTCTGTTACCTCCAGATATTGCTGGACTACAACTCCCATCATCCTTGACCTCAGGCCTGAGGCTAATCTGGAGGGTTGCAGATTTCCTCCCCCTGTTTTAAGAGATGGGTATTAAGCATGGTAGACAAGCTGTCTTTCTGTCATTAGTGATCTTCTTATTGAAGAAATCCTGATATGGTGCTGTAGAATCCCAGCTTTCTCCAAAACACAGATTTAAAAGCCTAATCCTAAACCTAGCCTTTAATTTATCCTGGCCTTTGATACCTGAAACACATCCCATTTTTTGTGATTGCATTCTTTCTCCCCCTTTACTCCCCGCCTTCCCCCTTTTTCTTTTATTATTATTATTCTTTTATTTTGACAAAGTAATAAACATAAATACCGGTAAATAAGAATAAAAATGTGCACCCCACCACCGAGACAATTCTATTGTAACTATCCAACCTCCCAAAATTTCAACACCTCCTGCGATAGTTTGACCCTTTTCCGTTTTAACAGTACAAATTCTACAAACAGCTTCCACATCTCCTCAAAATAATTTCTCCTGCATATTCCCCGTTTTACCTTAATGGCACATGTTAGTTTATCATTAATAACTATATCCCACACCTTGACTGGTGTGTGTGTGTGTGTGTGTGTGTGTGTGTGTGTGTGTGTGTGTGAATGTTGTATTTTTAATTGTCGTAGCCCACACTGGGACCTTAGGGTGAAGAGGGGGGTAATAAATTAAAATCATCATCATTATCATCTGAAGGACAGGGGACATTTATTCTATTTGGGTCTTCCAGCTTCCTCCCACAGGAGGTGCTGATGGCCACAAACATGGATGGCTTTAGAAGAGGATTAGACAAATCCATGGAGCTATCAATGGCTACTAGCAATCAAGAGACAGTATGCCCTTGAATGCCAGTTACTGGGAATTGCAAGTAGTAGAAGAAGAAGAGTTTGGATTTGATATCCTGCTTTATCACTACCCGAAGGAGTCTCAAAGCGGCTAACATTCTCCTTTCCCTTCCTCCCCCACAACAAACACTCTGTGAGGTGAGTGGGGCTGAGGGACTTCAGAGAAGTGAGACTAGCCCAAGGTCACCCAGCAGCTGCATGTGGAGGAGCGGAGACACGAACCCGGTTCACCAGATTACGAGTCTACCGCTCTCAACCACTACACCACACTGCCGTTGCCCTCAAGTCCTGCTCACAGGTTTCCCACGGGCATCTAGTTGGCCACTGTGAGAACAGGATGCTGGACTAGATGGGCCACTGGTCCGATCTAGCAGGGTTCTTCTTGTGTCCTTACCGACTGCAAGCCTTAGTGCTGGCAATCTGGTTGCTTGTCAGTTTTCAGAGACTCGGCGTGCTCTTACAAGGACCGAATAATGCCTCCGTACCCGATCGTTGCCTCGCTTGTCATCTTTTATTCATGTTCAGCTTGTTCCCTTCCTGCCTATTATAGTACAGCCTGAAGTACTGCTCCTTCTGAGACAGGATTCTGCTCGGGGCAGTTTTGCAGCACAAAGTGGCCAGCGCCAATTTGTAGGAAAGGATAAGAGCAACGGGAGAACCACTCAGATTCGTTGGACTCCTTTTTTTCCATACAGGGACGGTACACCCCACCTGAAGTTTCAGGCCTACCTGGAGGTGCCAGGGGTTGAACCTGGGACCTCCTGCAGGCAAAGCAGATGCTCTGCCGCTGAGCTGTGGGCCTGGATAGCTCAGTTGGTTAGAGCATAGTGTTGATAACAGCAAGATTGCAGGTTCGATCCCCACACGGGGACAGCTACATATTCAGCAGGATAGGATGGGGTTGTGCAGAGTTGTTAAGGCAGCAGAGAGCATTGTTGGCTGCTCGCTCTCCACCTTAGAGCAGATTTATGCCACCAGGTGCCATAGAAAGGCACTGGACATAGTAAAAGATCCATCGCATCCTGGTCACCGTTTCTTCGAGCTCTTGCCGTCGGGACGGAGATACAGGATGATGAGGACAAGAACAAGCCGTCTCAGGAACAGCTTCTTCCCCAGGGCAATTTCGGCCTTGAATGGGAAGCCTGGACTTTGAAAGTCATCCTATCTTACTTGTTATGCTGCATTATATTCTACTGTTTTAATTAGTGGTTTGTAGTTGTTTTGAATTTGTATGGAGTGCCCTGTCTGGGTGGATGGAGCAGCCGAGTAATTTTGTTGTCCCTGCAAGGGGACAATTACAATAAAGATTATCTTATCTTATCTTATCTTATCTTAATCTTATTCCTGCATTGGAGGGGGTTGGACTAGATGATCCACAGGGTCCCTTCCAACTCTCCAGTTCTTCGATTCCCCATAAGTCCTGTTGGTGTTAATTTAAATCTGTTGCACCCCCCCCACCCCCAGTACTAATTTAAAAGTGTACTAAAGAGACATACAACCGAGACATCTTTTTTGAAAAGAGCTGTTGGGCTGAAGACTTATTTTTATTCTTTAACCACTTTTCAGATATTTCTAGTTCAACAGAGTAACCTCAGCCCTTTCTGATTCTTCCTCGGGGAATGAAATAGGATTTCTTCATCTTAACATGTAGCGTTCTAACCTATTGACCCTCTTCTCAGCCAGCCCACGGATGGGTTCGATGGTAGACAAGCGTGAAGGAAGAGGCCTTTTAAGATGCTGGAAATGCCTTTGCTGGGTCTAACAGCATAACCGCACTATGCTTTCCTCCCGTGAAGCTGTGAAGGGCCAGCCCCCACCCCCGCTTCTCACTATGTATTCTGCTTGCTAGGACGGAGCAGTTAGTACCTCGCAGAATTTCCGGTGCATTAATCTTAAAAGCAGTCGGTCAGATGCAAGAGATTTCACTCGGCTTATGTATCTAAAAACTTCGTTATCGCCTGCATGGCCTGTCTAACCCATCCCAATTGCAAACACTTGACTTGCTCACTAATGAATCCTGGGCAGAATGCGCAGCTCCTGCATCATGTACAGCAGCAGCATTAAAAATGAATAGTGTAATATTGATTGAGGGAGTTTCAAAGGTCAGCTGTAACTATTATGTAACCAAAACTCAGCCGTCTGCTTTGCCATAACCCAGTAATTAAAGGAGAGGTGACACATGCCTAGCTTTCGCAGCAGGCCTAGTGTGTAGCTGGTATATCTGGCTGGGGTAGCGTTTAGTGCAATCCTATACATGTCTACTCAGAAGTAAGCCACACTGAATTCAGTGGGACTTACTCCCAAGTAAATGTGATTTAAAGGGAAGGAGGGAGGCTTATAGAATTGTAGAGCTGGAAGGGACCCTGAGGACTATCTAGTCCAACCCCCTGCAATGTAGGAATATGCAGCTATCCCACACAGGGATCAAACCTGCAACCTTGGCATTATCAGCATCACGCTCTAACCAACTGAGGTATCCAGGCTTGGGGAAGCTGGGTAGGTGGATGGTGGGAGGTGGTTTGAGGTGTAAACAAGCCAGGAATTCATCTGTTGCTCAGGTGTTAAGCCAAGTCATAGACTTATTTTATTTTTATATTGTAATTATTAATACTGGCTGATGGCTTGCCTTCCAAGTCACTGTCTCAAGGCGTGTTGCATATAAGATAATTGTAAACTGTTAAAAACAACAAATATATTTAAAACAAGGCGAAAACCCTAACAAGCAGTAAAGACCAATTTACCCAGCTGGGGGAGCCTGTTGGAATAAAGCAGTCTTCATTTGTTCCCAGAAAGTGCAGATAGTGGGCACCTCTTGTATTTCGACAGGAACACTGTTCCACAGGACAGGGACAGCCACACTAAAAAGTCCTGCTCCAAGTTCAGTGGAGTGAGCTTCTGAGATCTTTGGAACTCTCCTGCCGATGGCAGTGATCTACTCTGTATGTAAAGGATAAGGCGGTCTCTCATGTAACCCGGTCCTGAGCTGTTTAGGGCAAATGTTCTTTTGGGAGCCGAACATTTGACGAGGCTTCTGCGGCTTCCGATTGGATGCAGGAGCTTCCTGCAGCCAATCAGAAGCTGCGCTTTGGAAGTTGAACGTTTCGGAAGTTGAACGGACCACCGGAACTGATTCTGTTTGACTTCTGAGATACGACTGTATGGGCCTTATATGTCAGCCCCTTGACTTTGGCCCAGTAGCTGATTGGCAGACACCGTGAATCCTTCAGGGTCTTATGCGCCTTTGGTAATTTGCTCCTATGAGCAATTTAGCCACCACATTCCACAGCAGCTACAGCCTTTGGAGAAACCCCAAGGCTGGCTCTACATATTTATTTGCTTTAAAAAAATAATAATCTTGTTTTTAAGTCTCCCAAAGTGGCTAATGCCAAGGATACGGGTGCTGGAGAGAAAAGGGCAGTCTGTTTTTAAGGCCAGAACAAACTGCTGAGCTATCATTCTGTAGGAGGCATTTTTATCCAGGCCGATCTCCCCTTGCTGATGTCCTTGCTTGAATAGCAATTGATGGCCCTAGTTCCTTTGAATGATGGATGGGGCCAGAGTGCCCTTGCTTCTTGCATCTGCGGTCCCAGGGCAACTGTCAGTCAGAGCAGAGTGTTCTTCTGGGCAAAGAGCAGAGGGAAGTGGTCTCCCTGCAGCTGCTCCTTCTTTGGCTGGTGGAAGTTGGTCTCCATCTTGCTTGGGAGGCAGGAGTGGAACCTCATAGTCACCTTGGTGCCCTGGCTAATGGTAGGTGGGGGTAGAGTGTGCTGCCTTCAACTCTGTGGCCCCAGGGAAATTGTAAAGCTTTGAAGGTCACCTCGACTCTGAGGCGAACTTTATGACCCCTCCAAACCTTATATCCAAGCTTTGTGAGTTTTCCCAACCTTCCTCTCTAAAATGAGCAGAAGCAGGGTTATGTAATGTGAGACAGGCAGCATAATTTATACATGTTGTGATGCTTTTCTTGGGAAGGGAATCTGGATCAGCTGCCCTGAGTATCTAGTATTTACACTAGAACGGTGGGATATGAATGCTCTAATAAACAAATAAAATTAATTATGTCAATGCAGAATATCTGTTTGTTTCTTGGGGAGTATACACAGTCTAGGCTATGTGATTACGGTATTCATTGCACCCAAAGACCCCCCCAACAATTGCATTTCAACAGTGACCTCAATTTCTGCATTTTGTGACTGGTTGCAAACAGATCCATTCTCTCTCTCTCTCTCTATATATATAAGAGAGTTGAAAGGAGCAAGATAGCAGCATTATTTCCCTTGATGAATATCCTTCTTTCTTTTGAACTACTCCGTTCAAAGAAGGTTTGCATGCTTTTGAAGCAAAACCAAAATCCTCATTCTTTCTCCTGTAATGTTGGACTTCTTACAGGCAGTAGAACTCCAGGATTCCAATGGGAAAAGGTGGGTTTGGGGGCAGGGACGGGGCTTACTTCTTTTCTTGCAACCTTCCACTGCTGTCGATCATCAGAAGTACAGGAATGTGCTTCCGCTGACTAACCAAACTAACCAAATACCAATGAAGATAGTTGCATCATTGGAAATCTAATTTTCAGATGGGAACTGCAACAAAAAGTTGCAGCACGGAGTGCTTCCTGTTCAGGATTCCAGCCACTCCATTCTCATTTTTTCCCCATTCCTTCTCTCTCATTGACAGCGAGCATTCTATAGCCGCTTACTATGCTCAGTACTCATTGGGTTTGGGGTGTGTGTGTGTTCCACTCCCACTTCGGGTTTCCCCCCTTAATATTTTGCATAGTTCTGCAAATGCCAAGTTTTCCCCAAGCCTGCTTATACCTTCCTCTTGTGCAAAGATTGTGCTGATTTGACATGGGAGCTGTGGTTGGCTAAGGGTGCCGGGAGTTGTTAGGACACTTCCCCTCCCAGAACTACAGTTCCCAGAGTTTCTTGGGCAGGAAGTCTGATTCTTAAACCACTCTGCGAATTGTAACTCTGTGAGGGAAGTAGGGGTCAATAACTCTCAGTACCCTCAGCACACTACAACTCCCAGGATTCTTTGGGGGAAGCCATGGCTGTTAAAGTGGTATAATAGTGATTTAAATGTGTGGTGTGGGGCTCCCTGGGGCTTGGTGGGCCTCACAGAGAGTAGTCAAAGGGTGAATGTGACCTGTGGACCACATGCTGTCCACTGATGCTGTACAAGTTTACTGAGAAGTAAGCCCCATTGAATTCAATGGGACACATTTCCAGGTAAGTGGGTATATGTTTGCAGTCAGTTGTTTCTACTGTTCTGCTGCCACCATATAACCTTTTGTCCTTCTGTTTGTTTTCTGAAGCAATGCCTCTCCCCGTAAAACAATATGTTTGGCATGCTGTACAGCTTTTATGTCATTGACCAGTTTTGTGTGTGTTGTTTTTCCCCCAGGGACTCCTGTTTGGTTCTTTGTGAAAATTGCTCCAATTCGAAATGAACAGGACAAAGTTGTTTTGTTTCTTTGCACGTTCAGTGACATAACAGCTTTCAAGCAGCCAATAGAGGATGATTCGTGCAAAGGTTTGTTCTTGGCTCTTTTTTTTGGGGGGGGAACACAAATGCATATTTAAAATATATACAGTGGTACCTTGGTTTGCAACCGTTTTGGATTACAACCGTTTTGGATTACAACCACGTCAAACCCGGAAGTGCATGTCCCCCTTTTTTTGTTTACAACCCCCTTTTTTTGGAGGCCCCATTGGCGAAAGTGCTCCTTGGGTTACAACCTGTTTTGGTTTACAACCGGACCTCCGGAACAGATTATCGTTGTAAACCAAGGTACCACTGTATATATTCTGGTTTTTTAAAATTCAGCGTAACCTAATTGGGAAAAATAATCCCAAGAAATCCTTTAATTGCACTGCTTTTCTTTTTCTGCAGTTTAAACTTAAATAGTCAAAAACCAGACCTGCAGATCAACTGGTCATTTACTGTGTTATTTGATAGAAAGATGGTCTTTTTAAAGTCCTTTATTATTTAAAAGAGGACACAATTTAGCCAAAATATTGGTAAGGTAAAGGGACCCCTGACCGTTAGGTCCAGTCACGGACAACTCTGGGGTTGTGGCGCTCATCTCGCTTTATTGGCCGAGGGAGCCCGCATACAGCTTCTGGGTCATGTGGCCAGCATGACTAAGCTGCTTCTGGCGAACCAGAGCAGTGCACGGAAACGCCGTTTACCTTCCCACCGGAGCGGTACCTATTTATCTACTTGCACTTTGATGTGCTTTTGAACTGCTAGGTTGGCAGGAGCTGGGACCGAGCAACGGGAGCTCACCCTGTCGCGGGGATTCAAACCACCAACCTTCTGATCGGCAAGCCCTAGGTTCAGTGGTTTAGACCACAGCGCCACCCATGTCCCTTTAATAAATTAATAGAAACCAACAACAACAACAACAACAACAACAGCAACAACAAACAGTTTACAGTTATACCCAAATTTAAATAACCGTCAACCCCAACTAAACATTTAACCAACACCAACCCAACAAAAGCAGAACAGAGGAACCAAAATTAGAACCGTTTAAAACATTTTAGCCATTTGCCCTAAGCCAAGAATTGTTCCAGCAATGTCCCAGTGTCCTCCTGGGAGTCTTTTAGCTGTTCATGGTGAGTCTGGGCTCCGCCCCCTAGGCCAAGTGGAAATGGGCCTTGCAGCAGGGAGTTGGTCTTCCTTCCATCACTCATAGAAGATTCCAGGTTCAATTCCTGGCATCACCAGTTAGAAGGATCATTTACTGAGACCCAGGAGAGTTACTTCCAATCAGACTAGGCAGTACTGAGATACATAAACAAACGATTAGTCCTGTAGTAAGGGTGGCTTTCTATATATATTTTATTTTAGCAGTCTAGATAAAGCTGCCCAGCGAGGAGTTGTTGTGCTTGGAAACTCAGGTTCAGATCCCTGCTCAGCTATGAAGTTGTCTTGGATGGCTTTCAGGAAGGCACTGTTTCTCCGTGTGATGCATACCTCTCAGGATTGCTACTGTTGTTTATTATTATCGATTGCAAAATTAAATCCTAGACAAAGCTCTCAAAGTGGTTTAACGATAAAGTATGATATAAATCAATACAAATGCAATCCTTTAAAACAGGCCTCAATGAAGCTACATTTAAATCAAGACAGGAGATAAAAGCAGTTATCCACTCAATAAGTAACTAGGGAAGGTTAGGATCCGTGGCTCCTTGTGTGACATAGCTGTGATCACTGCTAATGCAACCAAAGACAGAAATTGGCATCACTATTGAGTAGCTTCCTATTAAAAGGTTAGCTATTGATTTGCCCAAGTGATTGTGAGTAACTGAAGCAGATGTGTGCCTAGTTAGTGACTAGGGACAGACAAATTCACAAAAGTGAAGGGGGCCTATTATCTTGAGATGACATAGGGGGAGACAGATGAAACAGCAGGGAGAAGCTGCTGTTCATTTCGAGCGCAGATGCTAGAAATGCTAATGTTTAAAGAAATTATAGATCTGCTGTACCCCATAAGCTTCTCAATTATAAGCTAATGTTTGGGATGCACATCACAGAGCTGATTCGCTTTTTAAAGCTGCCTATGATCACCTTGTAAATGAAACAAATGGGATTCTGTAGAAGGACATTTACTAAATGTAGGTTCTTGAAAAAAATGTTCAGAGCAGTTACGAGAGAGGGAGAGAGACTGAGATTTAAGAGTCCTTACTCTGGTGCAAACCCCAGCTTTGTGCAGGGCAGTGAAAATAGCCAGTATAGGAAAAAGTCATATGCCGCTTCTGACTCAACTAGGTGCCCCATAGTAGGTCGTAATGAGTCCTGGACTCTTCCATAAAAGTTTTGGGAAGGATTCTGGGCTTACTCCAGCTTTGCATGCTGCATCTGCCTTCCTATTTCCCTTTTTAATTGCTCCTTCCATCCCACTTTCATGAGGTCATTGCCCCTTGAGGGAGGGGACAAGTGGTGCACTATAGCAGGCATGAGGAACCTCAGGCCTTGGGGGGGGGCAAATGTGGCCCTGCAAGCCCCTCTATCTGGCCCTTAGGACTCAATCTATGTTCTGCTTCCTCCTCAGTCACACCACCTCTCTCCAGGCCACCCCCGCCCCCAGCCTTGCTTCACAGTCTCCTTTTGCTTGGCTGGAATATGTCATCAAACTTTGATAATGCCTTTTGGTTGCCTGGATGAAGTGTGTGTGTGTGTGTGTGTGTGTGTGTGTGTGTGTGTGTGTGTCAGAGAGAGAGAGAGAGAGAGAGTGAGCGAGCGCAGAGGTTTTGCCCTCTTTTGCCCCAGGCCACCGGTTGTGGCCCCTTCCCAAAGAATACCCAAGTGGGGATGTGGCCCTCAATCTGATAACAATTCCCCTCCCATGCACCAGAGTCAAGCTGAGGGTCAAATGATGGCAGGCCTGGGATATGGGCCTCAGTCATCTGCTGTGGGGCCAGCCAGTGTTCAGGACTGGAGAGGAGGTCAGGACCAAAGGGTAAACCAGGAGACAGGGTAAAAAAAACCCAAGAGTATCCAAGGATGCAGGAACACATCAGGAGAATCTTGTTGCTCAGGCAAGGCTCAGCTGAATCAGGAAGTCCTCTTATACTATAGGAAGGCTGCAAATGGTCAGCCCAGGTTTTGACAATTCTTCCCTGTGGAGCTGCCAGGGGAGTTGCACTCAGGTCCAGCAGCACCTGAGGATGACTGAGCCCTACCTTGAATAAAGAATAAAGTGTGCTAGCTGGACCAGTGGTCTGACTGAGTATAAGAGCCCTTCTTATGTTCTGAGCTGAGTTTAGAATTAATTAATCTTAGTGCAAAGGTTTTGTGTTAACTTGAATGCGGTTTGTGCTGAGTAACAGTTGGTCGTGCTCATGTCATAATGAAACAGACTTCGATTGACCACTGGATGCTCCCAGTGCTTATCGGTCACTCAGGGCAAAAAGCCCTGAATGTGGTGACACTCCTGAACAGCAGATTGGCAAGAGAAATATAGGGATCTGCTTTAAAGCAAACCAGACCATTGGTCCATCTAGCGCAGTATTGTCTACATTGACTGGGAGCGTCTCTCCAGGGTTTCTGGCCCTGCCTGGAGATGTCAGGGCTTGAACCTGGGACCTTCTCTGTGCAAAGCATGTGATCTGTCACTAAGCTAAAGCCCTTCCCCATTGATTAGCCCTGGTCAAGGTGGTGTTGGAAACAGTTGCCTGTGCAGGAGGCTTAGTGTTCTGAATGTGAGATTTGGGGATGCATTTTACTAATGTGTATGTTAGAGGCTGTGATCCAGGGAGCTGCTGAGGTTTACACAATAGACTTAGCTCTGCACAATTTTGGACTTTTCAAAAAGTATTTGAACAGCCTCCTCGCTATTCCCCATGGCATAGAATGATCTAATGTTGAGATTTCCTCATTTCAAAAACAGCTTGTAATGTGGCAAAGGGAGGGGGAAGCTGTTGTTTGAAAAAAAGCAAGTCTAAGACTGTAAACCTACATATACTTCTTTGGGAGTAAGTCCTACTGCACTGAATGGGACTTCAGAGTAAGTTTGAATAGGATTGGGCAGCACCAGCTTCGCAGAAAACCTAGTCTTTGGATCTTCATGCTGTACCACGTGGACAGAGCCTGGTTTTGTGTAGCCCCAGCCTTGGAAGTTCTTCTTCCCTTTAATGTCACCCCACTGCTAAAAATAATGAACTGTTTCGCCTGCTATCGGCATTCTGTGCTATAGTCTTAAGTCTGCTGCACTTTCATTTGCCTTCGCTGACTAATGAGAATAATCAGTCCTTGTCTATTTTCTGTGTACGGGAGACAGCCATGCCTCTCCTCGGGCTTCTGTAGTGATGTGTTGTAATAAGATTAAGAGAATGTAAACATGGATTCCTGCATTCTAGGGTGCGAGGGGACACCCTCAGTCCTTGTTCCATTATAGATGTTACTGATTTTAGCCTTCCCTCTGGTTCGCTTCTCTTCATTCTTGCTATTTTACATGCATGATGAGAACTCTTATTTCTTCTATAATATTCCAGCCTTTCTCTTATCTAAAACCAGGCAGTGCTGTACAGGGACTGTAGTGAGATAAAGCACTTAGAGGATTTTTTTTTTTTTAGAATGGGAACTCTCATTGCTAGTGTTGTCTTGTGTTTGAAGCCATGCCATTTGAGTAAAAAGCCCCCCTTTTTTCAAAAAGCTGCTGCTTGTTTGCATGAATCTAGAACAAATCTAGAACAAATTAAAAACGATATGGCCTGTTGCCTCATCATCACACAAAGGCCCGTAAAGCAAGCCATTAGGTTCAGCACCATGGAGAGCACCAGTGGTTAATACAGTTTATCCACGCTGATCTAGAAGTAAGCCCCATTGAACTTAATGACTTACTTCTGAGTAGACATGCACAGGATTGCACCTTCAGTGTCAGAGTCAGCAAGCCTTAGTTATCATGGCAGTTGTTCATTCCTCCAATTACTCTTTGCATAAACACAAGGAATCACCTTGTAGCTAGCTGAAAATACAACTATGTTCTACATGGCAAGCTGCTAATGGGAGTTCCTCTCCATGCAGACAGAGCAATTTTCACACAATTGAAACCTGCAATAAGACTGTAATATTAAGTGAGTTGTTCCAGTGCAATCATGCAAAGAGAAGATGCGGTCTACTCTACACCATACTCTGTGAATCTGCTACCATTCATTCACAGTAAACTCCTAGTCTCTCTCTGTGTGTAATATCTTTCACTACATGGCTGCAAACAGTGCTATGTTCTGGGATGCATGGAACTTTTGTGCCTACCCTCTTCTTGACCCTAGCCCCACCCACACTTAATTTCTGTAGCTCAATGGTAAAGCATCTGCTTGGCATGAAGAACACCTCAGCTTTAACTCCTGGTGCCTGGGAGAGACTCTTGCCTAAAAGCCTGGCTAGACACTGCCGGTCAGTGTAGACAATACTGAGCTCCAGCTGCTATCATCATTCCTGAGCACTGGTCTTGCTAGCTAGGGATGATGGGAGTTGTAGTCCAAAAACATATGGAGACCCAAGTTTGGGAAACACTGAGCTAGATGGACCCATGGTCTAATTAGTATATATGTGTCCCATGTCCTTTCCCATGTCATAAGAATGTTACAAAAGCCCTGCTGGATCAGACCAAAGCATTCTGTTCTCACAGTGGCCCACCAGATGTCCATGGGGAGCCCTCCAATAGGATACAATCATCCAAGAATGCTCCATACTCATGTTTTGGTATACAGATGCATACTGCTTCTGATTCTGGAGGTAAATATGGCCACCAGGTCTACAGTGATAGCTATACCCTCCCAAGCCTTATAAACCCAAGTTTATACAGAATTATTGACATTGCGCCTCACCTGCATACTTCATCAATGAATTCTCATATTCCTTTTATAAACATATGAGCTAATCCTTGCCAATCCATGGCCGTGGAAAGCAGCAAACTCACAATATAATCCAAGGGTTGGAACTCTACTTTTCACCATGCTGCGTCTCATTTGTTGGTGGAGAAAGGTGGTAAGAGGAGGGTATAGCTGCAGTTGTGCAAATTTTGGCTTATTGTTGGAGGGGAAGAGGGATCGAATCCCTAAAATAAAATAATAAAATAAAATAAAATGCCATATAAGCACCAGGATAGAAACCTTGAGGAACAAATAAGAAATGAAATGTGACAGGAGTGGTGATGGTTTGGATGCCATCCAAACACTGATAGTTGTTTCCTGTCACTTCAGTGAAATGAATAGAAGTCACACAGAATCACTGCTTGGTTGATTACTCCATTGGTTGTTTTAAATGAGCCATTATATACCCCGTACATTGCACTGTTACTTCATTAAAGAGAATCCTTCTTATTGAACACAGCAGAGTAAATGTATTAGAGCAGGGATGGGTAACCTTTCCCCCCTTCCTGTTGAGAACTGCATTTCTTGCAGGGGTTATCTGTCAGTGGACAGAGCCAGTGCTACTACAGACACAGCCGAAGTGTTGCAGATTATCTAATCTGGGATAAAGGCTGACCTGCTTCAATTTTCCCCATGGCTACTTCAGATTAGAACTCCCACTCCCATGCAGGCCTACTCAGAATTAAGCCCCACTAGATTTCACAGATGTAATCTCAAGTATACAGAGGGCTATTTTTATTTATTTTTGTACCACAGACAAATACTGTCCCTCTTTTGGAAAGCATGGGAAAATAATTTATTTCTCAAGGAAATCTGATGGGACAGAACAATGGGGATGATTCAGGATATCCCTAGAATTGCTTTGCACAATATAGATGGCTGTTTGTAATAACCATTGTGCAATTTCTTGTCTCGCCTTCAGGCTGGGGGAAGTTTGCTCGCTTAACCCGTGCACTCACCAGCAGTCGGGGAGTCCTGCAGCAGCTCGCTCCAAGCGTACAGAAAGGAGAGAACGTCCACAAGCACTCCCGGCTTGCTGAGGTAACGTGTGATTATTATTGCCAGCCCACTTGAATCAATAGCACCCGACTCTTGGGAACAACTCACCTGAATTCCAGTGACAAAGGAGGTCTATTTGTGGGATGTTTGCTTGGAGAGAATTGGTGGGAAATCACGGGGATTGATAGGGGGCCACAAACTCCACCTGCTGCAGCAAGTGCCCCATCAGTATCTGCTGAGTGTCGCAAGATGAGCCACTTCGAGGTGTGGAGGGGCAGGGATAATCTCCACAACTGCACTGGGCCTCTAGTGCCCTGAGTGTTATGAGGTCCAATGTAACTGATATCATGGTGCCAGAACAACACCCTTTGGAGACAAAGTCTTCAAGCAGCAGCAGCAGCAGCAGCAGTGGCAAGGAGGAGCCAGACTCATTCCCTGGTCTCTCCTGAGTCGGGTCTTCTGCCCTAGATCCTTCATCCTGTCCCTTAAACCCTGGGGCCTGAAGCAGTTGCTTCACCTGGCCTCAAGGGTGGGCCACATTTGGAAGCATTGAACTGGAATGCCTTATAAGAATGCATCTGCCAAATCTGAATGTAGCAGGTCCTAAGATTTGTTGATAAAAAGGTAAAGGGACCCCTGACCATTAGGTCCAGTTGTGTCCGACTCTGGGGTTGTGGTGCTCATCTCGCTTTATTGAGCCGGCGTACAGCTTCCAGGTCATGTGGCCAACATGACAAAGCCGCTTCTGGCGAACCAGAGCAGCACACGGAAACACCGTTTACCTTCCCGCCAGAGCGGTTCCTATTTATCTACTTGCACTTTGACGTGCTTTCGAACTGCTAGGTGGGCAGGAGCTGGGACCGAGCAACGGGAGCTCACCCCGTCGCGGGGATTCGAACCGCCGACCTTCTGATCAGCAAGCCCTAGGCTCTGTGGTTTAACCCACAGCACCACCAATGCCTGCATATCTTTGACTTTGCTAACACTTGAAAATGTTAAGGAAATGTTCAAGCAGAGAGCTAGCGCATTGACTTTTTCATAGAAAGCAATGCTGCTGTGGTTCAGGATTTTACCTTTGCTTTAAGTAGGCCATATACTATTTGCTAGACAATTCCTTGCTCAGTTGGTGCATCGGATTAGACTTCACATAAATTTAAACCAGGACAGCTAGCGAATTCATTGTAAATAATGCAGTATGTTCTGCACATATAAGATGTGTATAATTATTTGCCAGTTAAATACTGCATTCATTATTTTTATATCGCTGAGCCCATGTCTAAGCTCCAGTGCACTCCAGCACACCGGGAACCAGTAGATGTTCTAGAGGGAAAAAGAGCATAAGGGGACTTTGAAAGGGGTCAGATGTGTTTTGGGTACAGCCTAACTGTGCTGAGGGACCCATAATGCTTCTGGTCTCCTAATGGTCCTACAAATGTAGGAGCAGCACTTGATTTTTAAGTCTGCAAGAGCAACTGTAACAGATACTTGGGAAAACATCCAGAAAGAAAGCTAGAACATCTGCTGTGCATCAGTCCCAACATCTTCAGGTAGGACTGGGATTGTCCCCTGCTGGGAACCCCTGGAGAGCCATTGCCAGTCCATGAAGACAATGCAGATCTTAAATGGAACAATGGTTTGATTCAGGAGAAGGCATAGATATGGTTAGAATCGCTCTAACCATAGAATCGCTCTAAACAGGCATCATGAGCCTGTTTATTTTATTTTAAGGAAAGCTGGCCCATGTGATAATTGAAAAAAAGCAGCATGCTGTTTTGTTCTTTAATAGTGAAAGGCTTTTCCTCTTATTGTTTTCCAAGCAGGTCCTGCAACTGGGCTCTGAAATCCTCCCTCAGTACAAGCAAGAGGCACCAAAGACCCCACCACATATCATTTTGCATTACTGTGTTTTCAAGACCACTTGGGATTGGGTCATCCTGATTTTAACCTTCTACACGGCTATTTTGGTCCCTTACAACGTCTCCTTTAAAACGAAACAGAACAATGTGGCCTGGCTGGTAGTGGACAGCATTGTTGACGTCATTTTTCTGGTAGACATTGTGCTTAATTTCCACACCACGTTTGTTGGGCCAGCTGGGGAAGTGATCTCTGACCCAAAACTGATTCGCATGAATTACTTGAAGACATGGTTTGTCATTGACCTCCTGTCCTGTTTGCCGTATGATGTGATCAACGCATTTGAGAACGTTGACGAGGTGAGTTTTGTTTCCACTTGCCATTTAATCATTTACCAAGATTGGTTGACTGGGGAGAAAAATGGCTTTTTAAACCAAAAGTTGGTTAGTTGCTGTCAGGTTCTCTTATCAGTTGTTCAATAGTAAGACCAAGCCATCTTGTCTTTAAGTCTCTTTATTTTAGTGCAAAGCTATTTACAGTGCAGAGTTCAGTTTATCATGTCTGCTCAGTCACTAGCAGAATCCGGAAGTGCCTCCCTTCTGTTTTGGCGCCAACACCAAAGCCTCGGCATCCTAAAGTGCCACCTTCTCCTCTACGTGAGATATGCGCCGGAACTGACGCCTCCCCCTCCGAGCAAGTCTGCTGGGTGGTGCCAGGTCTCTCAGCAACTCCCTGGACACCTGGCACTGCCTGGCTCCCAGCCACTAACTGCTCCTCCCTCAAAGAGGGGCTGCCAGATTCACTCGAAGATGAATCTGTCATTAACACAGGCTGTGCGTCCCTGTAAGCACTCAGAGCTGGACTGGCAGGGGTGGGCAGATCCCTGACAGTTGCTCTCCATCTACACACGTGCTTAAATAAATGTCATTCTGCCTTCCTAGGCTGCAACCACTAATTGATTGCAAATTCTCAAGAAATTGCAATCAATTCACAATAGTATTTCACAAAAGTATTTATAGATTTGTTTGTTTTACAGGCAATGGGAGGTGTAATAAGCTAATACCTAGTGAAATGTGGAGACCGAGATTTATAAAATGACCTTTAGTCCCCAGATTCATTAAGCATTTTTGTGCAGCTTTATTTTCTTTATCACTGTAGCATATGAATGCAAAAAGTATATAGCCAAAACTGATTGAAAAAGTCACCGTCTGCCCCATGTTTGCTTGATGGCTTCTCCAGTTTCAGCAAGCGCTTCATCTGTCTTAAAATATTAGGTCCAAAAGATGCTACAGATGGCTTGCAATTAAACAGCAGCCATGCACACACACTCTTCCAGATCACATTTTAACAATTCAGAAAGTATAAGACCAGGCATCCCCAAACTGCGGCCCTCCAGATGTTTTGGCCTACAACTCCCATGATCCCTAGGTAACAGGACCAGTGGTCAGGGATGACTGGGAACTGTAGTCCAAAACATCTGAAGGGCCGAAGGTTGGGGATGCCTGGTATAAGACAATTGAAAGTTTCCCACCCAGCATCGAACCAACAGCTATCAAAAGCCAAGGGGCGGGGAAGCAAATGATTAGCTAACTACTTGAAAAATGCAGTGTGGAAAAACTTGACAAACCTTTGGTAAGGAACAAATTCTAGAGGACTTTATGGAACTTGCCGAGCTGACTGCAAGACTCCGTGACCAGAATGAGGAGACGGTGGAAGAAGACTGGAGGAAATTTAAATTTTATTTGAAAAAACAAAATATTTTGTAAGGATTATAGATTCCTAGGGGAAGCATAGCATAGATTTTCAGTAGAAATTTAGGAGTTAGGTTATAATTATGTTTCAAATGTAATGAATAAGATAGAAATAAGTGATTAGTTTTAAGGATAAATATGGGAAATTTTTTAAATCTTAGGAAATTGCTAAAGAAGATTGATATTGAAGCCCAGAAGGGGGAACCGGGGGAAGTCACTCAAAGATGTTACAAAATGATGGTTTGGTATAAGAATTTTTTATGTTTTGTATGTCTTTTTATTTGTTTGTTTGTTTGTTTCTTATAAAATGAATAAATATATATATTTTAAAAAGGAACAAATTCTAGAGTTGCGGTGCTGCCAGAGCCAGCCTGGGATGTTTTGCCATTGTAGGCAAAAGGCCTGGATGCCGCCCCTCCTTCCCTTCCTGGCCCTGCCATTGCACCCACTGCTGCCTGCCCTGCCACTGCAACTGCATTCTCACCTGTAGCTGGGCCCACACTGCCGCTGCAACACATTGGCAGTGGCGCTGGTGCTGTGGGAACAGTGAGAGCAATGGCGCAGTGGCAGTGTGGGTGAAGCCTTGGCGGGTCTGGCAGCAGCAGAATGGCAGGGTCGGGCGGTCAGATCCTATGAGGAACGGCTTAGGGAACTGGGTATGTTTAGCCTGGAGAAGAGAAGGTTAAGGGGTGATATGATAGCCATGTTCAAATATATAAAAGGATGTCATATAGAGGAGGAAGAAAGGTTGTTTTCTGCTGCTCCAGAGAAGCGGACACGGAGCAATGGATTCAAACTACAAGAAAGAAGATTCCACCTAAACATTAGGAAGAACTTCCTGACAGTAAGAGCTGTTCGACAGTGGAATTTGCTGCCAAGGAGTGTGGTGGAGTCTCCTTCTTTGGAGGTCTTTAAGCAGACGCTTGACAGCCACCTGTCAGGAATGCTTTGATGGTGTTTCCTGCTTGGCAGGGGGTTGGACTGGATGGCCCTTGTGGTCTCTTCCAACTCTTATGATTCTATGATTCTATGATCTGCCACCTGAGGCCAATGGCTTGACCTCGCCTCATTGATGGGCCGCCCCAGATGCTGCAAAGGGAATACGTGGCTCTGACTGCTTAAGAAGTAACGAATGGAAGAAGCAGCGATTAGATGAGGCTTCAGCTTTGGATTCCCCAACAGAGAGAAGGAAATTTCTGCCTTCCCAGGCTACATTGACATTGCTCAAGTGGTTGCTTGGCTGCTTGGAGTTGTGAGTAGGAGGCGGTGTCTCTGGGTCATGTTAGATTCCATATGCTGGGTGTCTTTTCAGCTGTGCTATGTTGATGCCTGGTGTGTGGGTGTGTAAGGGAAGGGGTCATAGCTCAGTGGCAGAGCATCTGCTTTGCATGCAGAAAGTCCCAGGTTCAATACCTGGCATCTCCATGCTCCCCCCCCCCCCGCCCCGCTTCTTTGGGAAGTTTTATTCATTTATTTTTTTAAAAATAATTTTTATTAAAGGTTTTCTTGTGAAGCAAAAAAGTACATGCAGGTAGCCCCCTGTTTATGTTCCAAGGCATGCATGTGCAGGTGAAATTGTGTATAAGTGAAACCTATGGAGAAAGCCTGCAAACACCCCCATTCTGCCCTTTTAGTGATGTTTCAATGACATCTGGGTCACTTCTGAGTTCGGCGCGATGTGCATCTACACAGTCATGCACGTATTGAATGTGCGCAAACAGGGGCTGCCTGTATAGCCTACCACTTTCAATTCATAGAGTCTTTTTCACAGTTCATTTGCGTTCGGTATGAGACTGCTGTCATAGACATGAGGGAGAAGAGAGGGGAAAGGGGGTGAAGAGAGAGAGGGGGCGGATAATGATATTTCATTCTATTGCATAGTGTTTGCTCAGGGGTTTTTGTGCCAGCGTCACACGAGTAGGTACCGTATTCATGTATTTATAAAAGAATGCTGCTTGAAAGCCACTGCCAGTCTCTGTAGACAACACTGAGCTAGATGGATAAATGGTCGGACTCAATATAAGGCAGCATCCTAAATTCCCAAGCAAATACATTTCACTACCTTGTGGGTTTCCCAGTGTGGTGTAGTGGTTAAGAGCGGTAGACTCATAATCTGGTGAACCGGGTTCACGTCTCCGCTCCTCCCCAGGCAGCTGCTGGGTGACCATGGGCTAGTCACACTTCTCTGAAGTCTCTCAGCCCCACTCACCTCACAGAGTGTTTGTTGTGGGGGAGGAAGGGAAAGGAGAATGTGAGCCGCTTTGAGACACCTTTGGGTAGTGATAAAGCGGGATATCAAATCCAAACTCTTCTTATTCTTGATGCCCCAGATTTCCCTCAGAAGAAGGATTGATTGTTAAACCCTTCTAGGAGTTGTAGCTCTGGGAGGGGAATAGGGGTGTCCTAGCAGCTGTCAGCACTCTTAACTAACTACAGCTCCCAGAGTTCTTGGTGGAAAGCCATGACTCGTTAAAGTGGTGTCTTAGTGCTTTAAATATATGGCATGGATGTGTCCTCAATAAGTGCGTTGAGTTCAGTTCTGGGACAAATCTGCTACTGCTGCCTGTTTGTTTCCCCCTGCCCAGAAACAAAATCCAGCACAGACATCTGCTTCCAGCCCCTTTGGCTGAGTCACATGCATCATGGCAACTGACTGACTTTTGGGTGTGGGGATTAAGTTAGCTGTGCTAAAATCAGACTCAGATCTGATTTGCTGGCATGCTCTAGCAAGTAAACGAGTGAAACCTTTACATGATTACATGATCCATTAGGACGGATTTTTCACAACACCTCAAACTTAATGTTTTCAAATCTGATCCACATATTCATCTGTGTTGATACAGCAGTGGGCTTCTTTTTAGCATTCTGCCAGGTTTACAGTCCTCTGGAGCCAGTAGGATTCTGGAGTTTATCACTAGCTTTATAGGACTATCCTTCTGTGATTGTGCATCACTACATCTTTGATTCATTGCTCTGGCTGTTCTCTTTCCTCACAGAGAACTTTTGTGATGCTGGAGGGTTTCGATTTCTCCCCCTGACACCAGTCAGGGTCTGTTGATCCTCCAAATATTCAGCCCCTTCTGAATGGGGCATTTACGTGTGTGTATGTGTGTGTGTGTGTTAGCAGCCTCTGATTCTCTAGGTGATGCTTTTCCTCTGGTGGTCCTGAGAGGAAGATGGTGGGAAACAACACATTGACATGCTCGTTCTGTGTGTGTGTGTGGGGGGGGCAGCTGCAGTGGAGAGCATTTAGATGATCAGTCTCTCAACTGAAGAATGAAATAATTTCATTGCACACCACCCCAGTCTCTGCATGGTGCAAGATTCCAGCGGTTCCAGGCACTTTCCCAGGGTTCGTGTTTTCTTGTGGAAATGAGGCACAGCGGAGACTGTGGTGTCTTTATGATATATGGTTTATTTACATGTATATACAACCTGAGCTTATGATGGAGGGGTTCACAGCATTAGCACCCCAAGAAGGTCTTGTTTCCCCGTAGCCACAGCCTTGGATTCAAATAGAAAGCAATCATTGCTGTGTCTCTCTGTCTCCCCAACTTGCTTCCAGGTCACATCACTGCCCAAACTCTCTACGCTAAGCTTTGGCTTTATCTGCTGAGGGAGGGAGCCCCTCCCAATTGCTGTCTCGCACTGAATCACTTCATCCAGAAAGCTAGCTTGGCTGTTTCCCAGAATTAGAAGTCTTGATTAGCTTTTAACACTTGCTGGATCCAGGGATTAGAGGAGTCTAGAACCCCCAACTCCTAAGATTATTTATTGTTTATTTAGTCAAATTCTTCTTTTATCCCAGTCAAAAGGGGCTCCAAGAGCAGCTTACAAATCATTTAAAAAACAAAAAAGACAGTCCCCCTCAGGCTTACAAGCTAAAACGGCATGGCACCGAGGGGAAATGGATTGAGAGGGAGAAAGTAAGCAAACTCAGGTACAGGTTTTGGGCTACAAATTCCTCTAATTCATAAAGATATAGTACAACTGATGCAGCTCAGAAGGTTTCTGCTTTCCTGTTTACCATTTATCTATAGGATGTAGTGGCTTTTGCATGCTAGTTACAGTGCAAATTTCAGGAGAGGTAGCACCATCATTTGAAACCTTTCTTTCCCCTGAATAACCTATTTCAGGATGGGGAGATCTTCAGGTCTGGGGGCTAAATGTGACTCTCCAGGACTTTATTTAGCCCTAGGCCAGTGATGGCTAACCTTGACACCCCAGATGTTTTGGAACTACAACTCCCATCATCCCTAGCTAACAGGATCAGTGGTCAGGGATGATGGGAGTTGTAGTCCCAAAACATCTGGAGTGTCAAGGTTAGCCATCACTGCCCTAGGCCACAACCCCACTGCCTCTGCTTCACTCTCTAAGTGTTTTTGCCTGTTTGGAAATGTGTCCTTGCTAAGGCTTTTTGTGTGTGCCTAAGGCAAGGAGCCTAAAGTAAAATCTACATTCATTGCTCTGCCCACTTTTACATACCAGCCCCCTAAGGGTCCTTATTTCCCAGGGGCAGTTCCAGAATTACAAAAACCACCCCAGCTTCTGATTTGATCCTGGAATGTCCCTATTTTCCCTGCCAGTGCTGCCACCACAGAGCTTGGGGAGGGGGATAAGCCTGTCCTGAGTGGTGGCAGCTGAGTGCTTGTCCTGAGTGGTGGCAGCTGTGAGGGAGCATCCGGTTGCCTCTCCACAACCCCTCTATGGCTGCTGATTCCAGTCTCCTCTCTGGGGCAGCTTGTAGCAGCTGCTGGAGGGCAGGCGAGGAGGAGGAGAAGCCGCCACCGGCTCTGAAGTGCAGGCAGAGGGCAGAGCCGCTCTGGGTGGGAAGAAAGGGGGAGCAGAGTGGAGTGCAAGGAGTCTTTTTCTTTTTAATGCTTTGTGTGTCCACATTTAATCTCGCCCCTTTCTAAAATTTATTTATTGGTGTGTTTTACTTTTTGCAAAGGATGTAATAAAATAAAACTGAGATTAAGGGGTTTTCTCAGGGCAGTAGAGGGTGTGTAGACTGTGTCCCATTGGTGTAGCAGTGATGGCACTTGCCCTTCTTTTGATAGGAAATGCTCTGTGGAAGGGGGTAGAATGGCGGGTGGGTTGAGGAGCATCACTTGGAGGGGAGGAGTAGGAAAGGTCCCTCTTTTTGTCTGAGGAATGTTGGAATGTTTGTCTCTAGCCTTGCCCACCACTGGGATGTGGAAGGTTTCTTAGAAGTCAAGGTGTCCCTCATTCTGAAAAAGGTATCCCCCCCCAACTCTGGTTCACAGTGAGCAGACTTATTCTTAATTGATTATTATTCTTGCTCTGGCATGAGCCACGCTGCTAGATGACTTGCTGGCATTAGCTAAATCGAGCGCCATCCTTCATTCTCGTTAGCCCTGCTGGCATCAACGTGCCCTACCAGAGGGACTGCAGGGGAGGAAGCAGGAAATATAAGCGGAGCGACGTTTGCTTAACCAAATAAATTAGAGAAAAGCTTGATGTTAGGCAAGGAAGATGTTTAGCTTCCAATCTAAAGTAATGGAGGAGAAGCACAGAAAACAAAGCACAACTCTCACCTCAGTAGAAAGAAATGTCATGTACTCTGAGAAAGTGGGAATGGTGGAGCTCGAAATTTGAACAGAAAGCGAGATGGGAATGGATTGTGAGTGAAGTATTGCAAAGCTACTGTTTTCACAGAATGGGCAATACGTTGGGTTGGCCCGAAGGCCTTGTTAATAGAATTATATCCCATTCCAATACAAGTGGAAACTTGCTTTATATAAGTGTTCCTCATTATTATTATTTCTTCGGGCGAGGGCTACTTTATCACAGTCCAAGCCCAGTGCAGAAAACAACTCCAAAGTTTATGAAACGATGCGTGTTTAGGGGACATAACATATTTGTTTGATTATTTTGAGATGTCTGAAAATACCATATTGCAAGTTGCATTACATTTTGAAGATGCTGGAGCACACAGCTTTTGCTTTTGGCAGCCAGACCATGATTTTTGTAAGCCAGACTCTCTTTTCTTGTTGCCTGAGTCAACCATTCCTAAGCAGCCAGCAGAATGCAAAAGTTATCAGTAACCTTTTAAAAAATTAATAAGTAAAGCATTGAACCGTAGGGCTGGGCGACTTATCGACATATCATCCAAATCCATGAAGTCCATATCATGACATCAGTGTCATAATTTTTGACCTGGCAAGATATCATGAATCATGATGTGTTTGTGTGCGCGCTATGCAAAAATCACGATGCGGGGAAAACTGTGAAGCCAGTCAATGCCTCTATATAGCTCCATCCTTATTTCAGGCATTATGAAATGGTGGCGCTGTGGGTTAAACCACAGAGCCTAGGGCTTGCCGATCAGAAGGTTGGCGGTTCGAATCCCCACGACGGGGTGAGCTCCCGTTGCTCGGTCCCAGCTCCTGCCAACCTAGCAGTTCGAAAGCACGTCAAAGTGCAAGTAGATAAATAGGTACAGCTTCGGTGGGAAGATAAACGGTGTTTCCGTGTGCTGCTCTGGTTCACCAGAAGTGGCTTTGTCATGCTGGCCACATGACCTGGAAGCTGTACTCCAGCTCCCTCGGCCAATAAAGCGAGATGAGCGCCACAACCCCTGAGTCGGTCACGACTGGACCTAATGGTCAGGGGTCCCTTTACCTTTACCTTTATGATATATTATATCACAATGTTTATCTGGTGATATATTGGGATGTTGAAAACCGGATATCGCCCAACCTTAGTGTACCAGGATTGCTGAGCCTTCTTTGAAAGGACGTTCCACCTGTTTGGTGGTGCCATCATGGAAAAGATCCCACTTCTTGTTGGTTTTGGAAGTAACACCTTCAGACCTGTTAAAACAAAGTACGTGCAACACAACTTTAAATCTTCCCACAACCCAATCTCCTATTGCAGCAGGAAGAAAAGACAATTTATCTCCGAGTTGCAATTGAAAAGCTGTTATTTCTGCATCAACTGACAACGTTAAACTTAATTTTTTTTTTTTTAAATGACAAAGCAGAGCAACCTACATAAGCCTCTCAGTCTATATTAAGCCGAAAGAAATTAAGGTCTCAATTACACCCCAGAGATAATATATGGTGATATCATTTGTCAAAGAAGAGCAGATTGAGCTTGTTATGTTGGCATTGCTTTGGAAAGGGGCTGTCAGAGCAACACTTTAAACAGCATAGAAAGGAGTATGGCTCTTTGTGGTCCACTGTGTTGAGGCAGTGAATGTATTGGGACATGTTGAACAGCCCAAAGGCAGTTGGACCAAGGCAGTAAGGTCCAATGGCTACCTGAAGAGCAATGGAGACAAGCATAAAGCTGTGAAATGGGGAGAGGGATCAGGGAAAGAAAGGAGAGAAGTGTCTGACTCCTGAGCATCAAGGAGCTGGAACATTAGAATATGGGTAGCCCCAGTTTGTAGCCGGTAAGGGTTTGGTAATTCATTTATTCTCTTTATCCTAATTCCTGCTTTTCAAAAAGAGCATAAAATCACACACAATTCAAGAGAAAGCTGAAACGACTAAGAACCATCTTTTTATGCTCTTAAAATCAAACAAGATTTTAATTGGGTTGATGTTGCGAATGTCATTTTAAATTTAATTTAATCCTTCTGCATTGCTATACTCAAGGCATTGCAACCCATAGAAATGAAAAAAAAAGCATGCAGCAAAAACTACACCCCACAAGAATTCAGTCCGAATGAACCAGAAAGAAAACTGTTAAGAAACAAATACTTTAAACCAATTAACATAAAACACAAACCTCCGTTTCACATAACATGAAAGATATATATTAAGATAATCAACCCAGCAAAATGTCAGCAAATGATAAATGGCACCCAACAATGGTAACGAATAGTTTAATAATTATAGATGGTCAAAACAACAGTGGCAAAGACCCAAACCGAAGCTATTTGGTCCACTGAACAACCTATAGCAATTAGACCCAGGAGATTAGCTCGGCCATTTAATTGACCAATTTTCCTGGAGCTGTGGTGAGAGATGAGAGGAGATGAATGAGACAAGAAGTGTGAAGTATTCCCCCCCCTCATTAAATGTGCTCAACAGACAACAAATAAGAATGAGAGTAAAACATAGGCAGTCCCTGGTGAATAGCATTGGAATGGGAAGAACTTATTTCTATATTCTGTTTATGGAGGGGGTGGGGGAACTGCTTGAGAATGTGAACTTATGTGAATCTGTCATAGGCTTGCCACTTTTAATTTGGCTCAGGAAAGATATAAATAGTCTTCTCTTTCCATACTTTCCTAAAATTGCTCATATTCTGTCATGCACTGAAGGGATTAGATAATGCTTTTTGTTGTGGCTTATAAAAATCGGAGGGTTTGCAGTTTTTCTTTTTTTAAAAAACACACACAATCAAACGACTTCCCTCAGTTACCATATTGTATTGCAATGATGGTATGCCTACAGTGTGCAAAGGCAGTGCTTCCCCGCCCCCTAGAAAAATAGGTGCCGCTACCCACCATGAAGTTGTTACAGTAAGTGCCACACTTTTTTTACAACAAAAAAAGAGGTGTCGTACTGCGAGTACCCCCTGGGGAAAAACCACTGTGCATAGGGAATGCCATTGTAGGTTAACCAGCAGCTGGTCTTGTGGCGCATTAAAGACTAAGGCTGTACCTAGGTAATTCAGTGGGACTTACTTTTGAGTAGACGTAGTTAGCAATGTACTGCAATGTTAGTCATACTTGGAGGTCGTTTAACTCCTAATATGACTTAGTTGGCTATCATCCCAAACAATTTATTAAGGCATAAAGTTTTGTGGATTGCAATCTGTTTCATCTGTAGTGCACAAAGGCTATTACCACAACAAATGTTCGTCTTTAGGGTGCAAGAAGATTCTTTGTTGTGCTCACTGCCTAAGGCCCAACATGGCTACTACCCTTCTTGAAATAAGAACCAGCGAGTCACCACATGGAGAATAGTGCTCTCAGTGTCTACGGTATTAACCATGAGGGCTATATTTTACTTTCACAGTCAGAGGCAGTACAGTGGTACCTCGAGTAACAAATGCCTCAGGTTACAAACGCTACAAACTCCGCTAACCTGGAAGAGTTACCTCGAGTTGAGAACTTTGCCCCAGGATGAGAATGGAAATCGTGTGCCGGCAGCGCAGCGGCAGCAAGAGGCCCCATTAGTGAAAGCACGCCTCTAGTTAAGAACAGTTTCAGGTTAAGAACGGACCTCCGAAAGTTCGTAACTAGAGGTACCACTGTATGCTTAAGCATACCAGCTCCTGGGAACTGCAGGACAGAAGAGTGCTGTTGTGCTCAGGTCCTGCTTGTGTGCTTCCGACTGTTATCTGGTGGTTGGCCACTGTGAGAACAGGATGCTGGACTAGATGGGTCACTGGTCTGATCCAGCAGGGAATCTTCATATTTATATCAAACATGAAGAGTAGAATGAAGAGTAGTCAGCTGAGTGGAATCATGGGCTTTGGTGTACATTGACTTTTAAGGTATCGTATTTTCCGGCGTACAAGGCGATTGGGGGCATAAGACGACTCCCAACTTTTCAAGTTAAAATATAGAGTTTGGGATATACTCCCAGGCCTCCCGTCTCGCTGCACAGCGCCCTTCGCGCTCCCCGCCCACACCCAGCCTGGGCTCCATGGTGGCTGAGGCGGCAGTGGCGGTGGCGGGGAGAGCCTCCTGTCTCGCCGCACAGCAGCCCGCCGTGCTCCATGGCGCCTGAGGCGGCGCACGCACGCAGCCAGCGGCAGGGCGCAACCCCACGTCGTATCGCGTGATGTCGCCGGCGTTGCGGGCCGGGCCAGAAAGACTATACCTGGCATACAAGACGACCCCCGACTTTGGAAAAGATTTTCCTGCATTAAAAAGTCGTCTTGTATGCCGGAAAATACGGTAGCCAAGACCTTCTTCTTTGGCGATCACTTGAAGCCGAGTAAGATTGTCTTCCATGAACACGGTTTTAACAGTGAGTCCGTAAGTCTTCTTCAGTGCTTGCAGGTGTAACCTGAATCAATTTGTTTAGCACATTTGTATCACACATTTCCTCTGAGGAGCTTAGGGCAAGATGTGTAAAGGTTATCCCAAGTGATCCTCACAACAAGCCTCTCTGGCTGAGAGCTTGTGACTTTCCCAAGGTCACCCTAGTTTTATGGCTCACTACACCATATGGGCTCCGCGAGATTCACCCCACAGGCCACTTGGTATTTTGTGCCCTTAGCGTTTGTTTTGCTGGTATTCTTGTCCGTATTTCATTTGCATTCCATTCACAGTGAGCATGCGAATAGTCTTCTTCGGCACTGGAAAGATACAGGGTGAACTCTTGCCTGCTCATGAGTCACTCGGAGGTTTTAAAAAAACCAACAACAACCTTTTTCACAATTCTAGCACCTCCACTCACCACCCAGTGTGCCGTCCAAAGCTTTTAGCGTCTTGCTTAGGTCAGCATAAGTAAAAGTTCAAATCCCAAGTGTTTTTATTTATTCAGACGAGGGCTATTGGGAAATGGCTCCCCAGATTTGCCACGCCGTTTGCAGAAGGTGAATTGGTGGTGGTGGTGATGAGGTATCTCACCAATTTTCAGAGTCAGAGGAGAAAAGTAGTGAATGGGGTGAGGAGCGAGGAAAAGCTTTTAAATTTCATTAGTTTAGTGTGGTGAGTGGCTGGTCCTTCTCTCCCTTCCAGCTCCTCCACTCCTAGTCTGTTTGTGTGTGGTGGGATGGGGAAATGGGATATGATTCCTACCAGCCATGATGGTTACAATTTCATACCCTCCAACATTTCTCTGAAGAAAACAAGGCTGTCCCATTCCATAATGATAATTTTACTATTTATACCCCACACATCTTACTGGGTTGCCCCAGCCACTCTGGGCAGCTTTCAACACATATAAAAACATAATAAAACATTTTAAAAACTTCCCTGTGCAGGATTGCCTTCAGACGGCTTGGGGGTTGGATAACTCCATACCCTCCAACATTTCTCCAATGAAACTAGGGACATCCTAAGGAAAAGTGGGACAATTCCAGGATCAAATCAGAAACCTGGACGGCTTCTCTAAATCAGGGACGTCCCTGGAAAACAGGGACATTTGGAGGGTCTGTAATTTACCTCCAGTGTCAGAATACCGGATGCTGGGAATCCAAAGTGGGGAGAGTGCTGTTGCGCTCAGGTCCTGTTTGCGGGTTTTTTCACAGGCATCTGGTTGGCCACTGTGAGAACAGGATGCTGGACCAGATGGGCCATTGACCTAATCCAGCAGGTCTCTTATATTGTTAGAACAGAACAATAGCTGAAAATTAAAGAGAAAAAGATAATTACTTTCCCAGCTTTTAATATACCAGTTTTGCTAACAATGCCTTAGTCTTATGCAGAAACAGCACACTGTAAATGTACTCTTACAGCACAATCCAATTCATGTTTACTCAGACTAAGTCCTACATTGCTCAATGGAACTAACTCTGCATGGGATTTTAGAAATACAGTCGTACCCTGGAAGTCGAACAGCTTAGTTCCCAAACATTTTGGCTCCTGAACGTCGCAAACCCGGAAGTGACTGTTGTGGTTTGTGAACTATTTTTGGAAGCCGAATGTTTGACAGGGATTTCGTGACTTCCGATTGGCTACAGGAGCTTCCTGCAGCCAATCAGAAGCTGCACTTTGATTTTTGAACGTTTTGGAAGTCAAACGGACTTCCGGAACGGATTCCTTCGACTTCCAAGGTAGGACTGTATAGTGGGTTTTCTAGTATAATTTCCAGTAGAAACGCACTGCTTTTCAAAAGTAGCACTTGTGCTCATCCATTTTTGAATCTTGGCCTCCTTTTTTCTTTTCTGCATGATGGTGTGTCTTACATTTGCCTTTAGTGAATTTCATAGTGTTTTAGCCCCAGTCTCTGCTCTATCAGAATCCTAAAGTGTTCGTGATCCCTCTTCATTTCATGCTATCTGTCACTTTGATAAGAGAATCTATTCCTTCATTCCAAACAAATAGCAAAAACTGAACAGCACAAAGGTAAACCTGGGCTATTTTATTTTTTGACAGCTGTCCATTCATAATCACTGCTATAACTCCATTGGCTGCCAAAGGGTCATCAGTATTTATAGTTGGCTTTGACCATCAGTAGCAGGTCACTGCATGACAGTGGTTCCATATGGCTCTGTAGACGTCATGAGCCCCACGGAACCATAATGGAAGGAAAGGTTGAATCCTGAGGAGGAATTGGAGGAGCTCAGGGAGTTGGAACTGGGTGACCCTCAGGAAGGTGGGGAAGGTGAAATTGGGACACCAAGAAGTGTCTGAGAGCAGGGAGGTTAGTAGTCTAGGGCAGAGGTTTTAAGCCTTTCTGAGTCCATGGCTCCCTTGACCAACTACATTCTTTCTGCAGCACCCCTGTGGGTCTCAGGAGCCCAGTTATGTCACCCCCTTGCCTGCAGAGCTGGCAGCCTCTCACCCTTTTTTGAACATCCTTCTTTGTGGAGTGTTCCCTCGGCCTCCTCTCTTCTTCTCTCTCCTTGGGAGTCCTCTAGGCAGCTGCAGCTGCCCCCCCTGGTCTCTGAGCTGCCCCGCCTGCCCCAAAAAGAGGTGTCTCCTCACACAGGGGCCTGGGAGGAGGGTGCACCCAACCTTAGCGGCCCAATGGAGACTGGCCAAAGGTGAACATTAGGTCAGTACCTTACCTTGGGAGGCAGCAGTGGGAGCTGCTGGGCCTGCAGGGTGGAAAGGCACTTCAGCACCGGGCACTTAGCTCCCAGGCACACCTTGCACACAGCAAGCACAAGAAAGGTCAGCGCAGCACTTGGCTGCTTACCTGCCCGGTCTCCCACTTGTCTGTTCATTCCCAACAGCAAGAGATGGTGGACTGGCTGGCTAGACTCCCTTGCCCGCTTGCTTGCTTGCTTGCTTGCTCTGAAGCTGATTCAGCTCCTGGCAACCAGCACCCCCTGGCCAGCCCCAGAGGCACCATTCTCCTGGGTAGCTTGTAGCCAGGGCTGCTGCAACAAATAGCTCTGGAAGCATTTGAGAGGCAGAGATGCAAGAGGGCATCAGAGTGGGGAGGGAAGGAAAGAAGGACAGAGGCCAGTGTTGCCCGCAGCACCCCTGACCATCATTTAAGGCACCCCAGGGTGCCATGGCAACTGGTTGAAAACTACTGGTCTAGGGAATGGAGAACAGAATCGGGGGGGGGGGGGATGATGGCCAAGCAGGTTGGCAGAGGAGTGTTCTGCCCCTGTGACATCAGGCACCCCTAGTCAGATACCTCCTGTTGTGGAGTTGCCCCCTGGCACCTACTCCTGTCAGTGGGGAGGTTAATGAGAGTAAATCAGATACTGAGTTGGCACAGACACTCTGCAAGGACATGAAGACATCAGCGTGAGCAAACCTTGCAGACTCAGTCCATTCAAAGGAGGGCCCATTTGCAGACCCTCCAGGTGTCCCTATTTTCTAGGGATGTCCCCGATTTAGAGAAGCCATCCCGGTTTCTGATTTGATCCTGGAATGTCCCGCTTTCCCTTCGGTTGTCCCTATTTTCATCGGAGAAATGTTGGAGGGTATGCATTGGCTTGCCCAGTCCTGGGACCCCTGCGACTTCAGAAGGAAAGCGCAGGGTGTGTGCCGCTTGTGGGATCAATATCTTAACTTGCACTTAGCCATGTATCTATACCTCTTCTGTACCAGCTGCTCCTTGAAACCAAGCTGGGAGTTCTTGGTCTGGCAGTGAGAGCCATGGCAGAAGATGGCTTCGCAGAGGATCACCTCTCATCTGGCAGATATCCCCTTTCTACTGCCCTGGGCAGTAGAAACTGGGGGAAGCTTTAGCCCAATATTGGTGGATGGAGTACATTCTTAGAATGCATGAGATCCCAGATTCAATCTTGGTGTCTCCAGGAGCTAAAAGGATTACCTAGCAAGTGACAGGAGAGACTTCTCCCCAAAACCCCAGAGAGCCCCTGCCACTCAGTGCAGATAGAACTGGGTTATTTGGATGATGCCTGGAGTAATTCCGATTCCTGTGTGTTTGTAAGGATATTCACTCTTTATTTTCTTTTAGCGTTAAGGCACACGCTTCTTTCTGTAGTCAGATGCTTGGCTGACATCCAGAATGCGGTTATTTCACCAGTGGGACTCGCGTAATGGGAAGTAGGTGATTTCAGGAGTAGAGCCAAGAATTTAAAATGGGAAGCTAAAATAAAAGCTGAGCATTATCTCTGCAGTTTGGAAAGTTGCTTCATGTTTAATGCACATTTTTATTTGCTTTGTAGTTAACACTAGTAAAGCACAAAGGACTGCACGGTTGTAGGCCATTTTTCTAAATATCTACAAATTACTTTGCTTTACTGACTCGTTGCCCCCCCCCCACTTTGTGCTCAATTAACCAAGACCCCAGAGGTTTAATGGTTTGTTTAAGGATTCAGCAAAAGCTGCATATGTGTTTTTCATGAAAGAAAAACAACAATGGAAGAAATGTAATTATTACAAATTCATGAATTAAAAACGAAACAGCAGTATTTCTGTTTTCCCAGAAACATATGTTAATATGAAAAACATATATTAATGGGCAAAAGAAATTAGATTTTCCACTGCATTAAGCAAGCCTAAACAAAAATGTTGGCGCAAATGATATTTAAGCATGACTGAACAAACTTTTCCATAAATGCCTGGTGACCAGAATTAAGCAATAATTTATTTCCAAAAATATTCATTAACACGGGACACTTTAAATATAAGCAATTTGAAGTGAGAAGCATATCTCCTACAAGGCATATGTTTCTTGCTTTGAGATGTGCTCAGATATTTTTTGTTCTCTTATAGCAAACTATTACTCAAGCCTTGACAGTAATCAGAATGCCTATTAAGACTATTCCTTAACCCTCCAGCTACACCTATCCAGTATTCAGACTTGATCCAAGGTTGTGTTGTTGTTTTGTTTATTTAAATCCCCTTTCTACTATAAAAGTAGTAAGTTTAGATACCATTGGATGCCATGTTGAATCAAGATGGTGGACCAAAATGTCCCAAACTGTGCAATTTGGAACATCTCTGAAGATGACATCACCAAATTTGGCACAATAACATGTGCAGAGGAGAGTGACCAAGATGATCAAGGGTCTGGAAACCAAGCCTTATAAGGAACAGTTGAGATAGTTAGGTATGTTTAGCCTGGGAAAGAGGAGACTGAGAGGAGATATTATATCCACCTTCAAATATCTCAAGGGCTGTCATATGGAGGAGGGAGCATGCTTGTTTTCTTCTGCTCCAGAGGGTAGGGCTGAAATGCATTATTATTATTATTATTATTATTATTATTATTATTATTAAGATTCAAATTACAAGAAATGACATTCCAACTAAATATCAGGAAGAACTTTCTGACACTGAGAGCTGTTTAATAGTGCAATAGACTCCCTTGGAAGGCAATGGATTCTCCTTCATTGGAGGTTTTTAAACAGAGGTTGGATGGCCACCTATCAGGGATTCTTTAGCCGTGATTCCTGCATTGCAGCAGGGGGTTGGACTAGATGGCCCTTGGGGTCCCTCCCAACTCCAGAATTCTATGATTATCCAGAGCGTCACAGATTCCCAGCCCCTGCTTTAAAGAGGTAAAAGTCATGCCAAAACATCTCATCAGCAACAGCCAAGACTGGAGCCAGTGTAGTGTAGTGGTTAAGAGCGGTAGACTCGTAATCTGGTGAACCGGGTTCGTGTCTCCTCTCCTCCACATGCAGCTGCTGGGTGACCTTGGGCTAGTCACACTTCTCTGAAGTTTCTCACAGAGTGTTTGTTGTGGGGGAGGAAGGGAAAGGAGAATGTTAGCCGCTTTGAGACTCCTTCGGGTAGTGATAAAGCGGGATATCAAATCCAAACTCTTCTCTTCTTCTTCTGGAGCTGCTGGTTGACCTTTCAAAATACAGAGAAACATTACGTATGAATCACAGTGCACAATCTATCCTATGCAATAGAAAAGATGCCGGAAAAGTAGTTACATGGGTAAGATCGAAGTATGTTTAGAATAGCAAAACAGCCCACATCTCAGCATGTTCATGCGCAAAAAGATTGCCCATCACCCACAGGAGACCACTTTAACCATTATTTCCTCTCAAGGCTTTTCTGTTTTAGCCTTAAAAAAATGCTGCCTCAAGTGTTCAGAAAGTGTGCCTGGGAATTAAAATTCTTCACTGCACTAGGCAATGATTTGAAGAAAGATCCAGCTCGAGTGCTTCCATTTCTCAGCCACTACAACTGTCTCCAGTACCTTCTTTGCAAATACAAAACGCTTGCAAAATGACTGTTATCAGCTGTGCAAATGCCACCTGTAAATTGCTGAAAGCTCATTCTCAACAGTGCACGGTTTTTTTTTGCAACTCAAATGTCAATCACTTGAATCCTGGTGTGCTCCCTACATGTACATCTGAAATGTTGCTCTCTTTTTATGCTGCTGGATGGAAGGTTCTCTGAAATAGGAAAGCTTGCACATTGCCTGAAAGCTGAGTTACGTGGAGATATTGCTAAAACGGCAGCAACCCAGTATTCTCTGGTGAGCCTTCCTCCTTTCTAGTGGACCAGGCTCTGCTTGCTAGAGACACAAATACAACTGGATGGTCTGGTTGCATGGAGTCCATATACTCAAGCAGCTATTCTTGCATAGGCGGTCCTTTGCAGAAAAATGTGCTCAGTGCACCGATAGCAGAAGGCAGGACTAGCACTGGGGTATGACAAAGGTGGTCCCACTCAAATCATGAGTGGCCAAAATATTTTTGATGCTTTGGTGTATGTATTTCTTAAGGCATTGGATTGTGTTGTATATGCTGTATGTCACCATGAGTGGGGAACTTACTGTGGTAGTACACAGATTTTAAAATATAAATAGCCCCAGAAAGATACCTTTAAAAAAACCAACAACCCCCAAACACTCACCTTTTCTGTTGTTGCTTGTCAGCCCCCACCTTGTGTGAATAAGAAGGGGCTTAATGGAAAAGTCTGAAAGGGATTTTGCTCAAGTGTCTGCTGGTTTTGCTGATCCTAGTTGTATAATTAGTGTGATGTTTTTGTTAATCTTGCTTTAATGTTTTAATTAGAGTTAGGGTGTTGTTTGTTTCCCAGAGGTGTATCATATTTTGGAGCAAGGTGGAGAAGAATTGCAACATCTGCACATCTCTTAATTAATTTCTTGTTTTTAATGGGGATTACAAGAAATGCCATATTTTCAGGGCATAGGTGTTAGCCAATTTCACTGCGAAATAATATTAATTCACTGAAATAGTGAGACTATTGATCGACAAAAAAATGTGTACCTCAAAGGGTTGGAAACGGAGGATATTTTGTAATGGCAAACCAATGGAATGAATAAACATTTAAAGAGGGAATAGGAAAAGAAAATGGCAGAGGGAGCAGGTTTATATCCCATGTCCCATCTGTTTCTTGTGATAATCTCATAACCAGGAGGGTACCCAGGGTAACCTAATACAGGAAAACCATGAGCAGGTAGGTCATCCAGGGTCTTGAATTTGCAGCATTCTGGTGATGACATGTATGTTTTTAAAATCATGGAGCCATTTTTTTTACCATTTGCATAATACCTGTGTCTCAATCCAGAGACAGTATTAATTCATAAGTCCTATTTAGATCAAGGCCGATTAATGGATTTCAGCACAACCTTCTTTCAGCTGGGCCCATGGAGCCATATCCAACTTCCTCCTTTCACGATCGCCAAGAGCCCTTGTGCTAAAAGGAAGTTGCACTAGTGAAAGTTTGTATGTGCAACAACTGGTTCATGTTGCACAGCAATCTTTGAAAATGCATTTGTGTTTTCCCTTGCACAGTAGCCGATTCTTGCTGTGCAATCTGTTGCACGGCAGTCTTCAACAATGTATTTCTGTTTCCCCTTGTGCAACAACATTCCCCCGGTATAACAAGTATACCACTAGGTGACTTTAACTTAGCTCTACATGGGATACAACCCCCAGTCTCCATCCTTCTGCCCGTTTATAGAATGCACTGTATTTATAGAATGCCATGTCTTTGGTCTGCCCAGGCTTCACCTTGGATGTCTAAAGCTCAAGGTTATGGTTGACAAAAGACATGAAATAATTTAATGCCGAATGCTAATAAGCTTCTTTGTTTTGCTTCGTTCTTCTAGGGCATCAGCAGTCTGTTCAGCTCCCTTAAAGTAGTCAGGCTGCTCCGGCTGGGTCGCGTGGCTCGGAAACTGGACCACTATATTGAGTATGGAGCAGCTGTCTTGGTTCTGCTGGTGTGCGTCTTTGGTCTTGCAGCCCACTGGCTGGCCTGCATTTGGTACAGTATCGGGGACTATGAAGTTATCAATGAGGATAAAAACACAATACGAAACGAGAGTTGGCTCTACCAGCTGGGCGAATCCATAGGATCACCGTATCAGTTTAACAGGTCAGGAAGTGGAAAATGGGAAGGAGGGCCAAGCAAGGATTCTGTTTATATCTCATCGTTATACTTTACAATGACTAGTCTCACCAGTGTTGGATTTGGGAACATTGCACCAACCACGGATGGAGAGAAGATCTTTGCTGTTGCTATGATGATGATCGGCTGTAAGTATTACTGGATTAATTTCTACTATACAGTGTTTCAGACTGCAATATTCCCCCCCCCCGCCTCCCCGCAAGCTTCCGCTACTCCCCTTACATGCTTGAAATAATGACCAAGTCAAATGATTTCTTAAGGATGCAGAGATTGTCTTTGTGATGGATTGAGTCAATTGGTTAGAGCGTGGTGCTGATAATGCCAAGGTTGCAAGTTTTATGCCTGTATTGGACAGATGCATATTCCTGCATTGCAGGGGTTGGACTAGATGATCCATTGGTCCCTTCCAATGCTTTTTAGGGTACTTTTGAAGGGAACAGCCAGTGTGGTATAGTGTAGGGTTGCCATATTTCAAAAAGTAAAATTCCCGACACCCGCTTTTTTTAAGGAAAACCCCCAAATTCTTTGAGCTTTTTTTTTTTTAAAAAGGAAACCACCAAAATTGTTGGGCTTTTTTGGGGAACAAAAAATAATAAGTTTTTAAAAGCTTTTTGAGCTGTTTCTGCTGCTTTTTCCATCTCATTGCCGCCACCCCTATTTTTACACCCTAAAACGAGGGCATGTCAGGAATTTTCTAGATTCTAGATAGATATTTTCTAGATACTAGAATGGCAAGTCTAGTATAGTGGTTACAGAACCTGGGAGACCAGGGTTCAAATCTCCCCTCCACTGTGAAGCTCACTGGGTGACCCTGAGCTGCTCACTCACTCTCAACCTAACCTACCTCGCAGGGTTGTTGTGAGGATAAAATGGGGAGAAGGAGAAGTCTGTAGGCCACCTCAAGCTCCCTGGAGGAAAGGTGGGCTATAAATGTAATAAAGAAATAAATATATACTTCTCTACATGGTGAATGTACCAGCAATCAAAATCAGTACTCACCTAAGTCATTGTCAAGTAAAAAAGGTTATGTGGCTTGGCCCTAACATGCATGTTTAAGAGAACACTTTGCCCCTTTTACATTTTCATTGGTAAAATCATTGTAGACACATAATCAAACCAAAGGTAAACTCTTTACCGTGCCATAGATTTCAGCTGTTGAACACATGTTAAAATCTAATTCAAATCAGTGGAGCAACAAAGTGCTTGAAAAGTGACCTATTGTTTAGTGCGGAATAAGGAGAAATCACAACGGGAGGAATTCAAAATCGTGTTTTTTCTGATCATTCCAGGAGTGCAAGCGTTTCTGCTTGCCAGGCGGAAGCAGTCCCCTTTCCCCTCCTCTCTGTTTTTTGGGTGAGGCAGGGGCATGCTGGAGGGGTGGGGTGGGGAGAAGCCCTATTGCACTCATGAGAGCCCTGGTGCTGGCTTCTGCTAGCTCAGAGGAATAGTTGAATCTGACCCAATTCAATCAAAATGTTGCGTTTTTGTTGTATCTAGTGATACCAAGTTGCATAGTTTTCAGTGCAATCCCATGCACATTTCACTCAGAATAATCCCACCGAGTTCAGTGGGGTTTACGCAGTGTATAGGATTGCTTAGAAATAACAGTACTTTAATTAAACTAGTTACAGGTAGGTAGCCGTGTTGGTCTGGCATAGTCGAAGAAGAAGTGTATCTAATGAAGTGTGCAAGCACACGAAAGCTCATACCAATAACAAACTTGGTCTTTTTTATATTGGAATTTTTAAATTTTGTTTCAATTAAACTACTTACTGTAGGCACTATATAAACCTTAGAGCTCCTACTTACCTGGTTTGATTGTGCCTCACCCATATATAACCCTATGGAAATACACGGAAAAGTGACGGGTTGGTTTTCCTCATTTTATGGACGGAGATGATTTGTATTTTTTAAAAAGTATGGAAGGAATTCAACATCTCACTAAGGCAGTGGTTTTCAGAGGTAGTGCGCTACACTGGCGTGGCAGGAGAGTATGGCATGTGTGGCTGGAAGAATGAAGGACAATGAATGAAACATTTAAACATTCCAGTGTAGTACAGTGTAGTATCATTTATTTATCTTTCATTTGTGGAATAAATTTGGTGTGGCATGAGCAAATTTATATTCTGAAAGTGTGGCCCAGAGAAAAAAGTTTGAGAGCCACTATTAAACCACAGAGCCTAGGGCTTGCCGATCAGAAGGTCGGCGGTTCGAATCCCCATGACGGGGTGAGCTCCCGTTGCTTGGTCCCAGCCAACCTAGCAGTTCGAAAACACATCAAAGTGCAAGTAGATAAATAGGTACCACTCTGGCGGGAAGGTAAATGGTGTTTCCGTGCACTGCTCTTGTTCGCCAGAAGCAGCTTTGTCATGCTGGCCACGTGACCTGGAAGCTGTACGCTGGCTCCCTCGGCCAATAATGCGAGATGAGCACCGCAACCCCAGAGTCGGTCACGACTGGACCTAATGGTCAGGGGTCCCTTTATCTTTATGCTAAGGTGATCGCTCTGGCAGGGGAAGCATTTTGGCTTGCCAAAAACAACAATACCTCCTCTCCTCCCCGTATGCTGTTCTGGGGGGTTCTCCTGACAACTTTGTGTGTGCACAGAGGGTGCTGGGGCAGGAGAGGGGAGGAAGCCCTGTTGCGCAAGTGGAAGTCCTCGCGCATGGCTTCCGCTGACGGGATTCATTCATTGAATTGCGCCCTAAATTTCAACCTCAAGTCATTGAATGTCAAAACAATGATGATAGCAGTTAGGGCTTCCATACTAAAAATGGGTTTCTTCTGTAACCCTTGAGAGCACACCTTTGCTCAACAAACAGTGTCATAGAAAACAACCAGGAACACATGTGTCTCGATCAATTAATGTGCTTGGTTTAATACGTAATCATTGTACCCTTTTGATTCTCTGTTTCCAACATTCCGTGCCTGACAACCTTATACTGTATAAAACCCAGACTTTAAATGGGCGTAGTCAAGAGAAACAGGACAACTTCAAATACTTCACTGGAGTCAAGAAGATGAGAAATGCTGGCATGCTTAGATTTATTCGAGAAGGAGTTACTGCTTCTAACTTGAGAAGGAGATTTGAAGGGCTCCGTATAATGAAATGCGGGAAGTAAAAGACTGTAATGTCACATAAGATGTTCTCAGTGGAATCAAGGCAGACAAAGAATAAAAATTCATTTTTTTTCCTTTTTTGCTTGCCTGTGTTTGAGGAATACTTGAGTGTAGAACTGAAATGAAAGGGTGCATGACTGAACCAAAGACTATAAAATGTTAAAGAGAAATGGTTTGGTTGAGATGCATGTACTCAAAGCATTATGACATTTCTGGCTTGAAAAAAAAGAAGACCTCTTTATTGAGAGGGCTAAACAATGGATGTACCGTGTTGATAAAACAGCATAAAAGCATTTGGCAAATTACCTATAGTAAATACAGCAATAGCTTTCTGCTGCAAACTGATTTGGATCATCAAGCCTATGACTCACTAAGAAACAGAAGGGAGGGGCATTAGCAGATAATACCAGAGACCTCTTGAAAGAGATTACACTGAGAATTAACTTGATGCTTGAGATGCTTTGAGAGTGGAGCAGAAGAAAGAAGTTTCTTGACTGCTGAAGGGAAATAATGTTCGCTGAAAGGAAAGTTGCCAGTTACTTTCTGTAGAGTGAAGGGTATTTTTGTGTGTGTGTACCTAAGCTTGTGCTCCCATGTGGGTTCCCATAAGCAATTCATGTGGCAAATTTTGTGGGTTAAGCAGGGATAAGCCAGGCACCCTCACATGCCAAATTCTCATTTGCTGGTTATGTGCTTGATAGGAATGGTCCCTTGTTGTTTCGTCACTGGTCACCAGGTTTGTTTGCCCAGCGAACGTTGCGCAAGTCCATTTGTAAGTAAGTATTATGTTAAGAAGATTTTTTTAGTCTGCTCTCAAGTGAAGACATTTGTCCATTTGCTTTGCTCTGATTCTCTGGAAGTCATGCTGTGCTGATGAAGATACACCATATGATGAAACATTTCAAGTAAATGAGACTATGGGCCTCATCCAGAGCCGGCCCACTCATGAGGCAAGGTGAGGCAAATGCTTCAGGTGGCAGGATCAACAGGGTATCAGAGCCCGATGTAGATCTAATAATAATAATAATAATAATAATAATTTATTTATACCCCGCCCATCTGGAATGTGATCCTATGAACACACCAGGTATGTATGAGGGATGCAACTGCAATGGGAAAAACAAACAAACATTTGAATGTAAGCTGTGAATAGCCAACACGGTTCACTCCTGATGTTTTGTACCAGAACAGCCATAGCAGGCTAGATATGTTCTAGCGTTTCCATGATCCTCAGGGATCCTTCCAGCTCTACATTTCTATGATGGGGAGCCAGCCATACTTTAAGTTGGTTATGTGGTAGTGAATTGCACTTCTCTTAATACTTTAGTGCTAAATTTAGAATGAATACAATAGGCATAATTTCTATCGAGTTTTACCGTTTAGTGTGTGCTAATAAGGCTTTTGCTTTGCCATTTTCTTAACAGACTTCAGCAAAGTGCATGGCATGTGATCTGAGATGAAGCTGACATAAGATGTTAGGCGGTAATTGTACAATCCCTTTTTGATGTTAATTCCTTATATTGCTTCACCAAAAGGGCTGGAGATAATCAGCAATCTGTATTTGCTGACGTTGATTGAGCTGATTTTTGTGAAATTGGTAAAAGGCGAAAGATTTATATGATCTGAAGAGAAACCAGAGTATTGAGCTCAGAAAAATAGTTGTTTCCTCTGCTTTTAAATGTGAGTTTCCATCAAATACCATCTAGTCTGCATGCATTCTACTTGAAATAAGAACAATAAATTTGGCCGCAATCCTGTGCCCATTGACATGGAAGTGGCACATGGAGCACAACAGTGTAAGCCTAAACATAACTACTAGAAGTCCTACTGAATTGAATGAGACTTACTCAGAAGTAAGTGTCATTGGAATCATAGTCTAAAATGCACAGTATAATGCATTTTACCCATGATATTCAAATGCATGGGACTGTGTTGTCAATATTTATTAAGGGTGATTATGGTTTATCACAATAATTTCCAACATATTATAGGGTTCCCTCACATAGTTTGTCTGTTACTAGAGCACCACTTTAGGGCTTCAGTAGGAACAGCAGCAAAGGGAGAAAATACTCAGTCCTGATAAAGTCAACCATGACTGTGTGCCATTAAAACCAATGGAACAATCAGCTTAGCTCCATATTATTTAATGAGAACTAGTCATGACTAACTTCATCTGAATCTGGGCCAGATTATTTAAAGAACCTCTGTTGTAGTTGTTTCCTTCTGATAACAGCAGAAATATAGAAACTCCTGTGACCTGAAGAGAGGACCTCCCTGGTTTCTCTTAAGATGGAGCTTTCCAAACTCTGTGTCTTGACACATTAGTGTGTCGGCTGCAGTGGGAAGGTGTGTCACACAATATGTGTCCGTATCTCTTATAAGCGGTTAGTTTAACCTCTGGTTTGCTAGTAAAACTGAATTGCTGTGTTGCAAAATGATGCATGTCTAAAAAGTGTCTTACCAACATGAAAAGTTTGGAAAGCTCTGCTCTAAGGAGTGCCCTTGCATGCAGTCAAAACCCTGCAAAATCCCCTGACATGTGTCCTAATGTGATATAGGCATAGCTGAGTGACGCATTCACTCATTTCTTATTGCCTTCTCTTGCAAAAGTGTGATGGTTCCAATCCAGTGTATGCTATGTGTGCTGAAGCTAAAAACAACGGGATGTAATTGAGCGATTATTTTTATTTTATTTTACTCTAATTTTATGTTGTGAACCGCCCTGAGATCTAAAAATGAAGGTTGGTATAATAATAATAATGATGATGATGGTGGTGGTGATGATGTACCAGAGATAGGTGAGTCTTCCTTGGCTGAACTTGGATTGACTCCGAATTCTCCTGAGAATTCTTGTGGAAAGCTAGGAAACCTTGGGGGAAAATTATTTAGCTAAGCCAAGGACTTAGAAAGGTACTCCCACCACCCCAAACAGACTTTCCCCTTCCCTTCTATCCAGTGCCATTTTTTCTAGAAAAAGAGGTGCTGGAACTCACCATGAACGCCTCCCTTGTTCTCTTATTATGGCAATGGCGCCCAGCTGAGAGGTGCCGGAACTGTTTTCCTGTGAGTTCCGGCTGAAAAAAGCTCTGTTTCTATCACCAATGATGATTCATGAGCAGCAAGGACAGAAGAGGTTAAAAAAAGGATGGGTTTTTTCCTCTCTACCTGTCTCTCCTCACCATTATTGTGTCTAACAAGGTGTGAGGGACTATGGGAACTGTAGTTCTGAGAATTACCACAGTGTTTTGACCTGTTTAAATCAGGTAGTCACTACTCATGAGGTCAAGGCAAGCCAGCGACTGGGATACTGCAAATAGGTTTGAGTGAGCAACTTGTTCTGATCAAGGTTAGGGGTGAACTGAGCCCTTATGAATCTCTTCTTCCAGCCTGTCCTTCTCAAGCTCCGCCCCTTTGGCCTGAGGCATGTGGATCTTAAAGGTCCAACCCCCATGGGAACCTGATATGGGCAGTCAGAACTACTGTAATGGTTCTACGGTAGTTCTCAGGATTACGGTTTCCATGGTCCCTCGTGCTATTTTCATCGGAAGCGTCTTCTAAATTTGGCACCTTTATGCGAATGTATAAGATACCAAATGAACAGCAGGATTGGATGCTTTAAATAATTGGCTTTCTCTTCAAGTAATTTGTCGTGTGCTTCACATTGCATGTGCAATAGGGAATGTCACTGCTTGAAGTCAAACTGCTGGTTTTGAGAAGGATCTCCTTTTGAGTCATTTTAGTTATATTGCACTCAACACAGTTCTGGATCTGTCAGCTAGTCCCCCATTTTCTTCACTGAGGTATGAATTCCATGAGGGTAAAAAATAATAATAATAATCCGTGCCAGGAAGACCAGAGCGAGGTTTGCAAGCAATAAATAGATAATAACTTCACATTTCAGATCAGTCAGAATAATGTGTTCCGATAGTGAGAAAAAGGTTATAAACAGTAGAAATGGAGGTCTGAAAGGTCAGAATCATGGAAATGCATGCATATTGGTTGGAATAATAGCGGTTAAGCAATGGAATCCATGAATCAAAGCAAACACACACCAAGAATGACTATTTCCTCATCGACTTCATTAAATGTTAGCATTAGTGCAGTCATCACAGTGTCGTGGAGGGAGGCTGAAAGCAAAGGTTGTGAGGATGTGTGAGAGAGAAATCAAGAGCAACACCAATTATTGTGTTGGTTTGCCTTGTTTTAAATAGGGTGCAGAGGTTGAGAAACACTGACATGCTTTTTTGGGGGGGGTCAAAGATATTGGGGAGGGGGAGCAGGGAGGGGAGAATCAGCGAAGACCAGAGGGAAGGGATATTTAGCAATCTTTGCTGTTGAATCTGTTGCAGGTCAGATGGTGAAATGGCAGTAGAACTTAACAGCATTTGTTGTCACTGTGTGTTTGTGTGTGTACAGTGGTGCCCATTGGGACTGGTGGGGTGGAAGGCAGAGAACCCAAACAGTAGATTGATCCAGAGCCAATGAGAGGTGAAGTAACAGCCAATGAGAGGCAGAGGCAACTAATTCTAGTGTAGCCCCATCCTCTTCCCTGTTGAGTTCTACAAGGGCAACAATGAGATCATGGACTGGCTGTAAGAAGGCAGGCAGGTGGAAGCTGGACAGGGGCAGACTTAGCATGTGTGTGTTCATGTGTGCATTTATAAATGACCTGATATTAAAAAAATAAATAAATCCATGCAGCGTACAAGAGAAAAACAATAAGCACCACCATCAAAGCAAAACTGCAGCACAAAAGCATACTAAACCAAATAAAAACAGGACTTTCAGAGAATTCAAACAAATAAGATCAGGATCCAATCTTATGGGTCAGGGAAAGCCCGAGCAAAAAGATATGTATCTGAAAGATTTCTGGAGCAACCAATGTTTGTATCGCATATGACAGAGGGGAGGGCATTTCATAGCACAGGGGCAATGGTGGAAAGTGCCCGTATTAGGGTAATTGCCTTTTGATAAGATGCAGTACTTTGAGAAGAATTTCCCTAGATGATGGCCATAGCATTCTGCTCCATCTACAGCTTCTGGACCAATCCCAAGGGAACCCAATATAGGGTGCATTGCAGTAGTCCAGTCATGAGGTTATCAACACATGAGTCATGGTAACCAAGCTATCTCTACCTAAGAAAGTGTCTAGTTGGCTGATACTTGGTGCTTCTCACCACAAAGGTCAAATTATAGAAATATCCAGAGAGCACACCCTTTTAAGCAAAGGAATTTGTAAATTATATACAGGACCTTTTATAATGCCCACTTGCGATTTGGATCTTGTGAGCGAGACGCAATCTAGTTAATACGCATTCACGATCATTTGTTTGTGGAAGCTCCAAATCTGCTTTCATTGTGCAAACTGAATTTGCTGAATCCTACCCAAAAAACAGTGACAGTCCGGAAGTGCCCTTAAGTCTCCTAACCACTATGTTACATCACCTCTTGACATCTCTGCATTGTCTCTGCTAATATGCCAGAATCCATATGCTGAGTAGCAATTACATAGATGTGAGTGACAGCTGTTTCCCTTTTATCATGACAGAGGGTGCCCAGGCAGCAACATTACTAGCGCATGCATGGTTCCGATGCATGCTTCCCCCCCCTTTAGCATTGTATGAATCAGCCACTAGAGGGCTGATATGGGAAGGCAGAATTCTGGTTTTCGCAACTGGAAATGGCAAATGACATCTTTACTGTCCCGTGAATTCTATCCATTTGATATGCTCAGCAGTTCAGCCCTTTCTTGCTTGTAAAGTTTAATGGAGAAGTATACTAGGCCCATGTAATTTTCTTTCTGCATGAGGTATTGTACAGAGCCTATTTGATCATCTGCCAGCTACAGAAATCACCAAGCTCCCTATTGCAAAACTGAGTGAAAGGAATAAAGGGAATGAAAAAGCATGCTGCTGATTTTTTTAAAAAAAATCTGATCTATTTTTGTTACTGTTGAAATAAGGTTCTGTCCCAAACTATCAACTGGAGCAACTCATCCCCACATCTTTTCATTGTCGCAGATTCTTGCCCCCTTTTCTCCTTCATGTTTCTTCACTGCTCCCTATTCTTTAGTGAAAATATATATGCTTGGGGTGCAGTTCAGTTTGCATTGAAAGGAGAACCTATCTAATTCTCATTTTCCAGAACACTACGTGAACCCAAAGCACAGCCATGCTTCAGAATTCACACTTCTCTGAATTTTGCAGTGCAGTTCTCTCCAGCCAAGCAATGTTTTAAAAAAATGCATATAGTAAGGTAAAATGTGCAAAAAGTTTTGCATATTAATGAAAGTAATATACAAACATGTCATGATATCAGGAAAAGTGGCTTTGCATACATATATATTAGGATAAATTTGCACTAACATACTCGTGGATTTTCATTAAGACTTCTTTTAAAAAATGGCAAACTGATGTGGAAATGTGGAGAATCAAATATAAGACTGGAAAAACCAGAAACTAAGAGAAACTAAAACTGGCAGATTTGACCATCCCTAGCACACACTTACCCCCCCCCCATACCTTGCCTTGTTATATAATTTTATGATCATGTTTATTTTATTTAACAGAATTTATTCACTACTTAATTTAAATATTTAACCTCTAAACGCATGGTCAGAGCTTGAGAACTCATGTATTTGAATCCATAGCCTGTCCATGCTGAAAAATCAGGGCAAGTCAGTGGGTGACAAAACGTAAGTTCCTTAGTAAAATATCCAGGACAATTCAAAATCTCTCATAATCCTTCCCCCCCCCCCAGTATTTCTATTGCAATTTGCCTAAATTCAGTTTGCCTTGATCAGAAGAGATGCTCAAAACTGTCTCCTCACCAAACAGGCAAAACAGGCCTATGAATCTGCAGAAAGTGGAGAGAATCCTCAGCACAATGTTACTGTATTTAATCAAGATGATTGTAGCTGATGAGCTTCTGCTGTAGATCTAATGCAAGAATGAATGTGAGTGGTTGTGCTTAGCAGGATGGGTTCATTTCGGTCCATATGAAAGAAATATTTGACACATTATTAAACTGATCAATAACCCCAATGAGGATTTAGACGCTGTTCTGGTTTGTGTGCAGCTCCTTCTCGCTGCCCGGGTTCAGTTTACTTCTGCAGAGTTTATCCTCTGCCGGCTTCTCAAAAATCCTATCACTGCGGTTATGCCAGCATCGAAAGTAATATATTTCCCTGAGCCCGAGAGTAGAAACACGCATCCCTTGAGGATGTATGGGGAAAGTACTTTGAAATGACCAAATAGAGCAGCTTGCTTTTTATTAAAATTCACACAAGTTTTTACAGATTTCTCTTTGGAAAACCTGTAGGAAGTCAAGCGACTTAGAAGTGCTTCACCTACTGAGACTGAAGTGGAAATAAGAAGAAGAGTTTCCCCTTTGCTTCACAATGAAATACAGGGTAGCTGGTCTTTGCTCTAGAATGCACCGGTGGAGCCCATCCAGTGTTTCCGCCAGCACATTTACACCATGCTGACCTTGCCACCCCCTCCCCCCATAGCTGTCAACTTTCGGATTTGAAAATAAGGGATTTTTTCAAACTTTCGGATTTGAAAATAAGGGATGCCGTGAGGGTGGTGCAATGGCACCATGTAGCCTCGCCACCCTGCACTCCAGAGGCTGCGTGCGAACGGGTGAGTGAAAGAGCGAGCGCATAGACGGCAGGCAGGCTGTCTGTCTGGTTGGGCGTGAGGGTCTGGCTGCACAAGGCATGCAAGCTCCACCCCCAGTCGGTCTCAGACTCCTTATTGGCAGCCGAGCAACGAAGCTGAGGAGCCTCCCTGGCCGGCAGGGAGGGAGAGGAGCTGCTTCCTTTGAAATCCAGGAAATTTAAGGGATATCAACAATCCAGGATAGCAGCGGGAAACGGCATTGGAATAAGGGAGTTTCCCGCGAAAAAAGGGAGGGTTGACAGCTATGGCTCCCCCTTCCCCTGTACCTCTCGGTAAACAGCAGGGAGACCAGGGCAATGGGAGGCCAGGTGAGCCATTACCAACCATTACTGGATGCAGGAAAGCATGCATGTATGATTTTGCAGCTGGTATGGACAATGGTTAGGAATATGGGAGTGGAAGTCTTACAAGATCTGGAGGTTCCCCATTCCTGACACAGAGCCAACCAGTTGAATTCCAGACTCTCCAAGTGTCCCTATTTTCCAGAGACAGTCCCGGATTTACAAGAGCCATCACAGTTTCTGATGTGATCCTGGAATGTCCTGTTTTTCCTTAGGATGTCCCTGTTTTCATTGGCGAAACGCTGAAGGGTATGGAATTATGTCACACCCCCCCCAAGCCAAGGAGATAAGTAACTGTACATCCTTTAGAGGACATCTGAAGGCAGTCCTGTATTGGGAAGTTCTTTAATGTTCAATGTCTTATTATATTTTTATATACAGTGGTACCTCGGTAGTCGGACATAATCCGTTCTGGAAGACCATTGGACTTCCGAAACGTTGGACAATCGAGGCTCAAAGGGCGGTCGGCAAAGTCAATGGGGGAAAAAGAAAAACCCGCAGCGGAAGCCGTTCGACTTCCGAGGCGCATTCAAAAATGGAAGCAATTACTTCCAGGTTATTGGCGTTCAGGTTCCGGAACATTCGACTTCCGAGACGCTCGAAAACCGAGGTACCACTATATGTTGGAAGCCGCCCTGAGTGGCTGGGGAAACCCAGTCAGATGGGCAGGGTATTAATGATGATGATGGAATAAGACAACCCTGTTTTCATCAGAGAAATGTTGGAGGTTATGAAATGATTTCAGTGGTGAGAAGGTTGTAGAGCAGCCTTTGTTTCATTACTAGAAGTTCACTTTGGAGCTTTGCTGTACAAGGAGGGGGGGACCTACAGTTTTGCCTTCAATGCACACACACTTTCTTGTGCTATTATAACCAGTGGTGCAACGGAGGGGGAAGAATAGGTCTGGGACTTTTTTCTCAACAGGAGGGATGACTTCAGTTGCCAGAGTGCCAGGGTAATTAACAGATCCTCTTTGCTCTGACTAGTGAATGAGGAGATAACAAGGCTTTCAAGTTCAAGGGTTGTTTGTCTAGGATTAGTATAGCGGAAGTGAGACAATCCATCTGGGCCATTTTTAGGGTTCTCCTTGGGGTTCTATGGCTATAGGACCTTATTTAAAATTTAAAATTCTACTTCTACTGTACTGGTTACATTGACTTTCTAATCCATGCACACAAGGAGCTATCTGCCTTAAGTGAGGACACAGGTATGAGTTACTCTTTCGCTAGGCTTATTGTGGGACTGTTATTTCCTTGACGTTATTAGGAGCTGAATGAGAACTGGGCAAATTTAATTTTCTTTTCTACAGCTGTCTTCCTATATTTTTGATTCCTGTCCCACATTTGTACTCACGCTTCCCCCCCCCCCCCGTTGCCTGTGGAAATGTTGAAATCAATAAAGACAGTAATTAAGAATGCCAAACTGCATTTCTAAAAAGGGCTCTTTCTTAACACTGTTTGCAGATAATAGACTCTACCTTCAGAAGCTATTTTACTCCAACAGTGACAGAATGGAGAAAGAAATGACAGTGGAGGCTTAAGAAGATAAAAACTGCAACCGTATAGAAACTGACCTGAGAGTAACAGTGTGATCCTAATGCCCCAGATCTGTGTTGCTGGGGTGTGTGTGTGTTTGGATATGGTGGAGGGTTGCCTCTCAATTAGGAATGGATCTGTCAATTTTGTCTCTCTCGGTTTTCCATTTTCCATTCGTCAATTCAGTTCTCAACATTTCAGCAGCTATTTGCAATCTCTCTCTCTCTCTCTCTCTCTCTCTCTCTCTCTCTCTCTCCATGGAAACTTCTGTTTCCTTTAGCTTTTCACTTTCCACTTTGCCATCATTTCTCTCCTTTTTGAACCCTACTTAATTATTGGAAAATACCACTCCAACCTCTTACATTCCTGCCACAAACTGAGTCGCAGGGGCGAAGATGGTGTACTGCTAATTGCAGGTACTGTCACAGCTGGATGCGAGGGGCTGGCAGTTCTGAGCTAATTGGTGATGCTGGCATGCTGCAATTAACCTCATTAGGGCTTGAATTACATCTAATTAAACCCTTGTCTCGGACAGGAGCCGTGTAATCCCTTCTTGCTGCTGGGCTGTCCCTCGGTGGGGGTCACACTGAAGCCCGCTGGGTTTTGAGTCCGGAGCCAGAGTGGGAGGACAGGAGCCGTCAATGCGTCATGTTGTCACGTACCTACAAGTGCCACTGACAGATTTGTCCTTTCGAATATTTCAAACTTTCTGTTGGAAAGTATTGTGGGATTTTAGCCGGTGTTGATTGGTTCAAGTTGCGACACTTTGTTTAGTATGTAGGAGAGTGATTTCTTTCAATGGGCCTTCTTTCTACTAGCTGCTTTGGTATTGTGGCTAAGAAGTCCCTTGTTCATAGGGAGAAATGCAGGGATCTGGGTTGTTCCAAGTCATACCGGCCTAGTTTAGCATTTATTCTGGCTGGAATAAAGGCCTTTCTCATTACCAACTACAGAACCCCTGACCCTCCAAGTGTCCCTGTTTTCCAGGGACAGCCCCAAATTTACAGAAGCCACCCTGGTTTCTGATTTGATCCCAGAATGTCCCGCTTTTTCTTAGGAGGTCCCTATTTTCATTAGAGAAATGTTGGAGGGTATGGAGTCATGCAACTCCCGAGCCAATGACATAAGTAGCTATATAGGGTTACTTTTGTTGTTGCTTAATGTTTTATTATGTTTTCATATATGTTGGAAGCTGCTCACAGTGGTTGGGGCCACCTAGTCAGATGGGCAGGCAATTGTTTGTTTGTTTATTATTGAATAGGCCAGTGGTGGCTAACCTTGGCACTCCAGATGTTTAGGAACTACAACTCCCATCATCCCTAGCTAACAGGACCAGTGGTCAGGGATGATGGGAGTTATAGTCCCAAAACATCTAGAGTGCCAAGGTTAGCCACCACTGGAATAGGCCATCCTTGTTTTCTTTGGAGAAATGTTGGAGAGTATGGAATCCTCCTTTTTAACTGGATATACCAGAGGGGTGTGTGTGTGTGACGTATATGGGATATGTGACCCATATGTTGTTGGACTACCTTTATCATCCCTTGAAGAAGGCACTACTGTGCCCACTCCTAGGAAAAAAACTACCCAGGGCTTGATATGATGATGATGATGATGATACGTCCATGTGTGTATCTGGAGGTATATATCTTTATGTATATTTGTGCAAATGCAATAATAATATGGCACAAATATGGTGCCAATCCCTGGCATATTGCAGGGGGGGGGGTTGCTGGTACACCAAATCAGATAGTTTGGGAAGTCCTGATCTAATCCAATACCTTGCGTAATGCAATATGGCAAGATTCCACCCTACATCTCCCACATATCCTGAAATAAAAACCCTGCCCGTTGTACTGTAAGCACAGGATAGGATACAATCCCATATCAATAGGGCATAAATAATGTGGCTGTTAAAGGTGTGGCCCTTAATAGCTGTAATTTCCTGGACTTTTGGAGCTTCTGAAGATGGAAAGCTCTTTGCCCAACCTGGTAAACCAAAAGTGGTTTGGTTAATTGAATAGATATTCAAATATATTGGGTGGAATTCAACATTGCGCTATGACAAATGTCCCACCTGCGCAAGCATTTCAGCTTGCCAGAGGCTTCTCCTTCCCCTATGTGCTGTTCTGGGGGTCCCTCCAAAACCAACTGGGGGGGGAGTGTGGGGGGCACACAGGGGGATGAGAAGGGGGAAAGCCCTGTTGCATATGCAAAGAAGTCCTTGCAGGGGCTTCCACTCAGGGGCATAGGAAGGGTGGTGCGGTGGGGGCAGTCCGCCCCGGGTGTCATCCCGGGGAGGGGTGACAAAATCCCCCCGGGAGGATTGCCAACGCACCAATCAGCTCCCCTGGGCAAATCGCTGACATATCAATCGGCCCCCCGAGAGGGCCACCGATGCACTGATTGGCCCCCTGGCGGATCGCTGATGCGCAGATCACCCCTGTGGACAGATCGCCCCACCCCATGGGTGGATTGCCCCGCCCCCACAGACAGATTGCCCCGTCCCAGGGTGCACGGCATGTGTGCCACTCTGGGTGCTGGAGTGGCTAGCTCCGCTGCTGCTTCCACTAATAAGGCTTCTTAGGTGATTCCCACAAATTATATACAGTGGTACCTCGGGTTACAAACGCTTCGGGTTACAAACGCTTCAGGTTACAGACTCTGCTAACCCAGAAATAGTACCTCAGGTTAAGAACTTTACCTCAGGATGAGAACAGAAATCGGGCAGCGGCAGCAGGGGGAGGCCCCATTACCTCAGGTTAAGAACAGTTTCAGGTTAAGAACAGACCTCCAGAACGAATTAAGTTCTTAACCCGAGGTACCACTGTACATATATTTGAGAGAGAGTGTTTCCTCTCAGTGTTTTTATATATGGGCATGTTCATACATGCAACAGTGATCCTCAATGCCCTTGCACCATCATCCTCAATCAAAACATGTGCATACTCATCATTGTGTGTAGAACATCAGCCCTGCATGAATCTATACATAATCTAGTTAGCTCAGTTGGTTAGAGCATGGTGCTGATAATGCCAAGGTTGTGGTTTCAATCCCCATACAGGCCAGCTGCATATTCCTGCATTGCAGGGGGGTTGAACTAGATGACCCTCGGGGTCCCTTCCAGCTCTACAGTTCTGTGCTTCTATTCCACTCAGCAAGAGTCCTGAACTTGGTAGCACTTGGTGGATCTGTTTGGTGTGTTGTCTGCTGAAGCTTACAACCATGTATGTCAATCAAATTGTGTCTTTCTCTCTCCCCCCTCCCTTCTGCTGGGCTTGCAGTGGGATGGCTGTTGATTCATTGGCTGACATTACATGAGTAACTGCTCTGCCGCAGTTCCTCACCTTCAAAACTGACATAACAATTCGGAGCTGCCTGACTCAGGAGAAACAGGTGGGGCTTGCTGAGGTAATGCTGGGAAAGCATGTCACCTTTGAGCAAATGGTTAGGTAGCATCCATATCAGCTTTAAATCCTCCTTGCCGTCCTGAAGAAAGTTGAAATGGTAAATCTATATTTAAAAGCTGCTAAATATAATATTCCAAATTGTTCAGCGTGAATGTCACTTGGACTACTCTTCGTGGGGCTACCTTTGAAGGTGACTTGGAAACTACCACTAATCCAGAATGCGGCACCTAGACTAGTGACTGGGAGCGGCCACCGGGACCATATAACACTGGTCCTAAAGGATCTTCATCGGCTCCCAGTGCGTTTCCGAGCACAATTCAAAGTGTTGGTGCTGACCTTTAAAGCCCTAAACGGCCTCGGCCCAGTATACCTGAAGGAGCATCTTCACCCCCCCATCGTTCAGCCCGGAAACTGAGGTCCAGCACCGAGAGCCTTCTGGTGCTTCCCTCATTGCGAGAAGTGAGGTTACAGGGAACCAGGCAGAGGGCCTTCTCGGTAGTGGCACCCTCCCTGTGGAACACCTTCCTTTCAGATGTCAAGGAAATATACAACTATCTGACTTTTAGAAGAAATCTGAAGGCAACCCTGTTTAGGGAACTTTTTAATGTTTGATATTTTATTGTGTTTTTAGTATTCTGCTAGGAGCTGCAAAGAGTGGCTGGGGAAACCCAGCCGGATTGGGGGGGTATAAATAATAAAATTATTATTATTATTATTATTATTATTATTATTACCCATGACTTAAGTTCAGATCCCATGAGTGTATGTGTGAAATTAAGACTTTTTGCCCTGACATGCATCACTTTACATTTGTTTACACTGACTTGCATTTGCCATTTTACCACCCATTCAGTTTGGAGAGTTCTTTTTGGAGCTCCTCACAATCCCTTTCAAAACACACATATTGAATTGATCAATCTGGAAACTGTGTACATGCTCTGTTACTTGATAAATAATAATACTTTTTTAAAAAGTGCATGTCTCGATACTGATCTCATCCTGTTTGGCACTAGCTATAAAATGTCTTGCAAGAATCAGTGATGAGGAGCAAGAGCGGACCTTGCAGTGCTTCCCTTTCCCTCAGTATATTCAGTACAGCTGCACTGGAGTGTAGAAGGCATTTTCAATTTAGAAGCCAATCACAGAGTTCCCCCGTGTGGGAATTGTACATAGTCTGCAAAGAACAAGCATACTGGAATAAACATCTCTATCACAATGAAGTCTGGAAGTCCATGCAGTAAACTTAACTGTGCCTGCACAATCCTTAGCAAAGTAGAGTTCAGGTCTTCTGATATGCTGATTTTTACCGGGTGCCATTCCTAGTGACCTCAAATGATTTTTCCATACAAGATTAAGGATGTCATGCGGAGGTTTTCTGCAGGCGGTTGCCAAAATCATTCTGAATGTACAGAATCAACAACAATGTGGACTTGCTATTGTTTTTTGCTTCAGTTGATTTGCCTCTAACAGCTAAGAATATTCCGATACTGAGCTACCCTGGCTGTGAGCCCTTTTGATCTTCAATGATACTTCAAGGGTGTGAGGTGATGCTGGATTGTAAACAGAGAACTAAATAGCTTGTGGCTAACAGTTCACAGAACAGCAAGGCAATAAATCTGAAACAATGCTGCTAACAATAAGAAACAGGTGATCTGAAAATAATGACCTCCAGACTCAAAAAGGTTTGTTGTGCCCCTGGCATTTGTCCTTCTGAGAAAGATGAAAGTTTATTCAGGGTCAATTAAGAATCCTTGCATTAAGACCTCTGTGTCTGAGTGTTCTAAAATGATCTATTATATTGACGGCACAGACATCATTTGTTTTAGCTTAAAATTTGTTTCAAAGGAGAATGAAAGGGGCTGGCGAATCACTGATAAGTCTCAAGAATAACAATGAGATCAACACCTACGGTACTTTGCCTCTGTCTTTGCCCAAAAGGAAAGCGATGCCCAACCTGGTGATAACAGAATAAACAATAATGCAGGGAGGGAGCTGCAGCCCAATATAGGAAAAGAGGCAGTAAGGGAACACCTAGCTACTTTAAATGAATTCACATTTCCAGAGTCTGATGGAGCTTGTGGATAGAATTTCAGAACTTCTGTCTATAACCTTTGAGAAATCTTGGAGAACAGGTGAGGTCCCTGCAGACAAACGTACCTATCTTCAAAAAGGGAGAAAGGAAGATCTAGGCAACTGCCAACTGGTCAACTTGAGGTCAATGCCAGGGAAGGTTCTAGAACAGATAAACAATTGGTCTCTGAGCACTTAGAAAAGGATGCTTTTATTACTAAGACTCAGGTGAATTTCATTATTTATTTATTTTTGGTAGAATTACAAGCTTGGTGGATCAGGGGAATTGACAAAGTCCCCCTGCCCCCATGGTCACCCCCAGTATTCGTGCAGAGAAGATGGAGACAGAGAGATGATAAAAACAAAGAGTGAAGGTAGTGGGAAATTAAAGGACGTCTCATGTTGCAAATTGAGATTAACATTGCGTTCAGAATTTGAAAATGGCCGAGGGCTATTATTCAGGAAATGTTTGGGGTTGATCTGGCAATTTCAATTCACTTTGAACAAATTTCAGCAGTGATTACACATTCACACACCACAGAAATTGTGCCATAATGACCATAATCTGTGTGTCAAGAGCATTTATTTTCACTAAAAGGAACATACTCTTCCTCTGTGGCAAAAAAAGGTGAAGAACCACCATTAAGTGTTTCTGGAGTCAAAAGGGCATGGTGGTCATAAATAAAAAGCAGATAGATAGATAGATAGATAGATAGATAGATAGATAGATAGATAGATGATAGATAGATAGATAGATAGATAGATAGATAGACAGATAGATAGATAGATAGATAGATAGATAAAATACAGTTAGTTATGTCCATTCATTTCAAGGGGTCTACTCTTGAGTATGACTTAAGACACAGCCCACTGAAAGTAGAATCAGGCCTGGAAGGTTCACAGCATTAAGAACGGCTATTGCATTAATAAAGTCTAATTTGCTTCTGATCAGTTTGGCTCACTTTGGAGAATTCTAGCTGGGAAAATGATCCAAATATTGCTGTGGGGAAAGAGGAGGGTGTCTTCCTTTTTATTCTCCCTTTGGCAACTGAGGCTTGTTGAGTGCTCTGTGGAATCAAACTTTCATGTTAAGTTTGACTCCTTTTCAAAATCGAGAATAGAGAGCTTGTTTCTCTTCAGCATCTTGGAAACATAGCCTGGGTCGTGATTATGTTTCCAAAATGCTGAAGAGAAACAAGCTACCAGAAGTCTATTCTTTCAGACAGGCAGCTCGATCCCTTGTGACTGAAAATGACGATTAGAGCCAAACGAAGTTGAATAGCATTTGCCCCGAGCATTCTCCTGCAGAGCTTTCTCTAATGAGCTCCTACACTTACAGCATACAGCTTCTAGCATTTAAAACTGTGTTGCTATTATTATTTTTAATGCTATATTGGTGGTGGAAGGGGATTCACCTACTCAGCAGTGCCTGTCCTGATATTTTTATAGCTGTCTTTGATAAACCACTGTCCTCAAGATGCTTTTTGTTGATGTGAGTTGTTGAAAGATCAGTTCTTCAGATTTGTGTGGGGTTTTCTTTGCCCCATACCCTCCAACATTTCTCTGATGAAAATAGGGCTGTCCTATTCCCTTCTTCTTCTTCTTCTTCTTCTTCTTCTTCTTCTTTGTCCCCGCCCATCTGACTGAGTTGCCCCAGCTACTCTGGGAGACTTCAAGCATAGGCCTATATAAAAACATAATAAAACATTAAACATTAAAAAAAACTTCCCTATACAAGGCTGCCTTCTAGAGGTTACCCATCTCCTTAGCTCAGGGGTCACTTAACTTCATGTTCTCCAACATTTCCCCATTGAAAATAGGGACATCCTAAGGAAAAGCGGGACATTCCAGGATCAAATCAGAAACTGGGATGGCTTCTGTAAATCCGGGACGATCCCTGGAAAATAGGGACATAGAGGATTTGCTACCCCACTTTGGGACCTATTGAAGTTCCAAAATGCATCTTTCTCCCCTGTAAACAGGGCTGGTCCAAGGCATTTTGCTACCTGAGGCAAAGGGCCATCATGCTTCCATTCCATGAATCCAAGTGGACCAGCATTTGAATCTTATTTTGACACCAGTGACAAGACAGTTTCTTCCACTGCACTTGGGGGCAGTATCTGCTGTCTGAGACAGCTGTCTCATTCTGCCTAGTGATAGGGCCAGCCCTTCATGTACAAGCATGCACATGAACACTAAGCCATCGTGTATTTAGCATGCTAAAGCTGGTGAGGACAGTTTTGAACTGTTGAGAATATATTGTCAGATAATTATGCATTTATTGCATCTCTAGCCAAACCAACAAGTGGTGTGCTTTTAAAACAATGAAGGGCAGGTTATTTGAGGTTAAAGGAATACAACAGGAAGAAAAGAACTCTGAGAAATGTATATATCCAGGAGTGCTAATTCAAGTTTTAGTTCTGTTGGGAGAGGCAAGAATATTTTGACCCATCATGTAATCACAGGGGTCTTCTAAGTACACAAGACTGTACTAATTTTCATTTGTAAGACCATGAAGATTATGCACTGTTGCAAAATGGCCTAGTTCAGGGATGGAGAACCTTTGGCCCTCCTAATGTTGTTTGACTCTGAATAATCAGGGAAGACTCAACTTATAATGAAGAAGTGTGCATGCACACGAAAGCTCATACCAAGAACAAACTTAGTTGGTCTCTAAGGTGCTACTGGAAGGAAAAATTTTTATTTTATTTTGTTTTGACTATGACAGACCAACACGGCTATCTACCTTTAACTCAACTTATAATGAGTAGTCAACATGAAAGGAGAAGGAATGCTGTCATTCCTTCACAAGCATCATCCCTCTTATTATCAGCCTTCTCCAACCATCCAGATGTTTTGCACTCTAATTCCCATCAGCCCCAGTTAGCATGGCCAATGATCTGATGTAATGGAAGTTGTAGTCCACTGATATCTACTTGGACAAAGGTCCCCCATCTTTGGCTTAGATTATTTTGCCTGCCTTCCTTGGCATTTTTATGTCTGACTCCTGCACTTAGGTGCCTTAGTGTGTGACACATGAGGTCAAGGCAGAGTGAAGTTTTAAAGTAATTCAAAATGAGCTTCATTTCCCCACATTAGGTCAATTATCCAGCTGATTTTACCAAGATAATGTAGTGCAGAATCCCATTAATTACACAGAATTGAATCACTAAAGTGTTTTGCATGCATGAGCTTGTAAATCTGTCTTTAACTTCCATGGTAATGATAGCAGGCAGAATGGATAGCTTGCCATTTAATGGAGTCAACGGTATTTTGCCTTTTAATGGAGTCAACATGAAATTATTTTTTCACCACGTTTTTGACCCACATAACTGAAAGCGGAGCAAAGTGCCTATTAAGTATGGCTTTTAATGCTGATGTGCATTTTGGGGACTGGTTATACTAGGGGAACTCAATAGCCACATTATCTGATTGACTTTACTGGTTGATTGATACCTTTTCCAATTTAACAGTATCTTCGTAAAGGAAGGAATATTTAATGATAGGGGCACCGACCCCCCGACCCCCATTGATGGGTTCATTACATGACTCACCACAGCCAATTTTATGTAAATTTGTTATTTTAAAAATAAAAATCATGAAAATGCAGTATTTTTAGTGCTATTTTTCCCCAACAAACACATTTTTAATGTAGTCTTGACTAAGACACACATGTTACAAGTCATTTTACCTCACAATATTGCATTTTTGTATGTCATGTTGGCTAATTTACCATATTTTCCGGCGTATAAGACGACTGGGCGTATAAGACGACCCCCAACTTTTCCAGTTAAAATATAGAGTTTGGGATATACTCGCCGTATAAGACTACCCCTCTTCCAACGCACACTGGAGGCAGCCTTTTTCACCATGAGCGCCCATCTAGTCTAGTGGCTGAGGCAGCGAAGGCGAGAGCGGCTGTGAGGGGAGGGGAGCGCGTCTCTCGCCTGCCTGCCTGCCTGCCTGCCTGTGTCTCGGGGGCGGGGTGTGAGCGCCAGGAGCAGGCGGGCCAGGACAGGGCGAGAGGCGTCTGTTTGTGTGCCCCCCCGCCCGTCTCTCGTTCGCTGGCTCCCTGCGAGGGGGCGCAAGAGGGGCTGAGGAGGAGGTGGGGCAGGGACGGGGACAATGACAGCGTCTCCTCCAAGCCCGTGGCTTTTCAGCACCCGCACTATAAGACGACACCCAGCGTATAAGACGAACCCCGACTTTTGAGAAGATTTTCCTGGATTAAAAAGTAGTCTTATACGCCAGAAAATACAGTATGTGTTTTTCCTTTAATATAGGCGGCAATTCATTTTACGTATACATCCCAACCACCTTCTTTCCTATTAAAACAAATATTTGAGTCTGTTAAAACCCTAAATCCACATGCTCTGAAAATACGAGTGCATGTATATTACAGTGAACATTTAAGACCCCCCCCAAAACCAAGCAATATTTTGTTTAAGTGCCAATATTAGAAAAAATACATTTGTGTATATTTTTGAAGGTACGAGGGCCTTCTGGCAGTTCCCTCATTGCGAGAAGCAAAGCTACAGGGAACCAGACAGAGGGCCTTCTCGGTAGTGGCGCCTGCCCTGTGGAACGCCCTCCCATCAGATGTCAAAGAGATAAACAGCTACCTGACATTTAGAAGACATCTGAAGGCAGCCCTGTTTAGGGAAGTTTTTAGTGTGTGACATTTTAATGTATTTTTAATCTTTGTTGGAAGCCGCCCAGAGTGGCTGGGGAGACCCAGCCAGATGGGTGGGGTACAAATAATAAATTATTATTAATTATTATTCCAATTAACAGTGCATTGTACCCCTTCTCCCTACATGGATGGCTGGGTGATGGGGGTTGGATGGTGCGCATATGCTTTTCCAAGATGATGGAGCGCCATTGCTGGTGTGGCGGCTCCCCATGTGTGGGAGAGCTGCTGATGGGAGAGGGAGAGTCTGTACGGATCTTCCCATCTGTGGAAGGACTGGGGAGGAAGAATGTAGAGGGGAACTGGATTGTCCTCTAACATAGTTAACTAGGAAGTGCTTGAGCAGACAGATATCTAAGAAAAATAACCAGAAATAGAACTTTAATGACAAATGTATTTAAGGAAACTCTTCTAAAATAGAGTTCCTTATTTTTTTCACTGGAAAGATCTCTGTGATTCTTTGGTGGCATGCAAATGAATGGCAGAACAGAACAAGATGTGTTTCAAATGGGAGAATAGCCACCAGAATAACAAGAGAGCGCGATAGGAAAATATTTTTAATAACTCCATGCGTGCCTGCTGTTTGATTACAATAGCAGATTAGGGCTAAGTATGCTATCTTGACTCATTATTTTCTGGCAGCAAACATTAATTAGAAGGCAAAATGTCTTAGGAGTAGGCTTGGATTCACTCTCTGTCAAACTTCTTTCTAAAATTGAAAAAAAAAGAAAAAGACAAATTTAGGATGCATGATCTGTAAAGATTTATAACCACCTCAGCCCTTGAGCTGCAAACAGATATATTTATTACTGGCAGCTGTTATGTGCTGGAGTGCATTCATGTCTTCATATCACTTCATAATTTGTTAAGCTCAGATCCAGGAAAATATGTTTACTAGTGTGTTTTGCCCTCCTCACAGTGCTGCACTGGTAAACAACTCTTGTGTTGGTAAATCACACATTAGTTGCATTCTGTTGACACTTCTTTTAATGACTATGGGAAATCTAGAGCGATACTCCAATACTGTATTATGTGGGAGATGGTGTGTGTGGCAGAGGGGGATAGCAAAGGCAACAAACAGTTCGGCTGTTAGATCTAATGCTAAAGTAAAGCTGAGAAACTTGATAAGTTAGGAACGTTTTAATTTTGCGTTGATGCATCGCTTCTGTTTTCCCTAACCAATTACCAGCCATTTATCAGTCAGCTGTGCAGTGGGGGGGATTCAAACCACAAGAAAGAGCCAGTATTATCGTAGCAAGGCAACAGATGACAAGATAAGTGGCACCTTTTTGAAAGGTTCTGCAGTTAAATGGGACTGGAGAAGAAGATGCAATGGGCTTAAAGCACCAGCTATTAGAGGACGGGAGGTTTTGTGTTAGCATTTTGCACAGATTTTAAGGGGGAGAGTTTACTAATGTATTTTTTATTTGCATGAGGATGTTGAGGCATTTTGATAAGGGCAGAAAGCAAAACACTTAAGTTAAGAAAACAGGCAGAGGCTACCGGTTTCCAGGATCTGGTTTACATAGTTTGAGTACACAGCATACAGGTGCACATGCCCTGTTCTTGAGAGTCCCATGTGTTTGCTGATTGGGTAGAAGCCACCTGGTATTAGCCAACCCACCCTCTCAGTGGATGACTGTGACTTATTTCTGTGATTGCCACATCTCTTGTGAGATAGGAGCTCACACACCCGTGTGAGACAGCCACATGCTGTATGAACCAGGGATTGACAAATCTCTCCATTTTGGCTCCCTTGGTTTCTCATTTTTCCAATCTTAAATTCAGTTCTCTACATATTTGAGGCAATTTGGGGTTTAAAAAGCCGCAAACTAATGAAAATTCACCAGCGTTTTAGTGTGACTTTCTCTAAATTTTTGACTAATGTGCAGATTTTTGCAAGGAATTTTCCCTGCAAGGATCCATGTTATTATTTCCACTACTATATTCATTTGTGCACGTTTCCCTAATATATGTGTTTTTCTACACATTACTTACGGTAGTTGGAAAACTGCATTGGAAAATCTGGATACGTATGAATTTCAAATGATAGCTTTGTTTCTGTTTGTTTATTGTTAGGCAGTTTTGCATGAAAATGCAAACCTAATCAAATTCTTCCTCCATCCCTAGTTGTGGACCTGTGATTAGTAGATTTGGTACAGATGTGGTGAGAACATTTAAATAGGGGAACACCAGCAACTATCCCCCTTCTAGAAATCCTATCTACTCCTGCACTTAGGGGTTGATCACCCCTTTAGGCTTCCCAGAGTGCTAGCAAATTATGGAGTCAAAGATAATGTTGACAGTCTGCATCACACTCCATTCTTCCAACCTGCTGCCTCCTATAACAGGGAAGCTCAGGCAGCTTCATAAAAGAAGTTATCGAGTACATATGTCTGACCTTGGCTGGCTGGCGATTGCTCTGTTTGGTCTCTGTTCTATGTCTATCCCTACTCTGTTCCTGGCTCCGAGCCGCACTCCATGCTAAATCGGGTCCACCCTCAAAGAGGGCACGTGTTGCAGTGTGGCCTGGCAACCAAACCCTTGTGTTGTGAGTGGGAACGTTTGGACAGCCACAACACCCTATTGGTAGGTCCCTCGATGCTGGATGTAATCAGACCAATGGGACACTAGCAAAACGGATCGAGGGACCTACATAAGCTCATGCACATGTCTCTGAGCTTCCTCTTTAGGCCAGTGCATCGGAACACCCGCCCACCTCTCCCTATATTTAGGGCTTGCGTTTGACCTTGCTATTCCGTCGTGTGTCGTCTGTCATTGGGACAGGGGCACGGCAGGAATTTCCCCCACTTGGCTGATTGGCTGTTGCCAATTGGGTTTCACCTGCCGTGTAGCAAATCGTCACAACTTGTAAGGTTGCGGATAGGCTCTGGTTCAGGTGATAGGGGTGGCAGAACGCTCTAGCCATCCCTATGCGAAGGGCATTACGTTAAAGGAATCCAGGGACTCAATGGTTTGGTCAACCCTGAGAGGGGTTGTGCCCATGCCTGAGTCCAGGGGGACATCTGGGTGGTGGACTAGCATGACCCCACTTTCCGCTGTTCCAGGTGTCTACCGTAGGCTGACCTATGCTGGAACCCTGGGTCAGTGCTACCTGCCACGGTGCAGGGAGTTAGTCGAACCAGAGCCTATGCAACCACTCACTTGCTGTAATCAATAAAGTTGTGGCCTAAATTCTGCCAAAAACCAAACCAAAAATTTGAGTCTTGTCTGAATTTATTTAAGGGGGAGGTTAAAGGTCTACACACGCAACACCAAATCACTCTGCTTTCTAGCAACTCCTTTCCTAAAGAGCTCCTGTTTGCCAACAAGAGCCTTGTCTATTTTCAGACGTTTCAGTGGGTTTGGTACTCTGGTTGTGTTTAGTATGGTAATAAGACCACAACAAAAATACAATTCTCTGCATTTCTTACTTAAAGAATCATGACTGCATGACAGAAGTGTAGGCTAACTGATTTAGGCTGCTAAGAACTTATTTCCAAGCAAAACTTGAAAATTAATCTCATCTCACGCAGTTCTGACTCTCAGTTTAGATGCTTTTAATAATATAATTTCCAGCCTCTTCTTAAATAGTCTATCCCTTTGTCTCATAAAAGAGGACTGATTATACAAATAGTCTATCACTGCCTTAACACGTGGGTAAACTTGGTCAAGGGTAATATTTTAAAATATCGGAACAAATCCAGGTTTGAACTCAGACTAGCCCTTTAATTTAGCCACTCGGGGAAAGTGACAAACCTTAAAGCACAAGCCAGACTCTTTGGCACAAATAATCAAAACAGCAGCTCTCACTGGAGATTTAATTTCAGCTCTGTAATTGAAAATGGCCCATGCATTACTCTCTATAAATTGCAGAACGAAAATGATACCCTTAAATGACTCTGCCTTCATTTAAGTAGTGACCTGTTCATTAGCACTGTGAAATGAAATAGAAATCCATTTTAGTTTTCGAGACTATTTAATTTTGTTGTAGATAAAAGTCAGCAAAACAGGACATCAACATTATTTCCCTCCCTAAATTGTACAAAATTCCCACAGTCTTCCTTCACCTTCTTCACCCCAGTGGAAAGCATTGCATCTATTAATATACTGGCCAACTTTATCCCTGGTTTCAGCTAAAGTCAGGTGTAAATGCCCCCCAAATTGGCTGAGCAACAGGGCCTCTATGTTTATAAACACTGTGTTGAGGGTAAGATCATGACTGCTTGGCATCAGACCTGAAGAAACTAAACAGCACGGAGGAAAAGAGCTTTTTAGCATTAGTTTTGAAAGGGAAATACTGATTGTGCAGTCTCTCAGAGAGACTGGAAGATTTACTTACATATTACATTATTCAAAACTTCTCTATAAAAATTTCAAGGTGACTTAACCAAAGATGAATTATAATGCAGTCTGAAATCTCGAAACAAACTGATAAGAGCAATGAACTAGTCCCTATTAAAATATCACAACAGATTTAAATATGCATTAACCAAACTAGAAATGCTTCTAACACAAGAAAGTCTTTACCTGGTGACCATCAGCTTTTTCATCCTATTACTGTAAAGTGTTGCTTAGTTTGCATTTGCACAGTGCAATAGCAAACCTGTGTCTCCCACAATTTCTCCTTCCTCCTTTTTTCCTGGCTCTGCTCCTGTTTCTTGTGCTGCTGCTGCACAAATGTTTCTAGGGTAGACAAGAGGCACATTATTGTTACACCTGAATGGTGGGAGTGGTTTGCTCTGCAGCACCGATTTTGGGCGCTTCCACACTGTCACCATTTTGGGGTGGTATTCCGTCTCATGCTGGCACTTTCAGGTTGCACAATTTTAGTTGATTAGAAGGTCTTGGGCAATAAATTTGCTCCCCACTCAATGGACGTTTTCACAATTGGTTGTTACACCTGTAGTGATGAGGTGGAGGAAGAGAGAGGGCTGCAAGGACTGAGTTCAGGGTGATCTTTGGGGTCACTATGAGGGTGATGCTGGAAGTTTGCTTTTGTGCCTGCGACCATATTTGTCTATGCCGGTTCCTTTCATGGTTGTTACCAGTGTTGATGTTGCTTATTTGTCATGGGGTTATTGGGAATTACTGGAGGGAAATAGTTTTATGCTTTGCAGTATGAGATCCAGCACTGGTATAAAACTGGGTCCCTCACAGTGGGAGGGAAGTATCTGATTGTTCAAAGGGCATTTGGTGTTCACTGATATGAACAGTCCATTAATTTTGTATTCTTGTTGGTGATCAGTTGTAGGAACAATATAGGTGTGTAGTCAGTTATATACTGGCTTATAAGGTAGTGAATCATTGTAGTGATTGTGTAAATGGATGGTGATAGTGACATGGTGTGAGTGTTGTGCGAATATTGCGTTTTATTTTGGTTCAGAGTTTGTATCATGCTGCCTAGTATATTTCTCTGGAGCTTATTCAGATAGAAAAACATATGGTGTATTTATGTATTTGGATTTTTCTTATTGCAAATCAAATGCAATTGTGCTGATTGTATATTTATGTACAGTGGAACCACGGTTGTTGAACGCCTCCGTAAAGTTTTGGCTTTTGAACGCTGAAAACCCGGAAGTAACTGTTCCGGTTTTCGAATGATTTTCAGAAGCTGAACTTGCTACACAGCTTCCATTTTGAGTTCCCCTATTGTATTGAGGCTTCCGTATTGAGTTTTCTGTTTTCGAACATTTCGGAAGTCGAAAGGTCTTCCAGAATGGATTACGTTCGAAAAGCGAGGTTCCACTGTATTTTGCTTTTACTTATTGTAAACTGCTTTGTAGGTAATAAATTGGCTGGCCAAACAAATGAACAGATAGTAGCCCCACAATATTAGTGGTAAATGTGTATCTTGATGAATGTGGTCCTCATGTGTTAGATAACATCAATCATAATACAACATTAGTTAAGCACTTTGAAATCCCATTGCTTTCATGGAAGTGAGGCTCTATCAATGGCTACTAGCTGTGAAGGCTAAGCTGTGTTTCCACAGAAGAGGCAGCAGTGCTTCTGAATACGATTTGCAGGAAGTCACAGGAGGGGAGAGGGCTCTTGTGCTTGAATCTTGCTTGTGGGTTTTCCCGAGGTATCTGGTTGGCCTCTGTGAAAACAGGATGCTGAACTAGATAGTCCATTAATTAGCCTGATCCAGCAGACTCTTCTTATGAAGAGATTTGAAGCATATCCTTATCTATCCTATGGACAGTTCAACTTCATGATTTTTTTCTTCTTCAGCTGGATTGCACCCATAGTTGTAAAAATATATTGTGAGTAATTTGACTCTGGTTTGACAATTGCAGAATTCCCGATTCCATTATGAGATTTGAGCAAGTATAATATGTATTGGTTGAGCAATTTTAATGAACCAGCTAAGTCATGCTATGCTTTTCACAGTAATGCATATGTTTCAGAGAGCTTAGATGGAGAACCAAATTTGGAACTGTATAACTTTAATTATTATTTGAAAGTTATAATCATAAGTTACTCAAAGAAAAAACAACGCACTCAATATCGAAGCGCTGTTGCAGCAAATCATTATAGTTACATGGTGTTAGATGGATTCTAAATTTGTCTTATTTCTATGGTGGTGATGCTGCTACCGAAATTAGAACTATACAGATTGAGTGATCTCTTTGAATTGTCAATCAAGCTTTCTATTAATATGTAGTAATGGAATTATGAATGACAGGTCTGAAATTGGATATTTAACATTTTGTTAATTGATTTTTAACATTCTTGCACCATGGAAGTTCATGCACCAATATTTTCATTTTGCTGAGGTTTGTATCCATGATGTTGTGTGTTAAATGTAGATTATTTCATTGTAATGCTGCACTTATTAGTGCAACAAGCCTTGGTTCAGATCCTGATCTGGCGCTTTAGAAAAAACAGTCCACCTTGACCCAGGGTGCTTTGTAGGCTGCCTGATTCAGCTTGAGGTCTGCCCATGTATACTTTGCTCCCCTTTATTTTCAGGTTTTTTTTTTAAGGCTTTTGTATTTTCCCTTTTGGCAGCAGCTGATGAAATTTTAGGCATGGTAGGCCATTGCAGAGTGGATAATGCCTGCTGAACTACAAGCAAATAGGTCCAGGGACTTTCATGCTGGACACCTCTGAAGTGTGTTCTTTTTTCAAAAGAAGGAAACATTTATAATTTTAAATTTGGGGCAGAATTGGGTGATTTGCAAGCAAGGTTGCTCCTTCTGAGACTATAAACCCTGCCACATTTCAGAAGAATACTTGGAGCTGACCACTGTGAGAACAACAGGATGCTGGACTCGATGGGCCATTGCCCCGATCTAGCAGGCTCCTCCTAGGTTCTTATGGAGTGGCTTTCCTGCAAGGGTAGCCATTGAAGTTTTGGGGTGGGTAGTAACTCACTCTCAGCCTAACCTACCTCACAAGATTGTTGTGAGGATAAAATGGGGAGTAGGAGAACTATGTTCACCACCTTGAGCTCCTTGGAATAAATGGGAGCGATGAAGGTAATAAAGAAAGAAATGCTGAGGTAGATAGATAATGGCCATAAACACAAACAAGCTGAGGTGTGAATTTGTGGCCCGAATTCAAATCCCCACTCTGCAGTGAAGCTCTTTAGTGAATAGCCCGGTGTTGACTACTTCCCAGCCAGAGCCTACCTCCTTTGGTTGGTTGTGAGGAGAATCCCATCTACAGCATCCCGAGGCTTGGATACAGTTGTGAATAACGGTGGCAGCCTTGTGTTGATGCTGATTCATCTTATTTCTAAATCTAGTTTCAGTATATTCTAGAATGAGAAGCAGTCCAAGGACTAGCATGTTAATAAAATTAGTACATGGCATTCAGGAGGCCTCTCCTGCCACTGCTTTTTAGCCCTTGTTTGTCATCTTAGATCACAACGATGCAATGATATCAGAAGTTGGAATGAAATAAATTCTCTTGCCATGCTCTAGATTTGCCTACTGATTTCTTTAGCCACCCTGTCTCTTGACTAGCTATTCTGACCTCCTCCCTCCTCCTCCCTAAAGCTGCTTTTGATCTGAAGCACCATGAACATTTCTTAGGGTCCCCTCTGTGATGATCATCTCTGGCCCCTTCATTCATCTTTCATGCCTTTGGAGTCCCTGTCTCTTAGGGTTCCCTGAGTCCCGGGACCACTTCCTAGCCCTTAACCTACATCATGTGAGATTTTAATTCCAGCCAAACTGACAGCTCTCCCTTGCCACACAGAAGCTGGATTGCAAACCTTATTGTTTCTTGAATATCTGAATTTTCCGTGCCGCCATACCAGCTTAGGCAATCAGTGTCAGAGGCGTCACCACCACAAGTACACACTCGCATTGGTTGATCTTACTCGGAAGAAACGAGGGGGTACTCCTTAAGAGGGCACATTTTAAATCAGTCCAATTAAACGCAATGATTCATACTGGGAACATGAGATGCTATTGCAACACTTATAACCCCAATTACAAGTTTTGAGTGTTTTGCAAATACTCCAGGCAGGAATTCTTTAAAAAAAAACCCACAAAACTTTAAAAAAGCTATATTCTATTGTGACAATCAAGTACATACATTTTTTATTTTATTTGTGTGAGTTTTAACTACCTTAAAAGTAGCAAATTGTTTGGTAGCCTCTCCAACCTGATAGTGACCTTCACAACTTGGCTGTAAGAGTAACTCCCTGTAGCAATTATGCAGCTTTTATCTGTAGTGCTATTAAAAAAAACACACCACAGTGTTTTAAATGAGGTGGCAGCACAGAGTGCATTGTTAATGAGTTGCCACATTGTCGCAGACAAGACACTGTACTTTAACTCTGAACAGAGAAGACGTAATTGGGGAGAGAGAATAATGCGAAGACGCTCGGCTCTGTCTGAGGGTTCTGTACATTAAATGACATCTGCTGAAAAGATTTCTTTCTGGGTTGGTGCTGTGGCAGGTTTTGCCACAGAAGAACAATACTAGCTGTGAATGGAATTTGCTCATGCTATGTAAGAATGCTTTCTTTGCCTGTTCTCTTTGTGGCAATGGCCCTGACTGAAAGCATTGGCTATAAAATAATAATGTTAGGGTGAGATTGTACAGTAAATTTTGATGGGCAAATGTTCCCTTGCTATTGACTTCCTTTCATAGTTCTTCTGTGGTTTAATCACTGGCATCCCATATTGAGGAAATTGAGTATAAATATTCTTCTCATATTGATGAAACTAAGAATCACCCTTGTAAAATATGGCCTTGCAACTGTGCTTGTTACCTCAGCTTGTGGCATGAAAAGCAGGTGTTTGTGCTGTAACTTGGGCCTTTTTCCAGGTGCAGTTTTTTTAAATGTTTCCAGAGATTTACTGAACTCGGCTGCATGGTAGGAGGACTCTGTGAGCCCAACATGCACATGCAGGAAGGACTGTAGTCTGGTAGCAGAGTATCTGTTTTTCATACAGAATGTCTCAGGTTCAATTCCCAGCATTTCCATGTAGGGTTGGGAGAGACCTGTTACGCATTCAGTGGTCTGTGTTTGCCTGAGCTTGAGTCTAGACTAAGGATTCTCAGCCCCTGTGTTCTGATTTGATACATGATATCCAATCACAGAACATTTCAGGATTTGGGCCTCTGCCATTGGCCCTTAAAATCTGAGTTATGATTCGCAGCTTGGAAGTTTAGACAGCCAATCACATTGGGATTGGGAGTTGCCCAGGCCTTCAGAAATGTATATAAGCAATAATTTGAGTAAACAAATTAGTACGGCCAATTTATTGGCAGATGGATAAAGGCTCAAACAAGTAGTACTTGAGAATGTTAAATAAAGGATAAGATATGCGCATAGTTGGAAAGAAATTAACAGAATGTAATATATCTAAGATTGTGAAGCAAAGAGTGAGGGGGGAGGGGAGGGGTATAGAGGCTGTTTTTAGTATTTTTTGTTTAATTTTTATTTTTTTTATTTTTTTATTTTATTTTTATTTTTCATTTTTCATTTTTATCTTTATTTGTGTTGTTTTATGTACAAAGAAATATTACACTGATTAAAAAAAAAAAGAAAGAAAAAGAAATGTATATAAGCAGTTGCTTTTGCCCCTGTTGTCCAGTTCTGTTAGCTCAATAAAGGTTCTTGCTGTTATCACTGTGTCTTGCCTGGTGGGAACCCACCTACACTTCAAGACCCTTGCCTAGAACCCCAGAGTGTATGCAGTACTGAGCTAGATGGAACAATATAAATCAGCTTCCCTTGTTTCATGCAGGCTTGTGGAGGCTGGCTCACGCAGCACTAAGCCATAGTTTCACATTCCCTTAAAAACCAGGCCATTTTGTAATGTGACACTCAATCTTATTTTTCGTCTTAATTTGTCTTACTTACTCAGTGGCCCAAATCCAGCATTTCGCAAGTAGAATTCTGCTCATGCACTGAGATGTCTTCCTCTGAACATCCCCACGTGCACAGACAGTGCTGGATGCAACCTACTAGGTGATATCCGACTACATTATATTCACAGTGGGACCCGGTGAAATCAGTGGGTTAACTAATATAAATTCATTTATTTCAAAGGGTCTGCTCTCAGTAAGACTTAGTTGAATTCAACCCACTATATTGAAAGCACAGTATGCATTGCAAGTACAGCAACCCATTGTATTGCTGGTGGAGAATGTGGTGGCTAGGTTGCTTGTGGGGGCAAGTTACTACCAGCCTACAACACTTTGCTTGCGGTATTTTCATTGGCCAGTTTGCTGCTGGGCCTAGTTCAAGGTGTTGGTACTAACATATGGTATATGTCCCTATAAAGATCAGGAGAAGATTACTTGAGAGATCACCTTATAAACCCAGTAAATTGATGCAGTCTGCAGGAGAATTTCTCTTGCAAGTTCCAAAGTTCTAAGAAGCCTGCTCCACAATAACTCAGAGCAGGGCTTTGAATGTGGCTGCCCCTGTTCTGCCGCTGCCAAGATACAAACAGCTCCCACTTTCTGGAAACGAGTGAAGACATTTTTGTTCCAACAGGCTTCTCCAGCTGGATAAAATGAAGCCTTACTGCAAATGTCTACTTGTTAGAGTTTTAGTGTTGCTTTAAATATATCCGTTTCTTTCGTGTTTTTAACTGTTTTTAATTAAGTGCAAATTGCATCAAGATGGTGATTTAGAAAGCAAATAATAAAGCAACAACAATGCATCTTACAGGATTCAGAATATTTGGGCTTGGTGTGCCCCTCATCTGCCTCTTCTGTATTCCTTCCTTCCTTCCTTCCTTCCTTCCTTCCTTCCTTTTCTTTTGTATGTTTTTTTTAAAGAAATCAAAAGGTTTTAAAAAGAGTTCCTCTTTTTTAAGGAAGAAAAGAAAATACAGGTCTTGAGGGCCTTCTCGGTAGTGGCACCATCCCTGCAGAATGCCCTCCCTTCAGATGTCAAGGAGATAACTTTGAGAAGACATCTGAAGGCAGCCCTGTATTGGGAGGTTTTTAATGTTTGTTGTTTTTATTATGTTTTTAGATATGCCAGATGGGTGGGGTAATAATAATAATAATAATAATAATAATAATAATAATAATAATAATAAATGTTATTATTATGTTCCCAATGCTATGAAAGCATGTAACATACAGCCTTGTTCAGAAGCCCTGTGGGTGAAATGATGTTTGTTTGTTTTTCTTTAAAAAATGTTTTGATGAATCTCCTGCACTAATACTGTATTTCACTGGCTAACTAATGGCAAATTAAAGCTAATAAGGTTTGAGATAGATTAATCAGATGGAGTAGAATGCCTTTTGGCAAGGGTAATTATAATACACAATTTGTAATTAACAGTCAGAATGGTTGTTTGCAGCATCCTGATTATGAAGAATTAGAGGTGTGTGGGGACTCAATTAAGCATGGTGTGGCTGGGTTATAATTCAGGGATAGTAGCTCTCACCCAGAACAGAATCAAACTCAAGGAGTGCCTGCTCACGTTTAGTAGGCTGCCCCACTGCGAAAATGCTCTCAAACTCTGGACAGCCTTAGACAGGGCATGACAGCAAGTGTGGTCTAGTGAGGGTGGTTCCACTCCTTTTCCTCCTACCAGTATCAGTGCTTGATTTTGTACACCTTAGTAAGGCTTTAGTCGTAAAGCCTGTTAAAAGCAAATGTCCTTAAAAGTGATTGAAAGTGACTGCAGAATCCACATCTTACCTGTAGATACCTACACATCATTGGTTGCATTTTAAGTCACAAGGACTTTGAAGGCACTCCCCTGGGTGCAAATATCACACAAAAGCTTGTCAATAAATTAAGAGCACGGGTAGGCAACCTAAGGCCCGGGGGCCGGATGCGGCCCAATCACCTTCTCCAGGGGTCAGCAACATTTTTCAGCCGTGGGCCGGTCCACCGTCCCTCAGACCATGTGGTGGGCCGGACTATATTTTTTTTTTGGGTGGGGGGAGGGAATGAACAAATTCCTATGCCCCACAGATAACCCAGAGATGCGTTTTAAATAAAAGCACACATGCTACTCATGTAAAAACACCAGGCAGGCCCCACAAATAACCCAGAGGTGCATTTTAAATAAAAAAATCTCATTCTACTCATGTAAAAACATGCTGATTCCTGGACCATCCGCAGGCCAGATTGAGAAGGCGATTGGGCCACATCCAGCCCACGGGCCTTAGGTTGCCTACCCCTGGCCTTCTCAATCCAGCCCGTGGACAGTTCGGGAATCAGCGTGTTTTTACATGAGTAGGATGAGTCATTTTATTTAAAATGCATCTCTGGGTTATTTGTGGGGCATAGGAATTCGTTCATCCCCCCTCCCCCCCAAAAAAAATAGTCCGGCCCACCACATGGTCTGAGGGACAGTGGACTGGCCCATGGCTGAAAAAGGTTGCAGACCCCTGATTTAGAGTGTCCCCACCTCTTTCCTCAGTGATTATTCTCTCACTGCCAAGGTCCATTATTGATCCACACATTAACAATTGACCATGCCCCCTTCAGTCCCTGCCAAGTAAGCCTGAAAACTATTCGATACTGCCTTGTTTGCAACCAGAATTGTATGTGATGAGCCAATAAGTGCATTTCAAAGCATTTAGAATTTGTTGTTGCTTAAGGCACTGACTCTCCCCCGCAATTAATGTTGATATATGTAGTTAGCGATATTTTGATTTTGGGTATACTTATTCAGAGCAGTATGAGGAGAGATTCTCACTCAGTTGTAGAGCACATTCTCTGCCTGAAGAAAGTCCTAACCTCAAACTTAGGCATCTTCAGGACGGTAGAACTGGAAAGATCACTGTCCAAAACCTGAGAGAACCACAGCTAGTCAGTTTAGATCTGCCTTCCCCAATCTGGTGCCCTCCAGCTGTTTTGGACTGAAACTCCCATTGGCCCTAGTCAATATAGCCAATGGTCAGGGATGATGGGAGTTGTAGTTCAAAATTTTGGGGAGGGCACCAGGGATTCAGCTATGCAGCTGCAAATACGTTTTAAGTGTATTAAATGTCACATTCTACAAATGTAACACTAGATGATGGTGAGCTAATGGGAAATTCAATATATATATTTTAAACAGTTTCTTAAAAAAGCATTTTCACAGGGGTTTTTATATATGTCTAGATTCAACCCAGGTTGGAGAAGATGAGTACAGAGAATACTGAGCTGGATGGGCTGATTATCTTCTATCTTCTTTAGAAGACATCTGAAGGCAGCCCTGTATAGAGAAGTTTTTAATGTTTAATTATGTTTTAGTATATGCTGGGTGGGGTACAAATAATAAAATTATTATTAAATTATCATTATTATTGACTTTGTATAAGGCAGCTTGATATGACCATCTAATTGACAGCAGTATTTCGGAGTCTCGAGGGGAGGTCTTTCCTAGCCTTACCATGTGAGACTTTTCCAAGTTGAGATTCAGCTTGGAACATTTTACATGGGGGGCAGGGAATCTACATTAAAATTACCAGCTGAGGTCTTCCTCCAGCTGTACCCATCTGCTGAGATTCACAGGGACATGGACTTTTCTGTTGTGGCTCCCTGGTTGTGGAATGCATTTTATATGCCAGGGGAAATAATTGTATATATCAAAGCCTTTTCAATATGGATGGCTGTTGGTTCTTATTTGAGTAGTGTGACTTAAATAATAATAATAATAAAATAATAATAATAATAATAATAATAATAATAATAATAATAATAATATCTGTCTTGTATGTTAATTTGCTGCTGTTGTTAGCCTTTGTACTGGTTTTTAATGTTTGTTAAAATACCTTGATGGAAAGGCATGGTTACAAAAACAAACAAACCACCCCCTAATAAATAAATATTCTTTATAATGGAGTTGCTGTGGCAGATAGGCATTCCTCTGGTAATTGCCAGCAATGTTGGTAACCACCAACATAAAAGGAGCAAATACACTTGGATTCTGCAACTAATGGGATTCTGTACCTGCTTATGGTTAGTTGAACTGGAAGAAGTTGATTAGTGAGAACAAGCAAGGCTTCAATAAGCAGCCTTCAGGGGTGTGAGGCGAGTTCCCTAATAACTAGGAGTTCTCCAATAAAGTCATTGAACACAAGCTAAACTGACATGGGCGTTCTTTAATTGAAACAAGAGAATTTGTGCTAAGGGGATGCTCCCCTAACAGGATTCAGAATTATTTGAGAAGCACTTGAGTGCCAACAGCAACCGTCCAATAAGTGGCATCTTCATGTCAGTTTGTAACAATTAAGATAATTAATGCTGTATTTTGCATTACTTTCTCCTACAGAGAACACACTGTATCGACATTGATCTCAAACGTCCTGCTTAATAAGTGTTCGGAAAATTTCCTCTTTTTCTTCTTCTTTTTCTATTTCCAGCTCTCCTATATGCAACGATTTTTGGTAATGTAACAACAATATTCCAGCAAATGTATGCTAATACAAATAGATACCACGAAATGCTAAACAGTGTCCGGGACTTCCTGAAACTCTATCAAGTGCCCAAAGGTCTGAGTGAGCGTGTGATGGATTACATTGTTTCTACCTGGTCAATGTCCAGAGGCATCGATACAGAAAAGGTGAGCTGTCTTGATGTTGGAAAGCTACCATCAAATAAATGCTTTCTCGCTATTCTTTACTTGTAGATGCTATTCTTCGCTACTGTTTATTGGGTTGGTTTTTTAAAAAAAATCTCAGTTTTCCTTATATCAAATTCAACTTTGTCAAATGTAGAGATGTCTGAGTTCTCTGAAGTTTTCTCCACATACTGGCTTTGTAATTTTCAAATTTTCATTGAGAAAAATATGGGGAAATTTGAAGAATGTTGCAATGCAACCCAGCAGCGCAGATTTCTTTCCCTCCTCACCTCTTCCTCCGTTCGTCCGTTGCCCATTGTGGTGGCTAATACAGCCAGGAGAATTTGGGAGATGTAGTTATCTAAGGGGTTTCTGTATTTGGGAAGGACATGATATATCAGCGGTGATGAAACTTAGCAGGTCTTTATATGAATGGGATGTTACGGCCGCAGACCAATATTTCTCTGGATGTTACAGCCACAGACAGAGTTCTCCTCTGACAGCAGCCCTGATGAGAAAATGAAACCATTCCCTCAATTGTCCAATGAAGAGATATCATCACAGGCTGGAACCCCAAGCCCTAGAAGAAGCCAACTGTAGAAGATCTAACTGACCAGATTCACAATGGGGGGGGTGGAGGTGGGATTCTAGTCAATTAATACCTATAGCCCAGGCTATAAAGATCTGCTAGTTGTTCCAAGACACAGCGGAGGCAAGTCACATATTCTGTCTCAGCTGGTGGATCACAAACAGGTCCTGAAACCCACATCTATGTAGGTCCCTCTCCAAGGTGCTGATTCTGCTTTGCCTAGCCTTCCATTACTATGCCTGCTACTATTCATATACTGTCCTTCATCTGAAGATCTCAGGGCTCACAAGATAAAAGCACAAATACTTGCAATAGTGGGCATCCCCATGGAACTGGACACCCGTGAACCCTATGAATGGTGCCTTGAGTGCATTCTGTGTGTACTAAATAAACAAATCCACAAATCCACGAAAATAGCTTCTCTGGCTCAAAATTGTTGGTGAATTTTAGTAAATATGAATGCTGTTCCTTCAACTGTCACCTGCTTCCACACCCTAACTCCTTGTCAGAGAGGGCAAGTCCCTGCCCATTGCATATTCTCTGTGCAGAATAATTGAACTATGGAACTCGCTGCTGCAGCAGGCAATAAAGGCCACCAATTTGGATGGCATTGAAAGAGGGTTAGACAAATTCATAGAGGATAAGGCTATCAACGGCTGCTGACTGGGATAGCTGTGCTCTGCGTCCACGGTTGGAGGCAGCAATGCTTCTGGATACCAGTTGCTGGAAACAGCTGTGTGGGTGAGGGCTCTTGTGCTTGAATCCTGCTTGTGGGTTTCCTGTTGGCCACTGTGAGAACAGGATGCTGGACCGCATTGTCCATTGCTTGATCTAACAGGCTCTTCTTATGTTCTCATGCAACATATCTATTCAGTCATGACTTGAAAGGCATCCTCACTTTCCTCTATTTAACATCTTTTCTTTATTTTTATTTTTTTTTAACTTCATTAGCTATCCTGAGGGTTGGGTGTCTTCATCTTGGCCGCAAAAGGTGGGCTAATTTTAAAACAAACTTCTGCCCTGTTGCACCAAAGGCATTTTCATGTGAAGAATGCAAAGGTGATTGAATCACAACTATCCATTTTCACCTTGAAGAATTGCTTTAATAAATATAAAGAAATATTCAATTCTTAGACTATTAAAAGAGATATATTCTGATAGATTTCTGTAATTGACATATTCATATCATAGGCAGTGGAGTTTAGCATCTGTTTTAAAAAAAGGCCTATGTTGATAGCAGAGGCTAACAAATTTAAGACTTGAGTAATGACAATACCAGTCCATAAATTCTAAAGTCCAATTCTCAAGCTCCACTGAATTTGCATACAAACACAGCTTCAAGAACATTGTGGAATGAATAAATCAGAATGTGATTTCTACACTCCTGCACTGCTGTCACTACTGATGTGTGTCATGTAATATATCCCTCTAAGCAAATATTTTGAAGGTGAATTTATCCCCTGAATCACCATGCTTTTATTTTACCTACTTGGTGAGGTGCAGAGGGTATAGAGAAACTAAATCAGTAAAAGCTAATTTAAGCATTATTGATTTATTTTGCAAATGTAAGGTAAGGTAAAGGTAAAGGACACCTGGATGATTAAGTCCAGTTGAATTCAACTATGGGTTGCAGCGCTCATCTCCGCTTTCAGGCCAAGGGAGCCGGCGTTTGTCTGGAGACAGCTTTCTGGGTCAAGTGGCCAGCATGACTAAACCACTTCTGGTGCAATGGAACACCGTGATGAGTACCAGAGCGCACAGAAACGCCATTTACCTTCCCACCGCAGTGGTACCTATTTATCTACTTGCGCTGGTATGCTTTTGAATTGCTAGGTTGGCAGGAGCTGGGACTGAGCAACGGGAGCTCACCCCATCATGTGGATTCAAACTGCTGACCTTCTGATCAGCAAGCATAAGAGGCTCAGTGTTTAAACCACATTGCCACCTTAATGGGCTGAACAATTGAAACAAGCCATCACAACAGTTTTGGCTACATTTTAACATGTATGTTGATGAAAGGCAACAATGCTAGTATTTTATTGTTTTGTTGTAAATGATTACAAATAAATGATTCTTAGTTTTATGTTTTGTAAGCCACTTACGGTATAATTTGTCTCAGAAGGCAAGTGGTTGTTGTTGTGTAAATTTGAAAAAAAAGTGTTACCAGTATCATGAAGAGATTTGGCAGGTACCTTGTTTTTGATTTTCAGACATTTTCTTTTAGATGTTTTATGCTGAAAGGCCTATGTAACTGTTTAATTTTTTTGGATCAGCCAGACACTTTAACAATTGTTTTGTACCATTTTTATATTTCATTGTATATATTGCTATACATTGCCATTGTATGAATTGGCAGTATACAAATACTTTTATAAATAACATTAAAAATAAAAAAATTCTTTCCAGTAGCACCTTAGAGACCAACTAAGTTTGTTCTTGGTGTGAGCTTTCGTGTGCATGCACACTTCTTCAGACACTTCTTCAGATTTCGTGCATGCACACGAAAGCTCATACCAAGAACAAACTTAGTTGGTCTCTAAGGTGCTACTGGAAGGAATTTTTTTATTTTTTATTTTGTTTTGACTATGACAGACCAACACGGCTACCTACCTGTAACTTTTATAAATAACTATAAAATAAATCAGAAATCCTATGTTTCCCAAATAAGTTCTAGTTCTGCCCTTACCATTAAGCAAAGGTACATTAGACAAGCATATTAGTAAAACAAGTTTATTCTAAGGATAGTTGCCATAGTGGTAGCTGTCTTCTAGTTGCCCCAAGGCAATGGCAGAGGCCAGGATTTGTTGGGAAATTCCACATCTGAGTGTATTTTGAGAAAAAGGTTCTTCTTCTCTAGTGGAATAAAATTCATCAGCAATAAGCAAACTTTTTTTCCTAGGCATGTGAATGCTAGCAACTACTCTAAGATGTTATTGTGTTTGTCCACCGATGCAATGATACCACTCTTCTGCGCTGGTTTGACCATGAATGGAAATTGGCGGTTTCAATAAAAGGAGTTTTTAACAAAATGCAAATAAAACATAAACAGAATCCAACCAAAGTTAACCTCATTAGAGAGATTTAAGCATGTGCCAGGTCTTGGGTGTGAGCTACAATTTTGGGGGGGTTGGGAGATATAATCTTAGCAAGGCAGCCAATGTGTGTTTGGCCACATGTCTCTCTACTCCTGCCAGGTATGTGATGATGATTTGATACTGTAGGTTAATTGGTTTTCTCATGACAAATGATTTGAAAGCCCCCTGATCATATATACATTCCAAAAAGTTTAAGCATTTGTGTGCCGTTTCAATTGCATGCCCTATTTAAGTATATGATACGTATTCTGTTCTGTTCCTGGAAACGATGCCTTATGAGGAACGGCTTAGGGAGCTGGGTATGTTTAGCCTGGAGAAGAGAAGGTTAAGGGGTGATATGATAGCCATGTTCAAATATATAAAAGGATGTCATATAGAGGAGGGAGAAAGGTTGTTTTCTGCTGCTCCAGAGAAGCGGACACGGAGCAATGGATTCAAACTACAAGAAAGAAGATTCCACCTAAACATTAGGAAGAATTTCTTGACAGTAAGAGCTGTTCGACAGTGGAATTTGCTGCCAAGGAGTGTGGTGGAGTCTCCTTCTTTGGAGGTCTTTAAGCAGAGGCTTGACAGCCACCTGTCAGGAATGCTTTGATGGAGTTTCCTGCTTGGCAGGGGGTTGGACTGGATGGCCCTTGTGGTCTCTTCCAACTCTATGATTCTATGATTCTATTGATTTCACTGACTTAAAAAAACAAAAAACCTTTGACTATTATTTGGTAGTTCAGTATCTATCAAAAATGTGTTTGGCCTAAATAACTGTTTTCTTCTTGGTCTTGTACAGATACCTTCTGCCTTAATATTGAAGAGCTTTTTAATTTAATGTTGAGGCTGGTGCAGGAATTTCAGGGTCAATGAGGGTCGCACTTTGAAAACTAATTTTCAAACTTTGCACTCCCTGACAGATTCCTGTTTAACATTTGCAATTATAACTTCAGCAGCTGCCACCATTCCCAATAAGTCTTAATGATTACTATTAATTATTTTCTGTCTGCTATCTTGGCAGTTGGAGATGTTTCGGTTTATTTTATAAAAACAAACATCTGCTGAGCAGTGTCACAGCTTTCATGCACATAGGTAGATGTAGAGGATTCCAAATTCAAAGGCAAATAGCTAAAAGCAGGGCTGTTATTAGGGATTCACATCACTTAAGAGACAGATGGCTAGATCCCATTGCTGCAGCCACTTGTCCCAAAGAGCAAAGAAGCAGGGACAGGAATTTAGCCAATTGTAAGTTGGCTAGCCAACAGGAAGCCAAAATGAATCTCCTGCACAAGCACATGATGCTTTTTAAAGGAAAAAAAATATTGTCATAATGACAGCGCACAGTGGATGTAGCAGACTCAAATCTCTTGCAGAGGTTGATTCTTGTAATGTTGTCCCAGGTTCTGCAGATTTGCCCTAAGGACATGCGAGCGGACATCTGCGTTCATCTGAATCGAAAAGTTTTTAAAGAGCACCCTGCGTTTAGGCTGGCCAGCGATGGGTGTCTGCGAGCTCTTGCCATGGAATTTCAGACGGTGCACTGTGCTCCGGGGGATCTCATATATCATGCTGGAGAGAGTGTGGACAATCTTTGCTTTGTGGTTTCGGGATCCTTGGAAGTTATCCAGGATGACGAAGTTGTTGCAATTTTGGGTAGGTTCTCCCATTACATTCTGTCTTTGTGTTCACATTTGTGCACTAAATGACAATATTTATTCTGAAAGTGAATTCCTGTGTAGCTTCTTTCTTTCATTTTTGTTTTTTTTTTGTTTTTTGCTTTTTTTAATCAGCTGTTTTGTTTGAGTTTCGCTTAGGGATTGTTTTTATTGTAAATATTGTTTGGGTATTGAGATTTGTTACTAGGGGTGTCGGAAGCTGAACTGCAGTAGAACAGAAACACAGAAACAAATACAGGGTAAAGTGGAAAATTGTCAGCCACCTTGAGTTCCTCTGAAAATAATAATAATAATAATAATAATAATAATAATAATAATAATTAAATAAATAAATAAATAAATAAATAAATAATATGCACTATAGCTGGGGAGAAGCATACAGCTAGTGGTGGTCATCCATGATTTATAATTCATTGGAAGTAAGGGAACCATCCAGCCCTCTCTCCCCGCCCCCCATCCCATTTTGGATATATTTATTGCAATGCTATTGTTTAACACAGTATTTCCAGGCATCATTAACAGCATAGAAGCATTAAGGAACATTAAAACCTATTCTGTCAACCAAAGCCCAAAGCATTTTGAAATGTAGATTTGCTCTATTTTTAGCCAGAAAGTTCAGCCACACAGTGAGGCCACTAAGCACATAAAAAGGTTTTGCACTTCAACACAGTGGAAGCAAAGCAAGGAGGAAAAGACCATGTGATAACCCATAAGATGTAGATAAGTAACAAGGCTGATCCAGCCTTGAGGTGGTGATGTGATTCTGTCACACCTTTCTAATGGTAAAGTAAAATCTCACAGAGATGTGGTGCAGCGTCTGTTGCTCACATTAGCCTTGCAGAAAAACCAGCAGCCTAGCAACCTTAAATCTTTCAGAACAAATGTAGCTATCACTTGAAAGGAAATATACAGTCAGGAAAGAGAGAAGACAGAGCAATATACTATAGAGCAAACCCCTTAGATGTTGTCCCCCCCCCATTTCCTCCTTCCTTCCTTTTACTTAGGGAAGCTGCCTTGCATTTGTATCTGAATTGTATCTCTCTCTCAACTAGGTACCCAAAAGACTGCTTGTATTCTGGTTCAGCCAATTTTTATTTTATTTTATTTATTTATTTATTTGCAGGGTGGGGGCAGCAAATTCTTTGAAAGGCATATATAAATAGTCTCAGTCACAGTTTGGAGTCCTCCAGCTTGCTGACGTCTCCCTCTTCCAAGCCTGGTGCTGCCAACAGTCCCCTTTCATGTCGTCACCCTCTCCCTCCCTGAGTCTCTATCTGGCCTTTGGGGCTCTGTCCAGGCCCCATTCCTTCCCTAGGCCACACCTCACATCAGACCTTGCATTCTCTCCCTTCCTGGGTTTTGTTGCTTGGCTGGAATGTAATTCTGTAAGAGCGCCTCTTCCTTGCCTGGATTGACTATGCAGCCCCCAGAAGGTGGCCCAAGAGGGAATCATAGAATGATAGAGTTGGAAGGGGCCCTGAGGATCATCTAGGAATCTCAACTAAGGCATCCATGACAGGTGGCCATCCAATCTCTGCTTTAAATCCTCCGAGGAAGGAGGGTCCACAACCTCCTGAGGGAGACACTTCCACTGTCGAACAGCTCTTGGTGTCAGAAATTTCTTCCTGATGTTTAGTCGGAATCTCCTTCCTTGTAACTTGAAGCCATTGGCTTGGGTCCTAGCCTCTGGAACAGGAGAAAGTAAGCTTGCTCCATGTGACAGCCCTTTAGACATTTGAAGATGGGTATCATATCTCCTCTTTGTATCCTCTTTTCCATTCTAAGCAGACCCAGTTCCTTCAGCTGTTTGTCATAAGGCTTGGTTTCCAGACCCTTGGTCATCTTAGCTGTCCTCCTCTACACATGTTGCCTTTGGGCTGAAAAAGATTCCTTGCTTACACACAGGGCCAGTCCGTCGTGTTCCTACCCCCACTGAAGCCTCACTTACCAGGGTTGTGTGGCTGCAGCTTATGGGTTCCAGTTTGGGTGGCAGAATCCAAGGGGTGACAGAACCCCCACCACCATTACTGGAGAAGGAAGGAGAAGCAGCTGCGGCAGCAGCTTCCAATGAGATTTTGCAGGGCTCTCACAAGATCTCGCTGGAACCTGGAAGCCGCCACCAATGCTTCTTGCTTATCCAGCAGCAGTGGCGCAACCTCTTGGATTCTGTCGCCCAAGGCAGCTGCCTCAGTATGTCTCATGGGTGGGTCGGTTCTGCTTACACATACAGGATTGTACTCAAGACCGGCTGGACGGAGGAGACCACACTTTAGAGCTGCTGAAGGATCACTCTGTTGTTATGACTGACAAAGACAGTGGCTCTACTGTTAATTGGTCAATTAAGAACACAGGTCAATAGTCTTAATATTAATTAACATGTTCCACAAATTTTGAATTCTGATTATTCAGCAGCACCCCTCAGGATTTTGAATAGCAATCATTGTGAAAATTGTACTTGAAAGTGTGTGTGGAGGGGGAATGTGTTCACTAAACTATAATCTCTCCGTTTCTCTTTTAATGGAATGTGTTTTTCTGTTAAGAGTTATGCTCTTACCCCACCTTGCAACTGAGAAATAAACTGCATTTTTTATTATTATTTTGTGACTGAATGATCTATGTAACTTAGGAGCAAAATGTCCTTTGTGCCTTAAAAAGATATGAATGAATTTACAGGCAATTTTTTTAATGCCATTAAAGCCAACTTTACGCTGAAATTAGGAGGCTGAGCCTCCTACAACAATATTTTATTTGGTGAGCTTATTGCTCTTGGCTTATTGAATACGCTGTGTTCTCTTGCATAATAACATTACTATAAATCAGGTTTACCCAGTTCCTAAGAGGAAAGCGTGATCTCAGTTCCAAATGATATTCATCGTGCTAGAAGGATATCTTTTGAGAACCAGTCTGGCGTAGTGGATAGGATCTTGGAGTTAGGCCAAGCAAATCTGTGTTCAGTTCCCTGCCTAGTCATAAATTTGTAGAATGGAAGGGAGATCTCATCCAGCCTCCTGCTCCAAGTTAGAAATCCAGAGCAAGAGTATTTACATCAGGTGGCTGGCCAGTCTCTTCTTGAAGATCTCCTGTGAGATCTCCACCCACCCAGGAAATTCGTTGGGTGACCTTGGACCAGTTAGACTCTTACCCTAACCTACCTTTATGTTGATAAATGGAGGCACATATTACCCCATGTGACCCATGGTAGGCCAAAAAAAGGCCAAAAAAAAGTCACTCTTCAGGCCTGGAGGCTGGCCCTTTAAGATTCACTGGACAGACAAAGGTGCTTTGATAACTTCAGGGATATCTGTTGAGATGTTAGACTACAATAACTTTACCAATCCTGGCTGGGGCCCATCAGACTTGTAGTCCAGCAATATCTGGAGGGCACCATGTTGACTACCCTTGATCAAAGCCCTGCTTTACAAAACCAAGACATATCTCTATTATTAGAATGTAAACATATGCAGAAGTATTTCTACACTAATACTGGGAAAGTGCAAATGCTATCTTTGTTGACTAAACATTGTCTCGTGAGAGCCAGTGTAGTGTAGTGGTTAAGAGCGGTAGACTCTAATCTGGGGGACCGGGTTCGTGTCTCCACTCCTCCACATGCAGCTGCTGGGTGACCTTGGGCTAGTCACACTTCTCTGAAGTCTCTCAGCCTCACTCACCTCACAGAGTGTTTGTTGTGGGGGAGGAAGGGAAAGGAGAATGTTAGCCGCTTTGAGACTCCTACGGGTAGTGATAAAGCGGGATATCAAATCCAAACTCTTCTTCTTCTTCTTCTTCTTTCTCCCTTGCTGTGCTGAAGTTTTTGCTGGAAATGATGTGGCGAAGCACATTAGGACCTGCCTCTTTTAAGTAGGAAACATTATGTACAAAGGGGAGTGGGGTATTTGATTTAAAGCATTTAAATAAAATACATTTTAAAAATCTGATCCTTTTAGGATTCCAGTTTGGTATGGAACACTTTCCACCTCATTACAAATAGTTATAATAAAGCAGATAAAATCAACAAACCAACTAAAGTTATGATCATAGTGTGATCATGCATGCATTTGTTATGCAAACCTGGCTACTTTAATTTGTTTACAGTCACCAGGGATTGGGGTGGTTTCATTTGTTTACTCTGATTAAGACAGCACGTTGCACAGGCGGATGGCATGGATTGCGTGTCCTCAGATTTCCAGAGTAAGTTATTATTCACAAAGTCATCATCCCCGAGGAATTTTTCTTTCTTTCAGAAAATCATGTTACCCCTGTGGAAATGTGTGTGTCTTCCATTCTGTAGAAGAAAGGTGTTAAATGGCCCATTTGCTCTAGAAGGAGAAAACCCTGCTGGTTTAATTTTATCTAATTGCAATCTTAAAACATACAGACAGAATTGTTCTTGTAATGCTTCTCCGAAACGGCTTTGGTTTATTACTTTACCCGCAAGGACATCTATTACACAGAGGTGCCAAAGGTGATAGTCCCAACTCAATGGGATAGACTCATAATGTGGCACAAGAATATTTAAACCTTGCCCCCACCCCCATACAAGGGAGTTGGATTTTATTTTATGTATTATTTCCGTTTAGCAACCACTTACTGTCTGAAGACCTCAAAGGAGTTCACAGTCAATATATACCGGTATATACGTACGTATCTATCTATCTGTCTGTCTTTCTATCATCTCTACACAATAAGTACAATAAAGACTAGAGTAGTTTCTGTAAAACAACAACACCCAAATACTTACACAATATCCATATTGATATGAATAATCAGAGAGCAGTACAAGACAGTATATTGCAAAATATGTATTATTTCCGTTTATATTGCAAAACCAACATAACACACATTAGTCGTGTAGCCACTCACCCAATCTCACTCACCATCCATTGCACAGAACCACGACCGTCATTTACTACTTTGAATATTACTGGTATCTCCGTCAACCAACCACTCATACTCAACAATATTACAACCTACACACAAAGGATTACTGCCAATCATACACATGTAACATAGTCTCCCCATCTTCAAAGCACTAAAGAGCTCATGCCCCACACCTACTGGACCATGCTAGGATATCTTACCTGAGGGGGGGGGCAGTTCTATACCAGAGCAAACATTGTCTGCACAAACATTTCAGTTTGTCAAATGGAATGATTCCCCCTCTCCTCTCCCTGTGTGCTGTTCTGGGGGCGTTGCTGCTCCCCAGAGCCAATTTCAGGGGCACATGGGGGCAAGAAGGGGTAGAGGTTGGTTAAGTAGATCCCACACAAAAGGCTGTATACCCCTAAGTTATACTCAGAGTAGACCTATTGAAATCAATAAGTTAGCCATGCCCATTATTTTCAATGAGTCTGTCCTCAGTAGGGGGATACAACCCAAATACAGGCAGCCCCCCGTTTACATTTTGAGGCACCAACAGCAAAATCACATATAATTGAAAACCATTGAAAGAGTCTGCAATCACCCCACTCTGCCCCCATTCTGCCCTTTTAGTGACGTATCAATGATGCCTTTATGACGTTTCCAGGTCACTTCTGGGTTCGGTGTGATGTGTGTATACACAGTCGCACACATATTGACTGTATAGCAAACTCCTGCCTTTCAATTTGATTTTTGATCTATTAGCATAATGTGCTCTATTATATGACACGAGGAAAAGATTTTTGAATCTTAAGTGTTTATGTTGGACCCACTGGTCATTTGGCATCTACCCAATGGACAAGGAATACTATAGACTCATTATCTTGTTATTCTATCTTTATAGAACATGGCCACATGACAACAGGGCTGTTCTTTCTGATTCTGAGGAGAAAATATTTCTGTTTATCAGATCTTTTTCTGAAGATTTCCTAGGCCATACAATATTTCTTCATGTGAACATGGAAGGGTAATTGTGGTTAGTTTTCAAATAAATGAAAGAAGTAAATAATAGCTTTTTAAAATTATTCACACACTTTTAGGGACAGTGCTCTTCTTATGTTGGTATAGATCAAGCAGCACCATTGAATTCAGGTTAAATCATATATGAGGAAACTGTGTGGGAGATCAAAAGCTCAAGGTGGCTTTTATCAACTCTGCCAGTTACACTGTTTAGCCACCCAGTAAAGAAAAAGGAGCAAAGAGACACTGACAGCTTTTAAGTTGTTAGCCATTTTTGAAAGATTAACAGCAGGCTGACACTCAACATTCTTTTTATGCTATTAACTGTCTTACTTTGCACAAATTACTCTAATTAATTAATTGGCAAATTAAATATCAGTGCCTTAGCACAGTTAGAATTTTTACAAAGTTTAATAAAGGTACATTTTCTTGACTGAACAGCACAGGAGAAATTACTTTTATTAGGAATCTTACATGGAATGGATCTTTATAGATTATTGGAAGCAATCCACATTTTAAATTGAACGGGTTAATCGCTGTTACCAGAGTTGTTTAACTAAATATTTTGCAAGCTTGAGAATTCTGAATCCAGTGCTAAGACTGGATAAATGGATTTATGCTAATCCACCGGATAGTTTTAAGCACAGAGTTCTGTGGAGCAATTCAGCTGATTGACTGCTGGCCTTTGAAAAACACTGCATTCTGCTTGTCTAGAGTACGCATAACTCTGAATACATAGTAGCTGTGACCATATATAACACCAAACTGCCTGGCGCCAACATTTGTTGATTTTCAGCGCCAGCTAAAGTATGCTTCTCTTTAATGATGTGGGTTCTTGATGTACTAGGCTCAAGGTCGACCCTACCATTAGACATAATGAGGCAGCCACCAGAGATGGCAGATGCTGGGGACAGCTCCCTCTTCCCTCAGCAGTGCCTAAAGGTAGCCTGTTGACTTCAGGTGCAGTGAAGGTCCCTCTCCTGTTGCCAGTTCACTTGGTTCTATATATAGAATGGGAGAGTACTATCTTGTCCTTTGCCTCAGGCAGCAAAATGTCTTGGGCCCACCTTGACTAGGCCACTGATGTTTGCAGTAAGGGGTGTAGTTGTTGAACTGGTTTATATTGTTTTGAGAGCCAGTGTGGTGTAGTGGTTAAGAGCGGTAGACTCGTAATCTGGTGAACTGGGTTTGTGTCTCCGCTCCTCCATATGCAGCTGCTGAGTGACCTTGGGCTAGTCACACTTCTTTGAAGTCTCTCAGCCCCACTCACCTCACAGAGTGTTTGTTGTGGGGGAGGAAGGGAAAGGAAGAATGTTAGCCGCTTTGAGACTCCTTTGGGTAGTGATAAAGCAGGATATCAAATCCAAACTCCTCCTCCTCCTCCTCCTCCTCCTCCTCCTCCTCCTCCTCCTCCTCCTCCTCCTCCTCTTCTTCTTCTTCTTCTTCTTCTTCTTCTTCTTCTTCTTCTTCTTCTTCATGTTTTTACTGGACTTGTTGTAGGGTTCATTTGATTTTTATATTTGATACAACCCACTTTGGAGTGACTTGAAGGGTGGGGTTAAAATCAATTGATCGTAAACAATTCATGGCTTGGCATTATGTGAATGAGCTGCAGGAAGCCTTGAAATCATACACTCTATCCTCTTTTCTTGCCACATGGCTGGAAAGAGGACTTTGGTGTATTTTCCCTGAATCTCAGCTTGTTGCTGTATCCGAATGGAATCTCGGCTTTTTGCTGTATCCAAATTGAGGATCAGGGCTTGCACACTTACTGTGGTCAAACAAGTCAGCTTCGGAAACCATGGTTTGAAATTGGCTTGTTTTGACACTGAGAAGGATTAGTTGATTCCCACTTTGGCTTCAGCAACGAGCTGAGATGCAGAGAAACTGAAAATAAATGCTGTTGGGGTTCTTTTTCTGGCTGCACATGAAAGGAGGGAGCACATAGGTCTGTGGCTTGCTGTGGCCCCTTGACTCAGTGCTAAGCCATGGTTTAGTGTTACGTCTCAACACTGCCAGTTGCCTATGCAGCATCCAGCACCTACCTCTCTAGACTGCATGTCATATTATAGGTACAGCATACAAAAAGAATACAAGCCCAGGAAGATAAATTGTCTCAAACTTCTATCTTGAAGAATGCTGCCTGCTTCCTTTCCTCAGCATGATAGCTTTCTTCCTTATGTATTTTGAAGAACTATGAGTTTGCATTGAATTTGTTTGTTTTATTGGCCTTATTTTTTTCTGCTATTGTGTTTTTGATAGGATTATAGGGACCCAGGTGGCGCTGTGGGTTAAACCACAGAGTCTAGGGCTTGCTGATCAGAAGGTCGGCAGTTCGAATCCCTGCGACGGGGTGAGCTCCCGTTGCTCGGTCCCAGCTCCTGCCCACCTAGCAGTTCGAAAGCACGTCAAAGTGCAAGTAGATAAATAGGAACCGCTCTGGCAGGAAGGTAAACGGCGTTTCCGTGTGCTGCTCTGGTTCGCCAGAAGAGGCTTTGTCATGCTGGCCACATGACCTGGAAGCTGTATGCCAGCTCTCGGCCAATAACGCGAGATGAGCGCCGCAACCCCAGAGTCGGACACGACTGGACCTAATGGTCAGGGGTCCCTTTACCTTTACCTTTTAATGTTTGCACATTTTAAAGATGATGATGATGATGATGATGATGATGATAATAATAATAATAATAATAATAATAATAATAATAATTTATTATTTGTACCCCGCCCATCTGGCTGGGTCTCCCCAGCCACTCTGGGCGGCTTCCAGCAATATTAAAAACAAAACAAAACAAAACAAAACAATACATTAACATATTACAGATTAAAAACTTCCCTAAACAGGGATGATGATGATGATGATGATGATGATTGTGAGCCACTTTGAACCCAACATTGTTGTTGGAAAAGTGGAATACAAATATCAAATCAAATATCAACTCTACCAAGTGTACTTCAACCTGCATGCTTACACAGAACCAGCACCAGCTGATGGGCTGGTTTAAATGAGAGAGTGGCCATATAGGAAATGTTTCCTTATGTCCTTGGCTTCTCATTTAAATCTGGCCTGACAGCGCCAACTGGGGAAGAAGGTTGCTGGCAGCATCTGTCTTGCAGCCTGTCGCCGCGTACAGGGATATCTGGATCTTGTCCCTGGACTCCAACCAGAGGGCCCTGTTCAAGGTGTGCGTTCAGAATGTGGAATGAAATGAGAAATGCACTTTCAGTAAAAAATGAAACCTCTTGTGGAAATGTTTTGCTCTTGCTGTTCGAGTCTCGGCACTGAGGCAATCCTTTGATCGTGGATATTATTGCTGTTGTCTTCTCCTAGGCAAAGGAGACGTTTTTGGGGATGTCTTCTGGAAAGAAACTACCCTCGCCCAGTCTTGTGCTAACGTAAGGGCTCTGACGTACTGTGACCTTCATGTGATTAAGAGAGATGCCTTACAGAAGGTGCTGGAGTTCTACACGGCCTTCTCACACTCTTTCTCCAGGAACCTCATCTTGACCTACAACCTGAGGAAAAGGGTAAGGGGTTATTGTGTGCTTAAGACAAGTATACAAGGATGGTCTCAGGTCGGCTCTTTTCCTTTGCTATTGATTCTGTCAGGATGTTTGTGGTTATTTTAAAATGTGGATGTACAGCAATCCTCACCGGTAAACAACTCACCTACAGGCATATCTGCGCTACAATGGGGTGTAACTTGTGCAACAATCTGCTCCTCTGTTTCCTCACTTTACATGTACCCTGCATCCCCCCTCCCCAATTCTGGAATTTGCACTGGGGATTCCATGGATTTTATTGGATTCAACCCATATACAGTGGTACCTTGGTTTAAGAACAGCTTAGTTTATGAACAACTTGGATTAAGAACGCTACAAACCCAGAATTAGGTGTTTTGGTTTGTGAACTTTGTATTGGAATAAGAACATGTTTCGCTTCCTGTTGAGTGTGTTCCATTTGTAAATTGAGTCCCCCGCTGCTATGGAAAAGCACACCTTAGTTTAAGAACGCTTTGGTTTAGGAACGGACTTCCAGAACGGATTAAGTTCGTAAACCAAGGTACCACTGTATTGATTCACACCAGTTTACCAGAGAATTTTCTGCATCCCAGCAAACTAATATAAAATTACCGTGGAGTCAATTACAATGAAGCACGATATGAAAAATGTGTCAAATTGGTGGGTAGGGTGGGGATGTAAAAAATCCAATGTCTGTTGATATGCCAGTGTTCCTAGGGGACCCTGAGAACTGTAGCACTGCTCAATAAATTTTCAACACCCTTTCTATGATAAAGATCCCAGGATTTAGAATCCTTAGCCCTCCCACAAAGAACCATAGATTCCAGAGTTTCCTAGCAAGAGGGAATGACCGTTAAAATCTGTAATGGAGATAGTTTCTGCTTCTTCGCACCTTCGGTATCCAGAAAATGTGCCTCAAACCTTCTTCCTTATACCTCTTTTTTTTGTATATGCTCAGAAAGTTGTGAAGACAGGGGTGGGGTGGGGGGACTGTGCATATATTTAGTGCATTCTTCCCCCACCCACAAACATTCACTCAGCACTAAGAAGAGTCCGCTATTGCAAAAAGAGAAATGCAAACAGCAACATCAGCAGGATAGAAGAATAGAATAGAAGGATAGAATTAAAGAATTGCCATAAGAGGTTCTGAGGGAAGCATATTCTCTAAAATAAAGAAGTCTCCAAACTGAAGTTTGTGTTAGTGTATAGTGTATAAAGCACAGCATATAGTAGAAATATGATTGTGAATGTGACATGGACAAATCCTGAGGTATGCCATGGAATGAGGCCTCAGACAAAAGGGAGGCTACTCAGAGGTGAAGAATGAGGCCTGTTGTCTTCTCTGTGTTTGGCTCCTCTGAGTTACTCTCTACAACCCTTGAAAGGGGTGCTATATGATACAGCAAGCAAGTAGTTGCCACTTCATCCAGCCAGACTTATTAACAAGAAACCATTCCTGATCACAAAAATACCACCAGTATGCTTTAACATAGCCGATTCCCAGCCTACAGGGCCCCATGTTGCACATTGAAATCTTGGCCTGTGAGGGCAAACATGAATACCTTATATGTAGGGTAATTATCCCAACCCATCAAGAAATAACAGGTTATCTACCTATTATTTTTTAAAAAGAGGAAACTTCCTGGTAATGATGGCTTAAAGGTATTCTGGCAAATCTGCTGTGTTGTGCAATGGTTGTGTGCAGGGGAGTAAGAAGGGGGGGCAGGCCGCCCCGGGCACCGGCCTGGGGGGGTGACAAGATGGCCCGCTGCCTCCCCCCAGCTGTAGAGTGGCGGAGGGCACACACACAGTCAGTGTGGGTGCCGCTCTCGCTGCATCCGCACAGCGTCTGCACGGGCTGCTGCGTGTGCGCAGTCTGTACAGACGTCGCGCATGCTTCACCGGGCGGTTCACCTCGCCGTCCCGCCCCAGGTGAAGGAGAGGGTTCCTCCACCACTGGCTGTGTGTGCAGCTAGTATGTGTATTCAGATATAACTGAGCCCAGGTCTGTGGCAGAAAATTGGCACAAGGCAATTGGTGTAGAATGTTTGCCATGGTTTGCACGACATGGTTGCATTCTGCTAATGCTTTGAAATAATCTCTCAGATGGAAGAATCAAATGCACTTTCAGGTCGTGGGGTTTTGTTTTAGCTATGGTGAGATGGTATGGGCTGCTTTCTGTGGTAATATATTTTAAAACAGTGTTGGAATTGTTGCTTCAGATACAAGGAAGATAGGAGAGAGCCATGAAATCTGATTAAAAGCCAGAAAAAGGCTTTACAAGTGTATAGCTTTGCAACTGTAATTGGCACCGTGCAATGAGCGTAACCTATTTTGTCGAGACATTTCTTTATTATAGCTTCAAATACAGCATGGAATTCTTTGGCCTAATTAATTAACCCGTTTGTTAGTATGTTTTGACGGAGACGAGTAAGAATCACCACAGCGTTACGTGCCATTTTTTATACCTGCCAGTGGAAAGACTACTTACTTGTTTTTAAAATCATGTTGGCAGCAAACAGAGTTAATCATTTCATTATGCCCTGTTGAATTGGAGTACGCACTCAATTAGGTGCAAGCAGAATAAATTAGAGCAGGAAAACTTCAATACAGAGTGGAACTTTACTTCAGATTAAGGCTCAAGATCCCTTTATGAAGGACCCCTGGACAGTTAAGTCCAGTCAAAGGCGACTATGGGGTGTGGTGCTCATCTCACTTTTCAGGCCAAGGGAGCCAGCATTTTGTCCACAGACAGCTTTCCTGGTCATGTGGCCAGCATGACTAAACCGCTTCTGGTGCAACGGGACACTGTGATGAGTGCCAGAGTGCAAGGAAACGCCGTTTACCTTCCCGCCGCAGCAGTACCTATTTATTCACTTGCACTGGTGTGCTTTCAAACTGCTAGGTTGGCAGAAGCTGGGACAGAGCAACGGGAGCTCACCCCTTCATGCGGATTCGAACTACCAACCTTCTGATCAGCAAGCCCAAGAGGCTCAGTGGTTTAGACCACAGCACCACCTTCTCCCAATGAAGAGATGTATGGCGCAGCCACCCCGTATATCACCTTCTCCAGTGATGTGCAGTTGAAAGGCTGTCTGGTGTCACATCAGCATGAAAACCAGCACTTTTTTTTTTAATGGGCACACCTCTGCAGCTGCTGCCCCAACTGGAGGCACTCCCCGCCCCTCCCTCTCACCTCACCTGAGAAACATGCTGAGCAGGAGCTGGGAGAGGATGGGCCCTTGCATCCCTTGGCCACACAGCATCCCCCGCCGGTGGGGGAGCCAGGCAGACAGTGAGAGTGGGGGCAGTGGCAGTGCCCAAGGCGCAGGAGGCAAGCACACATGTGCCACTGCTGCTCTGCAGCTCCGTCCGACGGCAGCAGTGCTGCATGGAGGCGCCAGTTGAGGGAGCAATGCTTGCCTTAGGAGGCATAATGCTTTCCTTGCCCTGGGCTTTGGCAACCCACGCTATGCCACTGTTTGTAAGCAATCTCCCCTAATGAAATGCATCTTTGCATATTTCCTTCACAGACATGTGTATTGTTATGCAAACTTTATTGTATGCATTTTTATACACATTACTTGGCTGGAAAACTGCACTGCAAAATTTTGAAGGATGGCTGCGTTTTGGCTCACTTATTATTTTGGGTATTGTGAGCTAGTTAGCTTTGCTTTCAAATACACACTGAGACAACTTTCTCTCCCATTCCAACCTAGCTTCAGAAACTGCTATCCACAGCTGCTACTCTTTTTAAACCAGAGCTTTCTTTAAACTGCTTAGAAGGGTTATCTGCAGATTGATTTGGAAAGACATATTCAGACAAAGGAACTTCATTCTTTCCCTTTCATGTTATTCTATGAAACATTTATTATAGAAAGCACATTCCATCATAGCAATTTCCATCTGATTATTGAGTTAATGGTATTTTAATTGGATTGCAGTCAGTGATAAAACTGATGCTGATTGATGGTGAGAATGGTTAAACTTGATTAGTATTAAGTAAGTGAACTGCATTCTTTCTTTTATTTGCAAGAAGTTGATTGCAAATTAGAATTGGCTACCCTGAGTTACCCAGCACACTTATTTTGCAGGCTGCAGAAGATGTAAACGTTGTGTTAAGAATATGGATAAGGTATACCAGATGGGAACTGTTGAAGAAAAAAATACGATCTGTTTTGAGAAAAGTGCTTCATTCATTACCCATAGGTTGCATTCCTGTTTGTGCTATAAATATTTTGGTTTCTCATGCTTTGAGTCTTTGAGGATGTTGTGTGTCTGTGAGGGAGGAAGAGCTAGAATCTAGGCTTTAGGTGAGAATAAGTCTATCAGCGTAACTTGCATGGAAATCATACACAGCAAGACATTGAAGAATGGAAGAGTTAACAACTGTGTCCTTGTGAATCAGGTCATCTGTCTGATTGCTTAACTTTTTAAAAAAACAAACAAACATCTGCATGCCCATTTATCCTTTTGATAAAGGAAGGCATGTTGAGTGCATAGTTAAACTATGGAACTCACTCCCACATGGGGCAGTGATGGCCATCAACTTAGATGGCTTTAAAAGAGGATTAGGCCAAACCATGGAGGAGAGGGCTATTGATGGCTGCTAGCTGCAATGGCAATGTTCTATCTTCACTGTCAGAGGCATTATGTCTCTGATCACTAGTTTATGGGAACCACAGGTGGGTAGATGCTGTTGTGCTAATGTCCTGTTTGCAGGCTTCCCACAGTCATCTGGTTGGCCACTATGAGAACAGGATGCTGGCTTAGATGGGTGATTGGCCTGATTTAGCAAGCTCATTGTATGTTCCATTTATAACTGAGATACATTCCGTGGTGACTTGTAGCAGGGCCTTCTCAGTGATGGCATCCCAGTTATGGAACTCCCTTCCATTGGAGATACTGTATGTTTGCCCCCCTTCACTGACATCTTTTAAAGGTCTGTGAAAGACACATACATTTTGTCTGGACTTTGGGGACAGAAGAGGTGGCTAACCAGCTTCTATTTACCATGACGTCTGCATTTTTTATTATTATTATTAAAGATTTTCTTGATTTACAAAGGTGTGTGCAATGTCTCTCATATTTTTTCCATGTAACATTTTTGCAGATCAGTTTCGTTTGTTGAGACATTAGGAAGCAAAGGGGGAAGGAGGTGGGTGGGGTGGGGTGGCGGTGTTTCTATTTTACTTAATATATGTAGGGTTTGGTGTCAGCGTTGTTTGTGTAGGTTCTCTGTTGTCCGCTTATGCTCCTTTGGCGGTGAGAGAAGTCGGGGTTGGCGTAGGGTGTGATTGTTCATTTGTGGTTGGCTGTTGTGATCTTTGGTTTCCTATGTGAGTGGAGTGGGTGGGTGTTTCTGATCAGGTTAGCCATATTGATTTGTATGCTGTCGGTAGATTTTTGTCACTGTCTTGTTGGGCTGTGACCGTGACTTCTGCATTGTTTCTGTTTCGTAATTGAATTGTAAATTGTATAATTTTGCAGTATTATGTTATATTTTACTGTATTCTTTGTATACTGCCCTGAAAACATAGGTTGGAGGATGGTCTAAGAATACAAAAGAATAACCATAAAAGTCATTCCCTGTTATGTAATTGTATCCCTTCATCCAAGTTGCAAATCTTCTCTGGGGATTTGAATTGCAGAGGAAAGCTTCTGATAGCACAATTACTAGACAATAGACACTATGGGCAGAGAAACCTTCCTCATTGAAACTCTTCCATGCTGAAAGACCGGAACAAACTTTTGCCACTCTTTTGATGGCACATCCACCACCCCATTATTATACATGAGAACTTTTTCCAACTTTAAGTTTTTGCAGTCCTCTGTGGTTCTTTCTATCCATCCTACAATCAGAAGTTGCCACAGGTACAGTCAGTATTGTAACTGAATTAATTTCCAGGATGCTGGGTTGAATGAAAAATTGTTGGCCTCAAAATAACTGTCCTACCAAGGGGATGTGAGAGCGCACTGAACACATTTAGGATGAAATAAAATAAAAAAATTCCTTCCAGTAGCACCTTAGAGACCAACTAAGTTTGTTCTTGGTATGAGCTTTCGTGTGCATGCACACGAAAGCTCATACCAAGAACAAACTTAGTTGGTCTCTAAGGTGCTACTGGAAGGACTTTTTTTATTTTATTTTGTTTTGACTATGACAGACCAACACGGCTATCTACCTTTAACATTTAGGATGGTTAGACATTTTTACCTACATCAATCCATCAATACTACTGGGGATTCTAGGTTATACTTCTTTCCACTGGGAGATCTCTTTGAATAATATAAAGATTTCTATGGAAGAAAAAATTTCACATCATCCTTAGTAATGACGATTGGCTTAGTAGCTTCCCCCCTTTCTTCCCTCTGGTTTGAAACTCTACGCCTTTTAGCCTCTTTAATACTCATCAGTGGAGTGCCCCTAATTGGTACATTGGCAGAATGCTTCCTGTCTTTTCTGTTTCAGCAAATATTTGCTTTAGCTTATGTGTACACTACTTCTTCTTGATTGCTCTTAGTTTACTTTCACTCACTCGGGGATGGGCGTGTTTGCTTTCCCTTGCACAGATGCATGCGGTAGTTTGCATGATGGGATATAGATGATTGCTCATGCCCTACCAGAGAGAGCTGCGTGGCTGGCTGGCAGTACCCTCAATTCAGGTCTCTCTAGTGCTCTCCATGCCTTGAATATTTCATGATGCCATTTAGCCATTAGGTCTTTGAGATGGTGTGAGAGATGATTAAACAACTGGCTGCGAATACTACAGAAAGACCTTTTTCGCAGGTGGAATGCTCTAGCATTTCATTATGCTTGCTCTGCTCGGGAAGTCTAGACAAGCAGGCAAGCACATGTTTCCTTTAGGACTGTGGATTTGTCTTCCGAAATACGAGATGCAATCAAGCACAATTATTTTATAAAGCTATAAATGAAATGATTACCCCATGAAATAACTTGAACAATGTAAAATAATGGCTTTGGATTTCAGTGACTCTACTCGTTACATTTTAGGTGCACACTTAAACTTGTGCCTATTAGTAGCATAGTATCTGAACGTTGAAAGAAGTGTAATCTTTGGCAGAAGGCAAACCCTTTGGAAATAAATTGCAATTCTCATTTAGTAGTTAGGTTCTCTTCTTAGTATAAGAAATGTTGGTTTTCAAAGATGCAAGGGCAATCCTTTAATTGTAACATCACCTAACATTTGTGGCCCAGTTTGCATGTAAGGCTATATGCCAAACTATGGCCTTGTGCAAACGAGTGGGTTCCCAAAGTGAAGGTCACAGCTGTTGCACGCCTTCCACAGTTGTACTGCTTCTGCAGTGCTACCTAGGATTAATCCTGGGTTTATTTTAAGAGTCCAAATCCACACTTATGGTCTGCCTCCCCTCAGACCATGAATGGTAAACCAAGACTAAACCTTGGTTACACCATGTGTTTTGTATAGGCCAGTGTTTCCCGAACTTGGGTCTCCAACTATTTTTTGGACTACAGCTCCCATCATCCCTAGCTAGCAGTGGCCAGGGATGATGGAAATTGTAGTCCAAAACCAGCTGGAGACCTGAGTTTGGGAAACACTGCTCTAGAGTGAGAAAAACCAATAACCTGGGTTTAGATGTAACACTAAGCCAAACCATACCTTATTCTGAGTTGGCCACAACCTCCACTCTGGAAACCTGCATGTTTTCTCATTCATGCTAAGTCTTGGTTTGGCTTAGTGTTATGCGTGAATCTGGTCTATATTTGTATAAATTTGATGTCACACTTTTAAGCATCTCTCTGCTTGACTGCTGGCCAGCTGTTTCCTGTTTTGCCTTTTGGGTGTTTTTCCCCCATAGAAGTAAAAGATCAAGAAAAGCGTATAGCAGGTCAATTCTGATGCAATGACATAAACTGCATTCTTTGCACTTACCATATAAAAGTACATTTGCTTTTAAGATTAATGTATTCTTGCCCTCAAAAATCTTAAAGGGAGTAGTTCTGCCAAAAAAAGAGAGTCTGGCCATTGTTGCTGTCTGTCTGCGATAGGGACACTAATAGTTCGTATCGCAGGTAGCATTATTCAATACTCTTTGCAAATCACTGCAAGATTTTGAGCAAAGCAGAATTAATATCTGACCATTTGCTCAAAGAGCTTGTGCAGCTCAAAGACTTGCATGATTCAGAAGCAGATGTTAGATCGATACGAGATGAGAACCTACATCCTATCTTTGTCAAGGTGTTCTTCTTTTTTTCTTGCTTTGCAGAAATGTTATATTTCCACATCCCCAATTGAGGCTGCCGTCGTAAGGGAAATGCGACACCATTTTTGTATGCACAATTCATGAAGTACTGCTCAGGGCTTTACTGCCACTCAAGAGGAGCATTGGGATATTGTTTATGCTGACCTGTTTTCTAAATTAAATAAGATAAACTCACTTGTCACATTCCATCACACACTGGTTCAAATGGCTGGAGCAGAGGAAGGAAATGGTGACACTGCTGCCAATCATTACAGATTAATCTGGAGTTGGTCTTGTGGTTACATAATTCAACCATTTTTCTGAAGCTAAGTGGAGGTAGGTTCGGCCAGAGTTTAGATGAGAGACTGGGAACCCTACACACACTGCCTTGAGTTGCATCCTGGAAGTCTCCTATGCCCTTTCACCGATTTGAAAAGCACTTTAGGGATGTTGCATATTGGAAATCAGTGCCTGAAATAAAAATATAGCTTAAAATGTAATGAATGACCTTAAGGAACAAGAAGAAGTGGAGAGTCCCAGGCCTGGAACAGATGAGACACTGGAAATGAAATCAAGCCTCTCATATTTTCTCTTAGTAGCTTTGAGGGAAGGGGTGGTTAGAGTGGTGAAGGTAGAAGGGTAACCTTAGCTTCAGCCCAGTATACCTGAAGGAGCGTCTCCACCCCCATCGTTCTGCCCGGACACTGAGGTCCAGCTCCAAGAGCCTTCTGGCAGTCCCCTCACTGCGAGAAGTACATATCAATTACTTTTGTGTTTAGACTGTCTCAGACCATCCTGGTTCTTGTGCAATATCCACATAGTTCAAGGAACCAGGCAGAGGGCCTTCTTGGTGGTGACGCTCACCCTGTGGAACACCCTCCCACCAGATGTCAAGGAAATAAACAACTATCTGACTTTTAGAAGACATCTGAAGGCAGCCCTGTTTAGGGAAGTTTTAATGTTTGATCTTTTATTGTGTTTTTAATATTTTGTTGGAAGCCTCCCAGAGTGGCTGGGGAGGTCCAGCCAGATGGGCGGGGTATAAGTAATAAATTATTATTATTATTATTATTATTATTATTATTATTATTATTATTATCATCATCATCATCATCATCATCATCATCATCATCATCATCATCTCCCTGCACCATTTTTCCAAGCTAAATTCCCCCCTCCAAGATGCTATTTGTATAGCAGCTTGGGAAGGTGGTGGGATTTAGACTGGGGAAATAACTAGCACAGAAAGAGTTAAGCCATTTCCCCAAACTAGTCCTACCTCATCTACTTTTAAAATAAATTCTGATCACAAGTTTCCAGCATATTTTCTGGTTCCCTTCCCCACACCGCCTAAGTTACTGAGTGCCATTATGCTGGGTTTCCTACTTGAAACCGTTGTACAGCTGAATGATCCCTAATTTGTCCACGATTTCCACTGTCTGCTTTGATTTTAAGTCATTTCAACGGCAACCCATATGTGGCTTTTTTTTGCCAGTGAAAAATAAGATTGCTTCAAACAATTTGTTAGTTTGCAGAGTTTCAGTGCCTTCTGCCCTTGTATGAAATGTAAAGAGCTTCATTTTATGTTAATAATAATAATAATAATAATAATAATAATAATAATAATAATAATAAATTTTTATTTATACCCCGCTCTTCCCAGCCAAGACCGGGCTCAGAGCGGCTAACACCCATAAAATCACAACAAAACATACAAAACAATCAATGTTAGTCTTATGGAATCTATGTAAGGATCTGTAGTCATGGTCGAAGATTATTTGGGATAAAGTTTCGGCATTATCATCTCCAGTCAATATAGAAAGCTTTTTTGGCGTTCTTTGACACACGCATTCAGTGCAGCAATTTTCTTCTGACAATCGGGACATGATTTAGAAGCGACCCTCTTCCATCTCCACGCCTACTTCTAGCCTAGCCTTGCTGCACTGCAGGGTAGATTGAAATACAGTTGAATTGTGTCCAATTTTGCATTTCATAAAGACAGAGCTACATTTCTCGCTTTCAACACCAGCCATACATCTTCTCACGGTGTTTTCAGGTGCCTTTCTTCTTTTCTAAAGTTGGTAGATAACATAATGGTAGATTAGATGAATTGCTAACGTTTTGGCATTCCCTTGATCTTGCGGCATTCGCTCTGAAAATATCTATAGGACTTTCAAAACATTCTTCTCCACTTAAGTAATCACTGAAGGTCACTCTATCTGGATGAGTGTCTCCAATATACTATGGGTAAGCAGTTATATTATATGACTAATCATGCAGTTCCCAGGAGACTTAGGAAGTGTAGTATGGAAATTCATGGGAACACCAAATGCAGCATGATATGACCATCAAATTGAAATCTGAGCAGCTAAAAAAATGTCACAGGACTTTAAAAGTAATAGCAGCAAAACCAATTGCCTTTGTCTGTCCCACCTGCAATAAAATATGTCTCTCCCGTATTGGTCTCTCCAGTTTTACCTAATTTGTCCTTATCCAGCCCTCCATGTTATAGAGAAACTGGATGTCATCCATATATTGGAAACTTCTCATCTCTAATTCTCCAGCAACCAATCCCAACAGCTTCATATAGATGCTAAACTGCATTGGGGGGGGGCAGAGACATTAACATTGTGTGCCAAATCCAGTTAGGACACAGATAACACCTAATTTACAATATATCACAACAGACTCATACAGAACATTAAAAACACAGAAGAGCAAATATTTTTTAGCTTTGTCAAAGCTTTTATGAATATAATTAACAATTTAAATGCCTAATATTGTACTCATTAAACTTCCACCTTCAATTTTAAACATTTTCTTTCAAAACATATCTTTGTTTAAAACTATGCCAATCCAGAACCATATAAAAAGCTAGCCCTTTGGCAATTTATTTGCATTAAAAAAGACAAAATAGAACATCAAAAGACAAATGAACAGAATAAGTTAATAAACAGCACAAAATGGAGATAAGAGATAGAGTCAGAGACAGAAATGTTTCCCTTTTTAATTTCTCTGCAGCATTTTCCCCATCCTAAGGTCCCAGCTCACTCAGATGTGTCAATGTCTCTGTTGTCGGCAACAGACTGGACAAGATGCGGCTGGCATCTGTATAAAATCTGGGTCAAACAGAGAAAAGCATCCAGATGGAATATAGTTGAATCACTGATGGGTTATAGGAGCTCACAGGAAACCATTGCAAAACAACTTATCTTTAGCAGCACAGAGCTAACTTTCAGAAACGGCAACTACTAGAGTTTGCATCCAGCCTCCCGTCAGCTAGCAGCAGGTTAGGAAATGACAGCAAGGTGCCGTCTAATGGCCATCTCAGACCATGACCCCCATCCATCTCAAAGTCCACCAGCAGCCTGACATCTAGAAGAGGGATGGCTACACTGGGGCCAGTTGTATTTATGGCTGTTGGTTTGCCTTTCTCTTTTGGTTTTTGAAAGACAGGATATAAAATGCTGCTAAGTTTGGTATTTGTGGAATGCACTCCACAGCAAAAGAAGCTTAGCCCCATGATTGCTTTTTTAAAAAAGACAAGTCTTATGACATTAGCATTTCGATCTGCATTTTATTAATTGCTTTGCTGGGGATTAATTGTTCTCAAGGTGTAATTTGATGTTTTTGCAATTCTGCTATGGCATTTTGTGCACTGTCTTTTGAGGGCAATGTGACCTACACTGAAAGGTGGCTCAGAAATCTTTAAATAAGGACTAGATCCTTACACTGATGTAAATTCATTATTTTCCCACTAGCACTAGTAGAATTGGACTATGAAAGCAATCACAGTAGAGTGAGATTCAATGTGGAGTGAGCAGACGTCTGCTCATACAACAGGGCTTCTCCTTCCTCTTTCCCAGGCTATCCCTTGCATCCCCCTGAAAATCTGTTCTGGTAGATTAGGGGACCCTCCACAGCAGCTTTTGGGGATATATGGGGTGCTGGAGGAGGAAGAAGAGAAACTAGACGCCTTGTTGTACCAGATTTCTATTGCATAATAATAATAATAATAATTTATTATTTATACCCCGCCCATCTGGCTGGGTCTCCCCAGCCACTCTGGGCGGCTTCCAAAAGAACATTAAAATACAGTAATCTATTAAACATTAAAAGCCTCCCTAAACAGGGCTGCCTTCAGATGTCTTCTAAAGGTCTGGTAGTTGTTGTTCTCTTTGACATCTGAAGGGAGGGCGTTCCACAGGGCTGCATAAGCAGGTGGACGCTATTAATGTCCCCCATTGCATTTAAGGCTGGAATCCTATGTATAATTTCCTGAGAGTAAGCCCAATTTAACAAAGTGAAAGTAAATATACCGTATTTTTCTGTCTATAAGACACCCCCATGTATAAGACACCCCCTATTTGGGGGGACTCAGAAATAAGAAAATAGGGGGAGATGGCTCCATATATAAGACACCCCCAAATTTGTGACATTATTTTAAAGGGAAAAAACCTAGTCTTATACACAGAAAAATACAGTACCTAGGACTATACTGCAAGAAAGCTTCCTTTGATTTGATGCTGCTTTGTGGTTTTTAAGCAGCAAAGGCAATGCACTCATACAGATAGGAAACATTCAGTTCATTTAGCAGAGTTTAAAATATTCTTTGTCAAACTCTGTCCCACATCCTGTGGTTTGCAGAATAAATTGCGAATCATTTACCAGAGGGGTAGATACAATACTTGGTTTTCCCTGTGTGGAGTTGCTTTGAAACAAATGTTTTCTCTCCTGTTGAAACTTCTAAAGTGCACTTCTGGTCTTCTTTTGTGTTTGCTTCATTTTGTTTATTTACAACACAGATGCTTTTCAGATCTTTCATTTTGGCTCACCTGTCTCTGTGGATGCAGGTTCAGAGCAAGATAAAGGAGCATCTAAGCAGTAAAAGGAGACCTTTATTTTTAGCATCAGGCTTAATTTTTATATAATGGAACCTCAGTGAAATAAATCTTTTGATGATGGAGCACAATGCTGTGAACTAGCCCAAGTTTTCTTAAAAAAAAAAAAAACCATTTGCATCGCCCAAAAACCAGCAGTCAGCAACTTTAACTGGGTGTAGCACTAACCTAGATACTTCCAAGTGTCCTTTTTCTGACTTTTGAGGCTCCGTTGTTAGTAAGAGGGAAGAAAATGAACTTTTGCCACTCTCTCAGACTACACCCAGACTTCAGTTTCCTGTGAGCTGCACCAGAAAACTACCGTATTTTCCAGCATATAAGACAACTGGGCGTATAAGACGACCCCCAACTTTTCCAGTTAAAATATAGAGTTTGGGATATACTCGCCGTATAAGAAATACGACCCGGCGTATAAGACGACCCCCGACTTTTGAGAAGATTTTCCTGGGTTAAAAAGTAGTCTTATACGCAGGAAAATACTGTATGTAAGCAGGTTGGCAATTCCATACCAAATGTATCTATCACATGCTCCTTTTAACGAGCAACTTGTTACTTTTTTATTTCCATTTATAGACTGCTTATTATCTGTAGATCTTGAAGAAGTTTATAGATAAAATGCACACACACACACACACACACAATACAATAAAAACAATGTCCAATGATTTACATTAAAATACAGTAGATAAACGATATTCATATCCATATCAGCAATATCAATATAAATAAAGCAAAACGCAGGATCCTAATTAGCATAAAATGCACCCATTCATACAACCATTGATACCTTGTTGGGGGGGGGGGTCAGGACCTTACCACGCAACCACTCACCCAATCTCACTCTCACCATCCTTGAATAAGGGGACATCTGCAATTTCCTTTTCCGTTTCCATCAGAATTTCCCAGCATCCCTATTCTTGGCTTCAGCTGGTGGTTAGCGAGGAGAGCATTTAACCACGAACCCAGGTCTAGATGACATGCTAAGCCAAACATTGTCTTAGCTCCATGCGGTGTGGGAGGAAAAAAGAGGGGGAAGGAATGAAGTGGCTCTCTCTCTCTCCAAGAGTCTACAAACTAGTCCGATCCCAGTAAGCCATAGTTTGGCTTTCTGTGTTGTGTGGACACTGCCTATAAGGAGTTGATTGCCCCCGGGGAAGGAAACGCTAGTTTCTGAAACATGCCTGGCAACAGTTTGGAACCATTTGAGAACTTCTTATTTTTAGTTTATTCCTGTATTCAGTGCCTCCCCACCCCCTCCAAGACATTGAGGCCTGCTCAAATCATTGGCCAGAGTTCTTTGTTGCACCGGCAAAGACACGACGCGATGACAGGATGGTATGAACGGGAAGGCCACCACGAGCCACACCCAAGGGCTCCCTTTTATTGACAGTCTCACACATTGGTTAATGATTAGCCCCACAGGAGCAGCTCCAGGAACCAAATAAGGGCACATACAACCCAATGGTGGTACATAGCACTATATAAGGAAATACTTACAAACAGTGACACCCCAAAACTTCCCCACATGACATCTCCATTGCGTACGTGCTCACTCTCCATGCTCCCATCACATGCTCCCCTCATGCACCCCTCCCGTGCTCATCTTGTGACTTTCTAGTACTTTCCCACCACTCCTTTGTTCTGTTGTGTTGCTGAATCGTGTCTACCATCCTGACGTTACAGTGACAGCGTGGTTTGCCAGCGCTGCATTTCTAACCTTGGCAGGATCGACGTGGTTTGCCAGCGCCAATCCAGCCATAATCCCTACAGTTCTTGGTCAAAGTTTGCTTTCATTCCACTCTATAGCATCCTAGAGTGCAGGCATTTACCCTCCAAATGACTTGAGTAACACCCACCAGAAAATCGTGAAGTGTATAACTGTGATTGTACTCATTCAGCAGCCAGGGTGTGGGGAAGAGAGATGAAGCCCACAATTGCGGGGGGAAACTATATACAGAAAACATGGAATGAATTCCAGGCAGCAAGAGGCAGAAAGTAAAATGAAATGTGACAACAGTGGTGGTACAAACATAATCTTAAATCCTAAAGCATTGGATACAATCCATTGTCAGCTAAGCTGTTTCTTAAGTTTTTCTCCAGGCACTGCAAGTGTGGGAGTACAATTGTGCTCCAGAAATATTTTATTGATGTTTTGCTTAGGTTAAGATCCATAGCCTATAAATTCTTAGTGCTGTTTAATCTTTTCCCCCAAAGCACAGCGTTTTTAAACTTTATTTTCAAGTGTGGGTTGAACATGAAATCCTGTTCTTAAAAATTCTCCCAGAATCAAGTAAGGGAAACATGCATTTCAGATAAGCCTCCAGAGCTGGTGATATCAGACAGTCTCAGAATTAATGTACTGAAAGTGGGAGTACAAGGGTATGTAAAAAAAAACCCAAAATTAATTCAGCTTCGTCCCATCTTCTGTGTAAGTAAAGACATTTTCTCACATAATATTAAGCATGCCTTTGAGCTCCTGTTGTGGTTCTTTTGGGGTGGGATTCTCCCAACACGCCTAATAATAATAATAGTAATTTTATTATTTATACCCCACCCATCTGGCTACGCAAGGACTTCCACTTGTGCAAGAGGGCTTTCGCTCTTCTTGTCGCCACCTCATGCCCCCTTGGGAGGAGAGTGGGGATCAGTGACTGGATAGCTCAGTCAGTAGAGCATTGGACTCTTAATCTTAGGTTTGTGAGTTTGAGCTCCATGTTGGGCAAAAGATTCCTGCATTGCAGGGGGTTGACCCTTGTGGTCCATTCTTGGACAAAGACTCAATTTGTCCATCTGGAAAGCTGCAAGGCTTGTGCAGATGGAACATGAATAAAACACCACCCTCAGTGTGTGCAAGTGTGAGTGCCGTTAATGCAGAACAGAAAACAGAAGGATGCTCTTTTCAGTCTAGTCCATTTCATTCTGTATTTGCTTTCAACCCCATAAAATGCAAGCCATGATGATGGTGCCATAGGAACCAACTCATAGGGGCTGAGGGGTCATTGGCCCCACCAATGAAATATATGAGAGGGCCACCTCCCCCCTCCCAGTTGATGGGCATTGCCATTCAAACGGTGTGCGCGCACTGTGTCATGTGATCAATGGGGAGGGGCTTACCTGCATCCCCCACCCCACAATATTTTATTCAAGTTGGCACCCCTACTTGAAATTGCCTCGAGATGTGAAGGTCCAGATACCTTGATAATGGAATATTAAACCAATTCAGTATGTTAAGTTTTGAGACAGGAGAAAGACCTGGAGGGGGTGTTGGTACTCTCGACATGTTCACACACTTGAATGTGAGTGCAGTGAGCTAAGGAAGGGTGTCACACATTACAGCATTTGTGAACTTGCTTATGCTCGCACATTCGCTCGCATCCCCAAAAAGAACTCTTGCATCTTGTCCATGGGAAATGCAAGGGGAGAGATGAAGTACGAGAATTCTCCCGCTTCCAGTATTCATTGTATTGTTTTTTAACATGCAGAGAGCCACACACAGGGTGATGCCTCGATTGACCACTTTGTTGTTGACGTTGTAGAAAAAACTGAGATGACAAAGTAGAAAAATGAGACTAATAGAAAAATCCAAACAGATCCCTATGTTATCGTGCCTGGGATTCTCGGTCTTAACATTAGACCTTGCAGACGTGCCTTTAGAGGTCACAGTCTCTGAGGAACTTCAAGGAGCTGAGCTATTTGGTGTGTCAAACTGATTGGTGTGGGCATTACAAAGCACCTGCCTTCAGCCTTTTTCTCCCCGCTTTTCTGCCTTGTTTAACAATGAAACTAAGGAAAAGTAACAGTAGAGCTGTCTCTGAGGAATATGCTAAAGGCTACCCAAAACCATGATATTTGGAGATGATTCTGCATGGGATTGATTTGGGGCAATTTCACACATCATGCAACAGAAAACCCTGATTTGCTCCTCCACAAGCCCATGCTTGGGGGACTCCACTTTCTACATATCTCCATTTGGAGAACTCTCCATTTATTCCTACTCCCTGCTTCCTGCCACTTAACTAATTCATAATCCGCAGGAGGACCTCCCCTCTTTCTTCATGGCTGCTAAGCTTACTCAGGAGCTACCTTGTCAGAAGCATACACCATATCAACCTAATCAGCTCTACCTATTTCATCTTTAACAATACCTTTGTGGGACACACTGTAAGCTAACTGGCCTGTGTTTTCCAGGATCCCCTTTCAACCAGTAGTGTTGTTGCATGGGCTGCTTTCCAGTTCTCAAGTATGGAGGCTGATCTGAGGGACTCATTCAGCTGCTCCACAATCTCCTTATAGAACCCCTTCGATTCCCTTGTCATCCAAGGGCCCAGTCACCTCTCTAAATGCTACCAATCTAAAGTTTTCAGCAATGAACCCCTCAATTTTATTTTTATTTTTTAGCACCCCTTGCTTTTTAGGCTGCCAAATTGTAAGGATGAGGGACTGAAGTCCAACTGCTTTTTGTCATTTAACTATGGTGTATGCTTCTCCATGGTTACTCACCTTTTTTGACAAACAAAAACCAATCAAAAGCCTGGTTGAAGTGGCAACACTTCTTTTTCATGTTTGTTTCTTTTTCAACAAAAGAGTGTGTTGCAGGGGAGGGTGAGCAGATACACTTGAATATAAAAGGCCTCTGCCTCCTGGTGATTTATAACATGCATGTGTGGGCTGCTTTCATAGCTGAATGATAGTGCTAATATTTTTGCTCCTTGGTTATATCTTGTCAGAAATTGCCACATACAGCCACAAACAATGGAAATGCATGAATGTGAAAGAGGATTGTCCTTATCACTCTTTCAGTGCTAAGTTCTAATTATACAATGGAATACACCACTGAAACCTGTGTGGTGTTGGACTAAGACAGAGGGCAGCTGCCACAACACTAGAGGCCCAATTGCTGCACTGTTTGCAATGGACCTCCTGGTAAGATGGTATCTGCAGAAACCTCGCTGTCAGGTTCTCTTATCGGTTGTTCAATAGGAATGCCAAGCCATTTGTCTTTAAGACTTTTTATTCAGTGCCAAGCTATTTACAGTGCAGAGCTCAGTCTTTATCGTGTCTGCTCAGTCACTAGCAGAATCCGGAAGTGCCTCCCTCCTGTTTTGGTGCCAACACCAAAGCTTCAGCATCCTAAATTGCCGCCTTCTCCTCCTACGTGATATACCGGTATGCGCCGGAACTGACGCCCCCCCTCCCAGCGAGCCTGCTGGGTGGCGCCAGGTCTCCCATCAACTCCCTGGACACCTGGCACTCCCTGGCTCCCAGCTAACTGCTCCTCCCCCAAAACGGGACTGCCAGATTCACTCGAAGATTAATCTGTTGTTAACACAGGTTGCAGCTCTCTATAAACACTCAGAGCTGGACTGGCAGGGGCGGGCAGATCCCTGACACTCTCAATTCAGTATATTAGGGGCAAAATGATCATTCAGGTATCCTGGTCCCAAGTTGTATAGTGCTTTATACACTGAAACCAGCATCTTGAAATTAGCCCAGCAGCTAACTGGAACCAGTACATTTATGGGGGAAATTTACACTGCAATCCTAACCCCTGGGAGTGATGTGCCATTGAATTCTATTGAATTCTACTCAGACTTACTTCTTTGTAGACGTGGTTAGCGTTGTGCTGTTAGTATTATCTAAGACTTTGGGCAGGTCCCCCCCCCCCCGGAACATTGTCAAAAATCTTTTTGAAGTTGTGCTTCCCTGCATACCGCAGCTGGTATTGTGGAATGATCCAAGATGTTGCAAACTAAAACAAACGATGCTGGTGACACAGAGATATTAATAGCAAATATTGGAGGAACGATTGGAAGCCAAGAATAGATAGATGACTTTCAAAAGTTTGAAATATTATGATTATAAGTAAATTAACTGTGATAATTGCATTCAGGCAAGGAAGAAACAAGGTTATGTCAGGCATTTGTGGAGGACTTGCCAACATTTATACACTATTGGAATATAAATAAACTTCCAGTGAATGTGGATTAAGTTATTGTCTATGTAATAATAGAATATGGCATTTTGTTTGTTTTCTTTTTACTCCCCCCCTTTTTTTACTGTATGAGAAACAGTATGTGTTTTCAATGAATGTATGCCCATTTGTATTCTTATATATACACATTTGATAAATTGTGGGGGGAAAGGTCAGATTTATATATTAGATGGAAACTGTACATATGCTAAGATACTTTGTCAAAAGCTTTTTGAAAGTGCAAATACAATGTGTCAACTAAACTGCTTCTATCTATATACATGCTGACATTCTCAAATAATTCTAATAGAACTTTCCTTTGCAAAAGCCATGCTGACTTTGCTTCAGTATGGCTTGTTCTTCTATATGCTTTGTTATGCTTTCTATATGCTTGTTTATCTTTAACAAGCCTTTCCACCAGATTTCCTGGGACAGATGTTAAGCTAACTGTCCTGTAATTTCAGGGACACCCCCCCAAAAAAAATCCTTTTTCTAAAATTGGTGTTACATTGGCTACTTTCTAGTTCTGAGGCTGGAGTCTGATCTGAGGGAAGTGTTAGAGTTACATATTTTGTCAGTCTTCTCCACTATTGCAAGATAGTAATTGTGTGTAAATCAGCATCTATATGTATAAATCAGCATATGCAATCCTGTATCCTCTATTCTGCTGATTTATTTCTTCCGTTTGGTGAGTGCGTAAGCAGCCACCCTAGAGAAAACATTTCCATAGGATTCACCAAGCATCCAGATTCCAAGGGTCATGAAACATCTGAGTGGTTTAAAGGCTTTTCGTAAACAGTTTCATTAGAGATGAAGGCGACTGTGGCTGCTTTCTCGGGGATAAAACAATTGGGAACAATGGCTAAGTGAAGCTGTCATTTTACCTATTGCTTAGGAATTTTTTCTAGGCATTAAAGGATAAAAATCCAGCAAAAGATCAAAGTTAAGATCAAAGAGACCCAAGGTATGCTTAACACTTGAATTGTCTAATGTGAGGCACCAATTATATCTAAACCAGAGATTCTCAGCCTACTTAAAATCACAGTCTCTCTCTCTCTCTCTCTCTCTCTCTCTCTCTCTCTCTCTCTCTCTCTCTCTCTGTGTGTGTGTGTGTGTGTGTGTACAGAGAGAGTTTGAACTTCTGTGAACAAACCTTTTCATTCAACCAACAATACTTAGTCTGATCACAACAATGTGTCATAAATTGTATAAAGCGCAAGAGGGACAGAAATCATGGCATTGTCAGAAACAGCCTTCTGAATAACAAATTGCTTCCAAACCTATAAAAGCAATAGATTATACCGTATACATAAAACATCAAGGAATCCGTAAAAATAATTAGGCACACCAAACTATGAACTTCTCTGCCTGCTACCTTATTAAGGAAAATTTACAAAAAGATGATGGTACTTGACACCCAGCAAACTGGTGAAAATGTACAGAAAAGGGTCAAATCTATGCTGCACGTTTCAAGAGGTAGATGGTGGCTGTGTAAATATGCTAGAGACTACTGGGAGATGATTCATATAGAATTAAAAAAGATCCTTAAGGTCACATTTTGCCAAAGACCTGAGGCATTTCTATTAGGGATAACAAGTGATGATATTCCGAAAGAGGCGCTGAGTCTCTTTTTATATGCGACTGCTGCAGCTAGAGTGGTATATGCGAAAAAATGGAAAGAAAATGAGAAACCCACGAAAGAAATTTGGCAGAATAAATTGATAGAATACACAGAATTAGTAACTTTGACCGCGAAACTAAGAAATTAGGATGAGTCACGGATAAGAAGAGTATCTTTTGAAGAGTATCTTAGAGCAGCGTTCTTCAACCTTGGGTCCCCAGATGTTGGTGGACTACAACTCCCATCATCCCTGACCATTGGCTAAGATGACTGGGGATTATGGGTATTGGAGTCCAACAACATCTGGGGACCCAAGGTTGAAGAGCACTGTCTTAGCGGGTATAATAGTCAATTTAACCTACAAGTAGGAGTGAACATATAAGCAGCAGAGAACATTCAATAAAGGAAGGTTCAAGATGAAAATGGATGGAATAATAAATTATCCAGCCGACAAAAGACTACCTAGAATCCCATGGGGAGATGGTCTGGGAAATCCGAGGATAAGAGACAATTATGAATATTGTATGGCGTATATATAAGTTGTAAAAATGCATAAACAAAATAAAAAATTATAATAACTAGGCATACCTTAGAGTAGTGAAACGGGATTTCTGATTTGTCACAAATAGCACCCAGCATTATAAGTTGCCTCAAATGTGGTGGGTTTCAGCACACACCCTTTCAGAGTCAGAGTCTTTTGGCCAGCAAGGTCACAGCTGACCTGAAGCAGATGAGACTACAAGGAATGGAGCTCATAAGCCAGGTGGGAAGCCATACTGTATATCTGAGGCCACACAATTTGTGGAACTGAGGATAAGATACAGGTCAGGGAAATCATTGTCAATTGGGTGTGGGATACAGAAAGCAGAAGCAGGAGAGAGAGAGAGAGAGAGAGAGAGAGAGAGAGAGAGAGAGAGAGAGAGAGGAACCGTATGATAGTGCAGAAGGGCAGCCTAGCAGGTGTTGGCCTCAGCAGTTGAGTTGCCCAGACTGAAGGAGTGCAGCTAGCAAGCAGGGAAGTGGGGCTGGTTCTCCTGGGCTACTTGATGCCCAAGCTCAAGTGCGCCTGTTGTCTGGCCCGAAATGCTTGCATTTCCTTCCTGGTCCTGGAAGGCCAATGAGCCAGGGAATTGGTGTCTGGGCCCATAGGGGGTCTCTGTTTGCTCCTGCAGTGCTTGACCATGCTCAGCTGACAGAGACAAGGTGCCCATGGGCCGCACTGTGCTTCCTATGCCAATCAAAATACTTGCTGAGGCAGGAGTAGGAAAGTATTGCTAGACCACAGCTCCCATCCCTGACCAGTGTGACCACTGGCTATGCTGGTTGGGGTGGATAGGAGTTGGGAGTCCAACAGTATCTGGCAGCCCACAGTTCCCCTACCCCTGCTCTGTGGCATGTTGAATTCTAGTTACATCTAGTTGATACTGGGCTTGATCCAGATTTCGCCTTCCATTGACTGACAGACAGACAGACAGACAGACAAACAGACAGACAGATATTTGCACCAGCAACTACCCATTGCACTGTCTGTAGTTGGAAAGTCTCCCTCTGTTCATGGAAGGCTTTTGATCCAGTGGTAGAGACAGGAACTGACTTTTGCTCATCCCACTTCCCGCCAGAGCCGGATTTACGTATTAGCTAAACAAGCTATAGCTTATGGCCCCACTCTCTTGCCCTCCCCCCAATTTTTTTTAAAGAAAAAACAACTGGATGTACATTTCCAAAATATAAGATAAAAAGCAAATAAAATAAAACCTACATACAGCAACAGTGTTTTGATAAAATACATATTTTTTAATGTGAAAATGGGTTTTATATGTCCAGCTGTCCTTTGTCAACAACAAATTGTCGCTGGTTTTTTGTGATGAATATATGGTAATTTATGGACCTAATAGGTATCTAAAGCCATCTGCACATGTTGCCATGCAACCCATCCATGCAGAATAAAGGCACCCTATATATAGAAAGGCCCCATTACCTTCTGTAGCTTAGGGCCTCATCAAACCTAAATCCGGCCCTGCTTCCCGCTGTTCTGAAGGGGCCCCTAATCTCCCAGAACAGGGTGGAAAGTTGTGCTGGAGGCAATTGGCAAAAGCCACCTCCTCCAACAGGAGCATTCTCTGTGCAGAGCTCCATGCAGGAGATGCTCCCACTTGTATGAGGCGCAGTCCACTGGCACGGCCAACTTTTTCATACAGTAAAATTAATTGGTGGGACGTTCAGGGCAGAAGTGAGAGGAGCTGGATCTGCTGAATTTCATCTTGTCATGTACCTATTAAAGGCACAAGGTCCTCTGTCAGGGAAGGAATGAGTAACATAAAGCAAACTGTGCCTCTCCATTTGAAAAACACACATTGCTTCTCCAGCCATCCTCTATCTGAACAGTGAAATAGGAACAAGAAGACAAATTTCCTGTATCCAATGGTATGCAAGGGAAATGAAGACACAAAATAAACTTAACAAACCCCCATCAGGGTCTGCATGCATTCCTTTGCATGAGTTAAGTGTTTAGCTTTTGTGGTCCAGTTATGGGCTTTCAAGAGGAGGAGGAATGTGCGCTAATGGAAAGGTGTGGCAGCCTAATGGGGTCTGGACAATCAGAGTTATTTGTCAGAGTCACAGGTATCCAGCCCACGCTTATGTTCCAGAGGAGGACTTCACAGTCCCACTCTCGGGAAACTGCAAGGGGACTACAAATTGAGTTATGTAGCAATAACTGAAGACAGAGGTGTGGGAAAATGTAACAGGCAATTGGTTTCTGTGTCAGTTTCTCACCCAATGGATATAGTAGACATTAAGCCAGGCATGGAAGAAAGATTCCAATTTGAACATCAAATGAAAGCTATGCCACTTAGAGGCTGTGTAAAAATGCTTAAGAAATACTTAAGAAATGCCCAAATAATTGGCTTGCTGTTAAAAAAAGATTTGCTGGTATCCTAAGGTTTTCCCAGTGTGCCTTGTCAAAGGCTCCTAAGGAAAATGTTTTGATGGAGTTGGAGGAAACCTCTTATGGTCTCCAACCACAGAAAGATAGCTGATCCATAAGAGAACCTATTGATTAAGCCGAGGAAGTAAAGAGCAGAAATAAACGGACTCCCCCCTTTCACACTGGAGGGAGTTTTACCCATAATAACTGAATAGAAACAAGGGGTCAGATCCAAAGGTACAAGATACAAGCAGAAAGATCCTTCCACTTGCACAATGTCCACCCCACCCCACCCATCCCAGCAATTAGCTGCTCTTGACAATATTCCATAGTTGGCAATAGTGGGCATGGAGCCACTAACTCAAGAGGGTCAGTGTCTTTGTGTGGAATGGCTCCTTGGCTTAGATTAGACAATTTCATAATGACAGGTTTGTCAACAGATAATAAGCATAATTAGGATGGCCACTTATGCATAGCCAAAGAGAGAGGGGTGGGTGGGAAATGGAGCTCACAGATGGGATGCAGATTTCCAGACGTTGTGCACTTGCTAATTTACGTAGATGTATAGGTGCACATTTATAAATGACTGCTTTAGTTTAATTTCCGTAGAAATACAGTACGACTCACCACAGTGGAGAAGACTTTAGTTGGGTGATCTGTGTGCCTATTACCTAAGTGATTAATTCAAGGCCTCTGATCTCCCTTCTTGTAGTGTTGTATCTTTGCACAGGACTTGGGCCAGAGAACATTTCAAATACAAGATTGTCCTCTATAAAATAGTATATACAGTATGGCCACAATAGCCAGTCGTGTCCTGTGTGTTGTAGTGTAGGTCTGGGTGATGTATCAATATATTGTCCAAAACTGGTTAGAAGTCCATATCGTGATATCGGTTGCATAATTTTTGACGTGGCAATATATTGCAAAACATGATGTATATGTGTGTGTTTGTGTGCTATGCAAAAACCACAATGTGGGGAAAACCGTAAAGCCAGCCAATGCTTCACCTGATTCTTGCAGCCCCTGTTAACCAGCTGCAACCACCCCCATCACTCAAGCTACTACCTGCCCATAGCCTTCATGATTAAAGGCACCATGCAAGAGGGTGAGCTTCTGTCTTACGAGCATTTGGAACCTTTTGGTTTTCCGCTGTATTGAACTAGATCCCAAACTAAGTAACTGTACGGATGAAATGATTTCGACTTGCACAATGAGATTTCCACTCCCCCCCCCCATGCATGCTATGCACCATACCCAGATCTGCCAGAACAGATTGCAGTGTGTTTGCATTGGGAGTCTCACTGCACAAGCAGAAGTTGTTGCACAAGCTGAAATTTGCTTCGTGCGACTTTGGATTCAACCCTATTGTCAGGGATGTGCTCACCCCTGCCAGTCCGGCACTGAGTGGCTACCGGCAGCCTCAGCCTCTGTTGTCGATGGACTCGTCTTCCAGTGAGTCTACCAGCCCCTCCTTGGGGGAGGAGCAGTTACCGGGAGGGAGCCAGGTGGAGAGAGGTCTCCAGGAAGATGCAGAGAGACCTAACACCACTCAGCAGACCCACTCGGAGGGGGAGACGCCGTTTCCGGTGCCAGCATTACACAGAAGGAGAAGGCGGCAATTTAGAGTGCCGAGACTCTGGTGTTGGCGCCGCAACAGGAGGGGGGTACTTCCAGATTCCGCTAGCGACTAGATAGTCATGTTTAGCGTTAGCTCTGCACTGTACATATTTGCACTATAAAATAGTTGAAAGACAAGAAGGACTTGGTCTTTACTCATGAGCAACTGTTAAGTGAACCTGACACCTATGTTCCGATGAAAGCAAAACAAAACTACTCTCAACGAAACAGTGGTAATCCTAGTGGTTCTCATGTGAAAAGCAGGACAACAGACCTGAACGGTCTGCACAGCTGCCGTGTATTAGTTAGCATGCTGGTCACATCGGAAAATTCCAGTCTTAACCATTCAGTTACGGACATTTCAGGAAACCTGTTCAGCAATTCGATCTTATGGAGCATCTTGTTCAAATGGCCCATTTTAGCTTTGAAAGGAAGCTTTCTGCCTAATATAGAGCAATAAGAATGATTATGTTTCCCCCTGATTAAAGGTACGATCACAGATCAAGGAAGAACTATTTTGGTGAGAACTGACAAAGCAAAGACTTCAAAGTGATTTCCTTGCCATTTCTAACGTTATTAATAGGGTCGATACAGGCAAATGTACACAGAAAAATAGAGATGAAGGGTATTGAAGATGAAAGAGAAGCATTTAGGTGAATTAAGGGTGAAAAGGGGATATATTTTAAGAGTAATTTATGCAATTAAACATGCCAAAATACCAAGTTTGGTCAAAGAGGAAGGGGGTGTCTGAATAAAACAGCTGAGAAGAGAACATGAAACTTGTACTAGATTGATGGAAAGAGAAAAAGAATGAACCTGAAAGCATTTTTTCTTTGCAGTTCCAATTTCCTTGCCAGTAGGTGGCAGAGTAGTCAATGCTATTGTTATATGCAAAATTTGTCAGGCCATACAGGGGATTTTATTTTTTTTAAATAAGTACAACAACTCTTTAACAACCAACTCTCTCCCTCTCCCTCTCTGTGTATGTGTTTTTCATATGGGTTTTGTGTAATGGAGTTTCAAGTATCCTTGAAACTTACAGAACAGTTTTCCAAACATAATTTCAGAGCAGCAAACAGAAGAAGTACTTCAAATCTGAACTTTCATCATATCAGGCATTTAACAAACTAATCAGGCCAAGGCTAATGAAAAAGAGAGGAGGAGGAGGAGGAGGAGGGAGACAGAGAGAAAAGCTGCTTATTATCCAGCCCCCTGGTTTAAACTAATGAAAACCTAATTGGTCCTCTAGAATGTGCCCATTGTTATCAAAAGCTGGAAGGTTTTGCCAATTGTAGAGGAACATTTTCACAGTAAAGTCACAGAAAATGAGATTTCAGAAACCCAAATGCTAAGTCACACACACACACACACACACACACACACACACACCGCTTTGATAATTTGAAAGGGAAATACAATATTTTTAAAGAATTCATTCATCTTGAATGCATTGCCATTTTTTACTCACATCACGTAGTAAATGGATAATCCCTATGTAACATCTTGAACACTAGAGAGTTTTCAGCTAAATATGGGTACAGTTCCTATTGTTTTTATCGAAAAGCCTTGTGTTTGCTATAACACTGAATGGTATTTCTGCAGATTAATCGGCTGTGAGTCATTTAAACAAGTGGGAGCCGTCACCTGAAACTATAGTCAACAAATGCTGAACATTTGTGAACCTGCCATTCCATAAACACATTTGTTCTCTAGTCTAATTTATGATCGGAACAAATAAACAAATAGTCAGGCTTTAAGACTGATGCCCCCTCTCCCACCAATGGTCAGTTTTGAGTTTCAACTTTTGCCATTTATCTATGGTGCCATCTGAGTGTCTTCTTTCTAGCCTGCTATTTCTGGAAGTGTTCAGTGTTCTGCTTAGAACCAATCTGCCATTCAAGCTGTCAGCAGGTGTTTTTGCTGAATGCATCCGCAGGAGCCTTATGATCTAGCTCCCTTGTGAATACCAAAAACAAAATTTGAATGCATCATGATGACTGGCAGCCATAGAACACTGAGAGTATCATTTTGATCGGACCAAGGAACACTTCCTGAATAAAAGTCTGCAGAAGATGACTATATAAGTGATGGCTGGGAAGGAACCATGTCATGGCTCCAGGCATGTGGAATTTGGCCTTTACAAAGCAAAGAACACCCTGCCCCAAAGTACTCTTTGGGATTGTGTTAAGCCAACCTTGTTGATGCTGGTTGTTCTCTCTCTCAACATACTAGGGACATCCCATGAAGCTGAATGTGGAAAGATTCAAGGTGGACATAAGGAAGTAATTCACATAGCACATAGGTAAACAATAGAATTCACTCTCACAAGACGTAGCAATGAGCACCGCCTTGGGTGGCTTTGAAAGAGATAATTCATGGGGGGTACAGATAAATTCAGATAAATTCATGGGGGGTACAGCTCTACCTGCCACAATGACTTTGTTTTGCCATCACTGTTGGAGGCATTGTGCCTCTGGAAATCATAAGTGGGGAAATGCAAGGTCTTGGTTGCAGGCTTCCCACAAGCATCTGGTTTGCCACTGTGAGAACAAAATGGTGGACTAGATGGACCTTTGGTCAGATCCAGCAGGGCCCTTCATGTGTTTTTGCAGCTGTTTAAAGATGTTGGCCATAGTGAAGAGACACTGTTCAGACTCCCATCTCAGGAAGCCAAATGTGCTGGGCCAGTACTAGCCACCCAAAAGCATGCACTACTATGTTTGGGGTTACCTTGATGTTTTAAGATAAGATAAGATAATCTTTATTGTCATTGTCCCCTTACGGGAACAACAAAATTACTCGGTTGCTCTATCCACTTAGATAAGGCACTCCACATAAATTTAAAATAACTACAAAATGCTAATTAAAACAATACAATACAATACAATACAATACAATATAACAAGTAAAATAAGATGACTTCAAAGTCCAGATTTTCCATTTAAGGCCGAAATTGCTCTAGAGAAGAAACTGTTCTTGAGACGGCTCGTTCTCGCCTTCATTGCGCATGGGACAGGTTTATGCCTTCTTTCCAACTAGGAAAGAATGGCTTGACAACGGGTTCCTATAAAAAGGTATTCATCTAATATTGTATTCTTGACCATCCATTCTGGACAAATAATTGGGACCAAAATTTTCAGAATAGATATCTAATCTTCTGAGTCTAGGGCTGGATCTACACGGACCTTTTTAACATTATTAGAACAATATTAGATATATCATTCTAAAATATCACAGGGCATACTGGTAAATTAAAAAAAGTTTCTTACTTTGTATTGTCCGCAGCAATGCCCTTTCCCTTTTGCCAGTTCCTGGTTGCTCTGCATAACCCTCTGGTGTCACATTTTAATAACACATTATTAACATTAACAAGCAAAACGTAATTTGTCCATCTGTGTTATGAAAATAACTCCTTAACCCTTCCTTAACATGATAAACCATGAGTGTAGATCCGCCCTAGGTTAAATCAGCAAATAGTGCAGTTCAGGGTGAACAGAGGTTTCCAGATTAGGTAAGCATAAAAAAATGGCATGCAAAGAACTCTGGCCTGATGGTGCTGATTCAGTCCCATATCTCCTTGTCAGAGCTCCACACTCATATCTTGGATGGATTTCAGATGAGGCCACAAGGAATACTCCAGGAATCCATGTGCACCATACTGGTCCAGGAATAAACAGGTCCAGGAATCCATGTACACCATACTGCTTCACAAAAACTCCCTATCAGGCCTATGCTCCTTCCTTAGCCACACCCTTTCTCTCCAGGCCACACCCCTCACTGGCCTTACTCCACACCTTGCTTGAATGTTTTTGCCTGGCTGGAGTGTATTATTGAAGAATCTTACTAGTCTGGATGGGGGATAGAGTGATATGCATGTAGAAAATAGCTTACTGTGCAGGCAAAATTTGCATTCATTGGTCTTACTCGCTTCGGCCTTTGGCCCTGCCCTCTACTGGCACGTGGCCCCTGAAAGATTGCCCAGGAGGGAATGTGACCCTGGGCTGAAAGGGGTTCCTCATCCCTGCTCTGTATCATGTGTCCCATTGTCCTTACATTTCGCCCACAGTTGTTTCTGATATATCCATGTAAGGAGAATATATATATATATGGGAGGAAAGAGCCATTTCACACCTCTGCAGGTGACTGAAAGATCCAGTTAGGGCAGAAGTAATTAGGCAACAGGAGAACCAAATAAATCTCTGTATTAGTTGGAAGGCAGATAATTACTTTTGCAACCTGCAGTGATCTGAGGAGTTGCACTTCTATTTTTATTTTTAACCAGCAGCTTCAAAACAAAAATAAAGCAAATTCCTAGTTGGAAAGAAGGCATAATGTCATTTTGCAGTGATGTCTTTGAAATCATTAGATGATGGGAGAGGGATTATTTTAGCTTGCTAATTATGTTGCAAAACTAATCTACAGTCTTACTTTTCCCCAAGTTCATTGTGGCTGTAGCTAATTGGTGAGTGGGCATGTCATAGCAATGATGGATGGGCTTTTTGAATTAAATGAATATTTCCTTTCTTCTCTATAATGATAGGGAATTTTACTGCAGTTAAGGGGGGGAGGCTCTCTTTTTTCTGTTGCTGCTCCATCGGCTTTTATCATTTGCTGCTTCCAGCCATCATGAACATCAAACACATCTGAGAGCAACAGCCGGCTCTACCATGTGGCAGGGTGAAATAAGTTGCTTCAGGTGAATTTGGGAGGTAATTAAAGGCATGGAGGACTGGTGTAGTGAGGTTTGAATGGTGTAGTCAGACTTTGTAAAGTATTTCCCCCAACAAAGGGAGAGGGAAGGCCATTTGGGGCTGTGGTCCAGGCAACAAAATGTCTTGAACAAGCACTTTTGAGAGCAGAATTATATGTGTCTGGAAGGTGTTTTCTCCCTCTCTCGCTATCATCTTCTTCTTCTTTGGTGATCACTCGTAGCCAAGTAAGATTGTCTTCCATGAACACAGTCTTAACCGTGAGTCTATAAGTGACTGTGGAGGCCAATTCTGGATCCACACATCCTTCCACAGTAGGGACATAGGTTTCCAGGCAGGAGTTGATCACGGTGAGGGTTTGCCAAACGTGCCTTCCTCTTAGCATGTTTCTCCCTTTCGTTCTGAGTTTCAGCATCTTCAAAGTCCATGACCCCGTTGGTAAAGACTGTTCTCCAATTGAAGCAGTTGCAGGCCAGTATTTTCCAATTGTCAGTGTTTATACTACATTTTTTTAGATTTGCCTTGAGAGAGAGAGTCTTTAAACCTCTTTTGTTGACCACCAGCATTACACAAAATTTATAACGGAGAGTGACTCATTCCCTGACCAAGCAGTTATCTGTTTCATCCTGTCCTGGTGAATGAATTGTTCAGCCTCCCCTTAAGCACAGCCCAACTTCCAGATTCCCAGGCTGATTCAATAAGGAGTCAGTCCTTAGAGTGAACACAACCATTATTTCCATTCAGCCGCCCAGCCATGAGCACAAGTAGAAGCATAATGCGCTCCAGATATGGGAGGCATTTCAAGCCTGAAGAATGAAAGGGCTTTGACACACCATGATGGGAGAGCACGTAGAGCCATTGCCACTGAAGCCCTAACCTTTTCTCCTGCCTGGCATGCAGCTTTTGGACTGCACAGAAGGTGCACTATCCTGCCAGTTGTGATAAACTATTTGAGAGTAATGGCAATTTCCAAATTCTATAAATAGGAAGGCAGAATGCCATTTTTGCATTCGTTGCCAACAGACCTAAAGCAGGGAAATGGGTTGAGAGGAGAGTAAAAAAAACCCTAAGTATACGTTTGGTTACATAGTTCATGTCTCTTTTTTAAAAAAGCTGACCAGTTTTCTTTTGAAGGGGAAGCGCACACCACCAACCCCAACAATTTGACAGCAACTTTGGGGGAGGGGGGGAATCACCGCCAGAGGAGTTGGTGATTCAACAGTCTGGATATTTCTTGCAAATTATTTTTAGGGGCCAAGATTCTGACTTCCAAAAGTTACATTAAAAAAACCCAACAGGTTAAAAAATATTTTTTTATCCAGTGGGATTTTTCATTTCTGACTTCAACCAAGATTCTTCTATGCTTAAATATACAGGGACTATAAGTTAATTCCCCCTGAGAGAATTTTTCTCATTCTTCAGGCTTCAATTAATGCTGTCTTCTGTCTTAGATGACAGATTTGTAGAGACACTTTATGATCTGTGGCATTATGTTTGTGGCACAGGTGACATTGACGATTTACAGGAGGTTTTAGCCGGTTTGCTGCTGAACAACTAAGGTTGTACGGATGAGTTTCTGCATTGGTTACTGTGAGCAGGGCGACCGCCTAACATATCCCACCTCCTTGCATAGGGAAAGTGTGTTGTCCAAAAAGAGAGGAGAGGAGCTAGAGAACTAGAGAGCAGGGCAAAAAGCAGAACTGCCTCCATAGGCTCTTGTCAACATTTCAATGGCAAAATATCTCTCACTTATCATTTAAGAGTCTCATAACTCTTTTGATGGTGTCACTGCCCCCAATTAATAGCCACAGGGGAAGAAGATAGAACAATTTAAGAGTGGTCTAATAATGGCTAATAACTGACTCCAGTTATTATTATTGCTATTACCCTTCCTCACTTCTATTTGTGTGCTGATTCTTCGTTCAGTATTTAAGGAACAGCTGTATATGCTGTATATTAAATTCATTGCAGGGCTAGCTCTGACAATGACAAAACCTCGAACTATTTTCAGGTGCATGCCATCATGTCTTCTCTTTGGCCACAGAATATGCAACAGATCAATTTATACATTTTACACCCTTAAGAACTGGGCTCATAAAGTACAAGAGTTGCAACTGCGACCCACTGAACCCCCATGATAAATAATGGTGATGTTGGTAGGTTTAGAATTAGGATTATTGGGGCATTCTTTAAGAAGGTTTTTCTGATGTGGGTGGTGCTGTTAGTCATGCCACGCTTGGCCTCATTAAAAGCAGAAGCTGACATCTATCACCATTCAGAGCCAAGACCTTGGCAAATGCAAGTGTTGTAGCAAAGGAGCAGCAGGTGTTTTGCTTACAGCCATTGCCACCTGTCTGTTTGATACAGAGGACAGGTAGGGTTGAAAGCTGCCACTTGATTCTGGTTCAGCGCCGGAGAACTGGCTTTTCCGTTGACCTTTCCTCGTTGTCAAGTGTAGTCATTAGACTTGTTAGAAAGCTTGTCAGTCTGTCTCTTTGCTGCTACTTATCATCTGCTGTCAATTGAATCAGCAGTGCTGTGGCACGGCATCACTAAGGGCTGAAAGACACGAAGAGCCTGTGCCCATGACATTGATTTGAGGTACAGCTCCTGGAAGGAAGCAAATTTTGATAGAGCTCACAGGGTGCCTTAGCTACGAGAAGTCTCATGGCATTTTCCTCCATATATTATTGTGCTCTGCTGATTAGCACCCCAAAGTGTGAAAAGTGTGAAAATTCATGTATAATGAGTACTCATAAAAGTTGTGGCAAGGAAACATGATGTAGGTTCCTGGTACAATGGCACTAGCATGATAATAACGGGAGATATTCAATCTATGTTATTGTAGCCTAAATCTTTTCCATTGTCTTTCTTGCGGGCTACAATGCTGGGATAATTGCGTTCTTAGCTCAGTAACCTTGAGGCTTTTTGGATCAATAGGCTGTTAGTGCTAGTTTGAGCAATATCATACAGGGCAACCAAAGCAGTTTCTGTGCCAAAACTGGGCCTAAACCCCAATTGAAATGGTTCCAGAAAATCAGTTTCTTCTATAAGCACCTGAATCTGGTCTGCGACCACTCACTCCAGAACCTTGCTCAGGAACGGGAGATTAGCAACTGACCGGTAGTTAACTAGGTTCTCTGAATCCAGGAAAGGTTTCTTAAGGAGCGGTTTTACCACTGCCTCCTTCAAACAGTTGCATAGGCATTAAAATCTGGTTAAGTTCCAAAGATGAAAGTTCTTAAATTATTGGTAGTGGAACTCAAGAGTGGCTTGTCAGAGCCATGAGGCTAAGCTGGAGCAAACAGCTTAGTCTCTTCACATGCTGAGTGAATCAGGTAGACTAGAGGCTGAATAATCAATTCTCCCAAGGTAAGGGGAAATGACCTCACTAAGCTTGGCAGGACAGCTTATTCCATGGTGGTAACTCCTTTATGCATCAATTAGACCAGGGGTCTGCAACCTTTAAGACAAAAAGAGCCACTTGGACCCGTTTCCGAAGAAAAACAACAACTGGGAGCTGCAAAACCATTGCGACATTTAAAACAAATATAACACTGCATATATTGTTTCTTACCTTAATGCTATATATACAGGATCGTGCAGTCAGCTGTCAAAAATGGAGGAGGAACCCCCAGCAATGGTGTGCAAGCTCCTATATAGACTTTTGAAATCCCCCCCCCCTTGGAGTCCAGTCCACCCCCAGACACATCATCCTACATCACAGATACATCAGAACTACATCACAAATAGGGAGGGTCAGAGGAGGTAACCTAAGAATTCTCACACCTGTGCCATCTCTCCTTGACCCCTCCCAGACACACATTTCTGCAAAACTGGTTTCCTGCCCTGGCCAGGCAAGGCTAATGTAGAGCTAAGGACTATCCTTTGTTCTAGCCCGGGCCAAATCCATTTTAGGTGGTGGGTCCTTTGTGAGGGAAATGGCCCATCATCTAGCACTCAGGCAGAGGGCTGCTCACCTCCCCCCTTCCTTGCAGAGAAACAGCTTGTCAGTTTAGGAGTGAAAAAAAATGGTTCTTCTTGTGCTGCTTCAAACATGTGCCCTTGTTTGCTTGGTACACTTATGAACATTTATTATATATATATATATATATATATATATATATATATATATATATGAACTGAACTTAAAACAAAAGCTGTTTTCCCCTGCAACGGCACAACCAAAGCTGCACACAAACTCTATTACTCTCTTTGATAACTTAAAATGCACAATGATTATTTTTTTTAAAATTATTTATTCATTTTAATTAATTTTGTAAGCAGTAGCACTGGAAACTTTAGCAAGAGCACACTAAATCCTGAATTGATTACTGAAGAAGTTTCTCAGGATCCTCAGCCCTCACAAAGGAACTACGGTACTCACCATGCCAGGGAACTCAGTTTCCCAAGCTCCCTTGCAACGATGAATCCCGTCGGCATGAGGGAGGGGGAAAACAGCCCGTGCAACACACACACACACACACACACACACACACACACACACACACAGTGACCAGCTGTGTGTCGGCAAGAGGGAAGGAGTTCTCCCTGCAATTGCCCATTGTCATTGAGATTTTGGGAGGGGGAGAGCTTTTTTTTCCTTTTTTGGCTGCTGATCACTAAGGCAGCAAGAGAGGCAAGTCAGCGCCCTAAGGCAGCAAGAGAGGCAAGTCAGCGTCACAGCCAGTACAGCGCCCGGAGCCACGGCAAAGGTGTAAAAGAGCCACATGCGGCTCCGGAGCCGCGGGTTGCCGACCCCTGAATTAGACTTAAGCATGTTGGTTATAAAGGTAAAGGTAAAGGGACCCCTGACCATTAGGTCAAGTCGTGACCGACTATGGGGTTGCGGCGCTCATCTTGCTTTATTGGCCGAGGGAGCCGCCGTACAGCTTCCAGGTCATGTGGCCAGCATGACTAAGCTGCTTCTGGCGAACCAGAGCAGCACACGGAAATGCCGTTTACCTTCCCGCTGCAGCGGTACCTATTGATCTACTTGCACTTTGACGTGCTTTCGAACTGCTAGGTTGGCAGGAGCTGGGACCGAGCAACGGGAGCTCACCCCGTTGCGGGGATTCGAACCACTGACCTTCTGATCGGCAAGCCCTAGGCTCAGTGGTTTATATCAGGCTGGTTATGCCACACTCAGCATCACCATCAATTCTGTCACTCTCTGCTCTGCCTGAGCTAGTGGCTCCAAGCAAAATGGATGGTAGAATAGGACAATCCATTTCCATAAGCTATTCAGATCTCATCCTTGGTGCCTCAGTTGCCAACGATGCCTATGCTCATTGAATGAAGCTGAGTTTAGTATTAAGAAAGACAGAAAGAACCTCTCCCCATTCAATTGTATGTTTGTAAATAAAACAGGTATTCCCAAGATAAAATAAGTAATAGCATTAACTCACCCTCCCAAAATCAAGTGCAATTATGTTTTATGCTGTGAACTGCCCTGAGATCTATTGATGAAGGGCAGTATACACATTTAATAAATAAATAAAATTTAAGAATAACATTTCCCTGGAACTTCTCACCTTCAGGGAGTTTACTTTGTTAACAACAAAGAACTTTCAGCCCTTCTCTGAATACCTGGTGGTGACTAAAACTGGTTTTTTTCTCTTGATTTTTTCTTGCAAAAGTTGAGGTTAGGATGTGCCATGTCTCTTAACCTCTTTAAAATATCCTGATTTGGATTCTGAAGAACCAAGAAGCTCTTCTACATAGAATAAATTGAGCAGATGTTCTGCCATCCAACTCCAATTTATCTCAAATACCCACATCTGCATCTATCCGTGGGTCATCTTGTTCTGTGTTAAAAGCATCAGATGATGTTATGACCTTGCATATATCATGATTATCTTGCATATTAATGGCTCTTTATGCTGGTTCGTGCACCGCTTGCTTATGGATGATATGCAGGTTGAACTTTGCCCATCAGAAATCTTTAAATGGGAATTAGTGCAGAAATGCAGAACAGTGAAGTGATTAAGCCACAGAGACTGAAATTAAGGGCCAGGTTTTTAAGGCTGCCCGCTGTACACGTTTCACAGTAATGTTAGATAACAGGAGTCATGTTCAATTTGCTTCCTTACAAGTGAAATGTGATGCTCATAATAAAGCCATTTCATACATTTTCACGGATGTTGCTTAAGTACCTATTATAGGGTGTATAACTTTTTCTAATGTTAAATGCTCAAACTGATGTTTAATTAATACTTAGTAGAAAAACACTAGCCTCTTGCATTAGGGACCAGCTTCTCTCACACAAATCTACTTATCCCCTGAGGTCAACTGAACAGGTTCAAGTGCAGTCTCCCTTCTTTTCATGCACAAGGATAATTTTGGCCCGGGCGCAAATGAGGCCACAGGCTTTCCCAGCTAAAAGGGTCGTTATCACAAGTGCTCACTTGTTAGGCTTTTGAGTCTTGCTTTCAATGTATCTGTTGCTTCTGTGTTTTTAACACTTTTAAACTATGTGAATCACCTTGAGACAGTATTTTAAAACACTGTATTATTATTATTTATTATTTATTATTTATTTATTTATTATTATTATTAATTATTATTATTATTATTATTATACCCCTCGCATCTGGCTGGGTTTCCCAAGCCACTCTGGGCGGCTTCCAGCAGAATATAAAAAACATAATAAAACGTCGAACGTTAAAAACTTCCCGATACAGGGCTGCCTTCAGATGTCTTCTAAAAATTGTGTAGTTCTTTATCTCCTTGACATCTGATGGGATGGTGTTCCACAGGGAGGGTGCTGCCACCGAGAAGGCCCTCTGCCTGGTTCCCTGTAACTTTACTTCTCGCAGTGAGGGAACCACCAGAAGTCCCTCGGAGCTGGACCTCAGTATCTGGGCTGAATGATGGGGGTGGAGACGCTCCTTCAGGTATACTGGGCTTCAGTGGTGGTGGTGGTGATGGTGGTGATATCTAAACAGCCACGACTTGCAAACTCCACGGGAATGACCACACTGTGAGCCTCATACCACAAAATGTAAAGTGGAAAGGGACCCTGGATTTAAGTTCTGGCACTTTTATATATAGCGCAGACTGGATTTGTCTAGTCTAGGCGGCACACAGAATATTTCAAACGGGAGCAGTGATTAATGTATGATTTGTCAGGGGCTCAGATTGTTGTTTTGCCAGAGACGCCTCATAATTACTAGCTTTCTTCAAGAGATGCTTGGCTACCAGACAATGCTGGCGGCCCTGGAAATGGAAGACGGTGCGAAATTGACATTGCAGTTAATATTGACAGAAAACACTGGGCAAGAACAGTCCGCATGGGATTGTCATAGGAGAGGACTTCATAATGGTAAAGCACATTGCAAAGTGCTACAAGTCCAATAAAGGGGCTGGGGAGAGATTTAGCAAATTAACTTTTTGGTGGTGGTGGGTAATACAATTCTTCCCCTGCTCTTAAAATCCCCACTCCAAATACACATCTCCTTGACATTAAAAAATCTTTACTACACTCCTTTTATTTTTAATTCATTTAACTCATTTTGCAGTTTTAATATGGAAACTTAATGTTTGCAATCAATTTCCAGCTTCTAAATTGCCTTCATTTATCCTGACATTGAAGCTGGCAATATTTGCTTTCTTTACAGCGCTCATTCATCATGGCTTCTGCCACAATTTTAAGGGAAGGTGCAGGGGAACTATTGTTAATTAAAAAACGAAGCCTGTGAAATGGTTGGGTCATGCGGATTTACTTGAAAGAAGAGTGGACAGAGTTAAAATAGAAAGGTGAACCCACAGAGCAGCCTTCTCCAAGCTGGTGCCCTCGAAATGTTGGACTTTATTTCCCACCATCCAGGTGCTAGCAAAATCACTTCAAAAGCACAAAGGGAAAAGAAATTATGGCAACACTTTACTGAGGAAACTGAACAAAGTTTATAAGTTGTGGAAAAAGGAACAGAGAGGTTTTCTCTCTCCCACCCCCACCCCACCCCGGCCTTGCACATAGCAAGCAAGCATTCAACCAAACATACAGAGGAAAATTCCCTCAGAACCACACAGCCAATCAGAGCACATGCTGAATCAGGAAACATCATGCCAGCCTGTCCCACCTCCCCTCATATCTCTCTTGGCTGCTTGACTTCAATACTAATGTACTTGATCCTTAAGCTGTACCCTGAATTATCTCTGTTGTTGCACTCCCAACACCAACACTGATCATGCTGCATGGGGTTGGCAGAGGGTGTAGTCCAACAAACAAAAACTTAAGGGGAAAAAACTTCAGACATATGAGGTACAAACAAAAGTAAGAGAGGGGGGGGGGTGGCACAACTCACTGAGCGCAGGAATTTGTCAAAACAATATTTGCAACAGAAATGAACCTTCTAGAATCTTCTAGAATTTTCCGGCACTTTCCAGTTTCTGCCCTCAAGGACTTTAGCCATGACATGGTGGGCAGCATGAGGATTACATTGTGTGCCAAGACTGGAGTAGCTAGCACTTGGGAGAGAAGTGGTTGGGGAAGTCTGGCGCTGAGGAGGGAAAATAGGTTTTCTCTCCAGGTCTGCCCTAAGCCTTCGAAGCTCCTGGTTTGATGTCAAAATGCCTCCTTGTCTTGGGCTTTCCCTTATTATTGCCAGGTTGGTTGGTTGCCTCTAAAAACAAATATTATCTGCGACATGATCTTGGATAAGGCCACTCTCAAGGTTTTTGTGTTGCCAAGGCCTGGCTGGGTGATGCCAGAAGGCCTCTTTTTGCCTCAGATGGTTCCAGCCAAATTCTCAGGATTAGGTCAGCAACAGGCCGGGAGACAGAAACCCTTTTCTTAAAATCAAAGCATGTAGCATGAACATGCATTGGGAGCCCCCTCCCCGAACTCAGGTGCACTCATTCCACTGTCAGTGATGCCTTTATCTGTAGTAGTAGTTGTATGAGTAGGTAATAATAATAATAATAATAATAATAATAATAATAATAATAATGTGTTATGCAATGTTTTGGTGAATTGGTTTTATTCCTCTGTTTGTTTAGACTAGGGCCCTGTCCACACTTTGGCTTAATATGGCTTGTGAACCCCTCACACCTCCTTTAATTCCCCCTCCTCCTTGCAGTGTCCCTCCTCCAACGACTGCTGTTCCACGCTTCCCTACTAAATCCAGAGATACCCTGTGCTTTGAAAATCTGAATGGGAGAGCTATGCCGAGGCCCTGGAAGTGGTTTTCTGGTGTTCTTTTTCAAAAACCGTATTGCGTTTTATGCTTGTGAGTGTCCTGAACCACCAAGGGTACCTGGTGGCAAGTCCCGCTGGCGTACACAATCCCACAGCAGATGATAGCGCATAGTCCAGCAACCCAATAAGCCCAAAGTCAAAAGTCCAGCTGGGTTCCCACCTCTGCAGCCAATCCAGGGGTCAAGGCAGCTGGAGGTCAGTCCTGCACAAGCACAGCCCCAAAGAGAACCCCACACATCCTCTCAGAGCTAGCTTGCCCCCACCTGGCCAGCTAGTGAGCTGGCCCTTGCCTGCTTCAGCCTCCTAGAGCAGGGGTAGGCAACCTAAGGCCCGGGGGCTGGATCTGGCCCAATCGCCTTCTCAATCCGGCCTACGGACGATCCAGGAATAGGCATGTTTTTACATGAGTAGAATGTGTCCTTTTATTTAAAATGCATCTCTGGGTTATTTGTGGGGCATAGGAATTCGTTCATTTCCCCCCAAAAAATATAGTCCAGCCCACCACATGGTCTGAGGGATGGTGGACCGGCCCACGGCTGAAAAAGGTTGCTGACCCCTGTCCTAGAGAGTACCTCCCACTGCTCCTTATGCCACAGAGCCCACTATGTTCAGGGAGACGGGGACCCCTCTGGCTCTGGTGATGGTCCTGCCGCTCTCGTTCCTGTGCACTGACCCCCATCCCTTCAGCGTCTCCATCGTCACGTGAGTGCTTTTTTTGGGGGGGGATAATAATTTTTATTAGTTTTCAATTACAATAATCCAATAATAGCCTCATTATAATAATGCCAAATTACAATTACTAATACCAATCATTCAGATGCCAAATTATATAATTTAGGTGGCCCCCTGTGTGCTAGAATTGATGGTTTGAGGATTTACTTTATTTCTGCATTCCAAAATCTTATTAATTTCAATTACTCTCCAGTCAAAATAACAATCCCTTATACAATAACTGCAATTTTAACAACTTCCATTCGTATCGACACATTAAATGATTTATAAATCTACAGGTGAAGCATTCAAACTATATCCTTGTTCTTCCTGTGTGTGGCAATTATTCGGTCCGTGATGTTTCTTCCTGTCCTTGTAAAATATTATGTCTATCTTTCCCCGGTTGTTGCTGCTCTCCATCATGCCTTGGGCAGAGCTAATATCCCATTATTGTTTCAGAAGTTCTTCATTGCTCCGTCCCGTGCTTCTTTGTTTTGCAACTTTATCAGCAGCTACAAAAATCACACTGTCCCAATAAATATCCTGTTTTGCCATTTTACTCTCAGCCATGAGTGCTTTCTACACTGACCTCTCCTTCTCCATCCCCAGCTTGCCCCAGTGTGCCCAGTCATGGCTACACCCCTCGCTGGGATCCTCTCCCTCCTCCCAGCTGTCCTGCCAGCTCATGACAGTGAGCTACCCAGAGGCCAATGGTAGCGGGTAGCCATATGTAAATGATTGTGATGATGCAAACAGCACACACACATCTGTACATCCAGTAACTCTGCAAGGTGCACAACTACTTGTATAGATCCTATATGATATGCAAATAGGGACTGGTACAGGCAGTCTAATGATTGCACTAATATCGGGAGGCCCATCACTCTTAATTCAGAACAGGGCTAAGGAGGGAGGCTCCAGTACTTTGGCCACCTCATGAGAAGAGAAGAGAAGACTCCCTGGAAATGACCCTGATGTTGGGAAAGATTGAGGGCACAAGGAGAAGGGGATGACAGAGGATGAGATGGTTGGACAGTGTTCTCGAAGCTACCAACATGAGTCTGACCAAACTGCGAGAGGCAGTGAAGGATAGGTGTGCCTGGCGTGCTCTGGTCCATGGGGTCACGAAGAGTCGGACACGACTGAACGACTGAACAACAACAAGGAGGGAGATTTGAAGTTGCGTGTTGAAATTCCACATCCTTTGCCATACCAACCAGTGGTTAATAAAACCAATTATTTCTTTGTGCATACCTAGTGCTAGGAACAAACATTAGGACTAGGAACAGTCTACGTGACAGATTTTTCCGAGTGGTGTTGGGTTCCTTTTGAGCATATTGTCATAGAAGATCTGAACATCAAGACTTAACCTTATCAGATCTACCTTAGATATTCATGGCTATGCTACTGCGGTGTTGGATCTGTAGTATGGGCTTGTAAGGATATTGGTTTGTTTTGTTTGTTTAATATGCCCAAGTGGCTTCTAAGTGGTTTGGCTTCAGATTTGCCTTGGGAAAATTCAAAATCGCTCTTTGCTATGAAGCTTAGCCTTTCTACAGGCCCTAGTTGACACTGCTTTCAGGGGATTTAGGCAGCCGTGTCAAGCAGTCCCTGTTTTAGCGAATCTAAACCTCTTGGATGGTCGAACCCGTAAGTTGCTATAACAACTAAAATAGCAGCAACCTCTCCAAAGCACACAGCATCTCCCACTAGTAGTTGTCAAGGGTTATACAGGTCTTTCTGAGCTGGAATAAGTCATGGGGAGCAATCTAAAAACCAGCCGGGTGCCTCCCCTGGCTGGCAAACCTAGCAATTTCCATCCTGTTTCCTTGCCAGCAAGAGGTATGATCAAGGACAGTCTACCCTCTCTCAATATTTTCCCATGATTACACCTGCTTTTAAGGAGCTGGCATCCCTCAAAGGTTTCCCAGAGTAAATTGTCTCCTGCCTCTTCCCTCCCACCTGCCTGACCTGTGAAGATCAGAGCACACATTAGCCTGCCTTCTCAGGTGACCCTTGGGTATTTTCCCTGACACACCCCTTTCCCCCAAGGTGTGGAACCAGAGCATGCATAACAGCCTTCTTTCCAGAGTGACCATGTGTCCTATTTTACAGTCTGCTATTTGAAATGTTCTCTGGTCCCAAGTTCAGTTTAAAGTTATGGAACTGTAGTAAAGGAGATCTGGAGCCTTGAAATGTCCCATCACTACCCAGGCAGTGCCAGTCCCGTTCCATGGGAGTTTGAGGCTCGCAGGGTAAGCAGGAAATGTACGGTCAATGAGCAGGCAGGATCCCATCTCTATTTAAATGATAGGGAGGAATTCAGCATTATGTTATTCCAATAATTCCACCAGCACAAGCATTTCAGTAGAAGCCTTTTCCAGAGAAGCTTGGCTGTGGTTTCCAGGCAGTCTCCTGTCCAGAAAGTGTATGGGATTAGACCTACTTAGCTTCAGCAGTAGGATTGTATGGTGTGTCTTCTGGTGATGCTCTGTGCCATGTGCATTCAGAGCATCATTTACTATTTATTCACTTAAGGCATTTTTACTCTGCCCTCAGGCTTACAATCTAAAAGACACCACACAAAAGGAAAGGGGAACAAGGAGGGAGGAGGAAAAAGGCAAACCCAGGTACTACTTCTTTAAGTTGAAGAGTTCTTAATAGGAGCAGCTGGGATGGAAACAGTTAAGGGGGAGGAGACAAAAGGGATTGATCTTTAAGCCTTGATCTTCCACCCTGCTGCAATCTAATGGAATGGCTGCTTCCAGGCAACAGTGGAGGGAGAGTAACAGGAAAAAGCAAAACAGAAACCAAAGAAGGCAAAAAATATCTTACAGATAAGGGCTGCTATACCCTCAGTGCCTTGAAACGAGCAACAAGACTGAATCTACTAAAATGTTAGCATTTATGGTGGAGCAACACCACAGTCAGAAACAGTTTGTAATATTGCGTGAAACTCAGTATGACTTTGTGTGCCCAAGCTCTCTTCTGAGCAGCAGAGCCTATTGTAATTGAGCATGCTGAGGGGATGAACATTCCTGCCCCCCATCATCATGAACCCTTGGTAAAACAACCCACCATCATCATAACCCAGCATCTTTTTAAAAAATCCATCATCTCATTAATATTTTCTTCAGATCAGCTCCTCCCATTGCCCCATAGAATTACTTGGGATCTTTCCTCTGTTCACTTTAATAAATTAGGAGCACAACTGGATTAATTGCACCAAAGATAAAACCTGTTGCTTTGTTTGCAGGAGTATTTGCGTGGCGATGTCCCTCCCCCCAACGTGAAATAAAACACAGGACACAAGAAGTAAGGTTAATGGGCATAGTAAGGCCACAACTTTATTGGTTACGGATGATGAGCGGTATTGGCTTTAGGCATTGGAACTAACCGACTATATCTGACTCCAGCCCGTTGGCGCTGGAAGTCCGGGAAGGAATAGCCACCCAAGGTGAGCCATGCGATGCACGTCAGCTAGGAACTCACCCTGTGACCACCGGTATGGGGCGTGCCTTTGGGCCCTCGGCCTGATAGGCTTCGGACAGGGCCACGCCCCCCGCATTCCTTTACCGAAATACCCTTCAGCATTTGGGGGAGGTGATGGCATTCCCTCCCCCCTTCCTTCCTCCTTACCAAGATAAACCAATGCCTATCCGCCAACCCCAAGTTGTGACGAATTGCTACGAGGTAGGCAAAAACCACCTGGCCATAACTAATCAGCCAAATGGGAAAAATTCCTACCAGGCCCCTTAACGGCGACCAACCAAAGTCCATAGCAAGGTCAGGAAGAACCTGCCTAAAGGGTGGGTGGGCGGGAAAACGAGTCAGCTGGGGTGATGCAGGGCAAGAGGGCGAGCCCCGGCCGCGCGCCTGCTTAAATGCAGCGGGGCACGCCCGACCTGAGCGACCGGATTGGTCACACGGGAGCAGCGCAGCCGGAACTCCCTAGATGGGCAAAGGGGATGGCTGCCATCCCCCACCCACGTGAAGGGGTCGTGGCTCTCCCGCAACCATTTTTCCGGCTAGGGCCGGAAACGGCTTTACAAGATTCTTGCCTGTTTGGGACACTTGTCCAAAGCAAACTCTTTTTCCTTTAGCAGCTGCAAAACCATTGATCTTCACAGCATCAGTATTTGTGAATTCTCTCAACATAGCTTCCTTTTTGGACTTAATGCCAGGGGTGCAGAAGGGTCAGGGCCTATGTGGTCTTGCATTGCACTTGACACTTGAGTTACTTTGGTGATGATACCAGTGCGCCTAAGCTTCCTCATGCTCTTCCTTATCATTTTTGAGCCCAGCTTTGGTTCTTGAGCCAAGTCTGTAATATATTTATGGAGCAAGACGTCCTTCCTTCATTCGCCCTCCATCAGTCCTGAATTATTACACACAATCCCATTTACAAATTGCCTGATTCTGCTAAGGGTTGTAATTGCTTTCACAAATAATAATCAATCTGAGCAGGAGTCAGTACGTCTTTCTCTCTCTCTTATTATGCAATCGCGGGTTTTGTGCAAATCGACGAAATGATATTGTGTCTCAGGCATTACCTTTCCAAATGAGATCTCTCGCCTGGGCAACAGTGATACAACAGAACAATCACTTTGTTCTGTTATTTGTCTTTCTTGTAAGCTGCCACACCACACAGATGCATTAGGCTATGATGAGGGGGTGGGTGGGAAACAAAACATATTTGGACTGTAGTTCTATCAAAAGCAGGACGTTTTGAAACACATACCCTGTATTATAGAGCAGGCATGTCCAGCTTGAAGTAGGCTGTAAACTACGATCCAGTATAAAACCTGGCAGTGATCCAGGGATGGGTGCAGGGTCGGTGGGCAGGTGCTGGCTGCTTCCTCCGACACCGGCTGCTTCCCCTGACATGGCAGGGATGGATGATGGGTGCTGACGGGGTAGGGGTGGGCGCGCATGCAGCGTCAAAATAGCCCCTCCCGCCGAAAGGAGCTCAGGACGAGGCGGTGGCTGCTCAGGCATGTCTCCAGCAGAGGGCAGGTGGTGTTCGACCAGAATTCATCCCACTCTGGGCGGCTTTCAGCAAACATTAAAATACATTAACACATCACAGATTAAAAACTTCCCTGAACAGGGCTGCCTTCAGGTGTTTTCTAAATGTCGTGTAGTTGTTGATCCTTTTAACCTCTGATGGGAGGGTGTTCCACAGGGCGGGCGCCACTACCGAGAAGGCCCTCTGCCTGGTTCCCTGTAGCTTTGCTTCTCGCAGTGAGGGAACCGCCAGAAGGCCCTCGGCGCTGGATCTCAGTGTCCGGGCTGAACGGTGGGGGTGGAAACGCTCCTTCAGGTATACAGGACCGAGGCCGTTTAGGGCTTTAAAGGTCAGCACCAGCACTTTGAATTGTGCTCGGAAACGTACTGGGAGACAATGTAGATCTCTCAGGACCGGTGTTATATGGTCCCGGCGGCCACTCCCAGTCACATTGAAGAAGAAGAAGAAGAGTTTGGATTTGATATCCCGCTTTATCACTACCTGAAGCGGCTAACATTCTCCTTTCCCTTCCTCCCCCACAACAAACACTCTGTGAGGTGAGTGGGGCTGAGAGACTTCAAAGAAGTGTGACTAGCCCAAGGTCACCCAGCAGCTGCATGAGGAGGAGCGGAGACACGAACCCGGTTCCCCAGATTATGAGTCTACTGCTCTCAACCACTACACCACACTGGACATGTCTATTGTCGAGAAAGCCCAATCTATTTTCCCCATACATAGGGCTGCCTCTGAAGACAGTTCGGAAACTTCAGCTGGTGCAGAATGCTGTTTGCTTGGTGTTTTCTGAACAGAAATGAGTGTCCAGGGCTCGGACAACAAGGAGATGATAGCAAAAATTATATGATGCAGGTGTCCTGGAGGCGGGAAACTGTTTTTCCCTTCGGTGTTCGCAACAGGTGCTCATAATTGACTTCACCTGAACCCTCACTAAAGATGCATAGCATCACATGCCCCAAAGCCCCCCTTGAGTGAAATCAACAGGGCAGTACTTTCAGACTGTGAATCTCCATGTGTGAATCAAAGGAGCCGCAGAACCGGTACATTGAAAGCCCCGCACCTACAACAAATTGCTGGATCAGAATGATATTAATGCTTTTGCAAAGTGTGAATGTTTTGGGATGAAATGCTGTGGGCAGTGGCGCTTAACAGTGAATTGAAACGTAATGGCATTTTGGGTTTTGTTTAAAACATCATTGAATACAGTGACTCACAGTCAGTAAATCCTATCCAGCTGTTAAACATCCATTAACGTCACAGGTTTTTCAAGTTTGGCCAAAGACTACCACTATAACCTGTTGAGAACTGTCAGCAGTCAGGCAAACCATGTGCAGCGAGTCTGGATGCCGACTGCATTCAGATCTGACTTCTGAAGGTTAGAAATGGGAAAAAGAGGTTGGCGTTCGCATGCTCCACTTCACTGAAACAGCAACGTAAAGACAGCTGCAGGCAAGGAGCTTTCGAGAAGCAGCAGCTCTATAAAACATCTCCCGATTTCAAGGCTTGATGCCTTGTACAGTATGTCTCCAAGGCAAACGTTTCAAAGTGCGGATAAACAGTATCTTCACCAAGGAGCAAGTTTCTTTACAGTAGAATGACAGGTGGAGACCCGCAACAAAATGTTGCAGCGTATTAGCAGCTGCCAAAAGGAGCACTCCAATTCTCGTAGAGGAGAGGGGTGTTTTAGGAGGAGACTTTTCCCTGGCTGTGCTATGAAGCGTTGGCAGTTAACTCAAAGCTGAGTATAGGGATAGGGGAGGGATTTGATTCATTTTGCCTTTAAATACGAACATACCAAATCTGTACTCTCTGAAACAATACACAAACCAAAACATAGCTTCAAAATACGCCTTCAAATTTCACACCTCCAAAATTTTCTGATTTGATTCTCCAACCAACAAATGTGTACACAAGTGCAAATACCGGTACTATGTGGAAGTTGTGTGTATGAACATGCATGTACAGTGGTACCTCGGGTTACAGATGCTTCAGGTTACATACGCTTCAGGTTACAGACTCTGCTAACCCAGAAATATTACCTCGGGTTAAGAACTTTGCTTCAGGATGAGAACAGAAATCGGGCAGTGGCGGTGCAGCAGCAGCGGGAGGCATCATTAGCTAAAGTGGTGCTTCAGGTTAAGAACGTTTTCAGGTTAAGAACGGACCTCTGGAACGAATTAAGTATGTAACCAGAGGTACCACTGTATTAATATGCAAAAATGCATTGTTGAGGAAAGTTGTTTGTAAAAATATGAACGTTGGGCAAAATTGAATATCAAAATGAATATGTTAGGAGAAATGCACACTAAAATGTTGATTTTCACAAGGACTTTTTTTTAAAAAGCAAACAAATGTATTTGCACATCCATAATTTGATTTACTGCGCAGAGCATTTAAGTTCACTATTGGTCTTGGTAGCCTTTGGTTAGGAGCCAGAACACTTCCTGGAAAGAAAATCACCAGCCTCTGATTTGGCATAATTCAAGCAGCTTTCTATTGTTTATGCAGGTTTACAGCGAGTCTTTGAAACTTACTATCGAGCTGGTGAAAGGTCAGGGAAGGAATGTTTGTCAGCAGTTTCGAGAACAGAGAACGGTGCATTCTTAAATCCCACTGAAATCAGCGGGGATTGCTGGCAGATTATCTTTGATTATCTTTGGGCAGGCGTTGCCTGATGGTTAATATGTCAGGGTGAAGTTTGATTGGATTTTTAAATAATATTTTTAATACCAGTTGCTGGTATCCTGGTCAGCACCATGACCACAGTGCACAGAAAGGGGGTTTTAACCTTCCCCGCCTCCCCTCCTCCATCCCAATCTCGTGATCACAATGAAAATCACTTCTCTCAGGAGAGAAGCTTCCATTAACATAAATTAGAGTTTCTCTCTTAAGCCAGAGAGTATCTGGGAGTGATTTTTTTTTTTTTTTTTTGCTAGAATAATGGCACAGGAAGAAATAGTTAAAACTTTCCCGCCAAACCATGGTCATGTTCATGTCAGGACCCCAGGCCACTGGCATTTAAAGTAGGCTATAGAGGAAAATATACATGAAACTTGATGTGGTGCATTTAGTGCTGTGCTTAGTTTGGGCCTTAGGCCTTGTCTACACTTCCACTGGTTTTCTGCTTGCCTCTTACTTTCTAGTCATGGATCTGAGAAGTTTTTTGTTTGTCCTGCCATTTCCCCCAGAAAAACACACACCACTGTTTACTGCTGAATCAGAACAAATGTCAATCCACAAAAAAACCAATTAATGTTTGCTCCAGTTCAGCAGCAAACGGCAGATTTTCCTGAGGGAAAGCGATGGGACAAGTGGAAGTGTGGCCTTAGTCTGCCATCTTTGTCTCTGATATGACCAAGGACTGGGCTACGTGTTTCAACCAGGATCCAAAGAAACACACAGTTCCACACTCATAAAGGGGCTTGTGGTTCTGGGAGGGGTGGGCAAATATTCAGCTTTCCTGTCTTAAATTCAGTTCTCCATTTTTCAACAAAGTCTTCATGCCATTTACTGTGAATTTCTCCTCATATACCTGCTTTTGTATGCAATACTGCCTAATATACACATTTTCTCCCCAAAGCATTTGCCTCTCATATAATGCATTTTTAATGTTATTTTCATTAATATAAGTGTTTTATTACTTTAATATGCCCATGTGGATTTGCCCAGTTGTAGATTTCACAGCTAGACAGGGCATGTCTCTTCATGGAAGTACTTCCCATGAGTTAAGGTAAAATGTTGATTTCCCATTTATTACACATTCATGATGATTTGTGCTCATGATGCTATTGGGGCAGTCATACGTAGTACCACTTTTAATATTATTTGCACCTGCGAACGGTTTGGAAACGGTCATACTGCTTTATTTCCAATCGGTGTGGGTTTAAAAATGAGGCAGTGCAATGAGGCAGCATCAGCATCAGCAGCTAAAAGCCAAGGAAGCATCACTTCCTTATCTTGCAGTGTCTCAGTGCTACTGCTGTCATACAATATCAGGGAGGGAAGGTTCATGATGCCAAACATCTCTTATGCCAGATGCAGCATCTCCTAAGCAGTTAACCTCTGTAGTGGAGTTTCTTGCGTGAGTGCAAGTTGTCAGATATATTTTTGGTTCATTGTTGTCACCCTTCAGTCCTGGGATTTATAGCTGTCACTGACCAGAGTGGGTAGCGATTGCCCTTCTAGTCAGATGTTAAAAGGATGCTGGATGATTAGATTTCCTTTGAGATTGCCTGGGGCGCATCATATATGCATAGCAAGATGTCTGATACTCTTCAAATAAGAAAAGAATGTTCTGTTCTTGCTGCTCTTTATCGCCAACGACACTCATTGCAGCATCAAAAGAAGGGGGGCATTTTTTTTTTTTTTTAAATTTTAAACTTTATTAAATTTAATCATTACAAAATTACAAATTAAAAAACAAAGTAATATCATATTCCATTATAAAGACATAGTTACAAATATTTTACTTTGTATTTGTCTTCCCTCCCCCTCCCCTCCTTCCCTCCTCTTCCCTCCCATCCGTTATCCCCGTGCTCCTCAGTACGTGCTATGCTGCTCTTCTAGCTCTATTAGTTAAACATACTTCTATATATCCTGTCTCTTAAATTATTTCACCCATTGGACTATTCAACGTCTGCCCAGGAGGAGGTTGCTTTAGTAGTTTGCGATGTAATCCTCAAATGCTTTCCATTCCTTTACCTTTCTTCCCTCTGTTTTACCTCTCACTTCCTCTTCTTTTGTGTTCAGGTTTTTTAGATTTAGCATTTTTAATTTCCACTCCTCCTTTTCCGGAATAATTTGTGTCTTCCATTTGCTTGCCACTAATAGTCTGGCTGCAGTTACAGCATACAAGACTATAGTTCTATCCTTGGGTCGTATGTCTTTATTTAATATTCCCAGCAGGAATAGTTCCGGCGTTTTTCTAAAAGAATATTTCAATATTTTTTTGAGTTCATTATAAATCATATTCCAAAATTCCTTAACTACTCTACACTTCCACCACATATGATATAGTGTCCCCGTGTCTGAATTGCACTTCCAACATTTATTATCCATTCCTTTCCTCATTTTAGCTATTTTTACCGGGGTCAAGTACCATCTGTGTTGGACTTTTAATAGATTTTCCTGTATTTCATAATTCGGAGAGTATTCCATATTTCTTTGCCAAGAAGTCTCCCATTGTTTCGTTGTTATTGTTTTCCCTATATCCTTGCTCCATTTTAACATTGCCTCTTTTACTGATTCCTCTTCTGTTTCCCAAATGAGCATTTCCTCATACAAATTTTTTATATATTTCTTTTTCCCACTTAATAATATTTCAGATAATTTTGAGGGTTTTTTTTCAAATCCTATTTTTTTATCTTCTTTGAACCTCTGATTAATCTGAAAATACTGTATCCAACTTGTCATGTGATGTTTGATTTCATTATAATCTTTTAACCTCCACTCGCCTTCTTTTTCCTCCAATAAATCTTTATAGGTGGGCCATCTCATTTCCTTATTACTTTTCTTTTTTGTTATTATTTCCAAAGGTGATAGCCACCATGGCGTTTTCAACTCAAAATATCTACTATATTTTTGCCAAACTTTCAGCAGGGGTCTTCTTATTACATTATTCATGAATATGTTTTTATCGCTTATATTTCCCTTTGACAGGTACCAATGCCATCCTGATCCAAGGTCATGGCCTTCTAATTCTAATAGATCTGTATTTTCCAACTCAATCCAGTCTTTTATCCATGTTATCGCCGCTGCGTCATGATATAATTTTATTTCCGGCATGCCAAACCCTCCACGCTCCCTCTTATCTATCATGATTTTATATTTAATTCTGGGTTTCTTACCTCCCCATACAAATTTTGAAATGTCCTTTCTCCATTCTTCAAGATACTTCGTACCACCTAAAATTGGCAGATTCTGAAATAGGTAGTTCATTTTAGCGATTACTTTCATTTTTATTACTGAAATTCTCCCCATTAACGAGAAATTTAATTTTGTCCAAATCTCTAATTTCTTTTTCATCTCTTTCCATGTACTTATATAATTTTCCCGTACCAAATCCAATCCATTATTTGACATAATTATTCCTAAGTATTTCATTTTCTTGGTAATCTTTATTCCTGTTATTTTTTGCAATTCTATTTCCTCCTCTGTTTCTAAATTCTTAACTAACATTTGTGTTTTATTGTAATTTATTTTTAATCCTGCCACTTTGCCATATTCCTTTATAATTTCCATGACTGCCGGTATACTTCTTTCTGGATTCTCTAGTGTTAATATCATATCATCTGCATACGCCTTGCATTTAAATGATTTTTTTCCTAACTGTATCCCTTTGATTGAACTTTCCTCTCTTATGTTTGCTAATAGGACCTCGAGGGTTATTATAAATAGAATTGGCGATAGTGGGCACCCTTGTCTTGTTCCTTTATTTATAATTATTTCTTCTGTAATTTTATTATTTATTATCAAATTTGCTCTTTGTTCTTTATAGATTGCCGCTATTGCCATTTCCATTTTTTCTCCTAATTTCAAACCTTTTATAGTTTTAATCATGAAGGGCCATGCCACATTATCAAAAGCCTTTTCGGCGTCCAGCGATAGCACCGCAGCTTTTTTATCTCTTCTAGTCTCAAGGTATTCAAATATGTTTATTATATTTCTAATGTTCTCTTTTGCCTGCCTGCCTTTAACAAATCCCACTTGGTCTTTATGGATAATTGTTTCTAATATGTTTCCCAGTCTCTTTGCTAATATTTTTGCAAATATTTTGTAGTCAGCATTCAACAATGAGATTGGCCTGTAATTTGTAATGACCTCTAAATCTGCTTCTTTTTTTGGCAATAATATAATCATAGCTTCTTTCCATGTGTTTGGCATCACTCCTTTTTGCAATATAAGATTCATCAAATGTTTTAATGGTTCTAAAATTATACTTTCCTCCAAGCTTCTATAATACTCCACTGGGAGGCCGTCTGGGCCCGGGGCTTTACCCCTTTTCATTTCTTTCAATACTTCTCCTATTTCCTGTAATGTTATTTCCTTGTTCAAATCCATATATACGTTCTCCGGTATCTGGGGCCATTTCATCCTTTTTAAATAATTATTCATCTCTATTTCACTAATATTTTCCTTTTGGTACAATAATTTGTAATATTCTCTAAAAAAATTTTCTATTTCTTCTCTTTTCTCTATTATTTTGCCTTTATCTCTAATTCTATTAATTAATTTTTGACTTTGTCTTTTTTTTATTTGCCAAGCCAGCATCTTACTTGGTTTATTGGCCCATTTAAAATTTTTGTATTTCCAATGTTGTATTATTTGATCTAATTCTCTATCAATTAAATTTTCATACTTACATCTTAGAATTTTTAGCTCTTTTCCAATTTCCTCCTTTTGTGTTTTGTAGAAATTTTTTTCTTTCTTTCTTATTTCTTCCAATAGTTTTTCTTTTTCCTTTTCTCTACTCCTTCTTAATTTTGAATTCTGCTGGATGAAATAGCCCCTGATTACAGCTTTCCCCGCATCCCATACCGTCTTTGCATCTATTTGAGCACCACCATTCTTTTCAAAATATTCTTTCATTACTTCATTCGCCCCCTGTAGAATATCCTTATTGTTCAACAGAAACACATTCAATCTCCACCTCTTTACCTTCCCTTTCTCCCCCTCCTCTAAACTCAAACAAATCGGATTGTGGTCGGAAAGCACCTTCGCTTTTATTTCTATTTTTTCCATTTTTAGTAATAATTCTTTCGAGACCCAGATTGCGTCTATCCTGGAGGCTGTCTGGTGTCTTTCAGAGAAATAAGTAAATTCTTTATCTATTGGGTGCTTATACCTCCATGTGTCTTTCATATTAAACAATTCCATACACTCCTCAAAATTTTTTGGTAGTTTTTTGTACTTCTTTCCTTTCAAATCTTTAGATTTGTCTAGCTCTGGGTTCAAAACCCCGTTCAAATCGCCCATCAATATTATTTTTTTGTCTATATATTCCAATAGCTGTTCCTGTAAGTTTTTAAAATATTCCACTTTACTTCCATTGGGCGCGTATATGCCCACCAATATCCATTGCTCCCCCTCGACCACAATTCTTACTATTATTGTTCTTCCCTCCTTATCAGTCCAGATCAAATTTGGTTCCCATTTTGGTCTTACATAGATCACTACTCCCTTTTTCTTTCTCTCCTCCGCCGCAATAAACTCTTTTCCTAATTTATCATTTTTTAACAACCTCTGATGGCTCTTATTTATATGTGTTTCTTGTAAGCACACTATATCACAGTTTTGTTTTCTAATATAATGCGTTAATCTATTCCTCTTTTTTTTATTATTCATCCCATTTATATTCCATGAAATAATTTTTAATTTCATTTTGTTATCTATATCAGATTTTATTAAATATCTTTATTAAAAATGTTTTTAATAATTTTTAATTGTCAATACTTTAATTTATATTTCTAGGCGTTTCAGAGGAGAGATAGAAAACGGAAGCAATTCATAACATTTTCAGTGAAGGGTTGTCTTCTCCTTCGTATTTCATTTTTCTTCTCCTTCTTCCCCTTCTTCTCCTTCCTCCGTCTCTGTGACATCTTCTTCTTCTTCCGCTTCTAGTTGTTGATTTTGCAAGTCTTTTGAAATTTTTGGTTTTACTCCTCCCAGTTCCTGAGTATAAGTCCTATAGAACCTGTCAGCATCCTTCACGTTATCAAATTTCCTCCTTTTTCCTTTGAAATAAAACGAAAGTCCTTCAGGGAATTCCCATCTGAAGTAAATCTTTTTAGCCTGTAGAGCTCTTGTGAGAAAGAAATATTTCCTTCTCTTTTGAACAAGTCTCGGTGGAATTTCCTTCATAATCGCTATTTCTACTCCCTCTATTTTCAGTGGCTCCTTTCCTTTTTTCTGTAACACTTTGTTTCTTAGCCACATTGTCGTAAAGGTTACTAAACAGTCCCCTGGCCAGTTATTTTGTTGTGCTTTCTTGGAGATGACTCTAAAAATTCGCTCTATGCGTAACTCCAGTTCCTTTTCCTCTATCTTCAGCCATCTTGCCAGCTCAGTTATTATTATTCTCTCTATATCCTCATTTTGTGTTTCTGGGATGTTTCTAAATCTCAAGGTTTTCTCTCTGATTTGCATTTGAAGCATCGAAAGGGCGTCTTGTGAGGCTTCTTGTAATATTTTTTGCGTCTCCAGCTGTTTCCTTAATTCTTCCACTTCTTTTTTTAATTCCTTTTTATCTTTTGGGATTTTCTTTAGAGCTTTCTCCATCGATTGGCTCTTCTCCTGTAGTTCTTGGCTTGCTCTCTCTGATGCTGACATTCTTTCCTCCATTTTCATTACTTGTTCCTTTATTTCTTTTTTTTCCTTCTCTGTATTTTCCATCCTTCCCTCCAATTTTTCCATTTTTTCCTCAACGCCCAAGAAGGGGGGCATTTTTATGAGCCTGGAGGGAACGGAGTGCCTCTCAGTGGTTAGAGCATCTACTTTGCATGCAGAAGATCCCAGGTTTGCCCCCCTGTGTGGCTGGGAAGTCAGCCTCTGCCAGTGTAGACAGGAGTGAGCAAGATGGACCAATGTCTGCCTCAGCATAAGGCAGCATATTCCTATGTTCCTATCTATAGCATCCCTTCAATTCTGAAGCAAATTCAGTGGTAATAGCATACCTGCTACTCCTGTGTATGGTCACTTACAAGCATAAGATCAGGTGTATGTGGGAAGAGCAGGGAATAACTGAAGCCACAGTCAGTCTGGCATGAACTATGGTTCTGCACTTCAACTGCAGGGTAGTGATCTTCACCATAGGAATATTCTTTCAATGGTATGTCAATAAAATCATAACAACACTTGCAATATTTTCCAATGGGATTTGCCATGCTCCAGAAGAAGAAGAAGAAGAAGAGGAGGAGGAGGAGTAGGAGGAGGAGTTTGGATTTGATATCCCGCTTTATCACTTACCTGAAGGAGTCTCAAAGCGGCTCACATTCTCCTTTCCCTTCCTCCCCCACAACAAACACTCTGTGAGGTGAGTGGGGCTGAGAGACTTCAAAGAAGTATGACTGGCCCAAGGTCACCCAGCAGCTGCATGTGGAGGAGCGGAGACGCGAACCCGGTTCACCAGATTACAAGTCTACCGCTCTTAACCACTACACCACACTGGCACAAGCAGTGTGGGAGTTAGGGGGCATGGCTCCAGGTGCAAATTTATGAGGGGGTGCAACCAGCTGCCTCATTGAGGCTGGAACTGCAAGGAGGCAAGCTGCGTGGAGCCTTTGGGTCTGGGGCGGCAGTAGCGCTTCCTTCTCGTGGTCAACAAAGGGACGCCCATGTGCGCCCTTCTCCTGGGAGGGAAAGGGGAGGGTGCCGCTGCCGCCGCCGCCACTGCCCACCAAGGAGGGAGGGAGGAAGAGGCATAGCTGTCAACTTTCGGATTTGAAAATAAGGGATTTTTTCAAACTTTTGGATTTGAAAATAAGGGATGCCGCGAGGGCGGTGCAATGGCACCAAGTAGCCTCGCCACCCTGCGCTCCAGAGGCTGCGCGTGAACGGGTGAGCGAAAGAGCGAGCGCGTAGATGGCAGGCAGGCAGGCAGGCAGGCTGTCTGTCTGTCTGGTTGGGCGTGAGGGTCTGGCTGCACAAGGCATGCAAGCTCCGCCCCCAGTCGGTCTCAGACTCCTTATTGGCAGCCGAGCAACGCAGCTGAGGAGCCTCCCTGGCCGGCAGGGAGGGAGAGGAGCTGCTTCCTTTGAAATCCGGGAAATTTAAGGGATATCAACAATCCGGGATAGCAGCGGGAAACGGCATTGGAATAAGGGAGTTTCCCGCCAAAAAAGGGAGGGTTGACAGCTATGGGAAGAGGAAGGCAGGAAGGCACTGCTGGAGCCACGTGTGTTGCCCAGAGCACATCGCTGCAAGAATAGGAGGGTGAGGCGACACAGTGGTGCTCCTGGCTTCACATTTCTCTGCCTTAGTTCTGCTCTCAGGTTGGGGCTAATTTGCAAGGAGAGACTCCATTGATTAGATACTGGCTGGTGAAGGGACTGACTCCTGCCCAGTCCACCAGGGGGTGCAACACTTGCCCTGCCCCAGGCACCAGCAACCCACACTACCTGTCCACAAGTACCCCTTCTGACATACCGCAGGCATAAAAGTTTGGCATGGAGAAGTGAGACTATGCCACTGTCCATTGAGGCTGACATCGGAAAGATCTAGCCTACACATGAGCAGCTGCTCACATAGAAGTGTCACTTTGCAAACATTGCTTTTTATGCAGGCATTGGGGAAAGATGGGGAGACAAGTCCAAGGGATATGACAGATTGCAGCACTCTTAATATCATGGATCAATTGCATTTCCCTGCATTAACTGAAATAATGTCCTGCCCAATAGCAGTGTCAACGTTTGGTTAGAGTTACTAGGAATCAAATGACACCTTTTCAGATTGATGCAGCAGCAACTCTCATAGGTTTCTTCTTCAGAGGGAGAAGTGAGGCAGCCGGCAGAAAGCAATATGAGGCAGTTATCTTGTCAAAGAAACTCAGGGTTTGATACACAAGAACTTGTTCTGTAACGGAGAAACCTGTAATCTTAAAACTCAGAAAAGGAAAGGAGAAAGGTCATCTCCTGCACCTTGAAACACTCAAATGGGGTTAGCAATTAGGAAGAGACTAATGCTTGGCTTTCAAAGTGCACATCATTCAGAGTGCTGATTCAGCAAATGAGATCCACTGAGGTGCCCTGAGCAAATATCAATGCGAGCCCAGTTACGGTTACCATATTAAGTTATTTTAAAAGCTGTCTGTCTGAGGTTCTCCCATTTCATCCTTAGAAAGACCACCATGTGCAAAGAAAATGAGCACTGGAGATCTTGCAAACGGGCAGGCTTCCTGCAGTGGTTTACTGTAGGAAGTGGCTGGCTGTATCAAAGCAACTGGGAAATGGTTGTGTGAAGGTTAAATGACAAGATTGATGGCTCTATTAAGACAGCTGCACACACCACAATTGTGGCAGGAAACACCAATACTAATATTGTGGCAGGAAACACCAATACACCAAAGATGCAACGTGGGCATTATATATACAGTGGTACCTCGGGTTACAGATGCTTCAGGTTACAGACTCTGCTAACCCAGAAATAGTACTTCTGGTTAAGAACTTTGCTTCAGGATGAGAACAGAAATCATGCGGCGGTGGTGTGGCGGCAGCGGGAGGCCCCATTAGCTAAAGTGGTACCTCAGGTTAAGAACGGACCTCTGGAACGAATTAAGTTCTTAACCCGAGGTACCACTGTACTTGGATTATATATGCATCTTTACACACCCATATGCACCCATTTAGGGGAAACACTAATGTAATTCTTGCTGCAAGAAACAGTGGTATTGTAATGATGATAATAATAATAATAATAATAATAATAATAATAATAATAATAATAATTTATTTATACCCCGCCCATCTGACTGGGTTTCCCCAGCTCTGGGCGGCTTCCCAGGACTTCCAGCAGCAAACACATAAGATGTGGCCATTGCAAATTCATGTGTGTGTCTGGTAAACCTGGCCCAGTCAGATTTTTGATTCATTTGTGTATTGCTTACAGATATATTTATATTGTGTGTGGGTTGGTAAAATCCAACAAGGTGTTTTTTTGTTCTAATAAGTCCTTATATTTCTCCCAGAATTTAAACATTGCATTTATTATAATATGGTTATGAAAACTCTTACGTACTTTAGTCTTTGGTAGCATAGATATGCATACCATCCAAATCTGTTGTAGTGTCCTTCCAGCTTCCAGATCCAATAGATCTGTGTTTTTTAGACATATCCATTCCCAGATCCAACAAATACAAGACGCTTCATAATATAGTTTTATATCTGGAAGGGAGAAGCCTCCTCTGTCTTTGGTATCTGTCAACATTTTATGTTTTATTCTTGGCTTCTTCCCTCTCCAGATAAATTTTGAAATATCTCTTTGCCATTCTTTGAAGCATTTCATATTTTTGATCACTGGTATTGATTGAAATAAAAATAACATTTTTGGAAATATGTTCATTTTAATAACTGATATTCTTCCTATTAATGACATATTCGTTCCCAAATTTCTAGGTTCCTCTTTATGTCCTTCCATGTTTTTTCATAATTGTCTTTAATTATATTTATCTTTTTAGCTGTTAACCAAATCCCTAAATATTTCACTTTTTTATGAATACTTATACCTATCTTCTATTCTATCTGTATTTTATCTTGTTCTGGAACATTTTAAACTATAAGTTGTAACTATAAGTTTCTTTAATTTAATATTACTGGACCGAAATCTTTTATTTTCCTTAATACTTCCGACAAAGAATCTATCGGATCTTCCACCATGATAACGAAGTCATCTATGAACGCTTTCAATTTGTAGACTTTATTACCTACCTCAATTCTTTTAATTGCATCCTCCGCCCTTATATTCCTTGTTAACCTGCTTGATAGTTAATATTGCAAGTGGAAGCCCCAATTTGCCTTCAAAGCATTAAAAATCCAAGTTTGGGGCGATGGCCAGTTCGTGCACAAAGAAGCAGAAATAGATGGCAAACACACGTTCACAAGCAGAAAGAAAACTCTTGAGCCACTATTAAAATATCCACAGGGAAAAGCAGCCTGTTTCAGAACCTGAGGGTTATTTCTTGACAGTCCCTTTAAGGATTGCCATCTAAATGCTGCATCCGTACAGCAGAATACATTAGCAGTCTCCCACAGTAACCTGAAGGCAACAGGATGGCATTGCCAGTAGGGGCTCCCATTTTGCAGGCGCTGGAAAGTGGAGCGCAGTCTTGTCACATCCATGATAATCTGACTGGCCACTGAACTGCTGCATTAAGTGGCCAAGATAGTAGACGTACAATTTTCTCACCTTGCTGCCCATTACATTTATAAAATGCTTGGGAGAGGAATTTTGGGGAACAGAGCTACTAGGGTTTATTGACATTCTAAACAGCAGTTTGGAAGAGTATCAGGGAAAGGTGGGTATAATTCTCCCTGCCTGCCGCTCATGTTGCTTACTTTCAGTAATTGCTTGCTGTAGCCTTGTCCTTGAACAGTTGTTGAATATACAATCTGGGCTCCTGTAGAAAGTCCGTTTTACAGAAAGGCTGCATAAATGCTCTGAATCCCAATGTTTCCTGCTCTGCGGGTGATTCTTATTCTTTTCAAATTGGCTAGTGACTAGTTAGCGCATGGAGAGAACCCAAAGATAAAAAAGGTAAAAGAACTGATTAGGCATAGCAAACGTAGATGCATTTGGTCAACAGACAATGCCAGGACCTCCTTTGCCTCTTAGAGGCTCTTGGCACTGTTGTTTTCTTAAAGTGCCTTCCAGATCCTGCCTTTTTCACAGGTCATTAAAGCCATTTGCAGCTCCCAGCTTTCGGCCTAAAAGCATCTCATCATTTCAAAGGGGAGCATCTTGTCATCTCCAATGCTGTCACATCGAACCTGCTGTGATGCATGTACCTGCATCTAGATGAATTTGGGAGTTAATTAGGTATAACAGGATGCAACAGAATATTAAATCAAAGCAGTGGATCCCTCCAAGTCCTCGCCCCTCCCCACCTGTGATGTGAGAGTTTCATAATCCCCCAACTAAAAGCTTCACCTTTACATATCTAAAGTTCACCAAAGAGGCAAGCTACAAAAAGCAATGATAGGCATTTGGCACATCTTCTGTTCCTTTATAATTGCAATCACTTTGCTGACCTTTTCTTTCCAAGACTGAGATGGGGAGTGCGGGTGGCAGTAAATGGAACTGCAGATTTGCAGCAAAAAAACAGTTGTGGGTGGCACCAAATGGCCAGTCTCCACCAATACTCCTCTCCACTCAAAACACACATACACCAAAGCAGTTTTGCAATGATGTTTCTGAATACACATACAGATAAATTTAAGAGGTGGACAGTCTTTGAAAAGGAATGAGGGCCAGTGTCCATCATGATAGAATGCACATCCGCCATGCAAACTGTGAAGCCAAGAGGAACCCAGACTCATGCCATGGTGTGAATGGCTGTGATTATACCTGCCTTCTTCCTGTGTTTAACAAGCACTGTGAAGCGGAAAAGAACCAATATAAAAAAATAAAAAAATTCCTTCCAGTAGCACCTTAGAGACCAACTAAGTTTGTTCTTGGTATGAGCTTTCGTGTGCATGCACACTTCTTCAGATACACTGAAACAGAAATCACCAGACCCTTATATATAGTGAGAGGGTGGGAGGGGTATTACTCAGAAGGGTGGTGGGAATGGGTGATAGGCTGATAGCTGTGGTAAACCTGTTTTGTTTTGACTATGACAGACCAACACGGCTACCTACCTGTAACAAGAACCAATATGTACTGGGTGGAGAAGTGGATTTGGATTAGGTGACTGAGGTTCAAATCCCTGCTCAGCCATGTGTAGCCTTGGGCAAGTCACTGACTGTACTCAGATATCACATTCTCTTGTTTCCCAAACAAGGGATGGGGGAGGGATCCTATGACTCTCCTTATGTTGTTGGATTACAGCTCCTATCATCCCTGGCAATTGGCTATGCTCAGGGCCGGATGAGGCCCTAAGATACTGAAGGTAATGGGGCCCTTTATATGTCCAGCTGTCCTTTCTCAACAACAAATTGTCGCTGTTTTGTGTGTTGGATATATGCTATATGGTAATTTATGGACCTAATAGGTATCTAAAGCCATTTGCACAGGTTGCCATGCAACCAGTCCATGCAGAATGTAGGCACCCTATATATAGAAAGGAGCAAACCAGTGATATTTTAGGGAGCAGGCTTGCAGGCGGTGCCCATTACTTACATCATAGGAGCCTACACAACACAAAACACTGTTGCTGTATGTAGGTTTCTTTTTATTTGTTTTTTATCTTATATTCTGGAAATGTACATCCAGCTTTTTTTCCTTTACATTTTTTTGGGGCCCCCAAGAGTGTGGGACCCTAAGCTATAGCTTGTTTAGCTTATACGTAATTCCAGCACTGGCTATGCTAGCTGGGGCTGATGGGAGTTGGAGTCCAGCAACTTCACAAGTTCCCCATCCAACCATGGATGAAGGATTGGGAATAAGCCATGTGTGTATGTGCACCTTCCCCACTTTCTCCATCCCCTTCCCCTTGCATGCCCTGCTCAACAGAGCAATTCCTGATCAAAAAAACAATTTGCATCCTGTTTCAGAAGGATCACTCGTACAAAAATTTCCCAGTCACAGCAAACAAATCAGGAAGTGTTCTGCTCTACTTCGAGTGTGCCGGGAGAAGGAGGAGTTGCATCTCAAATAATCCAGACCATAGATTGGAGGATCAGAGAGCATGATCCCTGAGCACGGCCACAATCTCTCAACTACCGGTAATCTACCTCATGGGTCCATTGCGATAAAGTGGGATCAGCCTTGAACTCCACAGAAGATTGGCATGATACCAATGTGTCAGAAATAATATATGGGGCATCCACAGTCCAGTTTGATAAGGACTGCAGACAGTTCCATGGAGATAATGGAATTACCTGCCATTATGCGTGGTTCATATGCCATCACAGTGTTCTGGACGGCAGCCCATATAACTCCAATCCCCAACCATTAAAACCAATTAGAGATGTGTCGTTCATCTCAGTGGGATCTCAACGCTATACATGGAATATCTGCAGTAATAGAGAACAGTCAGCATAGCAGAGTTTGCTGCTGCCAAAAACATTTCAAAGTGTTTAGTAATTAGAACTTCATTATTTATCTTTCCGGGTGCTTTTGGATCGGCAACTGTGATGCCGGTCTCTCATCTGACAGCAAAATCAAAAGGTACAGAGGGTGGGGTGGTGGAACCGACAGCTACAAAAGATGAATACCCAATTTCCAAACACATTCGCTTGAAGGGAAAGCAAGTGCAAAAAGAAAGAGAACATAGGCACTGTTGCCATCCTGTCATAATACGCACACGCCTAGCCAAAAGGTATCATGAAGCCATTTCACATCTGACTGCTTTTGATTTCCCAGCCTAATGGACCAGATTTTGGGATATAAGGGAGGATTGTAAGCCCTTAATGATGTGAGTTCAAGTCTCATTCATTCTCTTCTACAGAAAGGCTCCCTCCTGTTTGCCAATCATCCGTCATCTGCCTCATCGACCCCTTGCATTGTAGGCCACAGAAACGGGTGTTTCCTAGTTAATAGGCTGGCCATCTTTTGAAGACCTTTGGATTTGCTAGTTATTTAAAAACCGAAAGAAAGTGGACAAATGCCACTGGGAGCATTCTCATCCTGAAGCAGTGCTACGTCTAATCAGGATCAGGATTATGTGAGGCTTCTGCAAAGGTGTACACAAAGCTTTCACTTAAAATAGGGAGTGGAAGTGAAATGAACAATGTGAGTCTAATAAGAGCTTATTTCTGGTTGAAGATGTGGGGGGTGGGGAGTGGAATTAGGGTTGGCAGTGGCTTTTTCCAATAGACCGACTTGATACAACGCGGATATTTGAGAAGCTGGTGAGCAGGATGTCTGTGGGCAAAATTAGGTATGATGGGAATCAAAGAGTGCAGAAGCAGGTACAGGATAACATAAGCTTTTAAGAAATTCCAAAGGAAGAAATTGCAGGAGTTGGCAATTGCAAAGACCTGAAGGGCAGTTTGGAAAATTCTGGGTTAAAACCACTATTAATGGGGGGGGGGAAGGGGGAGAAAGAATAGACTTGCCATTCATAACAGAAATAAAGTTGTTGTTTTTTAATAAAGATATTAGGATGAGGCTAGATTTTAATTTTATTCTGTTTCTAGGAGCGTGTTATATATAAGATGCAACCACAAATATGAAGAAAGCATCATAATCTGGGGGAAATCACTTGGGAGATAATATACAAACTTGGTGAAAATGAGAGGGGAAGAATGTGTTAGGATATGGAGGTCAAACTCTGGATCAGGCCCATTTAGACCAGCAACCTGTTATCACAGTGGCCAACCAAATGCCTGTGGGACCCCAAGTCCAAGAGGACTCTCCCCTCCTTTGGTTTCCAGCAGCTGGTATTCAGAAGCATTGGTGCCTCCGACTGTGGAGACAGAGCATAGGCATCATGGCTAGCAGCCATCGATGGATCTCTCCTCCACGAATATGTCTAATCCTCTTTTAAAGCCATCCAACTTGGAGGCCACTGCTTCCTTCTGTCAGAGTGAGTTCCAAGGGTTAACGATGCACTGTGTGAAGAAGTACCTCATTTCATCTCTCTTGAATCTTCCAACGTTTAGCTTCCTTCGACCTCCACGAGTTCTAGTGTCATGAGAGAGGGAAGAAAACTAAAAAGGAAGGGGGGGTCCTATAGAATAGAGCTTGAGAGAATGGAAGGGACAGGGAGGAGCTGGGAAGTGTGTCCCCAAGGATTCGGGAGAGTGTGTGTGAGAGAGGGTTGAGGGCAGGCAGGGGCAGACGTTGGTCTTTCAAATTTCAGTGGTGCCCTGTGTGAGGCCAATTTTGGGGGACCTCCCGTCCCTCATCTTCCGTTTGCTCAATTCACTGCATCATAGTTGTGAGGACCTGCAGCGCCCCCTAGGCCCAATGCAGGGGAACTGGTCACGTTGCTCTATAGCCACAGGGAGAAGACAGTCTGGCAGAGAGTCTGGGAAACTAATTACAATAAGAGAAGATGACCTTTAAAAAGATAGGAGCATCAATTTAGGATCCTGAGAAGAGGGTTAAAATTCAAAAGAGCTCCACATGGATAAAACAAAAATTAAACTGAAAAAAGCCCTCAATGAATTCATATTTTTGGAGTGGCTTTTATTATTTTTATTTTTATTAACAAGCCATGACTGCATAATAAAGTTTGATAGGTCTGTGGTTTTTTTTTTAAAAAAAGAAAACTTCATAATAACTGTGCCGTGATGCTCTTAACTCAACAAAGGGATATGTGACTTGAGCATGGATATCTAATATATAGGACCCCTTGATGTTTATACATGCACATATCCTTCCTCAGTTACCTTGGCAACCACTCACAGGGAACTAGCAGGGTTATTCTATATGGCTTATTTATCCTTCCCTTCCTCTGTGGAGCTCAAGGCAGTGTCTGTGGCCTCCTCACCCTTATCACAACAACCTTGCAAGAAGATGTGGCTGTCAGGCTGCTGCCAGAGACTCCCGGCTGGTTGCCCAGGAATTTACAAAGACAAATAAATGTCTCTTACCATCCGCTTTTTATTCAGTATTTACAGAGAGAGGCTATAGAACCCAGCCTCTTGGATAATGGCATTGTCCCGAGTGAATCTCCACCTCCCCCCAGTCTCTCCCATTTCCTCATTTGTCAATCTCATCGTATCTCCTACGGGTGCTGCTACGTGCCCTCTATCTTTGAGCTCTTTGCTCTCCTACTTTCAAGGCTCGCTGGGTTCTGGGAGAGGGGGGATCTTGAATGCTTTATAAAGACACTGTGTCCATCAGCTGTCACCCCCTGTGCTTCCTCCTCCTCCTCCTCCTCTTCCATTATTTCCCAACTTTCCCCCTCATCTGCCTCTGTGCTGTGACCTTCCTCAAACCCCTGTTGTAATTCTGAACTGCCTTCTTCCTCCTCCTCCATGGAAGGGTCAAGCTGGGGAGGCGGTCTTCACCAATCGTCCTCTGACAGTGACTGGCTCAAAGTCAGCCAATGAGCTTCAAGTGGAGTGGGGATTTGAACTGAGGTCTTGCCCAGCCTCATTGGAAGGAAAGAACTTTTAAAAAGAAAAGAAATTAAATATATAACTTAAGAAACTCATTGCCACAAGATGTTATCATGGCCACAGTTCCTTGAAGAGGATTGCTCACATTCATGGAGTCATAGGAAAGATACCATCTACTGTTGTTCATTATAGGAAGGTTCAGGTGTTTGTCACATTTATAGGATTCCTTATCCACCCTCTCCATACGTTCTCAGAGGGGGTTATAACAATTTGACAGTTCAAAAACACAAAGTTACAAATGGTGTTGGTGTATATCAGGTATTGGGATGTAAGAAGGCGCTTCATTCTGTTTTGCCCTTTGTTCATTGAATGCAGCGCTGATTCTGTTCTGCTGCAATTTGTCTTCTGCCTAAACCATGTTTTTTGTCTTGTTGTCCAGTGTGGCAGCTGCATAACTTCTGTAATTAATTGTTTAAATTATGTAACGGCATTGTCATTATGTTACTCCACCTCATTCATTTCAGTGCAAAGGAAACCCAGTGCAAATGAGGGGGGTAATAATTAGTTGTGTATTGTTTGCGGACTGAAAGAAGCAACAACAGCAGCAAATACTCATTGCATTGACTGGGTTGATTTCCATTCCAGACAGAGGATGAATAAGGAAATATTATTGGCAATTTTTGCTCCCATTTCTGTGGTCATTGGAATTCTCCAACATACCTATTGAGGCACCAAAAGCAAAATTGTGGATAAGCACAGGAGAAGTCTACAGCTATCGCCCCTCCCTCAAAAAAGCAACCAGCTGGTCATTGTGGGAAACACAATACTAGACAAGATGAACTCTTGGTCTGATCTAGCTAGACTCTTTTGTTCTAATAAGAGGGCTCAGCCAGCCACAGTCCACCACAGAAAAGTAATTTTTCTTCACCATCATTATCAGCACACAGTCACAGGCTGCTTCCGACAGCCTTTGTATTGAAATCCCTTCACTGCGCAACAGAAAAATTCAAATTGTAAGATATAAATATTGGCTGTAGAACAATAGCTCTGGAAAATGTTGCTACTTGCAGTAATCCGCAATTAGCGACTGGAACCATTTCTTTTGTTGGCTAACTGGAAGAGATTTGTGTGCACGACAATGGATTTGGCGTCAAACTCAAAGCATGCCTTGCTAATTTATACTTTTAGGTGAAGTGTATCTCTGGGCCAGCATAATGTCAAAAAATGGTTGGAGGATGAGCATTTGATTCCATCAAGTACTGTCTGTTGCAGACTCCTTTAATGAATGTATCCAGGAGCCATTATCACCGAGCAGCAAAAGCAGGATTTACGGATATTACATAGTGCTCCCATCCCTTTCGTTAAACTCTGGTTTGGCATTGAGAAGGTAGATAACACTATGAGAAACAAAAGGAGTTTTACATCATTTATCAAGCAAGAAAGCTTTAAGCCATTTGTTCTCCGCTTGAATATATGCCTCACCTGGCATTGTTGCTGGAGGCGAATTATTTGTGTATTACCCGTTCCTGTCTTTATTTGGGTCTGGGTGGTGGTGAGAAGGTTTATTCCCCCCCCCAAAAAAAAACCAGAAACATGTCTTTCTTTTGAGCAAACCACACTTTGAGGAGCTGGTAAATTGGTAAATTGATCAGATACATACAGCCAGTGGCCTGGTTTGCACATCACATTAAACTGTAGCTAAAATAAACTATGGTTTGATGTTAAATTGCGGGTGCTTTGTTCCTCTCCAACTCCTGCAGCAGCTGCTGTGCCGTCCTGCAAACCATGGTCTGGCTGCTTACCTTGCCTGAACCTGGGGTCGTGGTTTGTTCCTCCAAACAAAGCACAAGACATGAAATAGACAAACAAACAAACAAACCACAAGCCCAGGTTTCGATGACACAGCAAGGTAGACCGTAGCTTGTTTCCTTGCAGGGGGGCAGCAGCAGAAGGGGGGAAGGATTTTAGCAGTGCACACTAGCACACTGCTCATTCTCCAGGAAGACAACATCTCCCCGTAGAACTCCCTTTGTCACCCTTTGCAGTTTTCTTCACAGCACCAATGTACCATACCCTCCAACATTTCTGTGATGAAAATAGGGACATAATGATAATAATAATTTTTTTACCCATCTGACTGGATTGCCCCAGCCCCTCTGGGAGGCTTCCAACATATACAAATAATAATAAAAATTAAACATTAAAAAAACCCTTCCCTATACAGGGCTGCCTTCAGATGTCTGCTAAAGGTTGTATAGTTACTTATCTCCTTGGATCACATAACCCCGTACCCTCCGATGAAAATAGGGACATCCTAAGGAAAAGTGGGACATTCCGGGATCAAATCAGAAACCGCGATAGCTTTTGTAAATCCGGAAAATAGGGACACTTGGAGGGTCTGATGTACTGTTTGTCAATAGAAGAGGCAAGGAGTGTTGTGAGGATTAATTGACTATTTTCAACTCTTCGTTACACTGAGGTACTGATAAAACACCTGCCCTGTTAAACATTTGCATACTCTCTATCATCGCTGTTGCGTCCCATCTTATGAAGCAAAGGTATGTGAAAGTGCTGCTAAAATTACTTCTGCTTTAAAAGATGGAAAATGTGTGTGAGAGAGAAAGGGGGGTAACCTCCAATTGCTCTCATCTAATTATAAAAAAAAAAAAAATCCTTCCAGTAGCACCTTAGAGACCAACTAAGTTTGTTCTTGGTATGAGCTTTCGTGTGCATGCACACTTCTTCAGATACACTGAAACAGAAGTCACCAGACCCTTATATATAGTGAGAGGGTGGGGAGGGGTATTACTCAGAGGGGTGGTGGGAATGGGTGATAGGCTGATAGCTGTGGTAAACCTGTTGATGACTGTTAACGACTGCAATTGGTCTTGCAGTTGGTCTCTAAGGTGCTACTGAAAGGAATTTTTTTATTTTGTTTCGACTACGGCAGACCAACATGGCTACCTACCTGTAACTCATCTAATTATGTCACTGATACATGAGTCCTCACAGAGACAGCTGTCACTTTTTAAAAGATGCTTTAAGTTCAGCACTGATAGCCACCCAGTCTGGTTTTATTTATTTAACTTGTTTCATGAAACTTGCATGCTGCCTGATGGTTTTTTTTAAAAAAAAAATCTCAAAGGGGTGTGCAAAAAGAATGAAACAATAAAATTATCTGTCAAAACAGTTAAAAGCCACTATTTAAAACATCCAAGAAATAACTAAAACCAACAATAAGCTAAAAGCAGATTGAAATGCACACTTCATTAATGCAGCTCTTGTTTAAGAGAGAGAAATGGAGAAGTGTTTAGGTCATATTAAATACTACTTTGCGGTTACTGTCATCTGATTCAAGCAGGGAGAAAGTCGGATTCTGGAAATGGCTGCAGCTAAGGGATGTTCCTTCAGCTCCATGTTGCTGGGCCACAACTCCCATCTTCCCTGACCATTGGGCACACTGAACAGGACTACTGGGGGTTGGAGTGCAACAATATCTGAAAGACCACAGGTCCCCACCCCCCACCCCCTCTGTAGCTACCCAAAAGGTAGTTGGCTCTTAGAGAACTGTGTGCATTTGGATTTCCAGCATAGAGATCTGTTGACTTTGTTGTTGTCTATGCCATAACATGGGACCCAGGTGGCGCTGTGGGTTAAACCACAGAGCCTAGGGCTTGCTGATCAGAAGGTCGGCGGTTTGAATCCCCGCAACGGGGTGAGCTACTGTTGCTCGGTTCCAGCTCCTGCCCACCTAGCAGTTCGAAAGCACATCAAAGTGCAAGTAGATAAATAGGAACCACTCCGGCGGGAAGGTAAACGGCGTTTCCGTGCGCTGCTCTGGTTCGCCAGAAGCGGCTTTGTCATGCTGGCCACATGACCTGGAAGCTGTATGCTGGCTCCCTCAGCCAATAAAGCGAGATGAGCGCCGCAACCCCAGAGTTGGACACGACTGGACCTAATGGTCAGGGGTCCCTTTACCTTTACCTTTTTTATGCCATAACATGACACAAAGAAATCATGATAGAAGAGTTAGATAAGCCCCTGCCATTCATAAGCCTCTGCCATTTATTCCTCTGAGTTTGGGTCATTTTTTAACTATTATCATAGAAAAATGATTATTATTGACTTGTTGGAGAGAATTAATTGACTGCGAATCCAGGCAACGTCTTTTGTAATACAATAGGTTCATAATATGCCAAAAAATAAATCAAATTATTAATTATAGATCAATGAAATAATGATTTGTGGATTGATTACATTTCTTCAGAAAGTGCAGCAAGAGAGAAATGGTTGAACAGAATAACAGCAAAACATAGACCCAGAAACCCTGAGGGGAAAATAAACCCTGAGGTAAATTAAACTACTGTTGAGGAAGATAAAAGAGGAGCCCCACTAGGGAAAAATAAGATTGCAGTGGCATGTCTGTGTGTACCCAAAATGACATTTAGATGTTTATAATGCTCTACTGTACTATTAATTTGCTTCCCACAAAAAATCTAATTTTCATTTTGACACTGCCATGAGAAACGGCTTTGATTGAAAATGACTGTCCATTTTCCCCACACTTGGGCCATGTAATATAGCTCAACATTTGGCTACAAAAGTGAAAATACTGTGTCCCAATTCAAAGGTTAACATACTTGCCACTCAAAACCCACTACTAAACAATCAGAGCTCCATATCACTGCCATAACACGTGTAAAGAGAAAACTGCATGGGTTGCTTAGATTGTGCAGCTTCCACTTGTACACTTGACAAGCGGCAATAGAGTGGCTACTTCAGCACTGCTTAAAAAGAGAAAATGCACCAATCAAAAGGAACAGAAGAAGACACTGATTTGCATACAGTGTGTATATGTATATATTAGGGGTGGTGCCTCCCAATTTATTCTGCTAACTGCCCCCCACTGCATGTGCACCACCTCTCACCATGCTACAGTTCACAGCGCCATCTGCCTGTGACCACTGAAACTACAGGTTGATGGCATTTAGAGCAAATATATATAGCAGGATATATGCACAAATTTAGAAATCAATAAATAGAAATACAATTTACCTAATCAAAGTGGAGAACAAGGCTGTGCCTGCTCAGTCTGCTCTCTAAGTGCCAAACCTGAAGGCCCTTGCTCTCCCTTTTTATGGTTCTTAATCTTTAAACCAGACTTGGATCAGACAGCTCCTTAAATAGAGGACTGTCCTCTATAAAGCATGAGGCATGGCCACTCTATGCTGCACTGTAAAAGTCTAAGACTCTGGAGCTGAGCTTTCAGGCAGTAGCTGTGTCCATTAATTTCAGGGAGTCTACTCTGAATACGACTTCATTGGATACAACTCGCGGAGTTTTCAAGGGAATGCTGTATAAGGAAACTTTAGTTTTTTCTCTCTTGTTTTGTCTTCATATCCAGTGTCCCTACCATCTGCCCCTCAGACTTAAATGCCCTACCTCGGCAAATTCTTTTTCAGCGGAATCCTTCTGGACTGTGATCTCCTTTCAAAGGGATTACATAAGGAAACATGCTTTTGTAAGAAGCGGCATTCCTGGTGATGGATGGTAGCATATCACAGCAAAATTGGAAAGATACTCAGGATGAACTGATCCATTAAATCACCATTTTCTGTAAATACATTTCACCTATCAGACGGCTTTCTGCTACCCAGATTATATTTCCTAACCAGCAGGTGTCAGCAATCATACTTGTCTATAACCCTGAAGCTAGGTGGGAGGTTGGAAAGAAAACTGAAATCAGAGCTGCTCCTAGGGGTTGGCAAAGCAGGCCCCCACTGCTGGCACAGCCCAGGGAGGGGCCACAAAAATCACCTGTCAGACTATGGAGAATATGATGTATATGTTTGTGGAGCCGTGTCATTGCTGTTGTGGCCAGGTCAAACACAGGAGAAACTTCCAGTCCTTCTCACACCACGGCACAAAGGGGTGCAGTAAAGTGGATTCTTTTTCAGGATGTGTGTGCCAATATGGCTCCTTGCCTCTGAGCCTAATCTTATATATGTTTAGTGAAATGTAGGTGTCACAATCCCTTGTCATGGCGAAGAGGCTTGAATAACTCAGAGATGCTATGAGCCACCCAAGACGGACAGGTCATAGTGGAGGGTTTTGACTAAACGTGATCCACCTGGAGCAGGAACCAGCAAGCCACTCCAGTATCCCTACCAAGAAAACTCCATGGACAAGAACAACAGGCATATAAAAGTTATGACGCTGGAAGATGAGCCCCTCAAGTCAGAAGGCGTCCAACATGCTACTGAGGAAGAGTGGAGGACAATTACAAGTAGATCCAGAGATGATGAAGTGGCTGGGACAAAGCCGAAAGGACGCTCAGTTGCAGATATGCCTGGAAGTGAAAGGAAAGTCCAATGATCACTGCAGATGGTGACAGCAGTCACGAAATTAAAAGACACCTGCTTCTTGGGAGAAAAGCAATGACAAACCTAGACAGCATCTTAAAAAGCAGAGATATCACCCTGCCGTCAAAAAATCCGTATAGTTAAAGCTATGGTTTTTCCAGTAGTGATGTATGGAAGTGAGAGCTGGACCATAAAGAAGGCTGATCGCCGAAGAATTGATGCTTTTGAATTATGGTGCTGGAGGAGACTCTTGAGAGGTAGAACGCAGGTGGCACTGTGGTCTAAACCACTGAGCCTCTTGGGCTTGCTAAGCAGAAGGTCGCCGTTTCGAACCCCTGCGACGGGGTGAGCTCCTGTTGCTGTGTCCCAGCTCCTGCCAACCTAGCAGTTTGAAAGTATACCAGTGTGAGTAGATAAATAGGTACCACTGTGGCGGGAAGGTAAACAGCATTTCCGTGTGCTCTGGTTTCCATCACGGTGTTCCGTTGCACCGGAAGTGTTTTAGTCATGCTGGCCGCATGACCCAGAAAGCTGTCTATGGACAAACGTCAGCTCCCTCAGCCTGAAAGCGAGATGAGCGCCGCAACCCCATAATTTCCTTTGACTCGACTTAACCGTTCAGGGGTCCTTTACCTTTTATAACATATAGCACTTTAGAGTATGTTTGTGTCAGAGGTAGAACAGTATTCTGGTACCGATAGCCAATGTACATTTACTTTGAAAGAAGCTCCTGCAGGTTATTTCAGTTTGGTCAATTGCCTCCCCCCCCACCTCACACTCCATGCACCATCTGTCACCAGACACCTTCATCCATGATGTGGGATGTCATTTATTCCATCTCTTTATTAAAAGCAAGCTTTCAGGTAGCATACTTTATTTTTTATCAGCCTAACTTAATGTTTTTATTTGTGTAGCCAAATAAAGGGAAATGCACAAGAAAAGCACGTTTCTTATGCCATGTAATACTCATTCTGCATTTGTAAGAGCTTGAGGGCTTATTGGGTATTTTGTGTTTTTATATTGTGATTTTATGTTGTAACTGCCCTGAGACCTATGGGGATAGGGCGGTATACAAATTTAATAAATAATAAGAGCAATTGATCATTTTGTATGGAACAATGTTAATGTATTGTTTTTTAATATTTACTGGAAGCCGCCCAGAGTGGCTGGGGAGACCCAGCCAGATGGGCGGGGTAGAAATAATAAATTATTATTATTATTATAACCCCCTCACCTTGGAACTCCCTGCCTCTTGAGATCAAGCAGGCGCCTTCACTGCACTCTTTTCAGTGCCTGCTAAAACATTCCTCTTTAGACAAGTCTACCCAGATGCTGAAGAAACTGAAGTGCTGAAGAAACTACCAGTGCTGAAGAAACTGAAGTTGACCAATTCTATGAAGACTTACAACACCTTATAGAAATGACACCAAGGAAGGATGTTCTTCTCATTATAGGGGATTGGAATGCTAAAGTAGGGAGTCAAGAGATAAAAGGAACAACTGGCAAGTTTGGCCTTGGAGTTCAAAACGAAGCAGGGCAAAGGCTAATAGAGTTCTGTCAAGAGAACAAGCTGGTCATCACAAACACTCTTTTCCAACAACACAAGAGACGACTCTACACATGGACATCACCAGATGGGCAACACCGAAATCAGATTGATTATATTCTGTGCAGCCAAAGATGGAGGAGCTCTATACACTCAGCAAAAACAAGACCTGGAGCTGACTGTGGCTCAGATCATCAGCTTCTTATAGCAAAATTCCAGCTTAAACTGAAGAAAGTAGGAAAAACCACTGGGCCAGTAAGATACAATCTAAATCAAATTCCTTATGAATACACAGTTGAAGTGAAGAACAGGTTTAAGGATTTAGATTTGGTGGATAGAGTGCCTGAAGAACTGTGGATGGAGGCTCGTAACATTATACAGGAGGCAGCAACGAAAACCATCCCAATGAAAAAGAAATGCAAGAAAGCAAAGTGGCTGTCAAATGAGGCCTTACAAATAGCGGGGGAGAGAAGGCAAGCAAAATGCGAGGGAAATAGTGAAAGATACAGGAAATTGAATGCAGACTTCCAAAAAATAGCAAGGAGAGACAAGAGGGCCTTTTTAAACGAGCAATGCAAAGAAATAGAGGAAAACAACAGAATGGGAAAAACCAGAGATCTGTTCAAGAAAATTGGAGATATGAAAGGAACATTTCGTACAAAGATTACCACAATTAAGAACAAAAGTGGAAAGGACCTAACAGAAGCAGAAGACATCAAGAAGAGGTGGCAAGAATACACAGAGGAATTATACCAGAAAGATATGGAGGTCTCATACACCCCAGGTAGTGTGGTTGCTGACCTTGAGCCAGACATCCTAGAGAGTGAAGTCAAATGGGCCTTAGAAAGCCTTGCTAACAACAAGGCCAGTGGAAGTGATGATATTCCAGCTGAACTATTTAAAAATTTAAAAGATGATGCTGTTAAGGTGCTACACTCAATATGCCAGCAAGTTTGGAAAACTCAGCAGTGGCCAGAGGATTGGAGAAGATCAGTCTATATCCCAATCCCAAAGAAGGGCAGTGCCAAAGAATGCTCCAACTACCGCACAATTGCACTCATTTCACACGCTAGCAAGGTTCTGCTAAAAATTCTACAAGGCAGGCTTAAGCAGTATGTGGACCGAGAACTCCCAGAAGTGCAAGCTGGATTTCGAAGGGGCAGAGGAACCAGAGACCAAATTGCAAACATGCGCTGGATTATGGAGAAAGCTAGAGAGTTCCAGAAAAACATTTACTTCTGCTTCATTGACTACGCAAAAGCTTTTGACTGTGTTGACCACAGCAAACTATGGCAAGTTCTTAAAGAAATGGGAGTGCCTGATCACCTCATCCATCTCCTGAGAAACCTCTATGTGGGACAAGAAGCTACAGTTAGAACTGGATATGGAATAACTGATTGGTTCAAAATTGGGAAAGGAGTACGACAAGGCTGTATATTGTCTCCCTGCTTATTTAACTTATATGCAGAATTCATCATGCGAAAGGCTGGACTGGATGAAGCCCAAACCGGAATTAAGATTGCCGGAAGAAATATCAACAACCTCAGATATGCTGATGATACAACCTTGATGGCAGAAAGTGAGGAGGAATTAAAGAACCTTTTAATGAGGGTGAAAGAGGAGAGCGCAAAATATGGTCTGAAGCTCAACATCAAAAAAACTAAGATCTTGGCCACTGGTCCCATCACCTCCTGGCAAATAGAAGGGGAAGAAATGGAGGCAGTGAGAGATTTCACTTTCTTGGGTTCCATGATCACTGCAGATGGTGACAGCAGTCACGAAATTAAAAGACGCCTGCTCAATGACAAACCTAGACAGCATCTTAAAAAGCAAAGACATCACCTTGCCAACAAAGGTCCGTATAGTTAAAGCTATGGTTTTCCCAGTAGTAATGTACGGAAGTGAGAGCTGGACCATAAAGAAGGCTGATCGCCGAAGAATTGATGCTTTTGAATTATGGTGCTGGAGGAGACTCTTGAGAGTCCCATGGACTGCAAGAAGATCAAACCTATCCATTCTTAAAGAAATCAGCCCTGAGTGCTCACTAGAAGGACAGATCCTGAAGTTGAGGCTCCAGTACTTTGGCCACCTCATGAGAAGAGAAGACTCCCTAGAAAAGACCCTGATGCTGGGAAAGATTGAGGGCACAAGGAGAAGGGGACGACAGAAGATGAGATGGTTGGACAGTGTTCTCGAAGCTACTAACATGAGTTTGGCCAAACTGCGAGAGGCAGTGAAGGATAGGCGTGCCTGGCGTGCTCTGGTCCATGGGGTCACGAAGAGTCGGACACGACTGAACGACTGAACAACAACAACAACCCAGATGCTTAGAATCTCAAGGTCATTTTTATCTGTTTTGCATGCTTTACAGTACAGTTGTGGATTTTTCATGATTTTATTCTTTTATCTTTTTGTAAACCCTTTTGAGGGTTGGTTGGTTGGTTGGTTGGTTGGTTGGTTGGATGGTTGGTTGGTTGGTTTTTAACACTCAAGCAGTGTATAAATTTTATGAAACAAATAAATAAATTCTTAGGGTTTGCCTATTTCATATAATAGTGGCTAAACTTTTACAAGTAACTGACAATATCATTAGTTGAATACTTGATGTTGGACAGAAAGAACCTTCTTCTGATACCTTTTCACCTTGTGATTGTGTGTGAATGTTGTGGATAGTAGGAGAGGATATACTGATTAAATATTATCCTTCCTCACTCACGCTGGTGAGTCAGTAGAAGAGTACATTCCCCTGTATATTGCAGGAAGCTAGTTGGTAGATTCATTTGAATCTCTTGAGTTAAGCAATCCAGTCTGGCTTGTCCAGATTGGATTGTTCCTGGGAAATTCCCCTTTATTCCCTCTTAAAACAATAAAGGCACAACAGTCTTCTTTAAAAGTAATGATAAGAAGTTTACTTACATTCAGTTCACAGTATGATCCTGAAGGCAGGCTTTAGCTTGTAGTTACAGAAGAGAGTGTGAGTTAATCCCATATGGGGATTGAGCCCATGTGCTGCTGGCTGAGAGCCAGCAGACAGCAAAATACATCAAGATCAGAAGAGAGCAGCAAAAGAGAGGAAGATAGCTGTGTGATTGGCCCCTTTACAGGGTCTCACAGGGTCACACCCAATGGGTGTCACCCATCTACCTGGTCACATGCAGGGGGAGAATGCTCCAGACAGGTGTGACAGGAAGTTCTCCTGCCTGGAATAACACTCCCTTGTGTGTCCACTCTGGGGAAACAGGAAATGTTGTACTTGACTGCTACAGTGATGTCACATCCCACAGATTACACATGGGGTTTGAAGATTTTTATTCCTAGCTCTAGCTGGATATTTTTCAAATAAGCAATTACCGGTATTGTACCATATAAAGTTATCCACCTTCTAATCATCTTTTGATATTTAATTTTAAAAATCCTCTATTTACTTTTATATAGCAGGTGGCATGGGGAAAGACAACCAATCCAGTATACATAAATCAGAGGGGAGGGAGGGAGGGAAGGGAGTACATTTTTCAGACCTTCAGGATAGCCTGCGAAATAAAATTTTCACAAAATAGATGCTTACAACTAAGGATGGATGGATCGGTCTATTTATAGTCTGTGCAAATTTCACATGTGTTCATGCATATGTTCAATCCCATTTCTGCAATAATCTGTGATGATGATAATTAAATGAAACCCAAGCAAAAAAAAACATATTTAAACACACATTTAAATAAACATGTATGATAATATTTACATGTGCATTTTATCACAAAATGCTGTAGTTTTGGATTTATTTTCACTTATGCATTTCTAAACATCTTTTATCCTAAAATATACATTTCAGTGTATTTTTTTAGTCACATAGATGTGTGAAGTTTGAAGAACAGGTATGCTCTAAAGAGTTTATTAAAATCATTCAAGTCATGGCAAGTAGAATAATTATTATCAGTGCTTTATTTTTTTGGGGGGGGGAACCTGAAGAAACTCGGCTAATAGGGTATTGGGTAAACAGACAGGATCACAATGGCTCTTATCAATACTTGACCTAAAGAAGGAATAACATGCATGGAACTGTGACAGATTTAGCAGGCCCTCATAATTGCATGCTGTGCTGCTATCTGCTGAATTGGTTTTGTTATCCAATTGCCGCAAAGTCTTTTACTTCATCACTTCCCATCTGCAACTAAGTAGAACAGCTGCCATTGTAATGGTGTTCACCATTTTAAATCATGCAAAAATGCAGGAAAAATTAGAACTCATTGGTTTATAATGGCTTTGGAAGTAATTTAGATGAATGTTGAACCTGTTGTGGAGTTTGTGAGGCTCTGCTAAGCTTGGGGGTGCTTTTCCTCTGTGGCTGCTATGATATTTAACTGCAAGAGCATACTGTACTTGAAAATTCAGAAATCTTATATTCCTATTCTGTTTAAGGCAGACCTCTGATCCCCTCACAGAGGTACAATTCCCAGAGTTTCCTATGAAGGAATATTGATTGCTAAACCTCTCTGGGAACTGCAATTCTGTGAGGGGAATAGGGGTCTCCTAACTACTCTCAGCGTGCTTAACAAGCTACACCTCCCATAATTCTTTGGGGAAGTCGTGAAAAGTCGTGGTATAACATTTTAAAGGTATGGTATGAATGTGGCCTCAGTCTGCTGTCCAGTCTGTCAGCTGCTGCTGGGCAATGTCAAGTCGTCTCCTGCCCTCTCCCTTCTTATACGTAGTTCTTTATCTTTAAATCTGACTTGGACTGGACATCCCTTCAAATAGAGAACTCCTTCGAACAGAGGACCTCCCTCCACAAAGTGGGGCACAAGACCATCTTAGGAGGCACTGAGAGAAACGAAAACTGGCAAGGAAACAAATGCCATTACTGGGTTACATTTTAGAAAGAAAACTTAAAAGGTTTGGACTGCCTTGTTATTGCACTCGGGCTAACACTTTCATTAATCATAAATAGAATATAAAATGAAGATTGGAGGAGACATAAAAATGGAAACATAAAATCATAAAATGATTCAAATGTGCCCTTAGCAGGAAGTTAAACTGGCAGATTGAGGCTGAAGGGGTCTCAGAGCCTATATAATACTAATGGATAGTTATTGCAAAGGTGTAACTTGAAGGCATTACTAAAGTTAGTGGAATAATGGGAATGTTGAAAGCTAGAAATAAGCAGTTAATGCTAATGTACTGATGCTTTCACATAGTTAAACTTGTGCATCCAGAGGCCATTGATTCCAAGATCCAGTATGAGAGATATAGTATTCAGGGACATCGTGGTTTAGCTTGGTTCAATAATTTCAGTGGGTCTCTTCTGAATAGGACTTAGTTGGATTGCAACCCTTAAGCTGCAATTCAGGGAACAAACTCTGTTGAATATAGTGGGACTTACCTCTCAGTAAACATACATGGACTGCAAGAAGATCAAACCTATCCATTCTTAAAGAAATCAGCCCTGAGTGCTCACTAGAAGGACAGATCCTGAAGTTGAGGCTCCAGTACTTTGGCCACCTCATGAGAAGAGAAGACTCCCTAGAAAAGACCCTGATGTTGGGAAAGATTGAGGGCACAAGGAGAAGGGGACGACAGAGGATGAGATGGTTGGACAGTGTTCTCGAAGCTACTAACATGAGTTTGGCCAAACTGCGAGAGGCAGTGAAGGATAGGCGTGCCTGGCGTGCTCTGGTCCAGGGGGTCATGAAGAGTCGGACACGACTGAACAACAACAAAACATACAAAGGATCAGTCAGCTCATAATGATAACAATTGAATGACACTCCATACAACCAACAGAAGCATGCCCCTTGAACATCAGGCTTGTTCCTTGAACTATGTGGATATTACACAAGTACCAGGATGGTCTGAGGCAGTCTAAACGCAAAAGTAACTGATATGCATGCTGAGATTGGCAAAGTGACTGTCTCCATGAATTCCCACAGTGAATTCTCTGTTAATTCTCTAATGAATAGGCTGGATCTCACTTGAATTAAAGGTAATTTTATGACGTCACTCACGGATTACCTTCATACACCGAAATGGAAATTGGGAGACTGCCGAACATGTTTTTCACAGCACCACAAGAGTCTGAATTATAAGTAACAAAACAACATGTAATATCAATCAAAAGTGATTCTACAAACATCTGGAGAAAAAAGCGGGGGGTGGGTGGGGTGTTACTCCGACTGCAAAAGTAAGAAATCAGAACCTAATGGAAGTATATCTAAGCAAGACTGCTGACTCGTAACGAACATGGGTATGATTTCGTCTCATAAGAAGGCAACACTGGAAAACATCTGGACTATGTGAAACACAGAATTATTGGTAGAAAGATAAAGGTATACTTCAGGCATATTTGCTAGAGTTTTTGCAATGTTGTTCTCACGGTCGTGGCAAACCTGTACCTGGGTTGTGCAACTTAATATTGCATCTTAAAGGCAAGAATATTCCTCAGTGTCACAAAATTCTGTGCACATCTGAATGTAGGTCTCTGGGAAAGGGCTCGGTTAGAACCAGGGGGAATTTCTGAATCGAGTTTGGTCTTACTTCTGCCTTTATTCATTATGTGGCTCTAGCATTACTTTCTAATGCAGTAACATAGAAATGAAATTATAAATTTGCAGCTCTTCTGCATGGAACACTGCATTATACATGGATAAGCCAAAAGTTTTCTCTAGACTTCAGTTCAAAACTGGATTTTGTTGTGTCTACCATTTTTATTTTACCCAGCAATTTCCTTGAGTGAGGAAAGGAAGCATTTCCCTCTGTCTTAGCTGTTTTCAGAGCAATGAGAGGGAACATTATTCATTTCATTATGAAGCCAGTCCGATAAGGACATTTCTTCCTGCTTTCACCCTAGGGACTGGTAGTTAAAACCTATTCCTTTATTTAGTATGAATTAGCCATGTGGCACACAAGGTTCTCTTCTTCCACATTTTATCCTCACAACAACCCTGTGAGGTAGGTTAGGCTGAGAGGCAGTGACTGGCCCAGGGTCACCCAAGGAGTTTCATGGCAGCCGCCAGCTCCCAGGACTGCAAGGATCATTAGTGCCAGTAAATTCAGCCAGATTTTACCCCCTGAAAATTAGTGTGAAACACACACACCACAATTTGCTGTCTGGAAAACAGGGTAATGACATTGGAGGGCCATTTTGGGTAAGTCCTAAAATGTTTTGGGAAATCCTCAACTGACTTGACTGTCTCATAAATGGTCTGGGAATACTAATCCTTCAGTGAGTGCAAAACTAAGGATTAGCGACTGAATAAAAGACCACTGGGAGCCCTCTTTAAACTTGCCTGTGTTTTCTAGCAGGAATGTGAGACATCAGTAATAAAATATAAAAATGCAAGTTGCTTGTGAAAAATGTGCCATTCTTCTAGAGACAAGAAAAAACCTGTCCATGTCAATTAAGAATGGGCTGGATCTTTCTGAGTCTTTGTGGGGGATTTCTCAAGGAAAACCTGGAATAAAAAAAAAACTACATTTCCCAGATATCTCTCCCCTCAGAGAGCTACAAATCCAAGCACCCTTAACAACCTACACGTTCCATGATTCTTTGGGGCAGGGGGAAAGGGGAGATGAAGTCATGTGCTTCAAATGTATGGTGTGCGCACAGCCAAGAAACGAAGACCCCATCTGCACTACACATTTAACGCAGGTGTGCCCCACTTTAGCCAGCCATTGCTTCCCCAAATGTGTGCACAGCCATAGGAAAAGCACAGAACATGGGTGGCGCTGTGGTCTAAACCACTGAGTCTATTGGGTTTGCTGATCGGGAGGTTGGCGGTTCAAATCCCCACGACGGGGTGAGCTCCTGTTGCTCTGTCCCAGCTCCTGCCAACCTAGCAGTTTGAAAGCATGCCAGTGCAAGAAGATAAATAGGTACCGCTGTAGCGGGAAGGTAAACGGCATTTCCGTGTGCTCTGGTTTCCATCAAGGTGTTCCATTGCGCCAGAAGCGGTTTAGCCTGCTTCTTGGGAGAAAAGCGATGTCAAACCTAGACAGCATCTTAAAAAGCAGAGACATCACCTTGCCGTCAAAAATCCGTATAGTTAAAGCTATGGTTTTTCCAGTAGTGATGTATGGAAGTGAGAGCTGGACCATAAAGAAGGCTGATCGCCGAAGAATTGATGCTTTTGAATTATGGTGCTGGAGGAGACTCTTGAGAGGTAGAACGCAGGTGGCACTGTGGTCTAAACCACTGAGCCTCTTGGGCTTGCTAAGCAGAAGGTCGGCGTTTCGAATCCCTGCGACGGGGTGAGCTCCTGTTGCTGTGTCCCAGCTCCTGCCAAGTATACCAGCGTGAGTAGATAAATAGGTACCACTGTGGCGGGAAGGTAAACAGCATTTCCGTGTGCTCTGGTTTCCAGCACGGTGTTCCGTTGCACCAGAAGTGTTTTAGTCATGCTGGCCACATGACCCAGAAAGCTGTCTATGGACAAACGTCAGCTCCCTCAGCCTGAAAGCGAGATGAGCGCCGCAACCCCAGAGTCACCTTTGACTGGACTTAACTGTCCAGGGGTCCTTTACCTTTTTTATAGGCTTAAGCTGCAGAAAAGTACTGAGGCAATGGGGGTTGGGGTGGAGAGAGAAAGAGAACAAAACAATTGTCCACAAAGGAATGAGTAAATGAGCTTAGAAATTAGATGAATGTAGTTTTCTCAGCTAGACCAGTCTTAAGTGCACCAGGCAAATTGCTGAATGACACACCCACCTCTTTTTCCTCCTTGGAGCTCAAGAGTCCTGAGGTGTTAAATAGCTCTTGCTCCAGGCTGCCTTCCCACAGTCCATTATGCGCTTGCAGCCTGAGGGGGAGGCCGGGTTGGAAGCGGTGCATAATACATACTTTAAAGTGAAAGGCATAAATAATACATCTGGTGCAGCTATTTGCGACCTTATAATGGCTTCGGTCTTTGACTACAATGTGGAACTACTGCCAGGAAATTGTGTCAGAGAGTGGATGGGAGTTAAGTGATATCCCAGCGGAGGAATAAATGTTTTGTGACAGGGAGGAGCCAATGCAACCCGAACCTCCCGAGTCCTTGCGCTCCCCCCCCTCAAAAAACATTTTAATTTTAAGGCTGTAAAGTGCAATGTTTGTTCACAATTGGGATCTGCAGCCAAAGAAGAAGAAGAAGCCGGTAATAAAACGCGAGCGATAGAGGTTCGGACATTTCTGGCTGGTAAAGAAAACTGTGAGGAAGCACAGATCCAGGTGCACGAGTAGGTTGTACAAAAACAACAACAACCCATAAAAACATTGAGCGGAGATATTCATGATAAACAAATATATAAAGATATATAAAATGATTTGTGACCAAAGTGTGACACTCTCATTCAGATGCGTGTTTATTTTTTGGTGACTAACAAAACCAATAATTAAATGTTTAAATCAAAAAAATTTCTGTCTCTGTCTTCTCCTGCTGCTCTGATTACCACAGCATAATATCAGAGTAGCTGAAGAAAGAGGAAGCCAAAATGTGTTGTGGGTCACTGGAATAAACATTTAGTGATTAGCTGCATTCTTCTAGGATCCAGAGCAAACTTCTCTGTTTGAATGCTTTAAAAATCCCCTCTCTGAATAATATTTTCACAGTAAATCACAGATCACTTAATAAATTTGTATGGCTCTTGTGTGTTCATGTGCACACGCAGACACATGCCAGTTATTAAAAACATAGTCAAAAAATACCCCCCCTCCAATATATGGCAATCTTTTACAACTGATGTATCTTTGTGAGATTATATCAGGCTGGCATAGATGTAGTGGTTCATGAACTGGACTCCCCAAAAAACCTGTATTAGGCTGTTGCTGACAGGCTCAGCTCTGAAAATTGTATAAGGTTGTTGTTAACAAGCTGGGCTGCTGTTGGAGGAAAAAGGTGAGCTCTAGTTTCTCTTTCAGACCTGCGGGGATTGCAATATTCAGTGTACGAATGTAGAAAAACTTGTATTGGAGAAATGGCAGACCCAAATCCACATGATTATACCTGGGGGACTGTGCTTTTTCTCTCATAAAAGTCTGGAAATCAGTTTCTGAATGCTTGTGCTAGAGAAGTTCTTACATTTAATTCCTAACCTTCTTTTGCACACTACTATTTTTACCCTAATTGGTCCATTAGGACAAAACTGCACATTACATGCTGCCAAGTGGATCTTTTCTTTGTATACCTGTCAGCTGAGGTGAGCATTTCATGCATCTGATGACGTGGACTCTAGTCCACACACACACACACACACACACACACAACTGATCTCATAATAAAATGTGCTTGTCTTTAAGTTGCCACACAGGCATATTGTTTCTTCCTGGCCAGATCCATTTCCCAAGCCATTTTAAAACAACTATTTTATATGCTTCCTTGTTTTATTCCTCTAATATCCCACCAGTCCTCCAGGAAACTCAAGACAGAATACAGTGGTACCTTGGTTCTCAAACGCCTTGGTACTCAAACAACATGGAACCCAAACACTGCAAACCCGGAAGTAAGTGTTCCGGTTTGCAAACTATTTTCGGAAGCTGAGCATGCTCCATTTTGCGTGTTACGCTGACGATTTGAGTGCCACTCTTCCATATTGAGTGCCACACTTATGTTTTGAGTGTTACGCTGACGATTTGAGTGTTACACTTCCAATTTGAGTGCCACACTTCCGTTTTGAGTGTTACGTTGAAATCTGTCTGTTTTTGCTATTTATTTTGCATTTTTGTTTTGCGGCCCTTTTTTGTGTGTGACTGTGTGGAACCCAGTTCAGCTACCGATTGATTGATTGATTGATTGTGTGACTGTAGTACATTGTTTATTGCTTTCATTTTATGGATCAATGGTCTCGTTAGATAGTAAAATTCATGTTAAATTGCTGTTTTAGGGGTTGTTTTCAAAAGTCTGGGCTGGATTAATCCATTTTGCATTACTTTCTATGGGAAAGCGCGCCTTGGTATTGGAACGCTTTGGTTTTGGAACAGACTTCCGGAACGGATTAAGTTTGAGAACCAAGGTACCACTGTACATGGTTCTCTGCTGTTTTTATCCTCCTATCACTCATGTGAGGTAGGCCAGGCTGAGAAATACTGACTGTCCTGACAGTGGAATCGTATCAGCCCAGGAGGTTTTTAAGCAGAGGTTGGATGGCCATCTGTCATGGATGCTTTAGCTGAGATTCCTACATTGCAGGGGGAGTTTTATAGTGGACCTTTTTTATTTTCTATTTTAGAGGAACTATTGCACTGTTTTTCCACAGACACTGAATTGCCAGTAGTCCGTGATTTAGGATAACTAATGCATATTCACTTCTTAGCTCCCCTGCCTATGCCTTTCATGTCCTATTGTCTTTATTAGCTAGCATGTTCCATCTTGTTTATGTCCTCCCCAATTCAAAATGTATCAGGAGACATTGCATTCACTCCTGTGGAGCTTGGCTTTGTGGCTTTAGCAACGTTTGTTGCCCAAGGCAGTGCTGTTCATCAATTCATTAGAGTTGATGCTTGACACAAAGTAATATTTTACGTAACCACTGCAGATAAATAAACATATTTTTTTTTTGGTATTAAATTTCCTTGCCTTCATCATGAGCAGTTAATTGGCACCTCAGAGAGAAACAGCATAAGGAGTTTTAGCTAACTGAAACATTATATTCAAATACTGTAGTTGAGTTTCAGCATATTAGATGGGTCATGTAGAAAATCAGGAAGCTGATATACATGCAGGATCATGCCCACTGATCCACCTAGATCAGTTTTTCCCCTATCCAAGGGTCACAAGCGAGTTAATAGTGATGATTTGTTCTAGAAAAAGTCTGCATAATAAGCTAATGGTAGTGGATAAAGACTAGGACCTGAGAGACACATACTTAGAGTGGGTTCAAACTCCCACTCCAACCATGTAGTTCAATGGGTAACCTTCAGACATAGAATCATAGAATTGTAGAGTTGGAAGGGACCCCGAGGGTCATCTAGTCCAACCCCCTGCAATGCAGGATTCCTGCCCACATCTATCCCTGGGTGGGCTGAAACCACCAACCTTTTGGTGAACACACTGAGCCACTGAGCCACAAAGGTGTTTCATGCTAAGTGTGTTTAGGAATTGGGCCCCACTGAACCTAAATGGACTTACTTCTGAGTAGATGTGTATAGCATAGAAATGGAAAGTTAACCTTTGGCAGCAAACACAACAAAGATGGCAACTCCCCTCAAATGTTTTACACAATGCAGAACTAACTAATCTGTGGAGCTAGCTTGTACTAATGAAGGAAAATGGTAAAGGGACCCCTGACCATTAGGTCCAGTCGTGACCGACTCTGGGGTTGCGGCGCTCATCTCGCATTATTGGTCGAGGGAGCCGGCGTACAGCTTCCGGGTCATGTGGCCAGCATGACAAAGCTGCTTCTGGCAAACCAGAGCAGCACACGAAAACGCCGTTTACCTTCCTGCTGCAGCGGTACCTATTGATCTACTTGCACTTTGACATGCTTTCGAACTGCTAGGTTGGCAGGAGCAGGGACTGAGCAACGGGAGCTCACCCCGTCACGGGGATTTGAACCGCCAACCTTCTGATCGGCAAGCCCTAGGCTCTGTGGTTTAACCCACAGCGCCACCCGCGTTCCTTACTAATGAAGGACTGCTACACAATTTACAGAACCAGGACATGTTGGCAATGCATTTCTTGGTAACATTGGACCTGGTACTAAAGTGAGTGGGGGTGAAGGCACATTCATGCAGGATCTTGCAATGCTGTGTTTTTGTGGGCACAGGATTCTTACCACATGCTAAGTATGGTTAACTTGCCCTTTGCTAGGTTTTGTAGCTGCTTACTTCGGCCATCTTGTTTTCTAATGTCTGGATTTAAAATAGAGTAATAAAAATGCAGATGAGTTTCTTGAATAGAGGCCTGTGACAGTGAGACTAATGGACTTTGGGGTATGTTATAAACTCTTCCTTCTGGTAACATTAACATCAAATGATGGAAGGGGGAGCTTTTCGAATGCAGCAGACATCCTGTTCATTATCATGGGCTGCTATATGAAATAGACTGAATATCTTATTTATCGGCATATAAAAGGGGTCTGAGCACTTCCCAGAAATGGGAAATTATAGCAGGATTAACCAACAAATCCTTTTTTTAATACGAAGACTAAAGCACTTGAGGTATTTTGGTTTAGAAGAAAGATGAACGAGGGTTTTGTTTGTCTTGTGATTTCAAGTCACGGGGTCTAAGAGGTTTTCCTTTTGTGCTGCTACTTTCTCTGGGAAAACCCACTGTTTACTGTCAAATTGGAATCAGGCTTTCGTAAGTGTGGCTGAGACCATAGTGGGACTTGAAATAGAGATATAAAACGAAAAATGGTGTGGTGAGGGGGAAGAGATAGCGTTGTATTCAGTGCTAGTACCACACAGAGTAGACAAACTGAAATTAATAGACAGGACTAAGGATGGCTTTAAATGAGGATTTCACCAACTGGAGGCAGAAATGATGCGAAAGGAGAGAGGAAGAGAGCTCTTGTGCTCAGATCTGGCTTGTGGATTTTCCTCAGCCCTCTGGGTGGCCACTACAAGAACAGGATACTGGACTAGGTGGGCCACTAGCCTGATCCAGCAAGCTCTTACTATGTTCTTATCTACGGTCACGTCCATGCCATACATTTCAAAAACAGAAGCTTTGAACCTCACGCTTTGCATGCAGAAGGATCCAAGTTCAGTCCCTGGCATCTTCGGGTGAAAGGAAAGTCGGAGGTCAGGGGAAAGACCTTGCCAGACACCCAGGTTTGGGTGCCAAAGACCAATCAGATTTGGGAGCAGTGGTGAGTCTGACCCTGGGGGCCTGGGTAGCTCAGTTGATGGGAGCGTGGTGCTGATAATGCCAAGGTTGCAAGTTTGATCCCTGTATGGGGCAGCTGCATATTTCTGCATTGCAGGGGGTTGGACTAGATGATTTCCAGGGTCCCTTCTAACTCTACAGTTCTATGATTTTATAACCCAGTAAGGCAGACATGCTGTCCTTTAGCTCAGAGTTTCCCAACCAGTGTGCCTCCAGATGTTTTGGGACTACAATTCCCATCATCCCTGACCACTGGTATTGCTAGCGAGGGATGATGGGAGTTGTAGTCCCAAAACATCTGGAGGCACACTGGTTGGGAAACACTGCTTTAGCTCATTATCAAGATTAGAGACATGAGAAATCCCACTGAGATATTTCATTAGGCTTATAAGTCTCTTTTGGCTTCCCTTTAAATGCCTCCGATATTTCGCCTGAGCACGAGCCTCCAAATTCTCTCTGAACTTCAGCTGAGGCAGAATTGTGATGCCAGCTTTAATATGTATACCTGGTGGCTCACAGTGTTTCTGATTTCTTAGCTACTGCCACCTCTGCAAAAGAAAGCCAAATACACATTCATTTTGCACCAGGCACCCCAGTGCAATGTGTGTTGTTTTTAAAAATAAAAATAAAAATTGAAAGAGCTGAACTGAAATCATCTCCTTTGCTCAGTTTTTACTTTTTTTTCTTCCATGTGCCCTCTTCGCAGTATTGGGGGTGGGTAGGAAGGACAGTCATTTCCAGCTCTCTTTCATAGGAAACACTTAAATCACTTCTTTTGAAGATACAAACATTAGGAGCAGAGGGGAAAAGAGAAAGCCCACAATCCAGAAATTTTCCACAGTGAAGGTACATCTGGATTAAATTGGGAAGGGTAGAGATATGGAATGTGTGGATGCTGGAAATAGTGGCACACCTTAGCAGCAGCAGTCCCAAGATAAACACTCTTCTGGAAGCACATTTGGTTTCTAAAACTTCCACCACCCTCAGCCATTTAACAGTCTCCCACTCCCATGATTTTTGTTGTTGGTAAAAGCATTTGTAGTTCACCCTTCATCCCTAAAATATCAGGGGTTGGTGCTATATGGGGCTTTATAAAATAACCAACCATGCAATAAAACAATATCAAACTCCCAAACACACCAACAAGATAAATTATGAAACAATTCTACCATGCATCTCCTGCTATAACCCTTACTGGGTATTTCCTTCCTAGCCACCTTTTCTATGTGACTTAACCTCTTAGTCCTCCAGACCTCTGAAACGAATGCCTGTTCTTCCCATTACCATTTTTCTCACATTCCCTCGTGCTGAATTTTCAATTGTAAGCACCTCAGGGCAACAGCTTGACATTTTGCTCGTTATTCTGTAAGGCAATGGTCTCACCGATGGTGTTCACATAAGTGAATATAAATCATCATTGGGACATAACAGCATAACCGATTTGGAAAGGCGAGTTGAGATAATGCGTCGCTGGATATAGGAAGCTCCATTGCCCACGCAAGGACTTCCCAAGTTCAGAAACAAGGCTATAGATAGGGTGATTATTAAATGGAGGTTTATTTGTTTATTTATGTAGGCTATGTTTAGACCACCTTATCCTAGGATCTCTGGGCAGGCCACAAGAAAATCAATAAAATGTCGAAGTCTCCATTTAAAACACATATTCCAGAGAAAATGCAATTAAAAACAACATATCAGCAGTATCAAATAACAAAGGCCTGAACAACAAAGGCATCTGAATTTCAGTGATGAATTTGTCTTCTATGTGTCCCACCATAGAAAATGTCTACCCACGTGGCACTGCCAAGAGTTCCCAGTGATGGCACATTAAGGAGAACTTCCTTGGAAGATCTCAACTCATGGGCAGGAACATACAGAGAGAGGCTCTCCTTCAAGTATAGAGGTCCCAAGTCATTCGGGGATGAATATGTTATTTGCAAAAGGCTGGATTGGAATCACTGGGCTACCTCAGCCCCTGCTGGACGAAGGGGTTGAGGCAATTTTCACAATTTCCTGCGCCCCCCCTTGCCCTTGAATACTGCTCTGCCATGTTGGGGCACCCTCTGGGAAAATGTAACAGGCAGTGTAGGAAGCAGGAGAGGAAATGGGCAAAACTGGACCACCAACTCCTTCTTCCAGTAGGAGACTTAGTTGGATCTCAATCCTTTCTGTCAGTAGGAACATGGGAAGCTGCCTTTTACTGAGTCAGACCATTGGTCCATCGAGCTCAGTACTATCTACACTGACTAGCAGAGGTTCTCCAGGATTTGGGTCAGGAGACTCTCCCAGCCCTACCTGGAGAGGCCAGGGATTGAACCTGGGACCTTCTGCTTGCAAGGCAGATGCTCTGCCACTGAGCTATGGCCCTTCCTTAAGCAGAAGGAGCTATTCCATCTGGATTAGAGAGCAATGAATCTGTCACATTTCTCATTTTACCAAAGCTGTGTTCAGCTCACCCACATCCGTGTGTGAAGTTGTCATTCAAAAGCCTGCACACACAAAATTATGCACTTTATGAGCATTTCTCATCCATATGCAATTTTGCGTGCAATTTGCCTAATATGTGCATTTTGTGAGTCATTTTCCATAATAGAATGCCATTTTGTACATTATTTCCACTAATAGGTGCATTTTTGTGCACCATTTTGACTGGAAAACTGTGTCACAAAATTTAGTTCGCTTACTCCCCCACCCTCACCTAGACAACACTCTAAATTAGAGCGATGTGAATCTTTATCCTTTCTGTGCTGTGGTGGAGATGGAAACCGTCAGATCCCGACCGCACGTACAAAGTCACCCTGCAGCTTCCAGCAGAACCCGCACTGGATCTTCTTATGCCATTGCTACTTTATGCATGGCGTTCGCGTTGATATGTGAAAACGAAGTGTTTGCAAAGATGAAAAACCTCTCATTTCCCATTTGGCAGCTCTTGAATTATTCTCTAACTGCCAAGTTCACCTACCTCTCTAAACGGCAGAAATTAGCAAAGCTATTTGTTTGTGCGTCTGCCCAGCATCGAGGAGAATACCAAGTAGGTTTAGCATCATCGGGGAAACATAACATCTCATTATTTTGTGCGCCTGTTATAACTCTCTTAATATGAATATACCTCTTTGACATGTGTTTATTTATTTGTTTGGCTGCTTGTTGTTGTTTTTAATTAACATCTATAACACCAAAGTTATTTCTTACTGGGGTACTAATGTTTTGTTAGCTAAAATGATGAGAAACTAGTAATCATAACTCGGCTCATAACTCCTGGTGGGGAGGGGCAGAGTTTAATTATGTGCCTGATAAGTGGCTGCATTATCACTTGTTGACTTGAATGTATTTAAAAGAGGATGGGGGTGGGGGAATCATGGAGGATAAAGCTATCAATGGCTATTAGCCATGAATCAGGACGCAGGTGGCGCTGTGATCTAAACCACTGAGCCTCTTGGGCTTGCTGACTGGAAGGTTGGCGGTTCGAATCCCCGCGACGGGGTGAGCTCCTGTTGCTTCTGCCAACCTAGCAGTTTGAAAGCATGCCAGTGCAAGTAGATAAATAGGTACTGCTGTGGCGGGAAGGTAAACAGCGTTTCCATGTGTTCTCGTTTCTGTCACGGTGTTCCGTTGCACCAGAAATGGTTTAGTCATGCTGGCCACATGATCCGGAAAGCTGTCTGTTGACAAATGCCATCTCCCTCGGCCTGAAAGCAAGATGAGCGCCGCAACCCCATAGTCGCCTTTGACTGGACTTTACCTTTACCTTACCTTACTAGCCATGATGAATGGGTTCTGCCCCCACTCTCGGAGGCACTATGTCTCTGGTTACAAGTTCTGAGCATTGCAGGTGGGAAGAATGCTGTTGCTAGCTTTCCATGGGCATCTGGTTGGCCACTGCAAGAACGGGATGCTCGGCTAGATGAGCCATTGACCTGATCCAAAAAGGCTCTCCTGATGGTCTTATGCCCCAGGTGGCTGCCAAGGGTAGCCCTGTCAAAGAGGCTTTCCTTCAGCAACAACAGATCTCAACAGCCTTTTTACCTCAGTGCAGACACCTTGGTTAACCAACTCCTTGAGCTCAGAAATGGTGATGAGGTTTCAGGAGGAAGTTGAGGGAGAGCCGTGCTACAAATTAAGGGGGTTTAGTAGCAGAAGGAAAGGGAATAGGGGAGAAGGGGAGAAAGTCCACAGCGATGAGTAAAGCAAGGGTGGCAGAACTACAGCTGTGTAATATAATCTGTGGCCTGAGGGACATGAAGATGTGAGCCATATGTTCCTGGAAGGCTGTTTCCCTGGTGGGCCTTGCCCAGATCATGTGATGATTGTTCATGCCAGGGCCAGTTGTCCCTGTGAAGCAGGTGTGTGTGTGTGTGTGTGTGTGTGTGTGTGTGTGTGTGTGTGTGTGTGTGTATACAGATTGAAAGCAGTGGTGCAACTCAGATGACTCGCCATCGGCACCTGCTGATGACTCACACCATCCGCACCTGCTGATGATGTCACTGCTCAAATAGGGAACAGAGAGCCCCGCCATAAAGGGTTTGGTTTTTTTATGGTCACTATCTACATTGGTAGCAAATAAACTGGACCTGAACAGTGAATAACCTTGTGTGGCCTGGATTAATGAAGGAGTCACACCTGGCCAAGGGCAACACCTGTAAAGATCTTGCTGCAATATTCAGACCCTGATTTTTGTCATCACTGCCATCACAGGTAGGGCTGTTCATAGAGCCAGATGCAGCAGCAAATGTGATTTTTACTTTGGTTTCTACACACACCCTTCCATCCTCCATCCAGGCAAACAAGAGGCATTAGCAGAGTTCACGGACTCATTGCTCCCATGCAAAAACACTCAGGGAAGGTGCAAAGCGGGTGAGAGATGTGGCCTGAGTGAGGCCCAGGAGCCAGGCAGAGAGGACTGGAGGGCTGCATTTGGCCCCGAGTCTGAAGTTCCCAACCCCTGATCTAGAACTGATGTCCCCATTGAAATGGAACTCTGAGTGCATAGGGTGGGTTTCCTTGTGGCATTAGGAATGAATGGAACAGACACACACACACACACACACACCACCACCACCACTTTTCTTGCTCAATGCAAGCCTTTTAGTAGAGTACTAGAGGTTGGAAAGCTGGCTGAGAGCCAGCCACTCCCCCCCCCCCCCCGTGCTCTTATCTAAGAAATGCACAAACCTTCTAAGCGAGGGTTGTGTTCAAAGAGAGGCCTGGCTGCTATTTGAAGGCCTCTGGGGATTTATGTGGTTCCACCCATGCAATCAGCCTAGAGAAACTGGTGTTTAAAAAGTGTTTAAGTCTTTTAATTCTCACCTCTATCCACAATCCTTGCACTGACTTTGAGTTTGTGTAAGAGATGGAGTAAACTGAAATGTAACAAGCACCTCAATGCAATAGCACTACTGTCTTGTAGAGTGATTATATTGTTTTGTAATACTGCATTTAGGGATGTGCTAGATAGTCTCCACATGTGGAATGCCAGGCACTTCTGAATAACAACAAAAATCCCTCTTTGAATCATACATCAGCTACCTGGGATAATCTGCTCATGTATATTTATGGGAAAGGTCCATAGCTCAGGAGCAGAGCATCTGCTTTGCATGCAGAAGGTCCCAAGTTCAAATTCCTGGCATCTCTAGGCAGGGCTGGGACTGTCCCCTGCCTGAACCCTTGGAGATCGGCTGCCAGTCAATGTAGACAAAATTATGAAAGATGGATCAATGGTCTAGCTTAGTATTAGGCAGAGTCCTACGCTCCTGTATCATGAGCTATTGAGCATGCAGAGTTATCAGTTCAAATAACAAAAATGGATATCCTTTCCCACTCTGGTTCTCTAACCCTTAGTGTGATATATATTTTTCCCATTGCAGATTGTATTCCGGAAGATTAGTGATGTCAAGCGAGAAGAAGAAGAAAGGATGAAAAGGAAGAACGAAGCCCCTTTAGTCTTGCCACCTGACCATCCAGTCCGTCGGCTTTTTCAAAGATTTAGGCAGCAGAAGGAGGCCCGGCTGGCTGCCGAAAGAGGCCGAGACGACTTGGATGTGGAGAAAGGCAACATTCTGGGAGACCACCCTTCGCGCACTGTGGTTAAAGCTAGCATCGTCACTGTCAGGGAAAGCCCCGCAACGCCAATCACCTACCAGTCTGCTTCGACATCCGGGGTATCCGACCAGGCCAAGCTTCAAGCCCCAGCCTCAGACTATGTAGGAGGGAAGATGGCAGGAGACTTTCCGAAGCGCAAAGGCTGGGCAAAGTTCAAAGATGCCTGCGCGAAGGGAGAAGACTGGAACAAAGTCTCCAAGGCGGAATCCATGGAGACGCTGCCGGAGAGGACGAAAGTGGTGGGGGAAGCCACTCTGAAGAAGACCGACTCTTGCGACAGCGGCATCACGAAAAGCGACCTGCGCTTGGACAACGTGGGGGAGACGAGGAGTCCTCAGGACCGAAGTCCCGTCCTGGCAGAAGTCAAGCATTCATTTTACCCCATCCCTGAACAGACTCTTCAGGCCACGATGCTGGAAGTGAAGCATGAGCTGAAGGAGGACATCAAAGCTTTAAACACAAAAATAACGAACATAGAAAAACAGCTTGCTGAGATACTAAGGATATTAGCCTCTAGAAGAAGCTCGCAATCACCACAGGAGTTGTACGAAATATCAAGGCCACAGTCTCCAGAATCAGAAAAAGACCTTTTTGGAGCAAGCTGAGGTGGTTCTTTTAAGCAGACGTCAACCGGATATCCCCTGCAAACACAACAAAACACCCACTTCAACATGTTTTAAGCGAAACATTTAATCTTTTCTTGATGAACTCCATTGAGGGGCCAATCCGTTAACCATGCTCTCCCCTCTCTCTAAATGGTATAGTAACAGGAATTGCAACCTCATGTCGAGATGGCAGCTGACTCTGAAGTCTTTTTGACAGCAAGGGTACAGTTTATAATGTTTTTCCCCCCTCCTTCTTCGTTAGTGCATTTTTACCCCTCAAATTGACTTTTGTTATATAAAAGAAAGAGAGAGAAAAAGACATTAATAGAAAACTAAGTCATATGTTAAGCCCAGTTCATATACTTACCTGGTTGTTGGAACTTTTTTACATGGTGTTTATTCCTGGGCAAATTCTCCCTCCACTTGCCCGCATGTAAAATAGTATCTGACACAGGGGCTTCACGTGTGAATGAATAAGCAAAGGCCCCCCTTTGAAGGGGAAGAATCATGTCAATCAGGTGTTCACGTGAATGAACCTGCATGTTAACATTACACTGACTGCATTCATACCATACATTGAAAACACTACGAAGCTTTGAAGAGTTATGACTTCCCCCAAATAATTCTGGGAGTAAGGGTGCCTGAGAGTTTTCAGAGACCCTTATTTCCTTCACGGAACTGCAATTCTCAGAGTGGTTTAGCCAGCAATCCCTTTTCACAGGTAATACTGGGAATTGTAGCTCTGTTAGGGGGCTCCTAACAGATCTTAACAAACAGCTCCCAGGATCCTTTGGGGGAAAGCCATGACTGCTTAAGGTGGTATCATAGTGCTTTCAATGTGTGGTGTGGTGGTGGTCCATATGCACGTGTGGTGGTGTGGAAATCAGGGAGAGAAAGAGTTCCAACACTTTTATTACAAGAGGACCCACAACCGTAGGAAGCACTTTAGGCTTCCACACCCTGGTGCCCTCCAGGTGTCTTAGACTACAATTCCCGTCAGCCCCAGCCAGCAACATTGTACTGACTGGGGCTCATGGGAGTTGTAGTTCAAAATTTCTGGAGGACACCAGAGTACAGAAAGTGGAAGTACATGAACTGGGCTCTTTTCAAGCTTTGGATCTTGAACATGACTTTACATTGCCAGCTTGCTGAGTGAGATCTCATCATTGTGAAATTGTTTAGAAAGTCCCTTCGCCTTCCTCCTTTTATATCTGTATAGCCTTTGTAGATCATGTGAAATGGTGAGGTTTCACATGGTGGTGATAAGGAGGTGGTCCAGAAAAGGGAGCAGAAGGTGGACTTCCTTATCAAAGTATGCAGTGTGTATTTTTCACATATGATTCGTAGGTGCCATTATTTATTGCCACCTGGTGGTAGAAAAATCTCAGATTTGGGTTGATATCATCTAACGGCAAAGAAACATGAAACTGCAAGGTGGAGTATCCCTGTCATCAAAAATATTGGGAGTTTTTTAAAAAGAGGCCTTCCACACTAACGTGTGTTCGCGATTTTATAAACAAACTCCTGCCCCCACCCCAACGAGGAAATTTATATTTTGTGCTCATGACGTTGTTTTGAACTCTCCACTTTGCCTTTTGAGTTTCCTTTAAACAAGATATATGCCAAAGGATACCGAACTATGTATACATTAAGAGCAATGATGCACACCAACCATTCCGATGTATTTTCTCATTGTAATGGTCCCCAGTACCTTAGGGAGATAGATTGTGCTGTTCTGTCTCTATCTCATATTCTAAGCTGATGCTCTCTCCCTTGAAATGTCTTGAGGAAGACTAACTAGGGCACCCGTAGAAGTAAAAGCAGGTGGGGAAAGAAATTGCTTGTATTAAGGGAAAACTCTATTGTACCAAAGGATACTGCACCAAGGAGATAGTGAAAATTGCTTAACAGAGAAAGACTGCGTTGCTAGTGGGCTAGTGAATGTGGGGAACCCACATGTTAACAGCCTCCCACAATCCTTGGCCATTGGCCATATTTGCTGGGGCTGATGGGAGCTGTAGTTCAGTCACATCAGAGCAGGGAAGTAGTGCCATGTCCTCATGATCACAATTGCCATGGAAGAATAATGCTGCAAAGTACTGAATCTAAACTGACCTGCAGTTTAATGTTCAGAGATATATTTTCCGGACCATTTTTTATAGAAAGAGCTGTTCCTCAGCGATGCAGACTTCCTTTCCAAGATGTGGACCACATCCTGAGAACTGTGGATGGTGCCCTGCTCATGGAAATCAAATTAGTCCCAACAAATTACTTACATCCACTGATTTCAACGAGTCTGCTCTGAGTATTAGTCTCCATCTGCGCTACCCATTTGAAGCACTTTGATACCACTTTACAGAGCCGCGGCTTTCCCCCAAAGAATCCTGGGAAGTGAAGTTTGTTGAGGGCATTGAGAGTTCCCCTCACAGAGCTACAATTCCCAGAGTGGCTTAACAATCAGTCACAGGGAACTCTGGGCACTTTGGCTCTGTGAGGGGAATGGGGGTTCTGCTAACAACTCTCAGCACATTTACCCAACTACAGTTCCCAGGATTCTTCCCAGATGGGGTCAGTGCAGTGAGTCAGACTCCACTCTCTGTGTTAAACTCCGAATGTAGTGCCTCCCTGTGCCATTTACCACATTTTGTGCCCCCATCAAAAGCACAGCAGCATTGCAGATATCCTCGAGTGCAATGCTGCTTCTGAGGAATAGCAGCAGGGGAATCTGCTGGGGCTTAAAAGGGAAAAAGTCCTGCGCACCAAAACGGGTGCTTTGAATGCCATCCGCGGTCTTTGCATACGGTTTTGATTGCCGTTAAACTGCAGGGATGCAGAGGGAGCATTTGCTCTCATCTTCATAATTATTAGGGACAAAAATAGAAAGCGATTCCAATAATACACAGTACATAAAGCTCAGCAGTTAGTAGCTCTGCTGCAGTGCTGAGAATCAGCTCTGGAGGACGTTAGTTCCTTAAGATTAATTTCTTTCAGACAAAGGCAATCACGGACTGCTGCGTGGGAAAGCTGGTGCCATTTTGCTTAGTTTATCCCACAGGATGTTTATAGCTTGCAGCAAGTCATAAATTCCAGGGCCACAGTGTTTACTTGACTAATCAGTTAGGTGGATTGATTAAAAACCTTTAAATTAATTAACCTTTCCATGAATTGGCAGTGGTTTGTCAAGAAAGAAAGAAAGAAAGAAAGAAAGAAAGAAAGAAAGAAAGAAAGAAAGAAGGAAGGGAGGGAGGGAGGGAGGGAGGGAGGGAGCTTGGAGCAGATTTCTGTTCATGGATTGAGGTGGCCCCACCAATTTACTTCTTGCTGTAGTCTTGTGTGCTTTTCTTCTGAGCCCCTTCTGAAGGTCTGTGATCCTATGGGGTGATGTGGCATTCAGGGCTGTAGCTGGAAGGAAGAGTCAAGGAACACACACACAGAGAGACATTCACATGGGAGTGCCTTCCGCTTGCACAATAAGCACTTTGGAGTCCACAAATGCATTTATTTTGAACACTGGCATTTGCAAAAACCACAAAGTCAGGTCCAGTTTGGGAAGAGGCATCTTCTCATCTCCCACACATTCCTCGTTCTGTGATGCTACTTATGTGACACATCTAAGCACCGTTCCAAAATTAAAGAAAGCAGGGTTTGTTTTCCTCCCTTCAAATCTATTGTTTATCCATATGAAAATGTCTGCAGATTTATTTCATTACTCCCTCAATGAAAAGCCATATGTTTGAACAGGGTGACAGGATTAATAAGTTTGTCTGATTTTTTGTACCAAAGGCTATTAAGTGAAAGGCTTTAAGTGGATAACCAACAAATAGTTTTTGTTGCTTGATGCTTGGACTTAATACATCTATATATAGGTGTGTGAGAGAAGGTGCGAGAGAAGGGGAGGGAGGGAGAAACTCTATAGGCTTATAATATAGGTTGGTGGCCATATCCCAGTGGTAGAGAAGATGCTTTGCATGTAAAAGGTTCCAGATTCAGTGCCCAGCATCTGCAGGTAAAAGATCTCCATTAGAACCATGTGGACCTGCTGCCAGTCAGTGTAGACAATACTGAGCTAGATGGACCAATGGTCTGATTTTGTATAAAGCAGTTTCCCATGTTCCACTTTGCAGTGCCAGAATATCAGGATTTAAGATTCCAAGGGCATCCACTCCAGAATGATATGAAAAACTGATTTCCTATTCTGCAAAGGTATGCAGTGGATAGAATAGCCGAGGAAGCAGAAAGCACTTTCTGTTGAATTAAGCTTATTTTTCCAAATGAGTACATCATTAGATTCTAATGTTTCCTTCGTGCCAACCTGACGTGGAACTGTGCTTGCTTGCAAGATCTCGGCTGCAAGGTCCCACCATTGCCAGAGAGTCTTGCTTTTGCAATAGCCCTTCCTCAAATTGCTATCCTTTATTCACTTACACTAGAGACTAAATCATTGCAGTCCAGTGTTGTTTGTTCAGGTCTGATTTTTGCAGCACCAAGCAGTTAAAGGCTGCTTTTATCTTTCATTAAAAGCTGCCCCTTGCACCTCTTGCAGCTTTTATTGCTTTGTGTCCAGCTGGTAAGAGCATGAGACTCTTAATCTCAGGGTCGTGGGTTTGAGCCCCATGTTGGGCAAAAGATTCCTGCATTGCAGGGGGTTGGACTATAAGACCCTCGTGGTCCCTTCCAACTCTGCAATTTGGTGATTCTATGAGTGCCCTATGTCTGTCTACTTGTCAAGTCATTTACATTTAACAATACATCTGGGAACAACCCTCACCTCCTCTAGTACTGCCATGAGAACCATAGTTTATTGTTATGCCCAACCTAGGAACTTTGGTTATTGCTTCTTGTGCAAAACAAGCTAGGGATCATTAACCACAATCTGATGTTAGCTTGCACCTGTAAAACATACTTAATGCTAATAACTATGAGATATAACTGAGAAAGTCTTATGGGTGTGCTGTAGGAGGAGAGAGGAGGAGGAGGAGCTCCTGAACCTGAGGTCCATGCATGTAATGCTAAACTATGCATACCATAAAGAGACGCAGCATCTCACTGAGGGGGAAAAAACACCCAACCAATAAAGGAAGCAGAAGCTGCAAGATGGAAGCTACTAATTAACCTTACAGGGGACCTTTGCAGAATGGGACTTATTTGAGAATAAGCTCTTGGCCATGGCAAAGGATGTTACTGGATAATATCACATTATATTAAGTACTACTTGAACCAGTTTTAATTACACTTCCAGCTAACTGCAGAAAAGCAGTGTCTTAGCAGTGCTAAAGATCCCTAATGTGGAATCAAGCAACTACAGGTTAACTTTCAAGGCAAATTCAAGAACCAACCAATTAACACAGATCAATGCAACATGTGCCCCACCTAGCCGAATACAGTCCACCAGCCATAAAATGTGTCCTGCCAGGGGCTTAATCAACATGTTGCAATCTCTCAGATTCTTGACAAAGCCACACAGGGGCTGAGAGAAAATGGCCCCTCAGAATTCTCTATGCCTTTGTTGGCAGCAAAAGGCAGGCAATTTCACTGGGTATTCTTCAGGCCAGGGCTGAAATTATTTCAACAGTTTAAAATGAACTTGATAAAGATTATACAAATAATAACAATAACAATAATAATAATAACAATCAGAAAATTACCATATTTTTTGTCTATAAGATGCCCCCATGTATAAGACGCCCCCTATTTTGGGGGACTCAGATTTAAGAAAGTAGGGAGGAGGTGTATCCGTGTATAAGATGCCCCCAATTTTTGACATTTTTTAGGAAAAAAATCTAGTCTTATACACGGAAAAATATGGTATTTCCTGTGAAATTTCAGCTCACTTGACTGAAAGGCTATTGTTCATTTATTTTGATGGGTGGGGGAAGCAATCAGCTAGGGACCAAATTGTTTCCTACTACACTAAACAAAATATTACATCACATTAAAACAAGATTTACAGTTGCACCCACAATCATGTAGGGCAAAACTGGGGAGCTCATTATGCAGAATATTACCCAGGGGAGGACTGAAATTCTTTAATAGATCAGGAGAAGCTCAGAAGAGAATTTTTTTTCAAAATTTGGTCAGAAAAGTTAGGCTCAGTTTCTGCACTCCTCTAGACAAGAGCAAAAATGGTTCTATTGAACATGGAATGCTGCCTTTGGCTTGATGTCTCAAGTTGTGTAGGACTTCCTTGAATTGTTGTGCTCTTCTTTCCCCCATGCATTCTGATCCCTTTATTCTTCCATTCATGATATCAGTAAGATAGCCACAGTTCAGGGAACCAAGAAGAATCTTGCAACATAGGGCACCCACAGCTAAATGCAAAGGAAGTTATTTGCAAGCTGTATAGTTGCTGATGAATTGTAACACACTTAAAGAGCAGAGGGAAGAGGAAAATATAAGCAAAGCATGCTACGTTTAAATACACCCTTGGAAATAGGCAAAATGTGCAAAAGAAATATCATTTTCACCAACCAGAGATGCTGAAAACTGCTACCCCATTGGGGTACAATGTAACACTTTCCCACAGTCAGGGGAATAATCTTAGTAGAAGACACTCAACTGTTGATCTTTACCATGGTGAAATGACTTTGGAGGTTTCCAGATAAATCAAATTTAATTTGTACTCAATTTCAGGGCTTTAAAAAAAGGGGGGGGGAGAAAATCTCTGAAATGATGCAATTTCTTCTCAGAATCAGACACTCATATTTTTAAACGTTCTGTGTCTTCAGATACATGTGTTTCTGTTGGAGATTTCCTGTGCAATATTAAAAACACCCTTCTTGCTTAAATTTCATTTACAGCGGTGTCCCGATTTCCCCAAGAACATCCAGTTTAACAGCTCCGAAGGTGATGTTCCGCATCTACACTCCTTCACTTAATGAATCGAAAGAGCTATTTGCTGTGAACATCCTGGTGATTTTGGTTTCTTTGTTTCGACTCGGTATAGAGTTGGCGTGGACCCATTTAAAATACGATTTTATTATTATTATTTTTAAAAAAGCAATCTTTATTAATAAATGTGTATGTGATTATGCAGCTACGCAATACGTGTGTCTGCATTAGTTCCGGCTATAATTAGTGTTATTGGACAATTCACAGCATATCCTTCACTCTGCGATCAAGATATCAAAACAATAACAGACGTCTTCCCACAGTGGACAAATGAATTCTGTTGGTCCAGTTCAGTAATGAGGATCGTGTTTATCCGCAGTGGGGCGGGGGTGTTTAATTTCCTTGTTCTGCTCAATATTTCTATAGCATACTTTGATTGAATTGTAACTGTACCACTGGGATATGGTCTAACAAATGTCAGGGCAGCCAGGACTCTTATGCAGAAATCTCAGAACTGTATTAGAAGTCTTTCTGTGTAAATAAGGAGGCGGTTCCTATTTAACCATTGAGGGAAACATGAGCATAATCTTAAGGCCAGAACCGCGGTCTCTGCCTTGGGTGAGATTTCAATGTGCATGGAACGTGCAGCATGAAGATAGACCACATCAGCATGGCCACTTCATTCAGCCATGAAGATACAAGCCTGGAGATGGGTTTTTACAGGCACAGCTAATGTAGATGGTGGACTCACAAGTCCCTTTTGAACCCCACACTAGCTAGATGCATCTCTTGGCACGTAAGGGAATGTAGGTGTGTTCGCACAAGGCCACTGGCTGTTGCGTGTGCTTGGCTGCATGTAAAGCGAGCTGGTTTTACTTTGTTTCGATACCTGTGGCTTTTTAATTTTAAAAGTTAAGATCCTCCAAGCTGGCTGGCACAAACCTTCCAGTGCCAGGCTTGTATGAGAAATTACAGGCAAGGAGGGCAGAATATCATATTTTTCCATCTACAAGACGCCCCCCCATGTATAAGACGCCCCCTATTTTGGGGACTCCGATTTAAGAAAATGGGGGAAGATCTATCCGTGTATAAGACGCCCCCAAATTTTGGACATTATTTTTAAGGAAAAAAACCTAGTCTTATACACGGAAAAATACGGTACATTAATTGTGCCACAGGGCACAGGGGGGTGGGGAAAATATGCTGCCCCGACCCTGAGACAAATTTCAAGGGATGGGGACTCAGACCCTGCACTGATTCCTCCCTTCTGCTCCTCTCATTTCATCCAGGCCTTTCATCGCGCAACAAGTGTGCAGAAAGCTGCAAAAAAATTGTGATGCTGCCACAGCGTGTATGTGTGTGTGTGTGCCCTACTTTGTGCTGCAGAAAGTGCCTGCTTTTGTTCACGGAGCCCTTTGTTGTTGCATGGGTGGCATTGTTGTGGTACAAAACCTTAGTTCCAGGAATTTCAGGAGTTCAGGGAATGCTGGTGCAACACCCTTTGCCACTTTCCTGTTGTCATGGCTGTAGTTGCTAGAAGGACTTATCTTCCCTGCACCCCACCCTCTCACATTGTTTAGATCGTGTGCTTCCTTTGGACTCCCTAGATGTGCCAGCGAAATCTGTAGCTCTCCTTCTTTGCAGTGATAAGGTGGTGACCCATCCAATAGGCAATGCCAGATGCGGCTGGAATGGACACCTGAAGGCCCAAAGGTCTCAATTCATGACCTAGGAAACCCAGCAGGCACAAACCACTTATGTCCCTCAACAACATGATGGAAGCAAAACTGTATTCACCTGGGAAAGGCCATAGCTCAGTGGCAGATCAGCTGCTTTGCATGCAGAAGGTCCCAGGTTCAATCCCCGGCATTTCCAGATAGAGATGTGAGAGACCCTCAGTCTGAAACTGGAGAGCCTGTCAGGGCAATTGTCTGATGGCAACTTTCCTATCTTCCTATGTTTCTATATAGCAGTAGTTCTGAAGCAAGTCCAGTGGCAACAGATTAGGATACTAGCTACTCCTGGGTATGGGGGTTCTGAACCAGGACCTGGTCAGCATTTACTGAGTTTTGGCACTGACCACTGTTTTAGTATATTCCCATATTATTACATTAAATTGCATCTGGGTCTCGCTATGTGCTTGAATATCTGACTATTGGTTGTGTGTGGAAGACTGACATCTGCCATAGCTTTCCATCTGCATTACAGACCAACAGAAGCAAGGCCCAGTTTTATTTTCATGGGTGAAAAAGCCCCTTAGGAATGGCCGTGCCCTGCATCCTTTATGGGAAGCGTATGCGAAGTATAGTATATATATGATTCCTGTTTTTCCATGCCTAGATCTAGTAGTCTAAAATGTAGAAGATATAGGATATTTAGATAGCTACTATATTTCTTACAGGACAGTGGTGGCTGGCCTTTTCTGACCCAAGGGTCGTATTGACAGTCACCCCTGCACGGACCACCTGTCAATGGTGGGCAAGGTCAAAATACAATTTGTGTGTTTGTGTGCGTGTGCGTTCATGCGCATGCGTGCACACACACACACCACAAATACAAATCGCATGTAAACATGCAGGCATACAAAACTCTTTCTCTGTCTCTCCCTCCCACAAGGCACAATGAGGGTCTCTTAAAAAAATCACCCCCACCCAAGCATAAAGATGGGGGAGCACAATATGTGATGAGTAAAAGGCTGTGCTTCAAGGACCACCACCACCATGGTGCCTTGAAGCACAGCCTTTGACTTTTTGCCGATACAGCAGTTAACCTCCCAATCTCAGTACTCTGATGCTCAGTGCTGCGATTGAGAGACAAAACTCCTCTGCCTGCTCTTCATAATAATAATAATTTATTATTTATACCCCGCCCATCTGGCTGGGTTTCCCCAGACACTCTGGGCGGCTTTCAACAGAACATTAAAATACAACAATCTATTAAACATTAAAAGCCTCCCTAAACAGGGCTGCCTTCAGATGTCTTCTAAAGGTCTGGTAGTTGTTGTTCTCTTTGACATCTGAAGGGAGGGCGTTCCACAGGGCGGGCGCCACTACCGAGAAGGCCCTCTGCCTGGTTCCCTGTAATTTGGCTTCTCGTAGTGAGGGAACCGCCAGAAGGCCCTCGGCACTGGACCTCAGTGTCTGGGCTGAACGATGGGGGTGGAGACGCTCCTTCAGGTATACTGGGCCGAGGCCATTTAGGGCTTTAAAGGTCAGCACCAACACTTTGAATTGTGCTCGGGAAACGTACTGGGAGCCAGTGTAGGTCTTTCAAGACCGGTGTTATGTGGTCTCGGCGGCCGCTCCCAGTCACCAGTCTAGCTGCCGCATTCTGGATTAATTGTAGTTTCCGGGTCACCTTCAAAGGTAGCCCCACGTAGAGTATAATCTCTACCGGGCAGGCAGAGGGATTTAATCTTTTGATCTCCATGCTGAGCACTACAACACTGAGATCTGGAGGCAAAGCTGTAGTGGGTTGGCCGCGGGCCACTCCTCGCAGCTTCCCCAATCTGGCCTGAGGACTGCGGTTTAGCCGCCCCTGTTTTGGATCAAGGTTTGGCATGTGAGTGAAATGAAATATATGCCCACTGCTGGTGCTTTCTCGCCACCGCCACAGGTCACCTGCAGGTGCTTCTTAAGCTGCCCTTATCACAAAGCTGACCCTCTCTGAGCGCCATGGTTTGCAGGCACCCCTCCAGGCTGCGTTTCCCAACTAGGTGCGACTGCGCTTGTGCCATGGGTGGCTGTTGACTCCTTGGCTTCTGACTCCGTGGAAGACAGTCGGGCAACGCAGCCTCCAGGGGCGGCGGAGGCAATAACCAATCATCTGCACTTCAAAGTAATAATAAGCATTTCAAAGACAAGGAGCCTCACTGGGAGGCTTCCCAGAATTCAGTTATGTAAGGAACGCTGTCATTAGTACAGTATCTTTGATCTGAGTTGTTTCCCCCCCCCCCACCGCACCCTCATGCCACACACTGCTGTGGCAAGGATGGATTCGCGCTAAGTACGAAAACAAGGCTTCTTGCAATAAGTTGTTTTTAACATTTAGCCTTAAGACCCCTTTCCGTAAGTGATAAAAGAGTTGAAACTATGATGCTGTCATGGACTCCCTTTCTACCGTTCTGTATAGTGTTCACTACAGTGTTGCCTCAAGATATAAAGCACTTTGATTAGATTTCTTAAGTCTAATGGAAACCGTGCATCGGTAATTCGATTTATTTCTCCACATATTGCCTTCTGACTAGTTTTTCTGTAGCCTTTCCCCCCCGTTCGTCTGCAAGGACACTCCATCGCCATTGCCACAGACACTTTTATATATCAGGGAGCTGACACCTCATGCTGCTAAAAGTGTTTTGTGTATTGATCGAAGTCTCTCTCACACCCATTCTTCTTGACCAAGGTAGTGTGCTTCTTTTGCCGCCATCGTCTATCTCCACATGACGCCCGAGTGTCATAGGACCCGATGTGAAAAATCCCACAATGTTATTGTAACTGGAATTGGAACCACCAATGCTGGAGGTGTCTGGGATTTTAAAAAGGAATAAATGCTCGTTTTTATTGTTTTTGAAAGAGATTTTCAAAGGGCAATGATTTCCCTCCCCACCCCATTGGTCTTATTCCTATTTAATGTCCTCTGTTTTGAAAGGAATCATTTGAAAGATTCAATAATCTTGTATCAGGATGAACTAAACGAAGTAATATGACTTTTCATAATGAATGTGTTATATTATTGTACCTTCATACGCTCCATATTTTTCCATCACCTGGAAAACATGCTGAAACCTTCCTTTTCCACATCTGCATGGACACTTTACGGATATCCAGTAATGCAGTTTTTCTGGCACTTTAAAAGAAAATGTACTCCACTTGTTTTCCTCCTTTCCAGAATCCACCAAATACTATCTCTTTTTTTGATTATTTCTTTGCATTTGTCACTTTGTCTTACTGAGCATGAATAAAACAAAGATGAATAAGTAGATACTATTTTTGTGGTCAGCTGAAAAAGCTGCCAGTAGAGAGAGTATATATCTCCTGTTTTGGAATGTCCTGATAAAGTTGCTGTCACAAGACATGAATAAATACCCCCTTACTGACATTTTTAAACAAGCACAAATAATATTTGTAAAGACAAATTTTAATTTTATTTATTATAGTAATAAACTATTTTATACATTACAGTGTCTTGCCTCTGCAGTGTGTGATTTTCTGCTTGGACAAATGACTGTAATTTTAGGTTTCTTTTCAAAGGCTGCCTGATTATTTCTGAATGCATGTGAAATAATTGATTGCTCTGCCATTTTTTTAAAAAAACTTTTGAGTTCTCTCTCATGGGAGGCATTGCCCATGTGGTCTCTGTGGTTTTGTAAACAGGGACAGCTCTGAATTCCATAATTGGGGATTTCAGAAATTAATTGCCACAGTTCAGGATTCCAGAGTTCATTACAAGCAGGCCTTGGTTCAAAAGTTTTAATTGATTTACCACCCTTAGGGTTCCAGGGCAGTGCTCAACAATCTATGGGTGGAATCCCTTTAGTCCTCTTAACACTGTTGATCCAGGAGAGGCTTCTGCTTAAAAAATAATAATCCAGACTTCTCCCCTAAGCAAAAACTGTTCTGGGGCTTGGGGAATCAGTGAAAATCACCTCCTTCTCTGCTAGCAGACACCTCTCCTGGGTCAAAAGCCCTTGGCATCACTGGGACATAACCCTGTATTCCAACACAAAAAGCAGGGGGGATCAATAATCTAACAATAAGTTAAAATAGGAACATTTTCTGAGGTGGCTCTCCCCAGAGAGGCTCCCCTAGTGCCTTCATTACACATCTTTAGGTGCTAGGCAAAAACATTCCTCTTCTCCTAGGCTTTTGGCTGATTAAACCAGTGCTTTTTTCTGGGGGGGGGGGAAGCAGGGGTATCCATACCCCTAAACATTTTGTGAATCTAATGGGAGAAGAAACTAACAATTTTAAAATTTTTAGTTTCTTCTCTAGCACGGTGAATCATCAGTTCCGTTGCCCCCGCCCCCCAATGGCGGCCTCATTTTCTGTCACAGTGTTTCCTTAGTCTCAGACGGAAGCGAGCGTTTAATGTGTGAAGTAGCAGTTGGAATCTGGCACGGTGATTGGTCGGCTTCATTGTTACCACCTCCAATGGTGGCTTCCTTTCCTTTCCTCGTGTTTCCTGAGTCTCAACCTCATGCCAATATGGAAGTTACTGTGAGCTGTGTAATATCCTCATATTACACAGCTCACAGCAACTTTCATATTGGGATGAGGTTGAGACTCAGGAAACACATGTGCATGTTCTTTGCACTTTTGTCCATTTACTGTATTTATCCCGCCCCCCAATTTGAACTATAAAATGGTGATTTTCTTGAGTCAAAGTGAGAATACCCCTAAACATTTTTTTTAGGGGGGGGGGAAAGCACTGGGTTAAACAATCGATTGTCAGGGGTATTGTTGGTTATTGGTTGTTGTTATGTGTCTTGTGCTTTTATACTGCAAGTGACCTGTGACCTTCAAATGAAGGGCAGTATATAAATTTAATAAATAGCAGCAGCAGCAGCATTTTTGCCTGGCACTTTAAAAAAAATGCAACGCAGGTATCAGGTAAACCTCTTTGGGGAGCACAGTCCACTACAACTGGGGCACCACTGCCGAAAAGGTCCTTTTCTGTTTGCCAAACCAGCATTCTTTTGCTGATGGATCCACCCAGAGAAGGCCTTCAGCAGAAGATCTCAAAGCACAAATCGATTACTATGAGAAGAGACACTCGCTCCAAGCACTTGGGTCCCAAGCCCTTTTTACGCTTTGAAGGTAAGAACCAGCATCTTGACCAGGTCTTAGAGCCTAAGATGAAATGCCCTTCATTAACTCTTTCTGCTGCAGACTCACTTTCATAGTCAAATATAGAGCCAGTGTGGTGTAGTGGTTAAGAGCGGTAGACTCGTAATCTGTGGAACCGTGTTCGCTTCTCCGCTCCTCCATATCCAGCTGCTACCTTGGGCTAGTCACACTTCTTTGAAGTCTCTCAGCCTCACTCACCTCACAGAGTGTTTGTTGTGGGGGAGGAAGGGAAAGGAGAATGTTAGCCGCTTTGAGACTCTTCTTCTTCTTCTTCTACCTGCTAGTAGCAGCCACAGAGATGATAATAGGAGCCAGACCCTGTTATGTTCAAGAATGCTGTGCCAGCCATTTTCCAGCAGCCAGACTGCTGGGGGGGGGGAACTATTGATCAGGACTCCTAGCATCTTAGCATTCTTGGGCATAATAGAAACATTGTCAGTAGCCCTCGTGGCAAAGCACCTGCTAGTTCAGCCGCCATCATTCTCAATGAACGAATCCTGAGGTTTCTGCCATTCAGATCCAGTCATTCAGTCACAATTTCCCTGTTCTTCGATGGATGATGAACTAGAAAACTTGATTTTGTGTAGATGTCTCATTCAGCACCAGGGGAAGTATTTGATTGGGGCTTATTTTCTAGTTTTTGTTTTTTTAAAAAATGTCCCCATCCAGAAGAGCTGTACTGCTTTCTTAAAAAACAAACACCCTGTTGCGAACCCCCTTCTCCCGTCAGCCTCTCCGTTACTAATTTATAATTTTCTCAAGGTGTGTCGGATATATCCTTATCCCCTCCCACCTTATCCTTCGAGGTTCGACTTTACAACCGATCTCCCTTTACACTAAGGGGATCCCAGTAACGAGAGTGCTCCTGTCCAGCTGCCGTGGCCTGCTATATTCCTTGCTCTGGGCTATTGGGATGAAAGACCCATATGCCTACAGTCTAGGGCCTCCTTCACTCTGGATCCCTCACTGTATCAGCTGCCTAGTCACTGCTAGCAACTCTGTGGCATGTCCAAGGTTTCCACCCTCTAGCCCCTCCTTAGTGCAACTCCAAGACACAAACTATCACCCCTCAGGTCAGTTTTGCCTTTTCTCTGAGTTCACTCTATTAAGAGCATATATAACGTGCTGGACCAAACAGATGACGATACTTTTTTGCACAACAAGAACAAGACTTTATTTTTCACAAAGCATAACGGTTTCAGTATTTCATTGCTTATGAGCTTAGTTCCATTACAGCTTAGTTCTCTACTAGTTTCACAAACATTAACTAAACCTAACCAAAACCTCCCTCACACTCCCTTTCTTCTCTCTCCTCCCTCTCCTTCACCTATCTAACTCACTCCCCCGAACACTGAACCAACAGCTGCTCCCTCCTTTTAAACCTTAGAATGTTCCGCCTCCCAAGAGCGAGCTGCCATTCAAATAGTGTTACAACTTAACTCCTAAAATGCTGGGAGAAACTAAACATCTTCTTGCCAAAGGGGCCGATCCGTTACACCCCCCCCACCCCAAACCTTTAGTGTTTGCACATGCCTGCTACGCCACAGGAACCTTTCCTTCAGCGAGAAGAGGCACAAATCCACAGCTCAGAATACAGGAACACAGAAAGCTGCCTTAGAAGTCAGGCCATTGGTCCATCTAGCTCAGTATTGTCTATTCTGATTGGCAGCAGGACAATGGCTCTTGAGGATTCCACGCAGGGTTCTCTCCCAGCCCTATGTGGAGATGCTGGGGATTCAGACTGGGCAAATGCTCCACCACAGAGCTACAGCCCCTTCCCCTGGACCTGAGCCCCTTGGCAGATACGTTGTGGGGGTTTCATCTTGCTCCCAGTGCTGTTCCTCATTGATATGAAACTACTGGAAGGAGTCCTCAGGGGATTTGGAGCGATGTGTCACCAAGGGATAGTCTGAGCCCCAGTGGTCCATGTGTTGGCAATCTCAAGACTGAGCTACTGAAAGCTGTAGCTAGCAGGGTGTGCAGCAGTTTTGCTGCTGAGTAGGATGCCAAGCATGTGATGCCACTTCTGAAAGAACCACGCCGGCTGGCAGTTTGCTAAGAAACCAAAGGCAGAGTTCTTTTGTTGACTTACAAAGGCTTTACACGTCGACAAAAGCACATTAAAATTGGCTTGTTAGCAAATTCATACATCAATAAAATGGAGCAAAAGGCAAAGAGAATAAATGGATGGAAGGAAGCCAGAGAGCAAAGGTAGAGGGAGGGGAAGCGAGGCAGCAGATTTGACCCCAAATGGTTGCAGTAAAAGTCATTGCAGGGGTGTAAAAGGTAAAAAGCAACACTTCTTTGAATTTCTGGTCCATGGCAGCCTTAGAAAAGTATCTCTCACCAGGGCATTGTGAGATCAGACACACTGATGTCCAAAAATCTCCTTGCAATTTTTTTTTAAAAAGCTGTATAAATGGTAAGTAGCATCAGTGCATGGAAGGATAGACTCTCCTCTTCATTAGCGTTTTTGTTTTTTTTCTTTAAAAAATGTTTTTATTGATTTTCAGCAATAATAAAACAAACGACCACACATGTGGATACTTCCTCCACGAATGATTCAGATGCATTGGCTCAAAACAGGAGACTTTCAATTACAAAGAAGCAGATGTTCTTCTTGGAGATGTGGAATTCAGAAAGCAAAGACAGACCGCCGCATGAGAAAGATAAAAATATAAAGCAACACTTTAGCAAACTGATAAATCGAATCATGTGAAGCCCTCCGGGTCCTCTCAATTTCTCACATAATGTGATGATGGGCTCAGCGCTATTGTCTTTTTAAATTTACAAAAGCAATAAAATAATACCTCGTGTTAATAAATTAATCATTTTTGTGACAACATGGTATCGTTTTTAATTTACTTGTCAATTTTTCATTTATGTAAGCCAAAAGCCACACTTACCAATACCACTAGTCAATAGTTGCTCATTTGAGGCACCTCCAGGATTCAGCTCTTGTTAATCCAGCTAATCCAGCTGCCATGAGAAGGTGACCGATCAAGGACTTGCTCTTAATGCCCCTGTCCAGAAAGAGATCTACAGCCTTACAGGTTCTTGTTAGCAAAGGCTGAATGGATTTCCTGCATTGGCTGGGGGTTGGGCTAGATGGCCTTTGAGGTTCTCCTCTTTCCAAAGGGCAGGTGAAAGTACAAGTGATATGAAAACAACACCATTCTACAGCTTGGCCCCAACGGGTGTCTGTCGTACTACGATCAGAGTGCATTCCTCGTCTCGCTCTTCTCCTGGGTCTTGAAGTGACATCTCCGAGAAGCTTGCTTGCTGGGAGCTGTCATGGCCTGCCCCAAGGCAGGGAGCACACCAGTTTTGATGATCCATCCATAATAAGCTCCAGTTGTAGGTGATTCATCCCTGCGTTCAACTGGGGACACATCTTGTTAGGCAGCCTGACGTAACACAGTCTGCAGGCAAAGGGTTATGGGAGGCAAATGCACCTAACTGGCAGTATTTTTATTTCAGTGTTAACAAGAAGAAGAAGAAGAAGAAGAAGAAGAAGAAGAAGAAGAAGAAGAAGAAGAAGAAAAGATGGCAGCCTCATTTCCCTAAGAGTGTAGGCTGTGTTTTTTTACAGAAACATAGGTCCTGCTTTCCTCAAGGCTCAGAGACCCAGTGTGGTGTAGTGGTTAAGAGTGGTAGACTCGTAATCTGGTGAACCGGGTTCGCATCTCCGCTCCTCCACATGTAGCTGCTGGGTGACCTTGGGCTAGTCATACTTCTTTGAAGTCTCTCGGCCCCACTCACCTCACAGAGTGTTTGTTGTGAGGAGGAAGGGAAAGGAGAATGTGAGCAGCTTTGAGACTCCTTCGGGTAGTGATAAAGCGGGATATCAAATCCAAACTCTTCTTCTCTTCTTCTTCTAATTCTTTACCCAGCACAAATATTTTCTGTAATGCAAATGCCTCTCACATATTAATATGTGCTGGATTTCTTGCTTTGCTGAGTTAACACAGGGAGTAGCCCTGCTTTTGTGATGCACCAACTAACAACTTTTTACTGAGGAAATCGGCTAATGGACATTTGCCCCTTTTGGGGGGCATCCTCCCACTGTTGCTCCTCCCCACTTTTGCCGTGGCCCCACCCATTGGCATGTGGCCCTCAGAAGGTTGAGAAAAGGGGAATGTGGCCCTTGGTCTGAAAAGGGTTCTCTTCCTTTGATCTAGGTCTCCTAGTCCTTGCTCAGCACTCTATCAACCGCCATACGGACTCCTTTAGGTAGGTGGGCTTTAATGGCAAACTTGTCAGAAGTTTTGTAAAAAGCATTGCTCCAAAGTTCTGGGGAAATTTTGCGTAATCAAGTGACCTACAGGACAAATCAGAAACACCAAGTTCAGGGCATATGTAAATCGATGTATACTCAAGCAAAAAGAACGTCATGATGCTATTGTTATAATTGACTATTTCATGGATTTTTCTTTTTTTTAAAGAAGTTAAGCTCCCGCCCTGCTTTGACCTGCTTTGAGCAGATTAGTCAAACTAAGAAGCTTTTCATTCTCTGATGTGAAACCGATATGGGAACAAAGCTTAGTGCACAATTTGTAATCAAGGCAGAATGAGAGAGAGCACCAATTAGTCTGATTGTACCAATATGCAAAATGGCAGTTGCCTTATGCTAGCTTGTTGCAGCAGTCTGCCGCTCTTCCAGAGTAGTGCAATGGAGAGAGAGATTTGCTTGGATCTCAGGCTCGTCTCACATATCAAATTTTGATGTCCCTGCCAGCCCTCATGCTGACAAAATTTGATGCGCCCCGCCCTTGTGCTGCCATCCCAAAGCTGGCTGAGAGAGGCGCTGGGCTTTGAGAAGGAGGTGCAAGGCTCTGGCAGGGTCTCAGAGCCCCCCCTCCTTCCCAAAGATAAAGGTAAAGGGACCCCTGACCATTTGGTCGAGTCGTGTCCGACTCTGGGGTTGCGGCGCTCATCTCGCTTTATTGGCCGAGGGAGCCGGCGTACAGCTTCCAGGTCATGTGGCCAGCATGACAAAGCCGCTTCTGGCGAACCAGAGCAGCGCATGGAAATGCCGTTTACCTTCCCGCCAGAGTGGTACCTATTTATCTACTTGCACTTTGACGTGCTTTCGAACTGCTAGGTGGGCAGGAGCAGGGACCGAGCAACGGGAGCTCACCCCGTCGCGGGGATTCGAACTGCCGACCTTCTGATCAGCAAGTCCTAGGCTCTGTGGTTTAACCCACAGCACCACCTGGGTCCCTCTTCCCAAAGATGGGAAAGTGCTAACAAGGCTTTGGGAAGGAGGGTGGAGGACCCAAGGACCCTATCAGAGCCCTTACGCCACCTTCCCAAAGACCACCTCCTTATGCAGCTTTGGTTAGGCAGTGCTACGGCTGTGGGTAGAGAGTTGTCAAATGTTGCTGAGGGCCGCCAAGAAAGGCCTTGAGGGCATGTTGGACCACCCTGCTCTATCTGAAGGGCTATGAGGTGACAGGCCTCTCCTCTATTCAAGGGACTTTCTGCTCCAAGCGCCTGCCAGGCTTCAGGGAATCCGATCCCTCCCACGGTGGCCACCAAGAAGCAGATAAACAATAAACGTTCTTACCAAGCAATTTATTCAATAATTCACAGAGAGCAATGAAGGAATGCAGTCTTCCTACGATAATGGTGTTGCTCTGAGTAAGGTCCCACCCCCTCTGTCTCTCCTATTCTACGTCAGCTAATCTGAGCTTTCTGCCTCTGAGCTTTCTTTGTGACTACCCTCAATGCTCGCCTGGTCCTGGGAGCGGGGAGGGGGGTCAGGAATGCTTTCCAAAGACACTGAGTCTGTCCGCTGTCTCTCCCCTGGTGCTTCTTCTTCCTGCTGTTCCTCCAATGTTTTCCAGCTTCTCCCCTCTGCAGCCTCTGAACTATGACCTTCTGCAAACCACTGTTCTAAATCTATACTGTCCTCCTGTTCTCGGAAAGGTTCAGGAGAAGCCGCATAGTAATAATAATAATAATAATTTTTTATTTGTACCCCGCCCATCTGGCCGGGTCTCCCCAGCCACTCTGGGCGGCTTCCAACAAATATTAAAATACATCAAAATCACAAGTTAAAAACTTCCCTAAACAGGGCTGCCTTCAGGTATTTTCTGAATGTAGGATAGTTGTTTATCACTTTAACCTCTGCTGGGAGGGCGGGCGCCACTACCGAGAAGGCCCTCTGCCTGGTTCCCTGTAGCTTTGCTTCTCGCAGTGAGGGAACCACCAGAAGGCCCTCGGTGCTGGATCTCAGTGTCTGGGCTGAACGGTGGGGGTGGAGACACTCCTTCAGGTATACAGGACTGAGGCCGTTTAGGGCTTTAGCATAGCTGTCAACCCTCCCTTTTTTGGGCGGGAAACTCCCTTATTCCAATGCCGTTTCCCACTGCTATCCCAGATTGTTGATATCCCTTAAATTTCCCGGATTTCAAAGGAAGCAGCTCTCTCTCTCCCTCCCTGCCGGCCAGGGAGGCTCCTCAGCTGTGTTGCTCGGCTGCCAATAAGGAGTCTGAGACCGACTGGGGGCGGAGCTTGCTTGCCTTGTGCAGCCAGACCCTCATGCCCAACCAGACATACAGCCTGCCTGCCGTCTACGCGCTTGCTCTTTTGCTTACCCATTCGCGCGCAGCCTCTGGAGCGCAGGGTGGCAAGGCTACTTGGTGCCATTACACCACCCTCGCGGCATCCCTTATTTTCAAATCCGAAAGTTGACAGCTATGGGAGAAGGGGTGCGGCGGTCCCCAATATTCCTCTTCAGTCCAGTCCCTGACACTGCCATTTAAAGATAAAGGAATTCTAGGAAGGGCATGAGGGCCTCAAAGCTGCCCACCGACTGTGAGCAACACTTCAACAGCACACTGAACAAACAGGGAGGTCACAGTCTTCCCTTCTATGGTGAGATGTATTTCTGTTTTGATTAAAGTACTTATTTCTAAATTTGCATTTCTGCAGATGAGTCAGGCAAATTATATACAAAACTGTGCTCTTTTTTTGGGGGGGGGACAATGCGGAAGTGACCACCCTATTCCCAAGACCAGTTTGCTGACACACATATTTACCGGATTGGAATTCTGATGTGCCCCTCTAGGAATTTCATAAATGCTTTTTTTGTGTGTGAAATGATATTGCCACTCTAACAGCCAGATGGAGATGCCACATGGAGACAAGAGAGGTGACACAGGCCAGAGGTTCACATGCCAAAAGAACAAATTATCTCCTCTAGATCCACAACCTTGGCCTCAAAGGAGCAGCTGTCAGTGAAGTAAGCAGTGGGCCAGAATAGTGCCCAATTAGCATGCCATTTAGGGCCAAGATTCTGTCATTTTTATTCCATGGCCTAAGAGCAGATGGACTGATGGTGTAAATACTTAAAGGTATGGGCTTGCTTTCAAACTGGGTCTTGTGGTAGGTTCTAAACATATATATTGCATCCATTTTGATATAACAGTGTCAATCAATTAAAAAATAATTTGAGACTGTTTACTGTACCAACCTTTTATTCATCCCCAATCCTTTCTCCAACCTCTTCTCTTTCATTTCACTTTTGTACTCAAATTTTCAACCTTCTTCTATGAATGTGATTCCAAATGAACGATTCTGGATTTAGTTGTAAGCCTTATACATATATAAGCCTTGTTTGGATGACATGCTAAGCCAAACTATGGTTTAGAGCAGCCTGGTGCAGCAGCAAAAAGGATCAGAGAAGGAGGAAAGGCCGTCAGCAGCTCTCCAGGAGATCACACTAAGCCAGGGGTTGGCTTAACATGTCATGAGAAATGTCTTACAGTGAGCCAAGACACTAGGTAGTTCACACCTTCCAACATGCAACAACCAGGGGGAAAAGACCAAATCAGTACAAGATATTATCGAAAGAGAATCTGTAAACATTTTTTCCTCCTTAAAACATGTGAAATAATGAGTAACGAAAGATAACAGTATCCAAAAATCATCTTCTCTTCAAAATTTCTAAAATCAAAGGATCCTGCTTCCAGGTAATTTACTCCTGGGATTTTGGGGGTAAGGGATGTAAAAATGGTACTAGAACACTGTTTGGAGGTGTTTTGTATTTTGTATATTACCTTCATGGCAATCCCAAAAAATGGTGGGAGGAAGGAGAACGAAGGTGGATAAAGGTCCTACCCCCTGCTAGGACCAAAGGATTCTAATCTCAAAATTTTATTCATTTATTGAATTTATATACCGCCCTATACCCGGGGGGGGGGGGGGTCTCAGGGCGGTTCACATGCTTAACGTTGGCTGGATGTCAGGAATTTACCAGATTATATAGTCATACATATCCACATTAGATAAAGGTAAAGGTAAAGGACCCCGGGATGGTTAAGTCCAGTCGAATTCGGAAACTGCTAGTCGAATATGGGGCGCAACGCTCATCTCCGCTTTCAGGCCAAGGGAGCCGGCGTTTGTCCACGAGCAGCTTTCTGGGTCACGTGGCCAGCATGACTGAACCGCTTCTGGTGAATGAAACACCGTGACGGAAGCCAGAGCACACAGAAACGCCGTTTACCTTCCTGCCGCAGCGGTACCTATTTATCTACCTGCACTGGCGTGCTTTCAAACTGCTAGGTTGGCAGGAGCGGGGACAGAGCAATGGGAGCTCACCACCGTTGTGTGGATCTGAACTGCCGACCTTACGATTAGCAAGCTCAAGAGGCTCGATCGTTTAGATCACAGCGCCACCCACATCCTCATACCCACATTTTTTTTTAAAAAAAATCCACATTAAAAACATATCTCCAAATAGTTATGATCTATAAATAGCATCTTAAGAGACAAATACATTTTTAAAACATTTGCATTGATTTAATGCCCCCCATGTATCTTATAATGACTTTCAGAGTTTCAAAGGGTTTGTCAAATGCATACGGATGAGAAATTCCTACACCTCCTGATGGGCAGCGCGTCAGGATACACTGGGATACTGGTACACTGAGAGACACAAGATGCAGTTCAAAGGTCAAAGGTCCCTTCTTGAGAGGTCTAGAGGGCATCCCTTCAAATAACTACTAATGCCTGGAGTAAGTCTGTTGCCATTCAATCCCAACATGAGAGTAGCAATAGAGGAATCCCCAAACAGAGAGTGTCGCCCATGGCCAGCCTGTGAATAGAAGAAACAAGAGAGATTAGGCAGATGCAGAGCACTAGAATGCAGTGAATGGCTGGAGCCTCAATCCTTTGTGGGCAATTGGCCGATGGCTGCACCAGGAGGAGGGAGGGAGGAGGGAGGAGCTGCAGTGAGGGGGGGGGAGAAATGGCGTCGGAAAATAAAATGGTGCCAAAATTTTTTCCCCCGGAAAAAAAATGTGCGGAACCCCCACGCCGATCCATGGAACGGCCATGGGCTGGTTCCAGGAGGCCCATGGGCCTGATCTGGCCCATGGGCTGTAGGTTGCTGACCTCTGGTTTAGAATTATGCAAGATGTGGAGAAAGTGGAAAGAGGTAAGTTCCATCCTCCACACACCTCATGACGCAAGAACACTAGATGTACAATGAAGCTGAACACTGGAAGATTCAAGGCAGATGAAAACAAGAAACGACTTTTTCACATAGCCTGGGAACTTACTCCCACAATTGGCAGTGAGGCCACCACCTGGATGACTTTAAAAGACGACTGGACAAATTTATGAAGGAGAAGGCTATCAAGCTGGCTATGTTCCACCTCCACTGTCTGAGGATATATGCCTCTGAATGCCAGTCGCTGTGAATGCGCTGCGTTCAGGTTCTGCCTTGGGGCTTCCCTTTGGCATCTGGTTGGCCACTGTGAGAACAGGATGCTGGACTAAGATGGACCATTGGATGCCTGGAGCAGATCTGATGCTACCTGGCATCATCTCAGCAGATGCTCAAGTTAGCCCTCCAGGCCTATTCATGTAATTGAACTGATATGAGCTCAGTCCACCAGGCCCTGGTGCCTCATACCTTTGATTCATTTCAAGCGCTCTCTTTTATCTTTGTCTGAATGGAGAACTAAAAAGAAAAAGAAAGGTTAAGCACAGAGTGACTTAAAAAAAAAAAAAATCAGATGACTTTCTTTTCGGTCTTGGCAGAATGGTCCAGGCTTTGGAAGGAAGTGAAGCACAATAAGGTGTCCTTTCATTTAAACCATCTCTGGAGAGTGGGCATCAGGGTGAGTAGGAAAGAGAGGAAGACGGAAAGAACACAGCTCTCAAGAAACACTACGGGGAAATTTCATTCCACTTAGACTTGATATCAAATGCATCATTACAGGTTTTTGTTGCAAGGACTCTGTGATTTAGGTAAGGCCAAAGCACCCTTGAAATGACTGCTGTAAATGAATGTTTCGTGTGTTCTTATTATTTGATTATAGAGAAGGGTACAAGATGACATGCAGGTCATCACAGAGAAGCCGAATTCTTCGGTGACATCATTGGAGTCTGCTTGTCACATTCTCTCCTCCTCACATTCCCAACTCTTCTTGAAGCACTTGCCTCTACCTGGATTTCTATAAACATTTTAATTTGCAAAAATAAAACAAGTGTTCAGAAGTTAGGGGAAAGTGTAATAATAATAATAATAATAATTTTTTATTTGTATCTCACCCATCTGGCCGGGTCTCCCCAGCCACTCTGGGCGGCTTCCAACAAATATTAAAATACATCAGTGTAGAAAAGTATACTTTTCTTTTTTCCTTTTAAAAGTGATGATAGCTGCCTTGTGTGTTTCGTAAGTGAGCTAGAAAGGCAGGTCATAAAATATTGTAAATAAATCAGATGATATTAATGTCCTTGAACGAACAAGATTTGCTAGTTTAACGCTGTGAGTTAAATAAGTAATTGTGGATGTTGACAAAAGATGAGCAACGTTTCTTAACTTGAATATCCATGCATAGTCCTGTGAGTGGGCAACAGGGGTTTTTTTCAGCCGGAACTTGCTTCCGCAGCGATGCTGGTTGTGGAGCAATTGGGTGGAGAAGTGTTCCCTCCAAAAAGTGTTGCTTGTTTGACTCCCCCCCCTAAAAAAAGCCAGGAGTTCCTGCACCTCTTTTTCTAGAAAAAAGCACTGTTGGGAAATATACATGCACTGGTGTAGGTCTCAAAATCATGTGCTTTGCTGGACACGTAGGTGAGAAAGTGGAGTTTGGGATGAATAAAGGTTGAACAAATGAGAACCCTTTGAACTTCTAGCTGGAGTTAGCTGAGACTGGAGGCAAAGCCTTGGGGCATGTGTGTGCTCTAGTAGCTGTGGGTAAGGAGTGCCTGTTTCCTTCCATTATGCTCTGCTGGTATATTGCAAAAAACAGCACAACTTTCCCCTTCGAAAGGAAACTAACTCTGGGGATGCTGCTCATTCAGGGAATGCAGGGAAGTAGGGAATGCAAAACGAGAGGAAAGGAAGCATTTGTGATCATTGCTGCTCAAAGCAAAACCAACAAGAATGTGCTGATTCTGTAGAGCCCCTGTCTCCCAATTTCCTTCAGAAATCATAAAACTGGAATCCAGATTCTGCTTGAGAGTTGCAACACTTGCATTACAAGCAGCAAGGAACTGCATGTGGGCCAGTTGTGTGGAGTTGCATGGAGGCAAGTCAGGAGCTGCAGTCAGGAGACGGTCAGCAATAAAAACACCATTGCCAGTGAAGTTAACTCTTCATAGAAACCCAAACAGCTCAAGTGATCACAGCTAGTGAGCACAGAAACTCTTCCCAATAGGTCTTGCCCCAATGAGCCAGTTGTGAGGACTCAAGGTCCTTGCCTTCCCACAGCTGCCTAACTCTCCTCCTCTCCAGAGTTTTCCCCAAACAGCCAGAGACTGCGTCTGCATGCAACCAATCTCCCCTCTGTGTGTTCTGGGAGCTCAGGGGGGACAGGAGTTGGTCGCAGCAGGACAGGGAGACTCTCTGGATTCTTTTTCTACATATACTTTTTATTGAATTTTCTGTTTTGCAATTTAGAATACTCATTTAAACATCCTTACAATATCAATGACTTCCCTTCTTCTCTTTCCATGGTTCATTTTGCATATCCCTGCATATTTTACATAAACTAAACAATTCAGTATTCCATTATTACAGCCATCAAAACTTATTTACACTGTTGAATTTATCTTAATGCTGCCAACGTTTTCAAGTGTACACAATTTCCTCCCACATATTCAATAAACATTTTCCAATCTCCTCTAAATGTATGTTCTCTTATTCTATATGTTAAGTCCGCAAGCTGCACATATCCCATCAGCTTAAGTTTCCATTCTTCTTTTGTTGGGACCTCACTCATTTTCCATAGAGACGCTCTGGATTCTTCAGCAGCCTGTCATCTCTGTCTCATGGCCCCCCCCTCTCCTGCCTCTGAGTCTAGACTGCTCTCTGTCACAGCCTCTTCCTGCTCACTAAACCCTGCTGCCTCTTCATCTTCCAACACCTCTCCCCCCCAGTCCTCTACCTCTGACCATGCATTGGTGGGGACCAATCCCCTGGCTCTGAGCCTTCTCCCCGCCCCCCCAGGTTCCCTTGGGTCCCCCCCCCCAGCTGGGACCTCCCACCACTCCTCTGCATCCAGCCAGTCCATGACATCACCCCAGAAAACAGTAGGAACATTCTGAGGTTCTTCTTTTTCTTCTAGGGGGAAAAAAATCTCAAGGAATATTCTCGGGGAAATGTCTTGAGAAACTTTGGCTCAGCTTGAGGAAGGAGCACTAGCGTAGCTGCAAGGGAGAGCCCCAGCTCTCATTAGGATACAGCGGGCAATGGGGAAAGGACCCGACAGCATTCTAATGAGGGCTCTGAATTTCCCTGCACTGCAGCATCTGTGGAGTAAATCTGAGCAACTGCATGCAACTTCAATTGTTCTTAATAGAACTTGTCCGGCATTAGAGACTTCTGAGCTATTCAATAAAAGCTGGGAGAAAATTCAAGCTCTGCTCCTTTGGCCCAATAGCAGCAGCGCTTGGTAGGATTGCCTTGCAACATTGTTCCCCCACCCACAGACAAAAGGCAGTGTGTCCTAATGGTCGATGCAGCTTTATCCTATTGCAAGCCCAAAAGGAACAAATAGATGTTGGCTCTAAGCATCTCTCAGCGCCTTCCAGTTATTTATTGCATTGCATTGCAGGAAGATAGGACTCTGCTTTATTCCAGGTCAGCGGGTGGCGCTGTGGTCTAAACCACTGAGACTCTTGGGCTTGCCGTTCGGAAGGTCGGCGGTTTGAATCCCTGCGACGGAGTGAGCTCCCGTTGCTCGGTCCCAGCTCCTGCCAACCAAGCAGTTCGAAAGCACGCCAAAAAAGTGCAAGTAAATGGCGTTTCCGTGAGCTGCGCTGGTTTCGCCAGAAGCAGCTTAGTCATGCTGGCCACATAACCTGGAAAACCTGTCTGCGGTCAAACGTCGGCTCCTTCGGCCAGTAAAATGAGATGAGCGCCGCAACCCGAGAGTCGTCTGCGACTGGACTTAACTGTCAGGGGTCCTTTACCTTCTTTTTTAGTGGTATTCAACACTAGTCCTACTCAGAGTACACAAATTAAAATTAAAGGGCATCACTAACTTAGGTTCATTCATTTGAATGGGTCTGTTCTGAGTAGGTCATAGTCCACCCCTACATTTTGAGTTTTATTAATTGGTTGGGGGCCAAATTTATTTACTGGGACCTTAAAAGTCAGGACACACTTGTTTACATTTTGAAACTATTTGGATTCTGGCTTGTTACAGCAATAGGACCTTGAAAAATTGGAGAGTCAAAGGCTGCCCAGATCTGATATGCAGGGGTGCTATTGAAGTCATATTTGTTTAGAATTCTTCTTTATCTACTGATGTATCCACTGAGTGCTGCGTTCTGCTTATGAATAGATAATGGTTGTCTTTGACTAGGAACAATAAGGGTGTTTTTTTTTGGTGTGTGGGGGGGTACATTTGGAATCACCTAGATCAACCTGATCCTGCTCTTGGGGGGGGGGGGAATCCACTTAGAAAAGTGACTTTTGGTCAGGATATGCAAAACTTAGCCCACAATCCCAAACTCTCTGGGCGTGTGTGATGCTACCTTTATGTATATGAACAAGAATTTATTCCCTACTCGAAGGAGTATAATTAATTTTAATTTTATAAACGGGTTAAATTTATATCCTACCTTTCCTCCAAGGAGCTCAAGGCTATATGTGTGGTTCTGCCCACCTCCATTTAATCCTCACAGCAACCCTCTAATGTAGGCAGTGGCGAATGGAGCCGCTTGGCTGCCCGGGGCGGCAAACGTGGAGGCACCCCCCGGAGGCGGGACGTCGCTCCGCAGCGCGCATGCGTCATGATGTCATGATGCATGCGTCAGGATGAACAGCGCATGTGCGGGATGCCACACATGCACGGTCCGTCCGTGCTGATGCTGCTGCTCCCGCGGCAACCTTACGAGCCACTGAGCGAGCAGCCGCCGCACGGATGGGGTGCCGGGCGGCGGGGCTCAGCTTGGGCATCGCTGGGGTGTGTGTGTGCCCAGAGTGTCACCCCCTCCAGGGTGGAACCCGGGGCGGCCCGCCCCCAACGTCCCACCCTTGCTCCGCCCCTGAATGTAGGCTAGGTTGAGAGGCCCAAGGTCACCTAGTGAACTTCGTGGCTGAGTAGGGATTCGAACCCTGGTCTCCCAGACCCATCACTCTGACCACAACACCACCACGCTGACTCTCTCTCACACACACATATATAGATATATCTACATGGTGCATAGAAGATGCCTCTTTGCCAACCCTCCCAGCATCTATTTATGCTGCCAAGGACTAAAGATGGCATTTGGCTCCCAAGCTCCTTTCCTAATTTGAATCCTCTGCACAATGCAGGCGGCAACTGTGCATCAAACCATACATGTGATCAAAGGGGCGGCTGCCGTTGCCAGAGCTAAAAGTAGCTCAGTAATTGAAAACAACCATTTCCTGCAGTGAATCGATGTTGCAAAACTTGGAGCGGGATATTCTGCCCATCCCCAATTCTTTGTGGCAGGCAATAGATCTTCAGCAGAGTATAAAGCAGCAAGCACTTCAAGAAAAAAAACAAAACCCAGGCTGCATGAAATCCAGCACTCAGCTTGCCCCCAAATCGTTTTTGGGGTTTTTTTTGTGCTTTGTCAGATGGCGATGCTGCTAGGAGGAGATTTCTTGAAAGAACAATGCCTTGCTGTCATTATTTTCTTTCCCAGGCTCGAGAGGTACGTGCAAATTAATGCAGGGAGGACTGCGGAGCAAGTGAAACGCAGAGTGCAGGGCTCAGAGGTTCCCATTAAAATTCCCACAGCTTTTTGAGAAAGCTCAGCTTTAAACAGCTGCTTCGGTAATTGATTTACGCAGGAAGAGAAGAGCCCAAATCCTAACCAATCTGTGATCAATAATGGGTTTTTTTCTGCAGGCTGAAAAGGACGCTGGGGGCTGGGGAGTTAACAGTAGGTGGCATGTAGCTGACTTGACGCCTTATTTTCTCTTTTCTATTTGTACTTGCTATAATAGTCAATTCAAAACGTAGATCTAACTCTGACCTCCACTGTCTGCAACACTGATTACCAGCCAGGAGCCTGTTTTTCAGTGGCCAAAAAAATGGGATTGGGGGTGGGGGACGAGAATCAGTAATTTTCATCTGCTCCACTAGCTTCTGACATTTTAAATCTTAATTTGAGTTTAAACATCGTCTAAAGCTAGGGCCAGGGCAGATGAGATTTGCAAGACTGCACAGTCAAGAGCCTGCATTGTGTACATCACAGGAAGAGGCGCCGATAAAATTTGGATGCAGATAGAAATAAAATTGGGGTGAAATACAGCCCTGCAGCAATGAGTCAAAAAAAGAAGTGCAAACAAAACCAGCCCTTGACCGGTGTATTTCCAGAATCACAAAGGCTATGGAAACAAGGCAAACTCAGATGCTAAAGAGGACTGTGCCAGCCATGTTTCTGAGAAAATGAACTTTCAAGTCCTCGTTTTATCTTACAAATGAATTCACAGCAGAGGCGTATTAGCTTCTAGGGCAGTGGATGAAGTGGAAGAAGAGACAGCTCTTACAGTACATACCCAGGAACAAAGCAAGACCGTCGTGGCCCCATCTGCACGACAGGTTCAGTAGTAGAGCATCTCTTTCGCATATCTAAGTTCCCAGGCTCAATCTTCCTCAACATCTACAACTAGGGGTGGGAGAGACTCCTGCTTGAAACTCTGGAGAGCCACAGCCAATCACTGCAGACAATACTGAACTAGATGGACCAATGGTCTGACGTAGTCTAAGGCAGCTTGCAGGGTGTTCCGAAGAGAAGCTCTTCCACACAGCAATTAGAGGTGCAGGAGCCTTGTTCTCTTTTGTATCTGGCCACCCTGATAAATAATCAGCGACAGTGTTGCTCTGCTCTACCCCACACTTAGCAGTAATAGTTGGCATGCTTGTTTGGCAGCATGTTCACACTTCTGTCTCGGCGGCATCTATGCTTGCTCAGTCACATGCAAAGAATGGAAGATGCCAGGATCCTCGAGGATGTGCTCTGTGGGGAGCTATCCTCAGGTACCAGTGTTGCATCCATCTGGCTTCTTTTTATCCTCCATTATCCTAAAGCTTGCAAGTCACATTGCCATAGAGCTAGAGTCTGTGAAAACCAAATGTTACCTTTGCATTCCTGTGTTAATCCTAGGCTCTTTTACCCCCAACCCTTAGAGCTGAGAGGTAAACAACAGAGTTCTGACAACAGGATGCTAGTCTCACTTCCTCTGCTATCTTCTGCTTTTATGACTTCCCTGGTTCTGGCCATCTATCCTGTCCTTTAGCCTGTCCTTAGATGTGTGGGAATGTTCCTGGGTTTTCCATGAGATCATTGTAACCTAATACCACCACGAGAAGACTTCTGGAAGGTGTGCTGGAGGAATGTGATTGGCTGGTTTGAATTTGTAACGTATTTCCCTTTGTGTAATAAAGATACCCTGAGGGGAAGTGAGGGGAGCATTATTCTCTCTTCTCACCCTGACGCTCCCTCTCAGAGGCCTTTGCTAGTCAAAGCACTTTCTCTTTGTCTTCTTTCTAAACCCCACTCTCCCTCGAACTCATGCTTTCCCACAAGTGGATTCCCACATACCAGGCCTATGGGAAGACCAAGTCTGAGCCACAAAGATGTCTGCAAACATGATGCAAAGGCTGGCAACATGAACCCCGCCATGTGGAAATCCCTTGCAGACGACCACAGTGTCTGGAGACACTCAACAGTCAGGTCATGTACCCGCAGCAGTGGTCAGAGGAGGAATGACTGCTGGGAGGAGCGCAGAGAGAAGAAACACCATTGTGCATCTCAGCAGTGAAACCAGATGGCTTCATCTGCCCCAGCTGCAATAAAACATGTCTCTTTCATGTCTCTACAGCCACAGCAAGCACTGTAACTCTCCAATGGTTTGACTTTACCCCCTCTGGCACGCTCCTCCATTGTCTCCCAAGACAGGCAGATGCCAACATAAGACTACCTAACACTATACATTATTTGCTGTCACACAATCTTTGCAGGAAATGAGGCCAGTGCAAATTAGCTCCTAATGCAATAATGTTGCATTATTGTGGTGCAGGGCATGCAAGGAAATCTTATAATAAACAAACAATAGCTTTATGAGAGGGACTAATTAGGAGCTGCTACTCCATTTTAAGAACCAATCTGGATAGCTCCCCAGGAATGCCAGCAGCATGGATCACTGCCCATGGGCAAGGGCTATGTAACAAGGCTTAAGAGCACATCCTACTCTGGACCCCATTCTGAGCTTCTTCAGATGTCCAGGAAATTAACCCGACCACTTTGCAGTTTCCAGAGTGGATGTGGATTATTGCACCCAGCGCTACATTCAACTGGTCTCTTGTCCAATGCATGTTTGCATGTTAGATTTATAAGCATGTAGACCAACTGTGCAACACCCAGAATGTGTTAATGCTCCCATTGATTTAGACTGCAATCCTGCAACAGTTTCCTGTCGTATTAATATTTCCATTTACCATCTGCCTCAGTTTTTTTTTGGGGGGGGGATGGCACACACATTATCACTGAGGTAGGCTACCTGCTATAAAAATTCAGCACAAAACCCATTTGCATTTTTAAAAGACCCTGAGAACACCTTTTAATCCATTTGGGGTGGGGATAACAGTCCATCCAATTATTTCTTGCAGTGTTTATACTCAAGTGTGGGCCAGTGTCATCCAAGGCACGCCATCAATCATTCCTCATAAATTCTAATAGCCTTAAACGTAAAATGCTTTGCACCGTTTACCGTGTAAATACAAAATCAATGTAATTTTCCAATGATAATGACAGGATCTCTCTCTTTCTGCAATCAGCATTGTTCATTTGACTGAAGTCCTGATAATTTAATGTACTGTCATGCATGAAACTGGATTGTCACAACAGATTTAGAGAGAATGCCGAGTTTTAACATTTCATTATGGCGAGTCTGAGCTCCCAGAGTATCCTTCGTGTCTGAAAGGAGAACCTGAGAACAAGCAGGCCTCAAGAATTTTGATTGTAACACATTCTGGCAACCAGTAAATATTAAATAAAAACTGCAACTTGCCAATTTTATGACTGGAATGTCAAATTTCAGGGAATGCTTCGTGAAACCAGTTCACATAGATGTTGATGCGGCAGGACTATACTGTGATAAAAGAACAGAAACCAACTCGAACGTTTCACAAGCCTTCTTGTACTAACAGGTGATCTGAAAGGAAGTTCTTTTACTGCACCCAAGTTATAAAAATGCTTGTCTGCTCCCAATGAAAGCGTTTCTGTTATTAATTGCATGCATTTTTGCAACATAGCAATAAAATCTATCAAGCTACTGTTCTGTTCCTCTGCTTCCTGCTTCCCTGAGCAGCATAAAATTCCAAGCAAGCTTTTACATGATCAGCAATCTTGCATGGACAGGGCTGGCTCAAGAAGAAGAAGAAGAGGAGTTTGGATTTGATATCCCGCTTTATCACTACCCGAAGGAGTCTCAAAGCGGCTAACATTCTCCTTTCCCTTCCTCCCCACTACAAACACTCTGTGAGGTGAGTGGGGCTGAGAGACTTCAAAGAAGTGTGACTAGCCCAAGGTCACCCAGCAGCTGCATGTGGAGGAGCGGAGATGTGAACCCGGTTCACCAGATTACAAGTCTACCACTCTTAACCACTACACCACACTGGCTCTCTCTCAAGGTATTTTGCTGCCTGAAGCAAAACAAGATGGTACTCCCCTCCCCCAAGTTCCACACCCAGAAGCCAATTGGACGGGCAGCTGAATCTTGCTTTGACACTAGCAACAGGACAGTGTCATCCACCACACCACAGAGCCACAGGCTAACACAGGTGGTACACGACAGGCCATGAGGCACACCGAGCGCTATCTTCCATCAGAGAACAACAGCCACCTCATGCCACCTGCCACCTGAGGCAATTGCTCCACTCTTGTCTGATGGTAGGGTTGGGCCTGTGCATGGAGGAAGGACTGGAGACAAAGGCCACATCCACACCATACAAATAAAGCACTATGGTAACACTCTAACAGTTGTGGTTTCCCCCAAGGAATCCTGGGAACTGCAGTTTATTGTGGTTACTGAGGATGGTTGGGAGACCTCTATTTCCCTCTCAGAGATACCACTCTCACAGTTCTGTGGAAAGAGGGATTGATGATTAAACTCTATATTTGCAGCCAGTGTCTTTGAAGATAGTATCCCAGGTACCAACTGATCCTTGGCATGAATACCTGAGACCTAAAAGCAAACATGGACTATAGCTTGCTCCAAAAACTAAAATTTGGAGAAAACTACTGCATTTCTTAGCTCTTCTTGCTTGCTGCCCTGGCATAAAAATTGAAACCACCAACATAATCTCCCAACATGTTGTTTATACACTGGGATAAAATCAATAGGTTTTGGTTATGTTGCAAGCATATCCAATATGGGGCTGTGCCAGCATAGATATACATAGAGAGGCGCCATGGTGGGAATCAGGGAGGCAGGCCTTTGTGTGTGTCATTCTAGAAGCCTTTTAGCCATCCACAGAATCAGCGACATCAGTGCTACTGTATGCTCTTGACAGACCCTTTCTAGTAAGCACAGGTGGCGCTGTGGTCTAAACCACTGAGCCTCTTAGGCTTGCCGATCGGAAGGTCAGCAGTTCGAATCCCTGTGACAGGAAGTGTTGCTCTGTCCCAGCTCCTGCCAACCTGGCAGTTCGAAACCACACCAGTGCAAGTAGATAAATAGGTACCGCTGCGGCGGGAAGGTAAACGGCGTTTCCGTGTGCTCTGGTTTCCGCCACACTGTCCCATTGCGCCAGAAGCAGTTTAGTCCTGCTGGCCACATGACCCGGAAAGCTGTCTGTGGACAAACATCAGCTCCCTCGGCCTGAAAGTGAGATGAGCGCCACAACCTCATAGTCTTGGACTTAACCATCTAGGGGTCCTTTACCTCCCCCCCTTAGTAAGCAACTATAATGAGACTGTAGCTAACAAGCAGGATGGGCTTACATAAGGTGTCACTGGACTTCAACTCCCATCAGCCCCAGCCGGCATGGCCAATGGTCAGAGATGATGGGAATCGTAGTCCAACAACATCCAGAAGGTCACAGGTTCCCTGACTTACCCTGTTGGATTTGCACTGGGTGAGACTGTAGCGACAATGGAGCCGAACAACACATGTGTTGTCTCAGCTTTGTGTATCTACTAGGCTGGTGTGCAGAAAGACACCATAGCAGCTGGTGAATGTACAAACATTTCCAAAGGCATGGTAATTTGTTTTCAAAAGACCATGTTTCATAATGCAAGGCGTACAGATGCCCTGTGTATCTAGAATACCTGAAGAGCTCAGCGCTGGGAGGGGGGCAGGCGGAATACGCACAAGCACCACATGGAAGACCAGAGAAAATATCCGCTTTGCTTTTCCCCTGTCATATTAATGATGCTGATTCAAGAGGGTTTTTAATACGTGCGAAACCAAAAAGAAATATCTTATAATTACTTTAATTAGTTTCCCATCCAAACTACCTATAAAAATGATAAATGAAGTTGACGAAGCTGATTTGCATATTTCTGCCTCTTGGTGGCTTCTCTTTCCACTTCCCTTTTTAAATCCATGGCATGAAACAGACAGATTGTGCTCCATAAAACTCCCATCGTTCTATGTCACTGACAGGGATATTATGTTTATGGCAAACTGGCAAGATTAATTAGGGGTGGGCTATTTTCATTTTGGCATCTACTGCTCTTGTACACATGCTATATATGCTGTCTGGGGCTTAATGGGTGGTGGGGTAGGAATACGACTTTATTTTTTTATTTTTTTTACTACGATGGTGAGGTCCCTTGGAAAGTCCCTTTGCAAATAAAGCGGCGCCGTCATTTATATACAGTCCGACAGCTAGACTGACTTCTATTAAGTTGGTGGTGTTGGAAGTTAAATCAGGCCTAAAGTTACGAGAAAGGCTGGGATGGTTTCTGTCGTGTTCATGGGCTTAGGTCTACCGTGTGACAGACATGTGTTTGTTAAAGGTATCCTTAGAAATATTTGTTAGGATAACAAGCATCTATTCAAAAATTAGGGCAACTGCAATTTCTAACTTTTTTATTAGAAGCAGTAATGGAAGCAATTGCAATTATTATTGGGTTAAAGCCATCCTTGACCTCATGGTCAAGGAAGGGGGCAAGACTAGTTGGAGACTAGTTGGAGACTAGTTGGAGACTAGGGCAAGAGGAAGGGGGCAATACTAGTTCGCTCATGTCTGCTTCCTCCCCACTCCACCTTTCATGTTTGTTAACTAAGATCCTGAACACCTGAATAATCATTTTTTTTAAAGGTTGTGTGACAACTAGGGATGGCCACATATGCCGATTTCTGTTTTTCTTGGCTTCTTAGTATTTTCAATCTTGACTTCAGTTCTCCACACTTCAATATCAGTTTGGCATTTCCCTGTAATGAAAATTCACTAGCATTTTGGGGCAATTTTCCCTCCCACCCCACCCCCCAGTATAGACATTTTTTGCATGCCACTTTGCCCAATACTTTTGCAAAGCAATTCCCCACAATATAATGCATTTTTTTATATATTGAACTAATATACACATTTGTTGGATGAATGCACTAATATATGCATTTTTGCACACTTTACACTGGTATGTGCATTTTTGCACACACCACTTGACTGGGGAGCTGCACTGCAAAATTCAGAGAAGTGCAACACTGATTGAAGTTTTTAAATGTTTCAGAAAGTGCCTATTTGGTAGATCTGCCTTTAAATCCAGGTGGACTGAAATGTCTTCCCTGTCCCTAGCAACAGTGCCTGAATGATCCTGAATGCCTCCTGTTTGGTTGTTGGGCTGCCCCCATTCGACTTTGAAAACTGAGCTTGGTGCTGCAAATAATTTGAAAGACTGGATTGCTCCCATATCTTGTGGATACGCAGTTTGGGAAGAAGACCACAGGTTCCTCAGCAGGATGCGTACTTGTCTGTAGCCAAGTGTATAATATCTGCTCCCCCCTTATTGCTCCCTAATGAAATGCTTCATCTAGAAAAGATAGCCGGGAAGGAAGCGAGATCCGAGGTGCTCAGCACACACAGCCAGAGGCGCAGAGAGGCTTCCGCAAGCAGCTTTCCTCGCAGCCAGCTGCTCAGTGCATCGTGATCCCTGCCAAGGCATTGCTCTGGTTCATCAACTGACAGCACCTGCTCCCCTCTCAGCTTATTGGATAAGAAACGTCGGAGCACCTGGCTGAGCAATGGCACCAGTGACTCAGCGCTGCCTCCCACAACCTCAGCCCACGGCAGCCGAGTGTGGGAGACTGCCTCCTCCCTTCTCTTTTTGCAACCAGAGAAGCAGACGCACAAAAGTCAGGCTGCACAGTGGCTCTCGCCGTCACGTTCTCAAACCGTACACTGGAGCTGCCATCCGATAGTCTCGTATTTGGGTGAAACCACCCAGGGAAACCAGGGCTGGAGTTTCCAACATGGAATCAGCAGAGGGTGAAGTTTAGAGCAGCCTTTGGCAACATGGTGCCAGCTAGGTGTTGTTGTTTTAAAAAATACAACCCCCAAAAGCCCCAGCCAGATGTTTTGGACTACCACTCCCATTAACCCCCCCCCCACTCTAATATCTGGAGGGCACCAAGGTCAGGAAGGCTACTTTACAACAGAGGGGGGGTACCTCTTATTACAACCCTAATACAAGAGGGAAAATATGACAAAGTAGCTTGTCAGATTACTGTGTGCCGGAAGTGAGAAAAGATTCACCCACCCAAATTACCTCTCCTGCACAACAAGGGAAAGGACATGAGTCAGATCATCAACTGTAGCTTGTCACTTCTCAGTAGTATCAAATGACCTCTTGTGCTGATATGATGATTTATTTTATATAATGTGTAGCCCAGACATGCTGAAACAGCATCTGTCAGCAAAGGGGGAGCTTGCAAGTAAGGAAAACTATTTCCCCCCCTCTCTCTAATACATAAGAATGCATACAATTTATGCACTGCTTGATTGTAAAAAAAAAAAAAAACTCAAAGCAGTTTACAGAAAGACGAAACCATAAAATCGAGAAAAAATCACAACCCTAATTTAAAACATACAAATGTTAAAATATTAAAACCTATTAACATTATTTCAACTTTCTCAGCATCTGGGTAGGCTTGTTTAAACATGAATATTTTAGCAGGTACCAAAAAGAGTGAAGGCACCTGCTTGATCTCAATAGGCAGGGAATTCCAAAGTTGCTGCCACACTAAACAATCAAGTTCTTACAAATGCGGAACTTTTATTATAAGGTACCTGTAGTTGTAAACTTCTGCTCCTATACAGGGCTCGGCCTAAGGAAGACTGTTGCTGAAATAACATTACAGCCCTGGTCTCTTACGGCAGCAAGCCCGAGTCTTGCACAGGTTTTGCTTCTCCTCTGCCAAGACCAGCGCTTGCAGATGATACTGCTGGTGTTGTATGCCTCTTAACACGTTTACTCATTTGCAGCATTAGAAATGGGAATGCACTTTTGGCCCTGCCCTGATGTTGCATCGCCAGTTCTGTACCTCTTCCAACCGTTGTGTATTAAGTGTGGCAATCTTAAAAGGTGAACCCCTTGCAGAACCAGCTGCTTGCACAAAGCATCATAGGCTAATAGAATTGTAGAGTTGGAAGGGACCACGAGGGTCATATAGTCCAATGCCATGCAATGCAACAATCTTTCACCCAACATGGGGATTGAACCCATGACCCTGAGATTATGAGTCTCATGCTCTACCTACTGAGCTACCCAACATTCCCTTTCACAAAGCTCTGCGCTCAATAATATGAAGGGCTGAGTTGTGATGCAACATTCAGTTCAGGGCCAGAAACGCAGTCCTGCTCCTGCTGGCTACACATAAGCAGCCTTTATACATGCATAGTGCTTCTAAATATGGTTTCTAAATAAAGATGCATATGATAGCAGAAAGAGTATACAAAAATACATTATACTATAGAAAACAACTTTGCAAAAATGTGTATATTAAGGAAAATTGCATATGAAAAATTGTATATTAGGAGAAATGCTGAATTTTCATGAGGACTTGTTTTTAAAAGATTTGCAAGCTGGCGTGGAAGTTTGGAGAACTGAAGAGCAGAAAAAGAGAAAACCAGAGAAACTTAACTTGTCAGATTCACCCATCCCTAAAACTGAGAGCTGAACAGAAATACCATGGAGCTTACTAAGTTTCCAATAAAAAAGCTTCCTTTTTTGCCTTGCACTGTAACTAGTTTCTCAAATTCTACTGCCTCTCTAAGGATATTATGGCTCCCCTTCTGTGTTCACAAAAATAAAAAAAATCTTTGGAGGCCAGTTGCAAGATGTATAACGAACCAACTCTCAGTATCAGGGGAAATTTTTGCATGAATGAATCTGATTTGACTTTAATTACTGCTGTGAATAAAGAAGCCTCTCTCTATTTAGCAAATGTTATGCACTTGTAATTGTCATGTAAGTGGAAAATCAATGTTCTCTTACTCTCCTCCCCCCCTCCATCTGTAAACATAGCCATGTATTCTAAAACTCAGTAGAAACAGTCACAACAGGAAAAGGGTTCCCTTAATTTATAAAAGTCGAAAACCACTGCTGTAGGATAAGGCACTCTCTCACTTTCTGTGCACTTGGATGAACAAGCATCAAGCGGAGATGATAGTAAAATTCTCAAGGCCTAGAGCCTGCCCATGGAGAAGGGGGCCGTGGGACTATACTGCTGGTCCTGCCCTGGTGTACTCAATGAAACTTGTGCAGATGTCTCCGCATAGGTGAAATGTAAAGAGACTATGCCCTGGATTCTCAAAATATTAGGACCTGGGCCTATCCAATGAAGACGAATGTTGAAAGGACAGACAAAATAAAGTACTTCTTCACACAGCGCATAGTTCAACTCTGGAGTTTGCTCCCACAACAGGTAGTGACAACATTAAAAGAGGATTACACAAATGCTTGGAAAAGAAGGCTATCAACGGATACTAGACACAACCAGGGGCACTATCTGGGGGGCGGGGGGCTGGAGGACCCCCAATTTTCAATGCGGGAGCCAGACCCTCTCGAAATTATGCAGCGTCCATGCCAGGGATTGAGCTAGAGAGTTAATACATGCAGAGCAGATCTTCTCCCACTGAATTGTGGCTCTTCCCCAGTATACTTCTGAAGTTGATGTCGCACTCAGATCCCACTTGTGGACTTCATGCAGGCATCTGGTTGGCTACTTTGAGAACAGGCTGCTTGGACAGATGGCCCTTTTGGCCTGATCCAGCAGCACTCTTAAGTTCTTCCTTTGCTCACTTCTCATTAAGAAGAGGACGATCGGTTTGGCAAAGTGGTGAGTTGTGAACAGGCCACGACAAATCCAGCGGCTCTTGTTCTTCCAGATGGCAGCAGAGGCCAGAGTGTGCCTCCCCTTGCTTCTGTGGACCAAGGGCAGCTGACCATTGTAGCACAGTCTTCTTCCTGGTGGCGAGACAGAACTCCTTGCAGTTACTCCTCCTCTGGCTGATGGATGGGAACAGGTTGGTCTTTCTCCTGCTGTGATGTTCTTCAAGGGAGGGAGGTGTGAAGCTCACAGTAGCCCTTGGCTGCCTGGCCAATGGCAGAGGGCAGAGTGTGCCTGCCTTCAGCTCTGCAGTCCCAGAGCAACTGCAGTTGGAGCTGAGAACTTGACTTCCACACCAAAACATACATATACACTCATGGGCAGAGTTGTGGTTATGCTTCCGTGGGTTCACTTCACCTTTCCTTGGAGGGTTAGAAAAACAACCGAACCCTGGCTGGTCATGATGGGGCATTAAGAACAGCAGCCATATACTGTGAGCAACGATGGTTACACAATGCCTAATTCAAATGGCTGGAAAGCTGTTGTCAGGACACAGCCTGTGTTCATCCTTTCCTGCTGGTGCTTGAGAGATGGAGGAGCAGAAGGGTGGCAGGTGAGATGCCACTATGAATAGACAGCTCTTGGCTAAACAGAGATGGCCAGGATACATGCACACTATCTAAAGCATTTAGAGTTTTGCAGAGGAAAGCCAGCAAGTTGGATTTAATATATGGGAGACTACAGGATCTTTGCACTGTGTAGGCACTGGAAATAAAAGTACAATTACAAGGTGCTGCGACAGCTGTAAAACAGTGTTGGAGGCAGCCTCAAACTGTTATGCAAACACTGCTGTGTGTTTAGCATCATATTTGCCCCTCAGAGAGAGAGGAGCCTGAAATAAATAGCATTTGCTGCAGTACCGGTATTTCTCCCCAGATCATTTCTTGTGATTTATTATATATGCTTATCTTTCTAATTCTAGCATTTTTAAAAACACACCATCATCATCACCACCAGTGTGCACTTGACCTTTTCCTTCAAAGAGCTGCATTACCAGAAGTCGCCTGCGTAATATATGAAAGTGTCTTTCTGATAAGAAAGTCTGTAGAGGCCAGCCCTCACATTTCCATAAAATGCATTTTATACAGTTGAATTACGCCATCCTCTTAATTTTTTTCTCCTTTGTCTTAAGAGCGGCAGTGTTATTTTAACTCACTCTTTCTCCAAATACCTTAGCATGTCTGCAAAGCATGAGTAACTTTTTAAGACTAGCCTACTTTATGCAGTTAGGCTTGGCCTCCAAGGCGGAGAGCAGAAGAGTATGCTAGCCCTCCTTCCTGTCCTCCTTTGGAGGAGATCCTGGAGGTAAGAGGCACCAGGGCTCAATATGAGCAGGGATTGATACCCCGGAACCTATGTTGTATAATGGAAACATGCAAAGTAAGAGTTGAAGTCTCCCACATGTGAAATTAGGTGGAAAGGGCATTAGGTTTCCTCAACCTGCTTTCTCATCTCGTCTCCACAATGAGAGTCATGAGCCCCACCTCCCTCTCTGTTCCCACCTCCCTCTCCACAACTCTCTCTGACACTTCCATGATACCTGTCCCACTACCCACTCCAACAACCTCAGATACTAGGACAGCCTTTCTCAACCTTGGGTCCCCAGATGTTTTTGGCCTACAACTCCCATCATCCCTGACCACTGGTCCTGCTACCTAGGGATGATGGGAGTTGTAGGCCAAAAACATATGGGGACCCAAGGTTGAGAAAGGCTGTACTAGGAGTAGCTCTGCCTTTCCATAGGGGGAGATTGCCTCAGCCTCTGCCACCTCTCAGGAGGCAGACACCTGCCCTGCCCCTAGATGTAGGAGGAGCCAAAGGACAAAGGCACAGAGGCTTCTGCTTATATAATAATATAATAATACTTTTTTTTTATTTGTACCCCGCCCATCTGGCCGGGTCTCCCCAGCCACTCTGGGCGGCTTCCAACAAATATTAAAATACATAAAAATCACAAGTTAAAAACTTCCCTAAACAGGGCTGCCTTCAGGTATTTTCTGTATGTAGGATAGTTGTTGATCCCTTTAACCTCTGCTGGGAGGGCGTTCCACAGGGTGGGCGCCACTACCGAGAAGGCCCTCTGCCTGGTTCCCTGTAGCTTTGCTTCTCGCAGTGAGGGAACCGCCAGAAGGCCCTCGGCGCTGGATCTCAGTGTCCGGGCTGAATGGTGGGGGTGGAGACGCTCCTTTAGGTATACAGGACCGAGGCCGTTTAGGGCTTTAAAGGTCAGCACCAACACTTTGAATTGTGCTCGGAAACGTACTGGGAGCCAATGTAGTTCTCTCAGGACCGGTGTTATGTGGTCCCAGCGGCCACTCCCAGTCACCAGTCTAGCTGCCGCATTCTGGATTAATTGTAGTTTCCGGGTCACATTCAAAGGTAGCCCAACGTAGAGCGCATTGCAGTAGTCCAAGCGGGAGATAACTAGAGCATGTACCACTCTGGCGAGACAGTCTGCGGGCAGGTAGGGTCTCAGCCTGCGTACCAGATGGAGCTGGTAGACAGCTGCCCTGGACACAGAATTAACCTGCGCCTCCATGGACAGCTGTGAGTCCAAAATGACTCCCAGGCTGCACACCTGGTCCTTCAGGGGCACAGTTACCCTATTCAGGACCAGGGAGTCCCCCACACCCGCTCGCACCCTGTCCCCCAAAAACAGTACTTCTGTCTTGTCAGGATTCAACCTCAATCTGTTAGCCGCCATCCATCCTCCAACCGCCTCCAGGCACTCACACAGGACCTTCACTGCCTTCACTGGTTCTGATTTGAAAGAGAGGTAGAGCTGGGTATCATCCGCATACTGATGAACACCCAGCCCAAACCCCCTGATGATCTCTCCCAGTGGCTTCATATAGATGTTAAAAAGCATGGGGGAGAGGACGGAACCCTGAGGCACCCCACAAGTGAGAGCCCAGGGGTCTGAACACTCATCCCCCACCACCACTTTCTGAACACGGCCCAGGAGGAAGGAGCGGAACCACTGTATAACAGTGGCCCCAGCTCCCAACCGCTCTAGGCGGTCCAGTAGGATGTTATGGTCGATGGTGTCAAAGGCCGCTGAGAGATCCAGCAGGACTAGGAAACAGCTCTCACCTTTGTCCCTAGCCCGCCGGAGATCATCAACCAGCGCGACCAAGGCAGTTTCAGTCCCATGATGAGGCCTGAATCCGGATTGGAAGGGATCCAAATGGTCCGCATCCTCCAGGCGTGCCTGGAGTTGTTCAGCAACCACCCGCTCAATCACCTTGCCCAAGAATGGTAAATTTGAGACTGGGCGATAGTTGGCCATATTGGCCGGGTCTAAAGATGTTTTTTTAAGAAGCGGTTTACTATGCTTACTAGGCATAGTGAGAGATTGCAGAAATGCCGACTGCACTAAGTTGGGCCAACTCCAATGCTATATATAGGATAGCAAGGGGTGTGTGAGACAGTATTCGATCAACCCCTACAGTTTTGGCAGTTAGAGCACCTGACTTGGTTGCAGCTGTATTTAGGATTATGTGTATTGGCTGAAGTGCCTTAAACCAGAGATTTGCATATCTAAACATTAAAGCCTTTGGAAAGAATCCTCCTTTGAGTCTTTGTTCTTCATCAGCTAGGAATCGAGACACCGAGTCAGATTAAAGTCCAAAAATCTAGAGGTGATTTGCATTTCCATAGGGAGCCACAGTTATATCTATATCTGTATCTATATATCCATACAGTGGTACTTTGGGTTACAGGCGCTTCAGGTTACAGACTCTGCTAACCCAGAAATAATACCTCAGGTTAAGAACTTTGCTTCAGGATGAGAACAGAAATTGTGCGGTGGTGGCAGTGGGAGGCCCCATTAGCTAAAGTGGTGCCTCAGGTTAAGAACAGTTTCAGGTTAAGAACGGACCTCCAGAATGAATTAAGTTCTTAACCCGAGGTACTACTGTATATCATATGAAAGACATCTCTCTATTACACCTTGTCCATTGCTATGATAGACAGGCATTTCTCTAGTCAGCCAATCAGGGAAGAATTTTAGCTGTCAAGCACAGAGCTTGGATGTGTTTGTAAAGTAGGGCAGGGGTAGAGGGTTCAAGTCAGTAGTGGATGGGATGGTGGGGTGGAAGCTCTTACCTGATCTTGCTGCTGCTTACCAGGAGGGAGAAGGGCAATTGCAGTGCAACTGTACTGGTAGGGGTGTCAGATCGACTCTGCTGCTGCATTTGCACTGCACTGAACTCACGGCCTCATTGCTCCTCACCTTTCAGGTAAGGAGCAGTAGCACGTCTACCAGGAGTTTGGGTAAGTTCCTCTGCCCCACCAACTACTTGCTAAAGGAGGAGACGAATGCTGCCTACTTGCCAAGCACCTTTTTATATCCACTTAATGAGCGGGCAAATAATAAACCCAAGAAATCTAACAAACAACTTGGCCGAAGTAAACATTATGGATCACTTATGGAACAATAAAATCAGCCCTGACTACAATGCTAGTTGTTGTTGTTGTTGTTTGTCTGATCATTTTGGAGGGTGGGGCTGACCCTCTGCCACCCATACTAACGGAAGGGGCTTCAGTCCCCCTTCCCCCCTCATTTCTAGGGACCTGTGCTGTCAAGGGAGCCCTTTTACAAGGGAGAATTACCAATTCAGCTCATCTTTAGCCTTTTTTTCTCCTTCCACGCATATGGGCTTAATGTGTCCAAAATGTGATCAGTTTCCTATCCCATGCGAGATGGTATTTCAATGCTAATTTTAATTTTGAAAATAATTGCATACTTCAAACGAAGGTGATTTAGAAAACAGAAAGCCTTTTTAGCAGAGGCTCTGAGCATTTTCCAAGGCCATCGTTCCAGCACCTGGCCTCCCAACACTAATCTTATTTAAAACCAGGGAAGTGAGAAAGAGAAATATTACCATTTTGTTCTCCAGCACATCACATTTCTTGAAGCTTTTGTAATTACCTGTGATTTATTTAAATTTGGCCTTGCTTGCATTTACTAAACTGTGATGTTCCCTACCATTCTCCAGTCTAATAGGGATGTCTGGCCTTGAATTAATGAGGGACAGCAGAAATTTCATACAGAAGCCAGCAGGCAAAACTCATGTGTGTATTTGCAGGATTAAGTGGTAAAAATGGTTCCACTTCTCTCTCTTCAATTTGTGCAATTAAAGTGGGGGGAGGGACACTTTATCTGACAATTGCTCCCACTAAAAAGGTCCGCATACCCTGAATTAAGTATGTTCTGCACTACCAGCAGAATCCACACTCACAAACAGCACAGGAGTATATAAAGCAGAGCAACATGTTTTTGCTGTATTATTAGAAACTAGCTTCTGGGCATACACCTCCTGTGTCTAGAGAGGACACTTCTCAAGAGGTTGCCAGTAAACGAGAATATTCAAACTGGCAAGCAGAGGGAACAGCAGCAAGCACTCGCTCAGTTCTCATTTTGTAATGTGGCAGACCCACCTGCCAAACAAATATGGCAGCAAGCGCTACAGGATATACAAGCTACAGAAGAGATCAAAGGGGAAGAAAAGGGGAAGCAGGACGGTCTAAAAAAAGCAACAGGTAGCCATAAATAACACAGTACTTCCTCTTGAGTAACAACTCCACCTTCACATTACTTTCAGATTTGCAAATTTGAGTGGTAAATAAGCTGGCAAAAACTACTAGTCCTTGCGGTCCTAGGATGGATGGAGACCTCTGTCCCTTCCTCCAGAAGCCCACTACACTACAGGCACTTCATCATGGTTCCTGCACTGCAGAGGGTTGGACAACAAGACCCTTGAGGTCCGTCTATAATTCTATGGTTTGTGGGGAGGTTAGATGATGATGCTGTTAGTATTTTCACCCCTCCCTTATCTGAAAATCTCCTGACTCAATGGAGAGAGAAAGGGGAGGAGTTTGCTTTGATACTGTATTCCTAACTCTCAGCTCTGAGGAGAATTCTGAGGAGAATGTGTGCTGTTTTTCTCTGCTAGGTGACTGAAGTGACAAGCTTCAAACTCACACAGTCTCTGTATTCTGTAAATATGTTTAGCTTGTAGAAATAAAAGAAGGATTACTTCTAAAACCTCTGGAACTACATCTGGTTATTGGTTGCTGAGTTGGTGCTCACAGCTAGCAGTTGTGAGTCCAGGTTTTCGGGATCAGGCTGTGAAGGTGTTCCAGTTTGTCCTGCCTGTGAAGAGTGGCTTGTGGACCGAAGACGTGGAAGATACACCTGGCCTATTTCCCACAGATGCATCCAATCAAGTGTTATCCCACACTTTCTAATGCAGTTCCCGGTCACTTTCCTTATTTCAGAAAGGCCAACCTTTTGGGGAAGTGGGTTTGTTGCATAACCTCCCAACCAACTATAACGGCATAACCTGAATTTGCTGGTATGTGACTGAATCCCATCCGAAAACAGAGATGCAGAAAGTACCCTGCATTCCCATGCTGGATGCTGCAGAAGAGGGCATTTCCCTCTTCTGGCTTGCTTTTAATGCTGGACAGAGTGCTCCACCCCTCCTCTGCTAGTCCACTCACCTGCCGGCCTATTGCTCTCTGTTGCCTACAGCTACCAGCTGTGTGCTTAAATACAGCACTGTGCCAGCCAGCGCTGCATGAATATTTATGTATGCAAAATAAACCAATGAATAAAGAAATAAGCCACCAGAGCTCAAGTACACCCAGATGTGCAGTGCCTGGCTGTGTTTACTTAGTAGTGAGTCAAAGCACTGACACACATGTTCCTGAAGTGGTGTGGCATAATGTTCTGGTCTTCAACTGGTGGGATTTCCAATGGCATAATAAACATCAAAGCCTCCGTTCCTCCCTACAGATTTTAATTTACAAAGGACGTTAAAATCAGCACCATAAAAACCCTTCATCTTACAGTGACTCATCAAGAAGAGGCAAGCTTTTAATCTCCTCTGGACAGCATGGGAAGAATAAGCAACAAGCTCTCTCGCGTCCCATGAATGGACTCAAAATGTCATCTGCCACAGTTGCAATAAGACAGTTGAATCACTGAACTAAATCCATGTCCAGGGCACTGGAAATCCATCCAAACCTAGGATCTTAATATGGCCTTGCAAAATCCATGTCCAGGGCACTGGAAATCCATGTCCAGGGCACTGGAAATCCATCCAAACCTAGGATCTTAATATGGCCTTGCAAAATCCAAAGCAAAAACAGAGAAGATGAAAAATATTTCAGGTGCCCCCTCCCACCCCATTTCAGCTCCAACCTCTGTCTAGGGGACAAGAGAAGGAAGCTGTGCATCAACTTTAGGCTTGGGAGGACAGAAATCTAGAGAAAGAGGATGGTGGAAATTTGGGTTCCAGAGATGATAATAATAATAATAATAATAATAATAATAATAATAATAATAATAATAATAATTTATTATTTGTACCCCGCCCATCTGACCGGGTCCCCCCAGCCACTCTGGGCGGCCTCCAACAAACACTAAAATACATTGAAATATTACAGATTAAAAACTTCCCTAAACAGGGCTGCCTTCAGGTGTTTTCTAAAGGTCATGTAGTTGTTGATCGCTTTGACCTCTGAAGGGAGGACGTTCCACAGGGCGGGCGCCACTACCGAGAAGGCCCTCTGCCTGGTTCCCTGTAGCTTTGCTTCTCGCAGTGAGGGAACCACCAGAAGGCCCTCGGCGCTGGATCTCAGTGTCTGGGCTGAACGGTGGGGGTGGAGACGCTCCTTCAGGTATACAGGACCGAGTTTGACACCCCTGCTGTAGTGGGCTTCTGGAGGAAGGGACAGAGGTCTCCATCCATCCTAGGACCGCAAGGACTAGTAGTTTTTGCCAGCTTATTTACCACTCAGGCGCCAACATTTACTTTAATGATTGCCATCACTTTTGAAATCAAGTGTTCTCAAACTCCATCATCCATGGTTGAAAACTGTTGAGGGTCCTGGCGAACCACTCAGTGATTTTTCAGCCTGTTGTAGCAAACGTAATGTGCTGTACTAGGTGGTCACTTGCACACTGCCAAAACAGATAATGAAAGTGGGCACAGATCTGTGTAAAATTCGCATATGCTAATTGATATGAAAATGCAAATATAAAACATACACTTAAACAGAGTCATTGGTCTATCTGGCTCAGTGTTGTCTACACTGACTGGCAGTGGCTCTCCAAGGTTTCAGGCAGGGTTCCCTAGCTAGAGATGCCAGGGATTGAACCTGGGACCTTCTGCATGCAAAGTAGATGCTCTGCCCCTGAGCTATGGACCTTTCCCATAAATATACATGAGCAGATTATCCCAGGTAGCTGAAGTATTATTCAAAGAGGGTTTTCCGCTTTTGATATTCATAAGTGCCAAGCATTCCACATATCTAGCATATCTCTAAAGTCAAGATTACAAAATAATACAATCGCTTTTTAATTGGACTATAATTTAAATAGAAATCCAATCCATCTCACCACCTGCTAATTGAGGTACTAACTGTTGAGGGGCAACTTCTTCTTTTTGTATAATTTTTTATTAAGTTTTCTGTTTTACAATTTAGAATACTCATTTAAACATTCTTAAAATATCAATGACTTCCCTTCTTCTCTTTCCATGGTTCATTTTGCATATCATAAATACCTGCATAATTTACAAAAAAAACCCTAAACCATTCAGTATTCCATTATTACATCCATCAAAACTTATTTACACTGTTGAATTAATGCTTCCAACATTTTCAAGGGTACACAATCCCCCCCCCATATATTCAATAAACATTTTCCATTCTTCTCTAAACGTATGTTCTTCTTGTTCTCTTATTCTATATGTTAAGTCTGCAAGCTGATGGGCAACTTCAAAAGCCCTGCTCTCTCTCCTTTCTTAGGGTTTAAAACAGGCATCCCCAAACTGCGGCCTTCCAGATGTTTTGGCCTACAACTCCCATGATCCCTAGCTAACAGGAGCAGTGGTCAGGGATGATGGGAATTGTAGTCCAAAACATCTGGAGGGCTGAAGTTTGAGGATGCCTGGTTTAAAACCTTGCTTAATAATAATAATAATAATAATAATAATAATAATAATAATAATTTATTATTTGTACCCCGCTCATCTGGCTGGGTCTCCTCAGCCACTCTGGGCGGCTTCCAGCAAACATTAAAATACATTAACACATCACAGATTAAAAACTTCCCTGAACAGGGCTGCCTTCAGGTGTTTTCTAAATGTCATGTAGTTGTTGATCCTTTTAACCTCTGATGGGAGGGCATTCCAGAGGGCGGGCGCCACTACCGAGAAGGCCCTCTGCCTGGTTCCCTGTAGCTTTGCTTCTCGCAGTGAGGGAACCGCCAGAAGGCCCTCGGCGCTGGATCTCAGTGTCCAGGCTGAATGGTGGGGGTGGAGACGTTCCTTCAGGTATACAGGACCGAGGCCATTTAGGGCTTTAAAGGTCAGCACCAACACTTTGAATTGTGCTCGGAAACGTACTGCTTCCACAGGACAGGCCTTGAAATAGAGAAATAGATTACTGTCCACTGTCAAGCAGGATGCATGGTCACCCAACCCTAATCTGAACCCTGTATAGCTGTGAGTCTTATGCGTCTTCCCCAGTAACCTCTCGTTACTGGAGTATCCATTGGGACTGGTAGGCAGAGGGAGTAATAGTAGCTGAAGCCAGAGCCAGGGGCGGAAAGAGCCTTCTCATGACTGGTTATAAGTAAAAAGGCAGGCAGCTTGAAGCTGGTCAGCAGTGCCCCCAAATAGACCAGCTCAATGAAGTAGAAAAGAAGTGGACATATTTCAGTCTTGAGGGATCTACTCTGTTTATTACCAGAACCCAAGAGACAGATAGAAAACAGTGGCATGGATACAGACTGGCATTCAGGGAACTGGGAAGGTGCTCTGCCCAGGGATTTTTCAGTATCAGAATTGAACTCTCGGTGCTTTTATAGAAAAATCTACTCCTGATTTCCACCCAGTCTTTCTTAATTTAGAAAAAAATGGGTTGCTGTTGTTTTAAAAAATGCTGCTTCTAAACAATTATGAGTTTGCTTATCTACTGCAAATCACCCAGAGATCTACCAGCAGATCTTGATCTTTTTTTCTTTTTCTTTTTGCATAACCCTGGTTTAGAAAACCGCAAGGCAAAGATCATCAACATAGCCAAGAGGAAATTACTTTTGAGGTTGTTTTGAATTTGCTAGCTGTCTTCACTTTTTCCAAAGGAAAAAGAGCCAAAGCTAACATTGATTTTCTGCTTCTCAGTAAACCCCCAAACAGACAGTTGTTCAAAGGAACTGACAGAGATGTTGCTGGTGATCTTCAAGGAAGCTCCCTAGATGCTGTGCCCTGGGAGACCTCAACGTCACGTTGACAAGAACTCAGAAATTGGGCCTGATATTTGGGCAGACAGTGGAGAAATCTGTTTGTTACCTATCTCCAGTTAAATATGACCAGAGCATGGATTGTTCCACACTGAGCTGGTATCTACAAGGCAAGTTGCACAAAAAGAGAGAGAAAGAAATCAAGAAAGCTGAAATACTGAGGGGGGGGGGGGGGACGGACAGAATGAAGCTCCTTTTTCCTGTCTTGTTTCCCATTTTAATGAAAGCTTATATTAAAACCAAGCTCCCTGTTCATAGGTCAAGTTATTTTAGAATCCAATGCTTTGTAAAGGTTGATTATGGAAATTGTTTTCATGTAAATAACTTCTCCTGTAGTGACATGAAACCGGCCTTTTTCAGTGGTGGCCCCCTGTTTATGGGATGCTGTCCCCGGTACTAGCTGTTTTCAGGCACCAGGCAAAAACATTATTTTTCACCCAGGCCTTTGGATCTTAAATTTTAGCAGGGTAGGGTGGAGCTGGATCTCTCCTCTCTCTCATTTGTGCATTTTAGGCTGCTTTTTGTTTTTTATACTTGTTTTCAACGTTAATTTTTTGTAAGTTGCTTCAAGTTTCATTTTTTGTACAGAAGCAGCTAGTAAGTATGAATTATTATTATTATTATTATTATTATTATTATTATTATTATTATTATTTCTACAAATAGCTTCCTATGATGGATCTCTATTCTCAAATTAGAAAGAGACACTTAAACAAGTTGACAGCATTACCCAAACAACTTTCCTAAGTGTATCTCAGGTGGCTTTTAAAACTCAAGTGTACAGGAAAATACGTAAAATGCCCTTGTATGAATGCACATTTCCCCAGGCATATAAGGCCAACATCTATTTCCCCCTAGAGCAAGTCACTCATAATGGCCCAAACTGATTCTATCAGAAGAAAGACTAACAGATAACTTTTGTTACCATCCTGTCAGGGGTCCCTTTACCTTTTTAAGTACTAATAGTGAATTCATTCACCGTGTGAACGCTTATGAAACCAAAATGGCAACATCCTCTCACAAGGAAGGTGCATCAGTATGCTTGGTGGAACTTCAATATTTGTTGGAGGGGGGTGAGGGATAGAAAATGAGGTGGGGTGGAATGGAGTATCCTGTAAATAGGCATGGCTGTCTAGATTCCCTGAACAGGAGCATTCACAATACCTGCTTAGACTAACGGAATAGGACAATTATAATAGTACATAGATATGATTTTTAAACAAGTATGTGGAAAGGCTGGAACAGGTCAACCTTGAAACAGGCTTGTAAAATTAACCCAAACCCAAAACATATGCATGCATCAAACTTGTTCAAGAGCCAACCTTCACAAAGTGGAGGTGAATGTAAAACATTCACTGACTACACGCTTATTAGAAACCCATGTTCCACATGCATTACTCAAAACTATTTCCCATATCTCTTCCCAGAATCCTGACCGCACCAACGCCTGTGTATTTCCATTTCTTATTCCTTTAGCTCTGCCTTATCAAGCAGACAACAAACTTGATGATAAAGCTGAAGATCCTGTATTTTCATTTGGCTCTATCAGCAAGGAAAAGAAGGATGAGAATTAAAAACCTTTCTGACAGAGTCAACAGACGCGACTCCACAGCTTCATATTTATGGAAATTTAGAGAAGCAGAGATATTATGTCCAAAGCAATAAAACTTCATCCTAAAGTATGTGGGGTTTTTTCTTGCTGAGGCAGGTTGCAAGGACTGAGCTGAGGTAGGGAAAGGCATGATCACATCTTACTCTACCAGAAGTCCACCTCCTCAGTAAATATATTTTCTCAACTATGCCAGAAATTGCCTCTCACTCTTCCTGCATCTAAAGAAACTCCGGGCTTCATTTTAATGCATTATTGTCTTGTGAGAATAAAGCAATAATTATTGAGTGCCCGTGTGATTTCTATTCTTTTCTGAATGAAACAGAAAGTCAAGGAAACAGTAGTTTGCGGTTAAGGAGCTATCCTGGCGCAACAAAATATATCTCCTGGAAGAGGAAAGACCACTCAGGAATAACTGTATGCTATTGCACACATTCTTCTGGCGCTGTGATCTAAACAACTGTGTCTAGGGCTTGCCGATTGCTCGGTCCCTGCTCCTGCCAACCTAGCAGTTTGAAAGCACGTCAAAGTGCAAGTAGATAAATAGGCACCGGTGTGGGAAGGTAAACGGCATTTCCGTGCGCTGCTCTGGTTTCGCCAGAAGCGGCTTAGTCATGCTGGCCACATGATCCGGAAAAACTGTCTGTGGACAAACGTCGGTTCCCTCGGCTAGTAAAGCGAGATGAGCGCCGCCACTCCAGAGTCGTACGCAACTGGACTTAACTGTCAGAGGTCCTTTACCTTTTTACTGCACACATTCTTCCCCTGCAGTAAGTTCCCATCTGTAGTCTACAGTTAAAGCAGTATCATTCCACATTAAACAGTCATGGCTTCCTTCAAAGAATCCTGAGAACTGTTATTTAAGGGTGCTGACATTAGGAAACCCTCATTCTCCTCAAGGAGCTACTTCAATATTGTTATTATTGCCTTGTTGTTTGCTGCCCTGGTCTCCTTCGGAAGCAAGGGTAGGATAACAATCCAGTAACTCACCATTATCTTCCTCCTCACCATCTTGCCTTTTGCCCCACACAGAATATGTCTTAGGCTACCCCTGACATTTCCATTTTGTTATCGCAGCGCAAGATTTGAGCAGGCTACCGCTGAGCGTTCCTCATATGCTATTTCTTTCCCAAACATTCATTATCTTTGTTGATTGCTTCTGAATCCCTTCATTTTTTTGACACTCAGTATAGCAATCATCAAGAACGATGCAATGTTGAAAAGATAATGCGTGTTTCTGAATACAGTGCTTTTAAGGCAAATAAAAATGACACGTGCCAAATCAATTCCTCTTCTTTGAACATGGGGGTGCTAACTATGTTTTGCATAGGAGATACCTGTCGGCTGTGATAAAACATTGCCAATTACATTGGCCTGGAATTAAACCCAAACTGTAGCTACTTAAATCCACTGTGTTTTCTGGTCTTCTGTTTCCTTTCCGCACCACACAAGTTGGTTTAAAGAGGGATCACCAGTAGGCATATTTTGAATTTTGAGAGGTTTGAAAGTGTTGGGAAACCAGGAAAAAAAGGGGGCAGCGCACTAATAGCAAAAGCAACCTCAACACGGTTCATGCAGCTATGGAGTTTTCCACTAAAAAAATCCCAAACCTTGCCCAACATGAAGAAGACAGAGCTCATATGAATTGCGCATTCATTTCATGACATTAAAGAAGCAAACCTCTTTCCACATTTCCCTCTCCAGTACAATTAGTTTCCAGTCTCTTATATGCCATATTACAATGCATGTCAGGTGAGACACGCCAGGATGTTCAGTCCTGTCATCTCCAAGTGGTCTCCGGTGCTGCAGGGGGCAGCCGCCACTACCGTGGAGTCAAACGGTTGGCTTTTCTGAGATGTTTGAAGGCTCCCCCTCCCTCCTTCTTCTCTCATTTGTTCTCATTTACTAAGCTCACAGATCCAAGGACAGCCACTTACATACTTTCTCCAGCTTTGCTATCCTATTATTAAGTATAGAGTAAGATAACATGTTTGCATATCACTAAGGCGTATTTAAAAAACAAGTCATTGTGATTTAGTTTACCATACACATGCCTCAACAAGCTTTTGGGCTGATAAAAGTTAGATTGGGCTAAAGTTGTAGATTTTGTTACAGGTAGGTAGCCGTGTTGGTCTGCCATAGTCGAAACAAAATAAAAAAATTCCTTCCAGTAGCACCTTAGAGACCAACTAAGTTTGTTCTTGGTATGAGCTTTCGTGTGCATGTACACTTCTTCTTGTAGATTATTTTTGTAGATTTTGTCAGCCTAGTTCTATTAATGGGAGCCATCCCACATCCCAACAGCAATTTGTGCTTTTGGCTGGCATCCGTCTGTCTCGGAAGACAATGGAAATGACTTAACCTTTTTTTTTTTTTTTGTAATTGGGTGAGGAAAGCCAATCTGTGTTGATTTCAGCCAGACCAACGTGGTTGAAGTCAGCAGAGGCTGACTGCAAAACATATGTGCATTGCAAAGAGAAAATGCATCAGCCAAAAAAAAAGGAACAAAACAGGACATATATTTGCATAAATTTTGTATATGCTAGTTTACACACATACACACACTTAAGATAGTTTAGACAGATATGTACTCAGTATAGTAGGGGAAACTGTGACCCGTGGCTGTTCCAATGGATGGGCAGTTTCCAGCATCCTGGTTCTTTATCCTTCAGCTGGAAGTGGTTTAAACAGCTGATCACACAGAGGACTATTTCAAAAGGAGGACCGCCATCTGCAGATGGACATATTGATGCAGCTACAGGCTGAACACAGTGTATAAAACTGCCTTTACTACCCTCCAGAAGTGACGCAAACTTCTTTTCTTGTTAAAGGAGACCAATACTGTATTTTCCTGGGTAAGTTCATTTCCAACACGGTTAACATTTTACAAAATTGTTTTAACAATGCAGTCACCTCACTTTTAACCTTTAAGGATGACTTGGATTAAAAGCCTAAATAAACAAGCAAATTGAGCTGCCATAATAACAGCTTAAGAATCTGTCCCATTGATCGTGCCTCGAATTACACTTGCTTTATTCTTGCGTGATTTGGAGAAGAAACCTCTCTCGTAGTGTTAAGGAAAATCCTATTTGTGAATAATCTCTCTCACTAGAGACATTGTTTGAAAATAATTCATCCCCTTGTGTGGATTAGCTTGGTAATGCTACCCAAGGTCAGTTAGCCTGTGCTGGCTATCTCAGCCAGCCATGTAGCTGCCTGCTGCTACCCAGGAGACTTTAATTTGTACGGTCTGATTTATAGATTCTCCACCCACCATTTTAATTCTTGCTTCATGCAGGTGAGGGGTATTTATTTTAGCTCGGCAAACTGTGTGCAATCAGATCTGTTTTGAACTTTGCGCTCTTCATGGCATCCCAGCTGAGTTTCCCTCTGCCACTGCAGAGAGAATTACTCTTGCAAATTAAGGAACTTAAAAGGGAATAGATGTGCTTCCAAGGGCAGCAGTCATGAACCGCACGGGACCCTGTTTTTCTGGCTGTTGACAGCTAGGCCTGAACACAGTAGCTTGCATTTATATTTCGAGCGCTTCCTGCTTAGATTCCCCCCTGCCCCCCAAAACGAGGAGAGTTCTTTGAGCAGTTGCATCTTGGTAGTTTTCAAAAGCCAAAGCCAAATGGTGCCCTCAAGCAGTCTTCTTTTTAAAAGAAAACAAAGCAAAACCATAACTTTAATAACAGACAAATCGTTTCCACTTTATCGGTGCCTAAAATCTGTCCCCTGAGGCAGCTGCCACATTCTGCCTAATGGCAGGGCCAGCCCAAGACAGAGTCACTTTCACTATGACAAGCCTTAGAGTGATCTACTCAATCTTCATGGCTGATTGAGAGTTGAAACTGAATTAGCCCCTGCTCTTTTAAAAATAGGTATCAGTGGGGGGGGGGGAGAGAGAGACATGGAGGCTGGACAAACCAGTTCTATTGCTGGGGCAGACATTGCAGACTAGGTCTTATAGCCATTAGTAAAAATTTTGAAAGCCTGTGTCTCTATTGGAACCAATGAAGGTCATGGCCACTTTAAACTCCATTTCCAGTTGTAGTGTCTTACTCTTACTCTCCAGTTGGCCACTGCCTCACACTGCAGGTACTGGGAGAAGGGAATGACTAAAGACTGCTACTCCCCAAAACGTGTAGCATTAAGATTAGTAGTGAAACTTTTACGTCTGGAAAGAATGTCCCTTCATCAACCTTATTCTCCACAATAATAATGCTTTCCATATAAATACTAGAATGAGAGCAATTTTCATCTTCAGAATAAACGGAAACCAATATTTATTTATTTATTGGGGGGAGCCATTTTTAACATCTAGAATGTCTTTCAAAATGATTTTTTAAATATGCTTGATTTCTGCACACCCAGTGGGTTAACATACCCACATTCTTCTGCTCCCCACGAGAGCATAGTTCCCTACCAGAAGGATAATGACTGTTATTTACTGCAGCTGGGAAAAGGTAATAAGTAACAAAAGTAAATATATGTAGAATTTCCGTCAAAGTCTAGCTTCAAGAATAATGACGCTTACAGTTTTAAAAACAACAACAACATCAAAGAGATGTAATTTACAATAAGACAAAAACACTCTTTCCAAATGATTTTTTGTGCAAATATGTAGAAGACAGACTTCATAAAGAAATCGCTACATTTGAAACAAGTTTCAGCCTTAGTCTAATAAAATATTTAAGGTGATGGGGATTAGGCTGGAGTGTAGGGGAAGACATCAGGAGTCAGTTTATTATTATTCTCATGCATTGGTCAGCACAATGGTGCCCTTGAGGTCTTTTCCTGGTGCTCACAAAGCCTCTGTGCCCCCACCCCCATTGCTCCCTTGGTCATGAGGTGGGGAGAGCCATTATCTTTCTCTCCTCTTAAAAGCACATTATGTGTATACTCCCCTTCATCCGTAGATCTCAGGGCAGTTGGCAGCATAAAAATACAAGATAAAAACACAAAATACATAACAGAAACAAGAACAAACCAGTAACCCTATTCCTCACCCCCATGGAGCAGAAGGAGGAAGTTAGAAGAGTGACACTCTTTCCCACTTTATCTTTCAGCTCTATGGTGCTTTCCAAGGTTCAGATTAAGGGCTCTTCCAGACTTCCACTTGTCCCACCACTCCCTGCCCCTGGGGAAACCCGACCTTTGCCGCTGAACCACAGCAAATGTCTGTTGGATTTTCCACGGATTGATGTTTGTTCTGATTCAGTGCTAAAGAGCGAGTTTTCCCAGGGAAAGCCGTGGGACAAACAGAAAACCGCTCAGACCTGTGCTTTCTAGACATGGGACAAGTGGAAGTGTAGACAAGCCCTAATTCTGCTGGACCCAACTTTTATTCAGATACCTTGGTAAAAGGAATTGTATGCACATGTGCTTTCCCTCTGTCTCTTGGGGGAAGTGATCGGGGGAAGAGAAGCGAGCAAAGGGTTGGAGCCCAGGGCACCTGCTCAAAAATCCAAATTCTAGCAGGAGCGACTAATATAAAATATCATTGTTGTATTTTATTGTATTTTAATGCTCTGTTGAAAGCCGCCCAGAGTGGTTGGGGAAACCCAGCCAGATGGGCGGGGTATAAATAATAAATTATTATTGTTGTTGTTGTTGTTGTTGTTGTTGTTCACATGCACGTCCAGAATATGTGGCAATACAAATAGCAACAGCATCCTTTTACACAGTATAAGCATAATTGGCTGCACATAGTATTGCTTCTCTTTGCCCAAGCATCACCGCACCTACTCATCCAGGAACCAAAGCCCATGGCAAGAGGCTACCATGTCTGGATCCCAACTGCATGGGGGAATTGCAGATGAATGGGAAGAGAATAAAATGCCCTGCATGCTGGATACGCCATATCCCAAGTGTCTGTGTTTGACAGTAAGACAGATTGCCACAGCATTAAAATATTTTAAATAAATAAAGCTTGTTTGGTGGTGACTGGGGTAGCTGGAAATTGCCGCCCTCCAGGTGGAAGATTAACCTTTCAAAACTTTTTGTAGTTCAAGAGAGCTGGTGAATGGAGCAGTGGCCTTGCCATGCATGTTTTTTATCCAGTCTGACCCAATAGCTGGGTTGCATGTATGGACGGGGAAATCTCATAACTTTAAGGCATGGATGGGGAAATCTCTCAATGTTGGTTTCTCACAGTTAAATTCAGTTCCCCACATTTCCACATCAGTTTGCAACGATGATGATGTTGGGGATGATTTTAAGAAGTCATCGTGAAAATTCACCAGCAGATTGTGGTGTGAGTTTCTCCACATATATTTGTATGGAGACTTGCATACAAAAAGGCTGAGATCATTCCACTTAGAACCTGAGGAACATCACAGTTTGGAGCCTGTGCTAGACCACCCAAAGAGCTGATCAGTGAAAAGCCAGCTGTGTGAAATAGGACAATACCCAAAGCACAATCCCAACGGTGAACTCTTTCAAATCAGCACTCTGTTTTTCATTTGTGTAAAATAAAAACACCAACCAATAAATTATTGAGAGTAGGGAGCTAAGTAACATGTGTGTGCAGGGAAAGAAGTGTTTATTGCCTTACGTCGTTATTTACTTTTTCAATCCGTAATTTGTCTTTTGGCCCAAGCAGGTCCTTAAGGCGGCTGACAATCATTTATCAGAAAACAAACCACAACAGCCTATATAACAAAAAACATTAATATCACAGCAGAACAGAGCAACAGACCTGGCATCTCAATTATTACATTTCCTGAGGCACGTTAGCTCACTACCCCAAGCTAACTATTGCTCATTTAATGTTTCTTGAGTCCATACTCAATATTTTATATACAGTTACTTCTCAACAACCATGCTTCTCTCTTATGTTATGTTTCACATTGCAATATAAAGCAGAATGCTGCAGGCCAGGATGCCAAAGTCCTCTACAAAAAGTAAGAGGCACACTGAATACTATGAGCTCACGTAAAATAAAGAACGAAGCAAATTTGGAGATCATATGGTAGTTTCAGGGTACCCAGGAACTACAGGCATTTGTAATCACTGTGACCTAAGGTGGCAACCTATGTGCATTACCAAAAATAATTAGGGGGTTGGACTGGATGGCCCTTGTGGTCTCTTCCAACTCTATGATTCTATGAAAAATGTGGGCCAAAGAGGGTACAGATTTGCATAGCAGTTGCATATACCAATTTATGTGTTGTATCCAGCACTGCTGTCCTGCTCCCACAGGGGACGTCTGCTTGAGCAACTGGACTTCCCCCTCCTCTTCCCCGCAGGTTTGGAGGACTCTCTGGAGCAAATTTGGGGGGGAACATGGGGTGAGGAGAGGAAAGGGGGGGTCCTGCTTCACAAGCGGACGCCCAGTTGCATAGAACTGGAATACAATCCTACATGTACAGATGCAAGTCCAGAAACAATTACTGCAGTTATTAGAAATGTAGTACGTCTCCCCACAAAGGGACAACTAAGTCAAGGTGGCTTGTGTGCTTGCTCCTCCTGCTGCCCAGATGCCACTACTGATGGGCAACTTCAAGGACCTTGTTTTCCCACTGGATGGCTCTTTTATCTTTAAACTGTTCTTGGACCCTCCTAACAGATGATGATCATCTGACAGCCCTTCAAACAGAACACAGTCCTCTGCAAAGAGCACAGGGCCACTCTAATCTGATCGCAGGACCAGGGCCTGTGAGCGTAGATTAAGTTGTACACTTACAAATCCAAGTAGCTTTCCTTGGTTTAAAATTGCAATGTTCCAGTTCATTATTAAATACAATGCCTGCCCAAAGTCATTTGATTCAACAGAACCCTGAGCAGTCAAGACAATCTGGTAATCTGGGAGAAAATCATGCTTTCGTCTCTTGCCTCTAAAAATAGTGTGTACATCTTCTTCTTTTTTTAAATGCCGTTTTACCTTCCCTATGACAATGACTGGTTTTCCAGCTCTATGCAAACAGACAGAACAAATACCGGGTTATATTTGGCTACGTACCAGGTGGCTGAAACAAGTAAGAATATACCTTCGTACTATGAGCCTGTTCACCCAGTTCTTCATTCGCACATGTAAAGGATCCTGACAGCTGAAGGACAAGACCCTTTCAGAGTACTGTAATGTGTGAACTCAGCGATTCTGGATATAGGATCCAACCATTCCTGTGACCAGGCCAGCTTTTGCTATAATGAGAATTATTACTGACTTTATCCACAATTGCCCAGTTTGCAAGCTACATTTGCCCTGCATTTTGCTCACAGTGAAATTTCTGAGCCAATAGGGTTGTGATTGGCACACATCAGAAGACATTGGAGAGGACTCAAGAAAGTTTTGATGTAGCTGAAATACTTCTCAAGGAGAGTGATGGTGATGGTTCCATAAACCTTTATCTGGGATGTCCAAATAACATTGATTCTTCAACTGGGCTATGTACCTAGCAGAGGTTGGCACAGAGAGAGTGGTGTTGCTCTCTTGGCTTCCCAATGCTATGAATCGCTGCCGGTCACTGAGAGGGGGAGGGACAAGGCATAGGGAGCTCAACACACTGTATGAACATTGCCGCCCTGCCTGTACCACTCTGCTCAGGCTATCTATCTATGTCATTTGCCTCCCAATGACATTGGACGTCTAAGTGAAGACTGCTGTTGATACGATGTTGGTTCGTATTTGATCTGCTTTGTACATAATCCTGTAACGATGCAGCCAGCACCTAATTCATAAAGATGGGCCTGATTACGTAGAAAACAAAACATAAAATATCCATTCTTCTGTACTTCAAATTTAAGCTACTGTTGCAAATGGCAAGGCAAATCATTTGAAGACAAAATAAAAAAGTTCCCATCCAAGAGAAAAGTCACCTTTCTTCAAAGATGCAATCTTACATATTTCAACCACGATCAGGAAGGATCTTACACTTTTCACAAAAACACCAAATTCACATAATTTGTGGACTAAAACACAATGACAATTTTCAGATATTGAGCCACGTGGTTTCTACTTGTAATAATGTTCCTACTTGAGCATGGTGTAACACAAAGTTACGTGTCTCTCCAAAAACATGATATGGTCCCAAAGCTATTCTAGTGTGTTCAATCTCGCAACTGTATTGTTTAACGTGTTTTATATAATATACACGTGCAAATGCACATATGGGATAACCGTGAAAAGTTCAGATCTGGACCTGCACTATAAGAGGCCAGCCGAGGAGTAGCAAACGGCTGCTCACACATTTTAACCCAGAATTACAGCATAGTGTGCTGCAATCCCAATGTTCCCTGCTCTCTATTTATAGAGATGCTTGGCCTTTAATGTTAGGGTTGCCATACGTCGGGAATTTCCTGGACATAGACGGTATTCAGCCCTCGTAAACAGCGTCTGGGCAGAAATCGCTTAAATGTCCGGGACGTATGACAGCCCACATATGGCAATCCTATTTAATGTGGAAGACAAACAGCAAAAAGTGCAGAGCTATTCCTGATACTAGTGGTGATTCCTTGATAGCTGAAGCAATGGGTGGTTAGGTGGCTGTGAACTAGGGAAGGAACCGCACAATAAGGAATTGTCGGTGGTAGGCTGCCATTGCCCAAACTATTATTTCCAAAGTTCTTCTAGGTAACTACCTCTCATATAAATGGAACGGAGGAAAGAGAGAGTCATAGAAATATTACTTTTAACACTCTGTAATTTAATGTCTCTTACTTCTCAACAGGGAAGATGTAGTACCATTGCCCTGAGCAGTTTTGAAAAAAGTTTTTTCACTTTTCAGTACTATGGGTCTGACCAGTGAATTGCTTAAAAGTGATATTTCAGATCCTATTTACTGCACAATGAGGGCAGCATAACTTGTACAGAAAAACTATTGCTGAGGCACCTAAAAACTCTGTATGATGTATACCGATGCAGCGAGTGCCTTCGAAGAGGAGAGGAAACACTTCGGGCATCCTATACATTCTCTGAATCTGGTGACGTAGTCCCCTGCCTATGAAAGTTTATGCTACAATAAAAGTGCAATAAAGGTGCAAAATGTTGTGTCAAATGAAAATACATGAGAGCTGGTCCAACTGTGATGCCTACTGGTGTAATGGCACCTTTGAGAACTCCTGGCACCCACAGAATCTCTGAGCCTCTCCATACACACTCACTGCCCCCTTCACTACAAGGCAGCAAGGCTGGGTACCTTTTTCTCCCTTGAAAAACACAGCAAGGTGAAAGAGGAAGTGGGAAGAGCGACACTCTCTCCCACTTCCTCTTTCATCTCTATATGTATTTACACGGGAACACAGGAAGCTGCCTTATATTGAGTCAGACCGTTGGGTCCATCTAATTCAGTATTGGCTACATTGACTGGCAGTGGCTCCGAACTCTACCTGGAGATGTCACAGATTGAACATAAGACTTTCTGCATGCAAAGCAGTGTAGAACTTAGTTGGATGCAACCCAATATGTTTTTTAATGCTGCTGCTTAGTTTATCCAACTTTGGCTTTAATGCCTGTTGTCCACTTTTAGGGATTTTATATTATTGTTTTTTTGTACTGGTCCATTGTGCTATAGGACACTCCAAGTACCAGCAGGAAATGCTTCGAAAAAGTGCCTGGAATAAAAATAAATAATAAAGGTTCAGGCTGAAAGCCAACAAGCCCTGGGGAAATGCTACAATGACTACTGCTGAGATGATGTCAAGGACAAGCAGGACTAACTGAACAAAAAGCATATAGCGCAAGACACAGGGAATGGTGTCTGAGAAAGCTACTAGTGTGTTTTGCAATGCTGAATCCAATTCCAGGAAGGCATGTCTCAATAATATTAACAACAACAACAACAACAATAATTTTTTTTAAAAAAAAAATCAGATTGATATAGCTTGCCTTCTATGAAGATCCTGTTCCAGTAGATACTGCCAACTTGATTCCCTCCGAGAAAGATAAGGTTGGAGAAAATCAACCACATGGTAGACACAGATGCCAGAGCTGCATGGAGTCGCCGACAGCCTCTTGGGGACAAAAAATGGTTCTGAAAAGAAGGTAAATTGGATTTAATATACAAGTTAGGAAGGGATAATTGATGGGCATGTAAAAGCAGATTACATACGTATTTTCTGGAACTGTCCCTAAATACAGGGTTGGGTTGTTTTTTTTAGCAATCAATTTGATTACTTTAGTGAAAATAATAAAATAGTAGTTGCAAAGAACTGTAGTGGGGAGAGCTCTCCCCTCACTACTTTTAAAGAAATTCCTTCCAGTAGCACCTTAGAGACCAACTAAGTTTGTTATTGGTATGAGCTTTCGTGTGCATGCACACTTCTTCTTCTTTTATTTTTTTATTTTGTTTTGACTATGGCTACCTACTTGTACTTTTAAAGAGATTGAAAAGATCTGGATCACGGTGAAAATGGTCAAACTAACCTATTACGGGAGAATACAAGCAAATAAATTCATGGAGAAATGGGTATTTTTCTTTTTTTCCTTAAAAAATTTTTTTTTATATTTCATTTATAATTAATAAGACAAAGCAAATAAAAAACAAACAACACAAAATTCATACCATCTTCAAACATCACTTCACAATGTACTTAAATTCTACTACTTCTTTACCAAAACAAGATATGAAAAAGAAAAAATACAAAAAATACAAAAAAACAATACAAATATTACCGAAACAATTTCATATTTACATTAATCCTAAACACAAACTTTGTTAAATATAAATATCAACTTCCCTATTCCTTCTCTCCATTGATTAAATGTAAAAGAATTTTATTAATTGGCCTTAACTCTGTCATCTATTGGTCTAACACTGATCTATAACACTCTGATCTTACTCGTTATTTTATCATTATTATTTATTTCCTTTACGATTGTACTACAAGAGTTAATCCAAAGCGTAAACCGTGGGTATTTTTCTTGATATATTGGAATAGCAAGTATAATAACATAGACGTTATGTTGTTTTCAGTTTATTGTTAAGTTTTTAGGTGGAAATTTTGTTACTGCGTTGTAAACTTCTTGTTTATCGCAAACTTATTGCAAACCATAAAAATATCAATAAAAATGGTTCTAAAAAGCAAATTTTAAACAGGCAGCTTACAATAAAATCTTAATACTGGAAGGGTATAAATAAATCATGGTGGTGTTAGGGTGACCGCTATAGGTATAGTGCTCTCCTGTAAATGTTAATATTTTAAAAAAGAGAAGGGGAACCTGCCACTCTCCAGCTGTTGTTAGACTACAAATCCCATTACCCTGCCCCTGGCCATGCTGGCAGAGGGTGGTGGGAGTGGGAGTTCAACAAATCTGGAGCGTGGCAAGTTCCCTATCCTTGATTTACAGCAAAAGGGCATCATTCTAGGAATAATTCTCCGCTGCATTGAAAGTAGTACTGGAAAGCACCTTGGCTTAGTGCACCACATTTAAAGGAAGTGTCCTGGGATTTATATAGGTTTAAAACAACAACAACACACCAACAGAGTCAATAGCTGTCTTCCAGGGGTACCGGTACTACACAGCAAGTTTCAGAGCACATACGATTAGAAGCAGCTATATTACCAGACAACTCACTGGTTTTGCAAACTGTATGGTTATTGTGTGAACCAATTAACAGGGAAATCCAAACCCAAGATCTGCTGAGATGAGAGGGTTTGGATTCAGTGAATCTTGGGCTTTCCCAAGTGAGATGTGTACTCAGCCAGGGCTATGGCAGCCTAAGTCGCTCACCCCAGTTTAGCTGGGACTCAGCTGGCAGAACTTGACTTACACCACAGTTAGTCCCCAAAAGGGGTTGTTCCAGCAGCGGGACAAGGAGAGACTTACATGTATTCCAACCCCGCTCTCAGCTCAGTCATGCAACTGTGCAACCCAGTAGTCTGAATTGTGCTTTACAGCTTGAATGTTCAGTACGACAATAATCAATACGCATTTCAAAAACAGCAACGCAGAAATCACTATAGGCTAAGAGACGTGAGTAGCAAAAATAAAATTCACATAGCAAATTAAGCACAGGGAAGTTAACTCAAAATATAAATACCTTTCCTGTCTCCATAATTTAGCTTTATGATTATTCTTCTACCATAATTGTTTTTATTGAAGGATCCAATTAATATTACTATATACCTTCCTCTATTAAAGCTGCTAAGAATTCGTATCACTGGGTTAGCAGATTGTTTTCCAAAAAATCAAATCAAATAACTTTGGAAACACAGGCTTTATGTTCAAACTTAACAGCAGAGAACTAGACACATCTACTTAGATATTCAAGGGAACTCACTCCCAGGTAAGCAAGTATAGGTTTGCAGCCATTTAATATGTGCAAGCAACAGTATTCCTACCTCTATTTGTTTCAAAGATAGCAATCCATAATTTATTACATTTTTGACATACTCTTGGCCATGTTTGTGAAGCTTTCAATGTTATGCATGTATAAAACATTCAGAGCTTTCTTATTACAAGGTTGACACCAACCACAGAGTACATGAATATTAGAGTGAACAGTCTGGAAACACATTTAGCCCTCTGCTGCACTTGCAGTATTTTCATTTGAAATTTTTAAACTAGCCTTGCAGTGAACTGGGTTAAACTAGCCATAGTTTACTGCTAATTTTCATGTTTCAAAACCGTAAGAAATGCCATTCATGTGATCGGTTTAATTGCTGCTTTAAGTCCTCTTCTCATGTTATCCATATGAAGGGCTCTCTGTGTGTAGAAGGGGGAATGAGGGCTGACTCTGACCCCAAAGTTGCACAGATCCCAGGTACACCATCCATAAGTGGATGTCTGCACAAGAGAAGCCCACATTCACAGAGGAAAATGTTGTGATGGGTAACTGAAGCCGTGCTCAAGTGTTACTTTGTGACAGAAAATAATATTTGTGTAGGCAGTGCTATTTTTCTAGAAAAAGAGGTGCCAGAACTCACCATGAACACCTCCCTCGCTCTCTTAGAATGGCAATGGCACCCAACTGAGAGGTGCTAGAATGGAGTTCCCGTGTGTTCCGGATGAAAAAAGCCCTGAGTTTAAGTCCACCCTTTTACAAAACCAGCTAATTCAGTTCAAGTTCATCCAAATAAACTTTTTCTTTATAAGAAGTTCATCCACACCCATTTTCTTCCAGCTTTTGGTATGTTGCAAGCTGCTGGGCTGACATATAGAGTCCAAACCAAATCAGGGTTCACAAACAAGTAAAAAGATGTCTGACAGAGAAAATGTCAACAGGTGAAGCGTTCCTTGTAACTGTATTTTTATACGGGAAAAAGTTTACCCTTGTTTACTTTGTGCCAGCCACACAGCTGTAAAAGGCACAAGGCAGCCTCACTGAAAACAGGTCCTGTTTGAAGAGAGTAAATCTCTTCAGCAGAAAAACATACAAGAAATGCCTCACATTCATTCCTTTTAATTGTTTAGCAATCGTGTTTAAGTAAGTGTCCTTAGCCATAGCAGTGCCCCCATATCTGCCTAATAACCCTTCGAAAGTTGACTCCACATTTGGCTTTCTAAATTTTTCAGAGATGTCCAAATGATTTACTAGAAAGAAAGAAAGAAAGAAAGAGAGAGAGAGAGAGAGAGAGAGAGAGCTAAGGATTCAGGCCTCCTGCTGAATGGATGAAGGCTATGAACATGAAGACGAGCTAGACATTATTCAGAGTTCTACTCCAAAATGAATGTAATTATCCTTTAGTTCACCTGGCTAGTATGGGATCTATCTTCAGAAATAGCTCATAAATTTTTGAACTAGTTCAGTGTACTCCATTTCACTGAATTAGTTCATTCCCAGCACTGGATTTTACTGGCACTTCATTGAACACAAGTAAAACCATCTGGATGGTCATAACCCTGAATCCTGAATTGTACCGTGGTTCCTACTTACACTCAAGCAAACACAGTATAAAAAACCAAAACCTTCAGACCTTCTCCAATCAAGTTTGGAGGCTGAGTGACCAAGGCTGCGAACACTGGAGGGTGGGGCCAGCATGTGCTATTTACATGAATTATTTGTTAGTAATATCCCACCTTGGGGTGTCATGAGAGTTCAAGCAGGGGTGCTTGAATAGGTGAGAAATCCTGCTCAGCCAAACATCAGTTCAAATCTTGCCAAGCAGAATCAGGCCTTTGTTTCTACTCAAGCCACCTTCCCTTGCCTGAAGGACCCCAAACTTGTCTTGTGGCAAGCAGTGGGGCAACATGCACTCTAATCCTAATGTATTATTATAGGAAGTTCATAAAAATAACTGGGATATCAAGGGACTTACTTCAAGCACAGTAGGGTAACTATCTAGTGCAGTGGTGGCTAACCTTGGCACTGCAGATGTTTTGGGACTACAACTCCCATTATCCCTGACCACTGGTCCTGTTAGCTAGGGATGATGGGAGTTGTAGTCCCAAAACATCTGGAGTGCCAAGGTTAGCCACCACTGATCTAGTGTGTGTACACACACACACACACACACACACACACAAATATGGATTTGGAAAGCACATTTTTATTATTTCATGGACATTATCATCTTATGCATCAATTTTCTGACTATGAGAAACAGCACTAATAACAAATGTGCATTATATTTTTATAAAGTGACTTTCCCTTGTTAGCTCATCTATACCAATATCTATCTATATCTACATCTATATATCACCAGTCAAATACAGCTTCGAAACTGAAGGCAGGAATGACTGATATCTGCACACAGACATTTATTCTGTCAATCCAAAAGATGTTCAACATGTTTTCTTAATATTTACAGTTGCCAAAGCTCCCGACCTATGAACAATCCATAAACATTCCAAATGCGATAGGAAAGAAGCTAAATGTGGTTGTTAAATATTCTACTGACAGATGTATAGATACTGATAGGATCAAACAGTGGTTCTGTATGCGGAGACAAATCATTTGTCCATATTTAAACATAAATCAAGATCATCAATCTAGGCCTATCTTCAATGGTTTTCCAGGGTATCATTAATTCATATATGACACGGGTAACTTTGGGATATGCCCAAAGTACTTAAAATGCCACAAGTCGATGTAAGCATACAGGTTTGGTGGCCTGGAATGTGATGAAAACGGAAGGGTTAAGCTGCCATATGAATGGAAGGCGTGGGTATAAAAATACCATTATAATTTGCTTTTCTGTGCTTGAAATATGGTGTAAATTGATCGTCTGCCACTCCTGGTACTCAATCTAGAGTGTGTGAGTCAGCACTGTCCAGGCGAGAAGTACTGGTGAAAATTTTGCAGTAGACTCACATCACAAAAACAAACAAGTTAATAACAGAAAGCAACATATAATTTCAGCAGTGGCTGTGACTATGTGGAAGGAAGATATTGCACGCAATTCCCCGCAGGACCAAAAATCCTATCCCTTGCAAGAGGGGCATCAGGGAGCCATCCTAGAAGGTGCTCTTGGAATTCAAACTCATTTTGCAGATTTCTGTGACAATATAAGCCACAGAAGAAATATCTTACTGCAAAAGCTGTAAATCTGTGTACATGTTATTTTAATGCCGAGGTGTAAGTGATAAAAATGCAATCAGTCAACAGCATTAATCCTAGGGTGAATGTGATGTGTTCATTCAGCAAACAAATAAATCACCCAGTGGAATGTCCTTCAACCTTGAAGGCTATATGGATTCTGATCATTGTCTACTAGCGGTTCATCTGCAAATGTCCTAATCACCAGCTGCAACTACCAGGGAGGAGTACAAGAAGCATTTTGCCACTGTTGAGAAGCAGTCACTGAAAACTAACCAGGCATGGAAAGGCCCAGCTCATGTGATACTGGTTTCACCACACTGCGATGCTGGCCTCCTGAAGGTGATGCCATCAGTTCATGCAAGGACACACAGCAGCAGACCTTGGTTGGAGGTACAAGAGGGATGGACCCATTCATTTACCATGTGGTTACTGCTGGCTATTAACCAGAAATGGGGAGACAGACCACCTCATGCGATGCCAGTGTCAGCATGCTGCTGCAATTGCCTACTTATCGAGTGATGTCCTCAGTTCGTGACAAGGCACAAAACTACAGACTCCTGTGGGAGGTACAGCACGGGACCATATCTGCATTGCATAAAACCCCTTCTTCCTTGGTCACTACTTGCCACATTTTCTTCTTGGCAACCAAGTGCAACAAGAGCATAAGAACACAAGAAGAGTGCTGTTGCATCGGGCCAAAAGCCCAACTAATCCAGCCTCTTCTACTTGCATTGGTCAACCAGATGCCCATAGGAAGTCCCACAGGGAGTACCCTCCCCACTTGCCATTAGCAGCAGCTTCCTTAGAAGAGGACAGCAACACATAGCCAAAGCTGACTGTGGAATTACCCATACAAAATCATTCCACCAATGAAGAACAGGCATGCAGCTGCACCTATGGAACCATGAAAAAGCTGTCCATCCATTAACCCTTTCCATGACCAGGTCATGTGCGGCTCCCTGTGTTCACTGAGTGTCCACTGAGGGACAGAATTTGAAGGCATAAAAATCAAAAGCAGCATTTTAAAAAGTGTTAAATCATATGTTTTAGTCAAAAACAGTTTAATTGCTTAAAAAGCGCACCATCTGTTGATTTTTCCCCCCATCAAAAAAATGGTAGATATCTTAACATCTTTAATAGGACTACTTTTTTAAGTGGGTATCCAACACTTAAACATTACCCCCCCCCCAAATTGAAATAATCTCTTTATTGTGCCTTGCGTTATCTAAATGCAGATTTCAAATTAAACAGATGGAATTTTTATGGATGTTCACATATGACTTCCGCTAACATCTTTAGCTTCTTATCATGACCTAACTTTCAAATATCCTTCACATGTCAAGCACAAAAAGAAAATATGGGAGTGCCTGGGCATTTATTCTGCTGGAGCTGCCACAGAGGAAGCAGTAATTTACTGGCAAAAGGAGAAGGGTGGACAATCAAGAGAGAAAGCAAAACTATTTGTGCTTCAAGTGCCTATAAATCAATCTGTTCATTTGATCAGACAGTTCAAATCCTTGTACATTCTTGTCTGCTGGATGATATTTCCTAATGCAGAAAGAACACTACAAAGTACAGACAGCATCTTGATAATCCAGTACCACTTAACAAATACTATTAAAGTGTGTTGTGTTGAATTTTCATGAGCTCTGATTGCTGCTGTGAAAGTTGCCATTTTGGAAAGCATGAATATTTGTGAGAGGGGGTGGCTGCGTGGGGTGTAAGGTCAACGTCCATCCATAAATATAAACAAATACGCCAAATAGAATTATCACCTCTTTGGCAATTACAGGCAATGATTTTTGATCAACAAACCTGTGATGAGAAAGCTGTGGTGAAATGTGGCCCTAGGACTGAAGCACAAGCAAGATCTGCATTTGTGGGATTGTTAGGGCTGTTGTATAGTCACTTTTAGACGATAGAAGTGTGAGTGTTAATCTACTGCGGTCTTTGGCATTCATTAAACAATACAGTGGTACCTCAGGTTACATACGCTTCAGGTTACATACGCTTCAGGTTAAGAACTCTGCTAACCCAGAAATAATGCTTCAGGTTAAGAACTTTGCTTCAGGATAAGAACAGAAATTGTGCTTTGGCGGCACGGCAGCAGCGGGAGGCCCCATTAGCTAAAGTGGTGCTTCAGGTTAAGAACAGCTTCAGGTTAAGAACGGACCTCTGGAACGAATTAAGTACTTAACCAGAGGTACCACTGTAGTGACAGCCTCAAATTTTACTTTTCAACCATCACATCAACTAACCTAACAGATACAGTAATTAATATATTCCTTAGGGTCAGGGATAGGTGATTTATTTATTTTTTTAGTCTGAGGCTGTGCTCCCCCTACAGGTAACCATGCCAGTGGTGGGTGGAACCAAAATGGGCAGTGCCCACACTACACACATGCGCGTAAGTGGGGAGCCCGTTGCAATACAGGGTTCTGTTTTGGGCCCAGTCTTATTCAACATCTTTATCAATGACTTGGATGATGGGCTTGAGGGCATCCTGATCAAGTTTGCAGATGACACCAAATTGGGAGGGGTGGCTAATACCCCAGAGGACAGGATCACACTTCAAGGTGACCTTGACAGATTAGAGAACTGGGCCAAGGCAAACAGGATGAATTTTAACAGGGAGAAATGTAAAGTACTACACTTGGGCAAAAAAAATGAAAGGCACAAATACAGGATGGGTGACACCTGGCTTGAGAGCAGTACAAGTGAAAAGGATCTAGGAGTCTTGGTAGACCACAAACTTGACATGAGTCAACAGGGTGATGCAGCAGCTAAAAAAGCCAATGCAATTCTGGGCTGCATCAATAGGAGTATAGCATCTAGATCAAGGGAAGTAATAGTACCACTGTATTCCGCTCTGGTCAGACCTCACCTGGAATACTGTGTCCAATTCTGGGCACCACAGTTCAAGAAGGATACTGACAAGCTGGAACATGTCCAGAGGAGGGCAACCAAAATGGTCAAAGGCCTGGAAACGATGCCTTATGAGGAACGGCTTAGGGAGCTGGGTATGTTTAGCCTGGAGAAGAGAAGGTTAAGGGGTGATATGATAGCCATGTTCAAATATATAAAAGGATGTCATATAGAGGAGGGAGAAAGGTTGTTTTCTGCTGCTCCAGAGAAGCGGACACGGAGCAATGGATTCAAACTACAAGAAAGAAGATTCCACCTAAACATTAGGAAGAATTTCCTGACAGTAAGAGCTGTTCGACAGTGGAATTTGCTGCCAAGGAGTGTGGTGGAGTCTCCTTCTTTGGAGGTCTTTAGGCAGAGGCTTGACAGCTACCTGTCAGGAATGCTTTGATGGTGTTCCTGCTTGGCAGGGGGTTGGACTCCAAAATGGCAGGGGGTTGGACTGGATGGCCCTTGTGGTCTCTTCCAACTCTATGATTCTATGATTCTATGAATACAAACAGTTTCACGCCCAGCAGTTGTTGAGCTCACCCACACCATTTTGGAGCCCTTGGAATCCTTTTTCTCCCCAGACTTTTGACTCACTGACAAGGACTTTCCACCTCTCTCCCACCATTTCAGGTTAGAATCAGATTATTTATTTATTTTCCCGGCATCACACACATATACGGTCGCGAGTGAGTCAATCGCGCCTAAGTGGTGGTGGTGGGGATGCCTGTATGAAGAGAAAGCCTGGATTTATTTGTATGTTTGCAAGGTAAGCTCTCTGTAGCTTTCCCCCAGATCTTATTTTCACTGATTCAGATATGGGCTAAATAGTTAAGAGGAGAATGACTAACCTTATTCTCCAAAGACTAAATCATAAAGCTGGCTTTTTGGTTGTTTTGTTTTATATATATATATATATATATAGAGAGAGAGAGAGAGAGAGAGAGATGGATTTTTCAGTCACCCCTTAGATGAGTCATCTGCACGTAGTTTCATTTGATGCTTGCTTTTTGCATCACTCAGTGCAGGAATGTTACTGCTGTAAAAGTGGTACGTGTCCTGGTTCTTTTTATTTCTGGTCTGCTGGGGATTGCTCTTCCGGCACGAAGATTTATTTAATTATATTTTTACTCATTTAAAATAAATTACAGATTGATTTTCAAACCCAATGCTACCCAGAGTGCTTTATAAAAAGAATAACATACACACATGAACATATAAAGCATAGCACAGTTTTAAAACAAAGTTAAATGCAGACATTTCAAAACAGTGCAGATGAACGGACATGATCATAAAATCATAGAATTGTAGAGTTGGAAGGGTGTCCAAGGGTCATCTAGTCCAACCCTCTGCAATGCAGGAATCTTAGCTAAAGCATCCGTGACAGATGGCCATTTTTTTTCCTATAGGAAACAACAACAACCCACAGCCACAACCAGATTAGCTATGAAAAGCAGCAGTATGGTTGTTAAGAGCTGTTTAAATGCTGTCAAGGGGTGGAACCTGCTAAACATCACACATAATTGAGTTTCAGTCCCCATGACTGAAAGAGCATGTGCAATGTACCTATACTGGGTATCTGCTTAAGTCTAGATGCTTGCATATAGAATCTAATGTATATGGAAGCCTCCAAATGGTCTTACCCAGAAGAAGTATTGATACAGACATTCTAACCAGCAGTGTACACACAAGGGCTGCTCATGTTGTCATGCACCCCTGTGTAAGCAGGGACTGCCCATTTGTTTCATTGTTCAGTCACACTCTGTATGCACCATTATGTTTTCTGAGTGATAAGCCTGCTGGATTACACCAAAGTCCCATCCAGTCCAGTATTCTATTTCCACAATGGCCAACCGGATATCTTTGAGAAGCCCACCAGCAGGACATAACTGAAATGGCTCTCCCCTACTCATGATACCCAGTAAGTAGCTGACATGTTCTCTCTGATACAGGAGGTAATAATATACAGATATCATGATTAGACAAATCACAGGCACAACTAGAGTGGGTCCTAAAAATGTACAGTATCTCAAAGCAAAGACCACTTGATCACTTGAAGTTTCTAAGTCGTCTTCAAGGGCAACCCCATGTAGGGTGCACTGAAATAGTCCAATCTGGAAGTTACCAAACATTAAATATCAACATTTCTGCCCAAAAGGGAGAAAGTTTTGGCCACCAAGGCTACCTGAGACTCCAGTAACAATGTTAAATCCAGGAGCACTCCCGAGCTATAGACTTGCTCCTTCCAGCAGAGTACAACCCCATCCAAGACAGGCTGCCTCTCTACTGTACCTCCCAGACTCGAGAACTCGGTACCTCCCAGACTCGAGAACTCGAGAACTCTGTCTTTTCAGGATTGAGCTTCGATTTATTGGCCCACATCCAACCCATCGCTGCCTTAAAACACCTCAGCCGCCTCTCCCATTTCAGATGGAATAGAGAGGTAAAGCTGGGTGTTGTCTGCATATTAACAACACCTTGCTCCAAATCATAGAATCATAGAATCATAGAATCATAGAGTTGGAAGAGACCACAAGGGCCATCCAGTCCAACCCCCTGCCAAGCAGGAAACACCATCAAAGCATTCCTGACAGGTGGCTGTCAAGCCTCTGCTTAAAGACCTCCAAAGAAGGAGACTCCACCACACTCCTTGGCAGCAAATTCCACTGTCGAACAGCTCTTACTGTCAAGAAATTCTTCCTAATGTTTAGGTGGAATCTTCTTTCTTGTAGTTTGAATCCATTGCTCCGTGTCCGCTTCTCTGGAGCAGCAGAAAACAACCTTTCTCCCTCCTCTATATGACATCCTTTTATATATTTGAACATGGCTATCATATCACCCCTTAACCTTCTCTTCTCCAGGCTAAACATACCCAGCTCCCTAAGCCGTTCCTCATAAGGCATCGTTTCCAGGCCTTTGACCATTTTGGTTGCCCTCCTCTGGACACGTTCCAGCTTGTCAATATCCTTCTTGAACTGTGGTGCCCAGAACTGGACACAGTATTCCAGGTGAGGTCTGACCAGAGCGGAATACAGTGGTACTATTACTTCCCTTGATCTAGATGCTATACACCTATTGATGCAGCCCAGAATTGCATTGGCTTTTTTAGCTGCTGCATCACACTGTTGACTCATGTCAAGTTTGTGGTCTACCAAAACTCCTAGATCCTTTTCACTTGTACTGCTCTCAAGCCAGGTATCACCCATCCTGTATTTGTGCTTTTCATTTTTTTTGCCCAAGTGTAGTACTTTACATTTCTCCCTGTTAAAATTCATCCTGTTTGCCTTGGCCCAGTTCTCTAATCTGTTAAGGTCATTTTGAAGTGTGATCCTGTCCTCTGGGGTATTAGCCACCCCTCCCAATTTGGTGTCATCTGCAAACTTGATCAGGATGCCCTCAAGCCCATCATCCAAGTCATTGATAAAGATGTTGAATAAGACTGGGCCCAAGACAGAACCCTGTGGCACCCCACTAGTCACTTCTCTCCAGGATGAAGAGGAGCCATTGATGAGCACCCTTTGGGTTCGGTCAGTCAGCCAGTTACAAATCCAATGAATGGTAGCATTGTCTAGCCCGCATTTTACCAGCTTCTTTACAAGAATATCATGGGGCACCTTGTCAAAGGCCTTGCTGAAATCAAGATAGACTACATCCACAGTGTTCCCTTCGTCTACCAGGCTTGTAATTCTGTCAAAAAATGAGATCAGATTAGTCTGACATGACTTATTTTTCAGAAACCCATGCTGACTTTTAGTGATCACAGCGTTCCTTTCTAGGTGCTCACAGACCGTTTGCTTAATGATCTGCTCTAGAATCTTTCCTGGTATTGATGTCAGGCTGACTGGGCGGTAATTGTTTGGGTCCTCTCTTTTCCCCTTTTTGAAAATAGGGACAACATTTGCCCTCCTCCAGTCTGCTGGGACTTCACCTGTTTTCCAAGAATTCTCAAAGATTACTGCCAGTGGTTCTGAAATCACCTCTGCCAGTTCTTTTAATACTCTGGGATGTAGTTCATCTGGCCCTGGAGACTTGAATACATCTAAACTAGCCAAGTGTGCTTGTACTACCTCCTTACTTATTCTGGGCTGTGTTTCCCCTGCTGAATCATCTGCTCCATATTCTTCAGGTCGGGCATTGTTTTCTTTTTTGGAGAAGACTGAGGCAAAGAAGGTATTGAGGAGTTCTGCCCTTTCTGCGTCCCCTGTTCGCATTTCACCTTCTTCTCCTCTAAGTGACCCCACTGTTTCCTTGTTCTTCCTTTTGCTATGGACATACCCATAAAAACTCTTTTTATTGCTTTTAACCTCTCTAGCAAGCCTGAGTTCATTCTGTGCTTTAGCTTTTCTGACTTTGTCTCTACATGTGCTGGCTATTTGTTTGAATTCCTCTCTGGTGGTTTCCCCCTTTTTCCATTTCTTGTACATATCCCTTTTAAATCTTAACTCAGTTAAAAGTTCATTAGATAGCCACCCTGGCTTCTTTAGGCACCTTCCATGTTTTCGTCTCATTGGTACTGCTTGAAGTTGTGCTTTTAATATCTCCCCTTTAACAAACTCCCATCCATCATGAACTCCCTTCCCTTTTAGTATTACTGACCATGGGATCACACCCAGCATTTCCCTAAGTTTTCTGAAGTCGGCTTTCTTAAAGTCTAGAATTTGAGTCTTAGTATGCTTGGTTGCTCCTTTCTGATGTATAATAAACTCCAGAAGAGCATGATCACTCCCACCTAATGATCCTACCACTTCTACCCCACTAACCAGGTCATCACTATTGGTTAGGACCAGATCTAAAATGGCTGATCCTCTTGTTGCTTCTCCCACTTTCTGGACAATGAAATTGTCTGCAAGGCCAGTGAGGAATCTGTTCGACCTTATGCTCTTGGCTGAGTTTGACATCCAACAAATATCAGGATAGTTGAAATCCCCCATTACTACTATCTCATTTCCTTTTGAATGCTTGGTCATCTGTTCCAGGAAGGCATCATCTATGTCCTCAGTTTGGCTTGGGGATCTATAGTAAACTCCCACCATGAGATCACTGTTATTTTTCTCTCCCTTAATTTTGACCCAGATACTCTCAATTTGGCTTTGAAGTTTTAAATCATGGATCTCTTCACAGGTATACACATCCCTGACATATAACGCCACTCCTCCTCCTTTCCTGTTTGGTCTATTTCTCTTAAATAGATTGTATCCCTCTATTACTACATTCCAATCATGAGACTCATCCCACCAGGTTTCAGTGATGCCTATTATGTCGTATTTAGTTTGCTGTACCAAGAGCTCAAGTTCATCTTGTTTATTTCCCATGCTCTGTGCATTTGTATACAGACATTGAAAACCATTGATCATTCCCCCTAGTCTCCTACTTAAGGATTTTTTCCTCCCACCACTAGGTCTGTGCGCTGTTTGCTCCATTTGGTCCTTGACATTTGGATGATCATCTTCAGCATTTGATAGACTCCTACCTTCAGGACCACTGTCTCCCTCCCCCACATAAGTCAGTTTAAAGCCCTCCTGATGAGGTTTTTGAGATTGTTGGCAAAAACATTCCTCCCAACCCTTGTGAGGTGCAGCCCATCACTTGCCAGAAGTCCATCTTCAAGAAACTGCAGACCGTGATCTAAGAAACCAAACCGTTCCTGCCGGCACCATTTGCGAAGCCAGTTGTTCACTTCTCCTATTTTCCTCTCTCTTCCTGGGCCACGGCGTTCAACTGGGAGGACAGATGAGATGACAATTTGTGCATTTAATTGCTTCAGCTTCCTGCCCAGAGCCTCATAATCACTTTTGATCTTCTGGAGGCTATGGCTTGCGGTGTCCCATATCCTCTGATGACAGATTCCAGAGGCGTCATATAGATGTCAAATAATATGGGGGACAAGATGGAACCCTATGGGACACCACAGGACAACGTCCATGGTGCTGAACAGTGCTGCCGCCCCCTTCACTACTTTCTGGAAATGGTCCTGGAGGTAGGATTGAAACCACTGAAGTAGAGTGCCCCCAACCCCCACCTTATATTTCACAAATTTGTTTCATCCATTTTTCAAAGGCGTTCAAGTTGGCTTTAAAATGGTCCGTGATGACATCAACGTTCAATAACATCTGACTCATAATGCAAATTTTTTTTTTGACGCAAGCTCTCTTATTCCTCTGCAAATGGTTTCCTGCGTATCATTTAAATGGAGCACTTTGAACTTGTGTACCTATTTTGCGCCTGTACTTCCTGCATTCAGACTAAGTGCTCAAGAAAGGAAGCTGCTGTGCTGGCAGTTGGTTGACACACATTTCGTTGCTTGAATGGACATGAACTTTTCAAAACGGAATGCAATTTACAGAAGAAAATCCAGGTGCACACCAAGAGAAGAGCATTCGTTATGCAAATGTGACTTTTACAAATGCAAACCATACTTGTGTGTTGGGGTGGATTGTGTGTGGTAGGGTAGCTTTCACATCAGCTTCCGGTGTGCTCTTCAGTGGGGAAGATTGGATATTATGCCTGGGTGCCTCTCACTTCTGCCTGAGACCCAAAACCAGGGAGATTCTTGGCTGTCTCGTAGTTGAATTTGTTGGTGCCTTGCTAGTGCTTTTCTGAACAGCAGGAAGGAGGACAGAATATATCCTTCTCTAAGTTGCCCCAGAAAGGGACCCAGGTGGCGCTGTGGGTTAAACCACAGAGCCTAGGGCTTGCTGATCAGAAGGTCGGCGGTTCGAATCCCTGCGATGGGGTGAGCTCCCATTGCTCGGTCCCAGCTCCTGCCCACCTAGCAGTTCGAAAGCACGTCAAGTGCAAGTACCGGTAGATAAATAGGAACCGCTCTGGCGGGAAGGTAAACAGCGTTTCCGTGCGCTGCTCTGGTTCGCCAGAAGCAGCTTTGTCATGCTGGCCACATGACCTGGAAGCTGTACGCCGGCTCTCGGCCAATAAAGCAAGATGAGCGCCGCAACCCCAGAGTCGGACACGACTAGACCTAATGGTCAGCTGTCCCTTTACCTTTTTAAGTTGCCCCAGAACCAGCCTGAAGCACAAAACACAACTCTGGGTAGGGTCATGATGCTTACTTGACCTTCCAGCAGCAGAATCATTGCTGCTTACCAGGAGAAGAAAAAGAAGAAGAGTTTGGACTTGATATCCCGCCTTTCACGCCTTTTCACTACCCTAAGGAGTCTCAAAGTGGATAACAACCTCCTTTCCCTTCCTCCCCCACAACAAACACTCTGTGAGGTAAGTGAGGCTGAGAGACTTCAGAGAAATGTGACTAGCCCAAGGTCACCCAGCAGCTGCATGTGGAGAAGCGGGGAAGCGAACCCAGTTCACCAGATTATGAGCCCACCGCTCTTAACCACTACACCATGCTGGCTCCAGGAGGAAGAGTGGAAGGGGGCAAGGTGGTGGGGAGGTTAGTATTATGTTCAATACACTGGTAGGAACATGGCTGTACAAATGCACTGGAAAGTGTGCGATAGCAAGTTGCTTTGATGCAACTTCACCTAATCTCCCCACAAACAAATCAAAACGAATGCTTATTAAATAGCTGGTGGCATCTAATCTTCTTGCAAACAAACGAGGATGAATATTCAATAAGCAGGCCACCTAGAAGCACCCAGTGAGAGAAGATGGGATTTGCAGAAAAGGATTTGATATTCACATAGCAAGAATCTATATTGAATTGCACTTGTGGGGTTGAAGCTTCACCACCAACACTAATGGGTTGGAGCTGTTGAGCATGTGTACACTTCCGTCTCACTAGCAGGGCTTCTAGCACAGAAGATCTCATTCAAGATGCTTGCTTTTTAGGTTCCTCCCTTGAACTTCCCAAGCTGAGATACAGGCAGGCAAGAGACCCAAAGAGCTTCCTTTGCACTAAATCAGGGGTAGCCAACATAGTGCCCTTCGGATGTTGTTGTACTACAACACGCAATATCCCTTACTATTGGCCATGCTAGCTGGGAGTGATGGGAATTGAAGTCCAGCAACTTCAGATAAATGAACAAACAGCTGCACTAAATGTCTGATGCCCTAAATTATTTAGCAGCAATCTATGATTTCTTTTTCTTTTTTTTAAAAGATCGCTAAGCAAAGTAAAATCCCCTCTTAGATGACCTTCAGGATTTTTAATTACCTTTTATTGTCATTGTATTTCACAGCACAACCACTTTCTGTATTATGTAGCTCTAGAAAGTTGCCAATCCCAAAACTCGAGTCCTGCGGGTGGGCGAATTCTGATAGCACTAAACCACCTGAAGTCTCTAGTAGAGGGAGTCTAGACCTAAACACAGTTCTGAGCATTACAAACATGAAAACCAATGAACTTACAATTAAGTCACGGGCAGCTGGAAGAGAAACCAGCCTCTTCACTCCATTTTCGACTGCTACTCCAAGCCAATTAAGTATCGCCCAGGACCAAAGGTAGCTATAGCCGCCGTGCCAATAGCTTACAAAAGCAAATGTGATTGCTGTGGACAGCAACATCTTAAAGATGCTGCAGCGGGATCCTCCCATCGGGATGTAAATGTACCTGCCAGGGAAATTATAAGCACAAGTAATTAAGACTTCATTGAAATCACAGCAATACAACTACTGCAATATAAATTTGTTTTTACCAGCAGCTCTAAAGTGCTGCCTTGACTAATTACCTGACATTTTCTTTCTGAAACCTCTATAGTTTCTTAAAGACAGTGGATGAGTTTGTGGTTTTTTAAAAATAATAATAATAATAATAATTCTTCATGCTTTTTGGCAAGGTGAGGCATCTCCCTCCCCCTGCCCCCACCTGGAAGATGCCAAAACTGAATACAGTGGTACCTCGGGTTACAGACGCTTCAGGTTACAGACTCCACTAACCCAGAAATAGTACCTCAGGTTAAGAACTTTGCTTCAGGATGAGAACAGAAATTGTGCGGCGGCGGCACGGTGGCAGCGAGAGGCCCCATTAGCTAAAGTGGTACCTCAGGTTAAGAACAGTTTCAGGTTAAGAAGGGACCTCCAGAATGAATTAAGTTCTTAACCCGAGGTACCACTGTACACAGGCTATGCCACATTCCCAGTGAGGTTAAACTTGAATAATAATAATAATAATTTATTACTTATACCCTGCCCATTTGGCCGGGCTTCCCCAGCCACTCTGGGTGGCTTCCAACAGAGTATTAAAAACACGATTAAAAAATAGACAGTGAGGTGGAACAGGATATTAACCGGAACCAAGCAGTCATCTACACAGCAAATAAATAATTCCATATTTACTTGCATGGTTTCTTAAATCTTTCCGCAATAGGTTTGTGAAACACTATTGTTGGATGAAATGCTTTGTTTGAAAAGTTTTGGTAAAATCTTGTTTGGTAATTTTAAGTAAATTTTAGTAATGTCTTTGCCTTCATTCACATTGTTTCTTTTTTACTTTCTGTTTTATTTGCAATAAGTATCTATACAGAAGTATTACACAAAATTCAGAGAATGGAAGCATGCAGTTCTTCCGTTCACTCCCACAATTTACCTGACATCATTGCATCGTATTTGACTAAGTCAAACTCAGAGTAGGCACACTGAAATCAACCGACTTAAGTGCATAGATTTCATTGGGTCTACTCTGAGTATGACTTAGTTGGATACTGGCTCTTCTCCACATTGGCAGGGATGCTGGTGGAGTGGGGAGTATTATGCCATGTAATGGTACCCAGAGCGAGGGTAAGTTGTAATGCATGTCACACAGTGTGGGGAACCCAACTCAACACTTCCATTTTTGTAACGTGGTCCCAACCTAAGTGTCAGGGATCTGCCCACCCCTGCAAGTCCAGCTCTAAGTGCTTACAGGGAGCGGCAGCCTGTGTTAACAACAGATTCATCTTCGAGTGAATCTAGCAGCCCCTGTTCGGGGGAGGAGCAGTTAGTAGCTGGGAGCCAGGGAGTGCCAGGTGTCCAGGGAGTTGATGGGAGACCTGGCACCACCCAGCAGACTCACTCGGAGGGGGAGGTGTCAGTTCTGGCGCATATCTCACGTAGGAGGAGAAGGCGAAAATTTAGGATGCCAAGGTTTCGGTGTTGGCGCCAAAACAGGAGGGAGGCACTTCCGGATTCTGCTAGTGACTGAGCAGACATGATAAACTGAACTCTGCACTGTAAATAGCTTTGCACTGAAATAAAGAGACTTAAAGACAAGATGGCTTGGTGTTACTATTGAACAACCGATAAGAGAACCTGACACTAAGTTTTCATTTTAAGGTAGGAAATGCAAGTCATTTGATCCATAATGTTTACATTTATAATTATTATTACAGCCCCACTGGTTTTGAGGGGAAATGAAGTCCCCTCAAAATGAAGCGATATTTCGAAGAAATAGAAACAAATTGTACAGGATTAAGGAGATATAGATCTAATTGAAGAATGCAATTAGAAGTAGCAATATTTAATTCTCAAATGCTTACGACGTTTCAGAATCACTATTCATCTCTCTGTATGATGGTCAACACCAGCCTTTGAAGTCTTTCTGTTCCATAAATCAGGCTTCAATCCTCAACATACATCTTCTTAGTGAATAAACCTCCCTGTATGAAGTGGCATCTACTTCTGAGTAAACCGGCATAGGGATGCATTGTTAATCAGTACCATTTCCCCCAGGGAATATTTGATTATTAGATCCTGGTCTCAAACACACAACAAAACTAGGGAATTGGGGAATGGGAAGTGTAATAAGAGCACTCTACTCTTCGTGTCGAGGCTCTGCAAGTGTTATCGTAGCTGGAGGTTATGCAAGCAGCCCAGAAGTGCTTTCTAAGTGCTATCTGTCCTTGCGATTTAGATACTCCAATTGAGAGACTGCCAGGCTTTCTTCAGTAGTTCTGCACCAGCAGAAAACTCCTTCCGGGGAAACAAACCAGGACCCCTTTGAAGAACTGGACATGATTTATCCTGCATGGTTTAGATTCTCTCATGTTGTACTTGCATACCTTCAGTATGGAATACATACAAGGGGCCCCCCTCTGTCATGTAAAAATCAGTTCTAAGTAGAGTGATAGCTAAAACATGGACATAAAAATTTCCAATTGACAGTTCAACAGGGTGCATCTTGGGTTCTTCTCAAACCTTAAAAGGATACTTCTCCCTTCCTCAACCTGCAGTTCCTATTGGGCCCAGCAAAGACAGTCAATGGCCAAGGATTATGGTAGTTGTGGTCCAAAATATCTGGATGGCACCAGGCTGAGGAAGGCAGCTCTGTCTGGCAGTATATCCGTCAGATTCAGGGTTTGGAAGTAAGAAAAAGCAGAGCGTTGAGTGTTTCCGCATCAGTAATATGCTGTTGTGTTTGTTAAGCTCCTCTGAACTTTTTTTAACAGCCCTAGCCAGCAAGGTGAACATCGCAGGACACGAGCTTATCCCTGAAACGATAATTCAGGAATGTTTTCCACGAAAGCATCCTCTAACTATAGCAAATTCAGGCTGCTTCTCATCAGGAAGCTCCTCTGTTTGTGCAAACGATCTCAATTGGCACCAATGTGACCATCACTAGGAACAGTCTTAGAAATGACAACTTTAATTTAAAAGCGTGCTTTCAATTACAGTTCAGTTTACACGGTGTCAATTGGCTCTCCTTAGGTGACTGCTCAGACAGCTGTACAGGAGGGAAAGAGATTCAATTTTCTGACTTTTACAATCTAGTGCCAGCAGTTGGTTAATTGAGCAGCATTCATTCCTTTTCGCTTATGAAAAGTCTTGGATGTGAATCCTTGAGGGGGGGGAGGATCCAAGGTATAGTTTTAGTGTTGACAGTGGAACTATTAAGAGCTAGATGGTAAAACACTGCACAAGCGATGTCCGGCTGTGACTTAAAACTGATGAAGGGTTGGACTCAGGCTATGCTAGTTACCGGGTTAAGTTCAAGGTGCTGGTTTTGGTGTATACAGACCTATACAGCTGGAGACCTGAAATGTACCTAGGGGAACTGGATACCTGATGGATACACCATCAATCCCTGCAGGTGAGGGCCTCCAGCAGACAGCATCTTGTCAGGAGGTCCATTCCACCAGTAATGGTGGAACTGGGCTTTTAAAATTGTGACACCCACACTTTGGAATCCACTCTGCTTGAACAGTTTTCCCCCCTTGTGCCATTAAATTGTTTAATTCGTAGTTGTGTAGTGGAAGGGGAGGCCAGTTATGGGTGGGGTTTCTTTGCTGTGTCGTTGTATTGTGAGTGGAACAGTGTTTGTATAAGGTATGTTTACACTGCAATGTAGCCGAAGCAAAATTCCAAGTATGTTGGAAAATGTACTTGGCCAATAAAATATTCCTATCCTATCCTATCCTATCCTATCCTATGCTTGAATATTAGGCAGGCACTCTCTTTGCTGTCTTTCCAGCACCTGCTGAAGATCTTCCTCTTCCAACAAGCCTTGTATGTAAAGATCTTTCCCAGTCTGCATTGGACTTGTTTCTAAATGTTTCACATGTTTTATTGTTTGTGTGTCTGCGGTCCTGCACTTCTTTGGGAAGAAGGGCAGGATATAAATTTAATAAATAATAAAGATGGTGGCATTTAGTTCCCAATGAAATCATAGGAGACTTAATTCATGGCTACTTTGTCCTACCAGCTTCAAGGGAAACTGTGTAATTATAGTCCTGGTTGTCCTTACAAACACATTTATGTAGAAAATGAAGTATTTGAGTAGTATATTGCCTTGAGTAGTAAACTCTGGAGAACTCAACCGTTTGCCATAAATGTGTGACATTTTGTTTGGTTCTAATAAAGGTATTGCCCAGTCAGGGATTGCGGAGTCTTTTCTCTAAGTTGTAGAATTTTTACCTACCTAATGAAAAATGCCTGACAATTTAAAGTATTTCTTACTGAAAATTAGCCCACCTTGTATTGGTGGTGATTGTGCAAAGCACTCCTTCTACAACTGCACAGTGTCCTTTTTCAAGTAACTGGGCAGCTTTTTAAAGTCAGCTTATCTCTTGCAGGCCAGCTGTTCCATTTAAGCAGCACATCATAATTTTAACTCACAAGATGCCCATTAGTGAATTGGACAGATTATGTAAATACTACCCTTCAAATCCCCATTGCATCACAAACATAATTACTGAAATATTTAAGAATGACATTTCTTGAAGGCGTAAAACTTTCAAACCCAATTACCACTTCCTTAGTTTCTTACAAGTGTTAGTTGCAGCACAGTGAGACAGCCTTTTGGAAGCATTTGTTTGTGCCTGCAAACTTCGCTCCTTAATGGCTTCAGTATTAGACTTCCCAAATCCATCATGCTTTCAATGAATCTGCTTACAAGCTGCCCCTGGATGAATAAGCACTCTGAATTCCTGCAAGATCTGCATCTTTGTGGCATTTTCACCTTATTTGCATCGAGCCATCTGGTTTTGGGTTTTTGTTTTTTTACAATATTTTAACACTTTCACACCAAATCTTCTTATTTCTTATTAATGAAACTTGTACTGTATGTGCCAGAGAACTGCAATGTCCAATACAGAAACATCATACATATTGGAGGGGCAGTGGGCCCATGCTACAGCTACGTGCAAGATGAGAGAGAAAATGTGGGTGTATGAGCAAAATGCTGCAAGAATAGGGGTGGGGATGTAGAAACAAATTAACATGCCTACACCCATCTCAAATGTTACATTGCATGTGCATTGTGACTGTATGAGTAGTCTCTCTGTTCAATTGTGCACATAGGATTTTCAGTTGGGAGACTGCAAGGATACTACGAAGTCAATGATGCAGGGCGACTGCAAGGGACACCTACACACACAAAAATTGAGGGCTTTTAATTAAACTTGGTGTAAGGAATGTTCAACACCACTATGGCAATACAAGGAGAACCAGGACTACGAAAATATGACTATGCAGATTTGTTTCCCCCCAGAGAGGTCTTGATCAGGGTCAAGAAAACAGAATTAAAAATGGAATTCCACCTGTGAGCTTTGCATGCACTTTATGGAAATCAGAGAAGGTATTTATGACTCTAAATATCTACTTAAAATCATCCAACTTCTAAAAGTGATTTAAAGGACACACTGTCCATTATGGAAGTGTAAAAATCTATAGCAGCCCTCTCTACCATCCATGGTTGCTTTTCCTTGGTTGATAATGAAATATTTGTGTCTTTGAGACATGCTGGATCACAGCTACATGGATGTATTTCAAATGAAGGTAGGAATGGCTGTAGTGACTTTTGGAGAACAGGAGGCTACAAAATGGCAATACCCAAGTCCCAGAGAAGGACAAGTAATTTTTTGAGGCAAAGGAACAACTGCTCTTAAGTGCATTGCGATCTATCCAGTATTTAAATTCTTAAACACTTTCCTTACTAATTTAACAAGCTTGCCTAAGTGCTTGCTAGATTTTAATATTTTAAAGGGCAAGAAGATGGAGAGACTAAAGCCATGAACTGCAGAAACTTTGCTAATGGCCAAATGGAAGAAGACAAGAAGTTGGAAGAAGATGAGGAAAAATAACTAATCAGCATTTCTGTTTTTTCCAGGATTCACATTCTACTTTACACTTTATTTGAAATAACACACCAAATATATCTCAAGGGTCATCATAATTATATATGGGGCTTTAATTTCTTTCACTCTTCTGTGGTCAAAGTAGGAATGGACAAATTTGTCCTTCTATTTCTTTCTCTAAATGTTTCTGCATTTCTGCATCAGCCTGCTTAAAAAAAAATTAAATCAAATCTTCATGATTAATAATCATTATACTTCATTGTGAAGTAATTAATACTGATCTACAGCTGATTACTACATTGCAAACAACAGCAAAACAGTGTATTACAAGAATAAAGACAACTCCCCTACAACTAATTGGTTGAGGAAATCTTGGCAGATTATCTTAATGATAAAATTTACAGATGAGATAAAAACAATACATGATAATCAGGAGAACAAATTTGTTGAGAGGTGGGCTTTGTTTTTACATTTTTGGAATGGCAATCTAAATGGTGATATTTATCCTTTTAATCTATTCACCACATTTTAAAGTTTTTTTGTGGGC